>OW026366.1:87857345-88457345 GCA_932273885.2 Leucozona laternaria | reverse complement strand
TTGAAAAAATGTTAAAATGTTATGAAGAAGAATTTACTAAAAAAAATGTGAAAAATTATCGAGAATGTAGAATTTATTGTACTAAAAAACTTTAATAAAATACAACTGAAACATAATTGTAACGACTTAAAATATGAAATTGAAGGTAATTATTTAATAAAGCTAACAAATTGTAGAGTAGAAATACTGAACAAAACTTTTAATAGGAAAGAATATAAAGGAGATCTAATTATGCCAATAAATAAATTTATTTTTAAAAAAGATGAATCCAAAATAGGAATACTAAATTTTGAAGATATTGAAAACACAAAACCTATAATAGAAGTAAAGTTAAATAATAAACGGATTTCTTATATTGGAACAATATTAATAATTTTTATTACTGTAATAATCATACTAATCTTATATTGTAAAAATAAAATTAAAGTAAACAAAACTATTGTAAATCTTCCAACGGTCACTTTTGAACCGTTAGACGATACTAAGAGGGGCGGGGTTGTATCCACAGAACCTCCAATTACCCATAAACTTGTAAATAACATATTCTAATCTATTCCGGTAAAAATATATAAGATAAGAATGTAATATGTACATTATCATTACTATCCTATTCCTGTACACAAAGGAATGAGTCGAAGTCATTCGACACAAAGAAATATATAAGATAAGAATGTACTGCGTACATTATGATTTCTATAAATAGGAGTATTTCAATATTATTAGGTTAGTTCTTAAGAAGTATTAATAAAGCGAGCATTGTGCTCTAAGAATATTTTTTAAAAATTCATCGTTTAATTTTTTGTAATTAAAATTTACATATATAATTTTTTTCGCCAAAGACCAGAAACGCAGTTTTCTTACAAATACTTTGGTTGTGCCAGCCGTCGTTAGAACCGTTTTCGAGAGAATTCGAAAAAATCTAACATTTTTGGCAGCTACCCATTCTACAAAAAAATCGAACTTCCCCTCTAAGGAATCACATAAAAATGCTTTGTACCAAATTTAATGTGAATCGTACGACCCGTTTAGGCAAGGCATAGCTGAAATGACGGGTGCTTTCGTAAATGCATGGTTTCTTTGTTTACATGCGATCAATTGCAATCATATTAACTTCATACAAAATATTTGCGCATGTGTTTTGCACTGCATTTATGAACACTTTTTCTGATTTGCGTCATTTTTCATAGGTCATAGGGAAAGAATTTGACAGATGGAACAATAAAGAAAAGGAAATCGTTTATACTATATACCTATCTCTTTCTTTAATAAAGAAATTCAGATTGCATGTGAGTTTTTATAGTTGCACATTTGCGCTGCAAATATTTGCGGTTTGCTTTTATGAAAATCTGACATTTATCATTTGCATTTATGAAAGTTATGCATTTGTCAGACTTTCGCAATCATGCATTTATGAAAGCACCCTACATTGGATGTACCGACGGACGACGCCGACGTGACGAAACCCACCCATCATCGTAGTGTTAGTTTTGATTACAATCTCCTAATTTTATTTTTACACGAAACCAATACTTGCCTTATATAGCAATTAAAAAATGTAATTTTTGGTATGATGAACGGTTTTGATTGGAAAGTCTTCAAAATCATAAATAAAACAAAGCTTTATAGTCATGTAAACAGAATTTAAATACAATTAATAATAATAATTTAAACTATACTATTAAAGCAGTTACATATTTTTAATTTTATTTTTGTATTTTTTCAGCTCCACATTCCATGGATTTCATTTACTTATTTGCTGGTGTTATAACGCATCGTTTCCATTGCATACGTCATGGTGGCTCTTAAATGTTATAACATCTGCTATAATATGCATTGGAGGAGAATTCCTTTGCTTGAAGTCGGAGTTGAAAAAAATCCCGGTCGGATATTCAATAAGTAATGGAAAATCAGATGTATAAACCATTGTTTTTCATTGGCATTTATTTTTATAATGCATAACATCTGCTTGCGCAATTTTTATTAACCCGTATTTTCTCCGTGCTTCCTTTAGATATAAAAGAAGAGAGAATAGTTCTTGTTTAAATAAAAAAATTATTGACTGTATTTTCGTTAGCTTCATTAGGTGTAAGGCCCCTGACTCAAAACTATATTGTGACCTTACAATTTGGTGTAAGCCTGGGTCCAAATTAGCATTCATCGCGAGATCGAGCAATGAGCGAAGGTCATCGGATGATCAAATAATCAAACTCCAATAATCATAAACAGAAACAGATAGTCGCATTTAAAATAAGCTCCTGTATTTCTTATAATTAAATAAATAAGAGAAAAAAAAAAAAAAAAAAAATAGCCCAAAAGTCAATTGTTTGTGCAAGGGAAAAGATTGTGATTTTTATAATACCACAACAAAAAGTAAGTCTCTTAGAATTTAAGATACAAAATCAAAATAGCTTGCCAAAGACTGACGGCAAAGGATTTCTGCTTACATTCATGAATAAACGAAATATCGGTAAAATATCCCCAGACGCGTCACCTGAAAACAAAAGATTGCAATCCACTAAGATGGTAGTCAGTAGTATGTCCATTGACGATTTAAGCCGACTTCTGGATACAAAATTAGCTGATCATCTTCAACATTTAGCTACAAAGGCAGATTTGAACGGGCTGACGGACAAAATGGCGATTTTTAGTGAAAGACAACAGGCACTTGAAAAAAAAATTGCCGAGACAGAGGAGAGATGTGTTAATCTTGAGATGCAGATCGAACGCATGATTCAGAAGTCTAACGAAAAGAATATCGTTGTTCACTTGCCAAGCCAAGTGACTGTTGATCCTATTAAACAAGCCAAAGAAATTTGCCAAAATCTAACTGAAGATGCGGAAAATAGTGTTGAATCAGTTCGTCTGGCGCATAGCAAAAACAACGGAATGAATCATTTGATTGTCACATTGAAACACAGCTATGATGTTATTAACATTCTGAAAAGCTCATCTAAATTAAGAGGCACCGGAATAAGTATTCATAAAGACTATCCGACTTCTGTACGTAACAAACGAACAAAGTTAATTTTGCTCAAGAAAGCCCTTGCCGCTGAACGACCAGGAACAAAAACACAATTAAGAGATGATAAAATATTTATTGAAGGAAAATCATTTACATGGAGCACTGATCATGGACTTAAATGTGGAAAAGAAAATGGTTTTGTTGTCTTAAAAACAATTTTTCCTGATCTTAGAAGTGACATCGTGGAACTTGCTGTCAACTCTGACAGAAACAAAAATAAACAACAAAACACCCTTCTGCAGACAGCTGCGCTATCTACATACTCGCAGCAGCAACAACACACATCGAATACACCAGGGTTGTTACAACCATATGAAAATAAAAATTAAAATTTTGCCGTCTGTCAGTCGTTTAGTAATTATAATTCTAATATAAAATTTATAGATATCTTAAGTTATAACGTAAATGGATTAAAAAGTAAATTATTATTCTCAAGCTTTTTTGACTTTGTTAGGAAATTTGATATATTTTTTTTTGTACGAAACCTTTTTACTAAAAGAACATTATGAATTATAATATGGTCAATTTAAAGAATATAAACTAGAATGGATTGAAGCATTTAAAACTAATAAATATGGACGTGCAAGCGGAGGATGTATTTACGGGTTCAAAAAAATGTATAAGGGTGTCATGAAATTTGAAAATGTAACAGGTTATACCATACTCAATTTAGAGGCGGACAGCAACGGTAAATACTGTATAATCCCGGCATACATAAATTGTAACCACTGGGAAGAAAATTTCAACTCTCTAAGTGACGTCATTTATTGTAAGCATAAGGCAAAGTTGATACTGATAGGCGATCTTAACGCAAGGATTGCATTCGAACAAGGCTTTTATCAAGATCATGGACTACCATGCGAAACTATCGACAATCGAGCATCAAAAGATTTCAAATCTGACAGAAAAGGAAAAACTATATTAGATTTCGCAGAAACATATAATCTGATAATTCTGAACGGAAGATCCAAAAGTGACCCTAAAGGAGAGTATACATTTATTCGAGGAAACTCATGCTCCGTGATTGACTACTGTCTAGTCTCGGATAATTGCCTCTGTGGAGTGTCTGATTTCTCAGTGCACTCTTTAACTTTTTCTGACCATATGCCAGTTTCAATAAAGCTAAAAGTAAAAGAAACAAATGAAATGTTAGAGTACACCGAGCTGAGCTATCCCAGAATAAAGTGGAAACCCAGTTGTAAAGACGCCTACCAAGCATCACTGAACTTCGAATTGGAAAATTTGCTACGTAGAGATGAAGCTATTACTATCGAAAGCATGCAAAATGTAATACGAAAAGCGGGACCGAAGATCAATGTAAAAACAAAATCAGTTAGTGGAAAACAGGAGTGGTTTGATAGTGATTGCCTCCGAGCTAGAAAAAGGCGTTCTCGTTCTTAAAGCTATTTAGAAGATACAACACTGTTTTTTTCAGACAAGAGTACACAAGAGCGAATACATGTTTTAAATCAATCTGTATTTCAAAAAAAAAAACAGTATCATGAAGAAAAAGTGCAAGTCATTATAGCAAGTAGGAACATGAAAGATTTTTGGAAAGCAGTTAGATACATAAATGGAACGAAGCTGAATATAGGGATAAACATACCGGGACTCTCTCTCAAAACACACTTCCACTCTCTGTTAAACATAGAAAGAACGGCACCTTCATTTCAATACTGCGAAAATTGTGTTACAGATCAAGAGATGGACCAGCAATTCACAACAACAGAGCTAAAAACAGTCCTCAATGAAATGAAGGAATCCAAAACACCGGGGGAAGATCTTATACCACATGAGTTCTATAAGTTCTGCACTGAGGAGTTCGCCAACTATCTTCTCCAGCTTTTTAACAATCTGTATGAGAATGAAGATAGTATCCGGCCAAGTTTTGAGTCAGCTGTTATACTTCCAGTTTTCAAAAAAGGAGACCGAAACTTGGTTGAAAATTACAGAGGAATCTCGCTGCTGAATACTTTCCGAAAGGTTTTTGGAAGTATCCTGTTCAAGAGACTGACGAACTGGGTAGATAAAAATGACATACTTAGTGAGTGTCAAGCAGGGTTTCGCCACGGGTACTCTACTGTGGACCAAATTTTTACCCTTAGTACTGTCATTGACATCAACCGTTCACAAGGTAAAAACATATATGCCTACTTTGTAGATTTTAAAGCCGCTTTCGATAGCCTAGATCGAGAGTTAATGTTTTTTAAACTATCTTCTTTGGGAGTACCTACCAAGATGTTGAAAACGTTAAAAAAATTATATAAAAACTGTGTAGCAAAAGTTTGGGATGGGAGCAGTATGACAGAAACGTTTACTACATCTACGGGACTCAGACAGGGATGCACTTTGAGTACGCTCCTATTCGCTTTGTTCTTGAACGATATAGTTAAATATTTGAATGGAGGAATTGAAATGCGTAATTTTTGAATAAAAGTACTGATGTATGCAGATGACATTGTCCTTTTAGCTGATACTCCAATAAAGCTCCAGATGATGATCACGAAACTCGAGGAATACTGCAAAACGTGGAACCTCACAGTAAATCGGAGTAAATCTCAAATAATGGTCTTTGGCAGAGGAAAGAGGCAGCGACACGGGAATTATGTGTGGAGGTACGAAAGAGAACCAGTTGAGATAGTGGAGCACTATAAGTATCTTGGACTAACACTAACCCCAAAAAACAACATGAAGATACATTTAGATGAAAAACTTAAGAACGCGAAAACAGCTATAAACACAACCTGGAAAACATGTATGCAAAATAAAAACATAAGTCTGAGAGCAAAGTAAAGCCAGATCAATTCTGCTTTATGCAGCACAGGTATGGGGATATCAACAAAATGACGCTGTGGAGCAGTTGTTGCGTTTTTTTCTGAAGAGAATACTGCATCTTCCTATGACGACACCAACTTATATGCTGCACATTGAGACAGGACTTCCACCAATGTTCATTACGACTTTGAAACTCCACTTCGACTATATCCTTAAAGTTCTTAATATGAATGTTAAACGACTACCTAGGATTGTGGCAACAATTGCGCTTGAAAAAAAAATATCATGTTTTGAACAGTGGAAGGATCTGGCTGAAAGAACTGAATGTCCTCTACATCTAGTAGTGGGAAATTCTCAGCAGATGAAAGCTGAACTCTATAACATCCTTAATGTGCTCGATGATAAGATACACCATCTATAGAGATTACTACTCAAAATTGATACATGACTTAAGCAAGATAAGCTATTTTGATGCAAGCGCAGGAGTTGACCAAATATCAACGCTTTTTAAAGCAAGAGGAGAGCTTTTGCCATTAAACTACATGCCACACCGACCAGATCTACCTATTGAATGCAGTCTTTGTAATATGAACACCCGAGAAGATATAATGCACTTCACAGGAGTTTGTCCAATACTTATAGAGCTGAGAAAACTATATCTTGGAAAGGCCATTTATACAACGGATGAAGTCCTTGATATGCTCAATGGAAGAAATTGGACGGCTTTGTATAAATTTGTCAAAGCTGCGCTAAGTTATAGAAACCAAATTCTAAGAGGAGAATTTGAACTAAGACAAATACTGTATATCATATTTTCTTTTTTTTTCTTTTTTGCTTAAATCTAAAGGTTATAATTTATAAGCATCTAATGCACAATTATTAGTAAAGTATGTTATTTTTAAATTGCTTTTGCCATGTCATAAAAGATTTGTAAAACTCAAAACTGTTAACAATGTATAGAATACTAAATTTCAATAAAATCTTAATCTAATCTAAAATCTAATCATAAACGTGTCCTAATTAGAACATACAAGCGATTCCGCGATGAACGGTCGCACATGTTTGATTTGAAATAGTTCAAGCTACATGCCACATCAGACAAGCTTCGAAAGCAAACTCAATGTCTAAAGAGGAGTGTTGTAATCAGGAACCAACTTAGTGCGACGAACGCGACGAGATGTGGACTGATCGCTTTAAACAAAAAAAGTTTGCAATTGGTCGCGTTATTGGACGATGAAACCTAAGCAATAACTAGTGAATGCAGTTTCTCAAAAAAAATTAAGATTAAATTACACAACAATAAATATATACATACATATTTTTTGTACGTTCTGACCGTCGCGTCCGTCGTACTGTGGTCTAAAATGACTTTTTTCGTTGCAAAAATCATAACTTTTTAGCGTTAAAGATATCGCTACAATTTGTGTACATTAGGTTTGCTCATGCC
This sequence comes from Leucozona laternaria, assembly GCA_932273885.2. NCBI lineage: Eukaryota > Metazoa > Arthropoda > Insecta > Diptera > Syrphidae > Leucozona > Leucozona laternaria. The sequence continues at coordinate 88,450,101 of OW026366.1, read as the reverse complement.
TATTAGATAAGATTAGATTAAATTTTATTTTTTCTTCAAATCAAAATAAAATTTTTGTTTTTCAATTAATAAAATAAAAAACAAAATAATAGGCTATGGTGTTACCGTCTGCCTGACTGACTATTTAAACTGTATTTTTATGTAAAATAATAATTAAAAAAAAAATTAATGGAACTTTTAGTTTAGTCAAAACAAAGATAAGATACTACGTATTATTAAATGTACATGGGCTTTGAGTTTAGCGAAAACGGAATAAGTGTATCTATCATTTAAAATAAGTGGGACTTAGTTTAGTCAAAACTAAATTAAGATACATATATAGGTATTATACATGTTAAAAGAATTTAAAATCTCAATTGCGAAAGTACAATTATAGTTGTGGGCTTTAAGTTTAGCTAAAACAAAAAAGAAAATATTTTCATAAGTGTGATAAATCATAATTTTGAAACATGACATATACTATGTAATTATTTACTAATTTTTAGTTTTAAATTTATTCCGACATTATCAGGTTTCTATATTCTAATGCTGCTTCAAGGTAATGGTAAAGGCTAAGCCAATTTTTACCGTTTAGTACCTTTTTAGTTTGTTCCATTGACAAAGTTGTTTTTACAAGACAGCGCATTCTTATTTCTTTGTAGACAGGACATATTGATAAAAAGTGAAAACAATCTTCTTTTCAACTCAGGTTACATAGAGAGCACCGTGTATCTAAGGATTTTCTGTAAGGTGATCCATTCAAGTTTAGTGTTTCACTTCTAGCTTTGCAAATAAGGGATATCGCACGCACGCTATATTTATCATTAAAATAGTTTTCTACGAAGTCATGGGTAAGTTCTGGGTATAGTACTCTATTGGTTGATGAGATTGATCTTTGTATACTATCATTCCGTTGAAAAATGTCTATCTCTTCTAATAGTCTATAAAGTTGACTTTTTAATAGACTTAGATTATCGCATTGTATTGTCAGCTCTACACCACATACTTGCGCACAAGTACGCCATTCCTTTATCCATTCCACTTGCTTTCGAAAAGTGTATCTAACAAGCTTATTTGGTATTCTCTTAGGTGTGTAAGTGAGAACTTTTAAGATATAATCAAAATGAAGTTTGAGTGTATACATAAAAAGATTTGGAAGCCCGGTTTCAAGGGTGAGGATGTAGTTTGGTGTGTTTGACGGCAGATAAAATAGTGTTTTTTAGAAAAAAGCGTTGTAGTTTTTCAACTTCTTCATATGAAATATACCCCCATGTCTGACAACTGTAGCACATGACTGAGCGCATAATAGCTTCGAATACCTTATATTTAGCTGATGTTGGGATTTCAGCACGGGATATAACTTTTTTCCTGGAAACGTTGATCATTGTTTTTGCTGATACCAATTTTTGCTCTAGATGGGAAGACATATTAATGTTTGAGTGAAAAAGAATACCAAGATATTTGTATTCAGTAACTGTTTCGATTATTTGACCATCAAAATGCCATTTTTCAGTTCTTTCAAGTTTCGTTTGCCTGTTTTTCACAATCATTATTTTTGATTTTTCAAGGTTGACGGTTAAATTCCATGTCTTACAAAATCCTGAGAGTCTGTTAATCATGAGCTGTTGGCTTTGAGGGGATTCTGCCAGCAGGAGTCCCAACTAACAAACTCCCGGAGTTAAGCTCTTCAAATCTGAAAAAAGCTCCCATAAGATTCTTTTAAATCCTATTGCTATACTTAAGAATGAATCTCTTGTTATGAAACTCAAATTCGTCTCATAGCATTTTTATTGTAAGAGCTAAGCATTTTTTAAATTTGAAAGTACTTAAATCCTATATCTAGATCTATTTAAGTCTCATAAGTATCTCGTTATGAAATTAAAACTCTAAACGTCATTCTTAGTCTTTATAGTCCCATAATAATACTTCAAGTTTTTTTCAAGATTCTTATAGGAGCTACGACGCCAGCTTTGAATACCAAACGAACAGATGTTATAGTTGAATTGTACAGTGCGTTCTTTTTGTTCACAAAACTTGCTTCTGTTCATGTTTCTATGGGATTGGTTATTTGATTGGTGGTAGCAGATGTAATTTTAGATTTCAAGGAAAAGTTTGATTCTTTTCGTTGCGAGCAAGTTTCTTTGGTTGATTTTTTGTTCTCTTTGTTAACCTAATTTCGGGGCTGTAGAACTGGAAGTAGTGAATTTGATCATATTCATAAATATTATAACAACAATTTTTAGCACCGAAATATACTAAACAAAAAGCACACACTTCAAACTTAAGATAATTAATATTACGTCTATTAGTGTTATTAAAAAGAGGAAACAATCTGCCGAAAAATGGATCTCAAAAGCATTATTTTGATAGAATTGATCGAAACAACCTTATTAATTGTACAAATGGAAATCACCATGAGTATCCCATAATGTTTATGGTATATCTTATACTGTTGTTGCATCGGCTGTCATCAGCTTTGGAATGATTTAAATAACACCAAGCTATATCCAGTTAACTTTGATTGTTACTTTATTCGAAAAATTATTAGGTTTTAATTTTGTTCCATTGTTTCAAATTGTTAATCTAACACAATTATCGATTTTTTGCTTTCTCATTTAAATTTCTTCATAAAAGTTGGCAATTGCAATAAAAAGGAACGCCCCACAGACAAATGTGTTGCGTTTGAAAGTTAAATGTCAAATTTAAGTCCCATAAGAGCATTTTAGCTCCCATAAGAAGTACTGTCTCTCAGAGAAAATTTATATTTACTGAGAGCGACACTTCTTACGGGAGCTCAAGCGTTGTAATGGGACTTCATCATCATCCAAAGATCTCATAGAGATGTTAAAACAAGACTTAAAGTATCAATCAACAGCAGCCATGTTGCAATATGAACATAATGTTTTCATTATATTTTGAGGGTTACCGTAGCTTAAAAAAAATATTCTTAATGAATTATCATATTTGGTTTTCCATTCTGACCAAAACGTCATATTCATCTTGTTTTCTCTTATTTGCTTATGATATTAGTTGTATAAAAAATGGATTTGTATAACTTAGTATACAGCTACTATACCAGAGAAGAATGCGCGGGGACATTTTTTTTTGTGTTATGTCATTATTTAAAATTTGTGAGAGCAGTATATTAACACGACACAAGTAAAATGGCATCTTTAAAAATCAGTTGTTTTTGTCAGTTTTTAATGACAAATATATTGGAAAATTTCAGAAAATCTTAATAATGAAAAAGCGTCATATTTTGTACACCTCTAGATCCAATTTTTGTCATAAAAGCACGATAATGACAGTATTTGGAAAAAAATATGGTATGAATGGTCGCATTTTTTGAATTGTATAAAAACATACTTTGGTGATTTTTGCACCTAAAAAAATATTCATGGTAACCCTATAATAAGATTATAATTAATAACAAAATATTTTAAATATGCATAATTTTCGAAGCGCGTTGTTATTTTTCGAAACAAAATGTTTAAATTAGTAGATGCAATTTTAATTGCACCAAGAATTTAGCCTACATATGCCATGATTTTTACAAATATAATACGTCAATTAACTTGTGAGATAAATACTCGCACCAAAAAACACATTATTTTTTGACATGAGAGAATCACGAACACACATAAAAACTATTCGCCTACCTTCTTCAAAAAAAGAAATTAAAAATGCGAAAGATATATGTTTTTTTTAAGTTTACACACACTCGTTCTCCTTTTAACAACTTCTGTAGGAAGAGACGCACTCCCATAGGAAGAGTTCAGAGAGCTTTACTAGATTTACAAAGCGGCGTCTATAATCGCATAAGAAGAATAAAACTCTTCCTATAGGATCAAGAGGCTCCCATAACTAGGCCATTTAAGGCTTTTAACAATCTTATAAGAATCTAGAAGAACTCCTCAAGAGTGCATTTAGCTCCCTAAAATAAGTCTCGTAGCGCTCTCGGAGCGTCTTATGAGAGGAAAAATGTTACTTGGGGTATGTCGTCAGCATAGAGAAGTACTTTTATGACAAGGTCATCAATTTGTACACCAGCTGGTAGTTGCATAGTAATATCACCTATGAAGATTTTTTTCTCGAATCAGTCGGACGTACTCTTACCGTTCCACACGAACTGAAAATTCGAATAAGTTTAGTTGACAAGCCTTTTTGAGACAGTTTATAAAACAATCCATTTCGATCTATCGAGTCAAAAGCTGCCTTGAAATCAACGAAAAATATGTACAATTTTCTTTTTTGTCTCAAAAAGTATTGTGAAATAGACGTTAGTGCAAAAATATTGTCTATAGTTGAGTATCCTTTCCGAAAACCGGATTGCTTTTATGCGTTCTAGCAAAAGAGATGTGAAAATTTTAGCTACCGAATTCATAAAAGATATGCCTCTGTAATTACACGGCAGATTTGCATCACCTTTTTCGAAAATATTATACACAATGGAATCCCTGAAGCTTTGCGGTACATCTCATGACGGTACATGAGGAGCATTTTTATAAAATTCGGTTGCAATTCTATCAGGGCCTGGTGCCTTATTATTTGCAGCTTTGAATAACGCAGTTTTCAATTCGATCATTGACATCTCTCGATTCAAGAGATCATTACAAATAAATGGCTCTGCATACAAAAAAATACTGGGTTCGGCCTGAGGGTTCAGGAGAAGTTCAAAATAGTTGGCAAGATCATTAACATTGGGTCTAGTCCCACAAATCATGTTTTGCCCTTTTAGTTGGTTGATTTTGGACCAAAAATGTGAACCGTTGCTTGTATTTGAGAGTCCTGCTGCTACTGACCGGAAGAATTGCTCTTTTTTTTATTTACACAGCTCTTTGTAGTTTTTGTTAACCTCAATGTACTTTTTGGTAAGTGTTTCATTTAAATTAGGTGAAGAATTTATTTCCCTTAGTAATACAAAAGATAAGTTTCTGGCTGCGTTACATTCGTTATCAAACCATTGCTGTTTGAAGTTGGGTGTTTTTGAGTTTTGCCTATTAGGGTTTCCTTTTATAATACAGCTGTTTAAAAAAGATATTTTTCCTTCAGCATTAGCTGGGTTTGGAGTAGAAAGATGTAAATGTTGTAAGGTTTGTATAATTTTATTTTGGTATATTTCTGTTCTACTTTCCTTCCATTTTAATTTTGGTGGTAAGTTGAAGGTATAAATGTCTTGATCTCCTACGGCATTGATCAAAAACGTAACAACGAGTGGCATATGATCTTAAAATGTTTGTGAGTCAACTTTGAATGATTTACAGCCCTATTCTGCTATTCACGTGAATAGTACTTTCGATTCACCCATTCGATTCCCTTTCGCTCTACCTTTCCATTCTGCTATCCGTCGGGTGAACTTCATTATCCCAAACCAATTTGACATTCACGTAATCAGCTGTTCATGTGAAAATCTTGGGAAATTGGGGTAAATTGTTTTGGTTAATCATTTTAAATTAAAAAAACAACAAATATAAACAGTTATTAAACTTTTTTTCCACTCCCAAACAGAGGAATAAGAAAATCAACAAACAGGGCACTTGCTTTTGAAAAACTGGATTTAATTTCATTGCAGAAAATAGAAGGATGAATTGATCTCTATTTGTTGTTTTCTACCACGAAAAATGATAATAAGCTATCATTTACAGACAAATATTCTAAATTAGGCAATAAAATAGATTTTACATATATTTTACTAATCACTTCCCAGGGAATCCAATAAAAATCACAAAATCCGCAACATTTCATATGCGGATCTGAATTGTATAGAGTGAATGCGTTCACGTGAATAAGAGAATACTGCGGATTATAACCGACTTTACCGACTTTAACCCAGTTCACTTCGAATGAATAGCAGAATAGTGATTAGTGAAAATTCAAGAAAAATTCCCCCCGATGAATAGCAGAATAGGGCTGTTAATAAGTTTCCTCCAACTTGGAGATAGTACACAATAGTCTACAACTGATTTACCTGGGCCTCCTATAAAAGTCAATGCGCCTTGATTATCCTGCTTACTGCATCCGTTAAGGATAAAAAGGTCATTGATTTGACACATTTCCAAGAAAACGCGTCCATTTTTATGGGTAACTGCGTCCATAGAGAACCTTTTTTCTAAAATTATCGATTCAGGCGTTAGTGGTTCGGTAAGTACTGTTTTTATTTGTGTTGTCCCTGTGCGAGCGTTCATATCCCCTATTAACATTATATTTTCCAAATTAGTAGTGTTTAGTAATTCATTTACTTCCTCGAAGTTGTTATTCCAATTGTTACAGTTAATATATACTGGAAAAATGTGGTAACTGATATTACAGTAATTTATTTTAACATAAACAAATTCGTTAAGTTCTATATAACTGGCTTTTATGTTGCATTCTTTAAATCCGAACAGAAAACCCCACTCGCTCTTCCGAAATTAGCCGAACGAGTAGCAGAGCCCCAGTGCAACCTAAATTCGCTAAAATACTTCCAATAGATATCAAATGCTTCACGTGTAACAAATGTTTCGAAAAGAAAAAATATGTCATGTTTCTTGACAAATTCAAAAAAAGTCTGAAAATAACAATTTATTGTTATGCCTATTACTAATGTAAACGACTCCAAGAAATAAGACGAGCAGAAATTTGCATTCCATTTGTCGTTTTCAATCTGTAAAGGCCCAACTGTAATAGACATAAGGGAATTTAAGCTTATGTCAAAATCCCAACGAAAATTTGCTTATGTTTGCAAAAGTACCGCGTACAGCCATTATGCACGCATAGCCATCGGTTATCACGTACATACATACATTTTTTTCATGAATAAAAACTTACTTGATATATTGCATTCTTTGCCAATATATCCCATACTTTTATGTATTTCATTCTGTTAACATAAAATATTAAAATATGCGTGAAAATCACCCATTTGGATCACCCATTTTCATATTTGTTTGTTGTTTTGTTTCTCCTTTTTGTCAAATTTACTAATGCGCCGAGCGACTAGAATTTGCTAGTTAAACGAAACTTAACGAATCGGAGCTGGACTCTGTTATAACCTTAAAGTTTAAAAGTGTAAACACTTATTTGAACACGCCCAATAGTTTTATGTATAATTGTGAACTACTTTTCGTTCTTGAATAAAATACTTGTCAAAGGGATCTTAGAGTATCCAGTCGTGTTATTATTTTCGTTAATCAGTATTAAGAACTACGGTCACAACAAATTGGTGAGGAAGAAAAAATAGAATATTTAAGTATATATTCAGCCTTATCGTGAGTTTCACCCGAACAACATTCCACCCGGAAATTTTGACATTTTACTTTTCGCCTATTGTGAGTTTCACCCGAAATTTCATGATCGAAAAATTCCCCTTATTGTGAGCATTCATTTCGGGCGGAATGAAATGCCATTTTCACTTTTTTTTTGTAGGCGAACAAAATTTCGTTTGGGCGAAACTCACAATAGCTTTTAAAATTCCGGGCGAATAAAAAATTTTAAGGTGAGACATTCGGCTGGTAACGGAATATTTCACACAAATAAAGCACACACACCATCAAATATTGTTAGTTATAGTGGTAGTAGTAGTAGCAATGCTGTAAGGCATTGGTTTAGTGAATTACTACGGAAGATTTTTTTTTAAATCTTAGTACAATCCTCTATCCAATCAACAATTTGCTAAAAATTCAAGTGTTTTTCGTCTGGAACAAAAGCTGCGAATCTGCTTTTAATAAAATTAAAGCAGAGATGCAAACCGATAATTTCTTAACACACTACAATCCAAATCTTAAATTACTTTTTCTCACCGAAGAAGGGTATACCGGTATTATCTACTACACGAATGCAACATTATGCAGCGTATCTACAATGTTTCCACTACGAAATAGTTTTTAGGAAAACTGAGCAACACTGTATAGCCTTTGGATATAATAAAGAAAAAAACTATTTAAAGATTTTGTACTAATTTTAATTTTTGTTTAATTTAGGTTATATATTATCAGTTATATTTTTCTGGATTTTTAGGTAGTCTTCTTGGTCCGCTCGCTTTGATGTACGCCAAGTGAGTGTCGAATCATTCTTTTTTAACTTCTTACTTTATCTCTGAACTCTGACATGAATAACATGAATATCATCCGATGTTATTTACTAAATGCTGTTCCAGTTAGTTCTCTTTCCGTTGCTTCCAAGTACATAAGAAATGTTGGTAGTACATAACAGATGATTGGTGCAGAGATTATGTATTATAAAGATTGGAAACCTTCGTACGTTTCACCCTCCAAAACCCATTTGTTTACATTGTTGTTTTTGTAATTTCGTTTCGTGTCGATGAATAGATGTGAATTGCAACAACAATTTAACAGGGTGGGTTTGTTCTGTTTTGACAGCTCGACCATTTTTTATGTGTAAAAAACACAGCCATCTTTAAAAAAAATTTAACTCATCAGCTTTTCACCATGAAAATGGCGGATTTTAGGTGGGATATCGGGATGTGTTCGGAAAATACAGATTCAATGGTGCAAACAGAATATTTTAGGGTGCACCCATATTGTTCATAAATCTATAACTGGCCATTCACGAGTGAGCTCTATGTTAATATTTTTTATAGAAATCGACACTTGCAGCTACTTTGGTAATTTCGTCAAAAAGAAAAAATTAGTTATTATCGAAAGTGATAAAAATATGATACAACGCTGCGTAATACAGATGATTAAATAACGACACAGATCTTGTGGCGAAGATTGTGCTGAATTAGAATATTTTGAGTTTATTTTAAAAATGCTAGAAACGCTTTTTTTGCTATAACAATTAAAGCCCAAACCACACTTCTCTCGTGTGCTGTGTTGTGGAGTTATGTGTCAACGTTGACAGATTAGGGAATAGTTAGGTTACAGCCCGGAAATATTCCATAAGAATATTGAATTCATCCGGTGTAAGCGGGGAATGAAATTCTGGTGGAAAACTATAGTACCATCTGTGCGTTCAAAGGGGTAAGGGAAACAGAGTTAAAAAGTAGTAGATGAGCTTTGGCGAAATGTCAAAGAAAGAGTGGAAGATACAGAATGCAGTTACAATTTAATAAGAGAAACAAACAAAACAGATCGGATGATGCAAACGGTGCGTGTAAGATAAGGAAATAGTAATAATAAGGGTGTTCATGCAACGTTGGAAACTTTCAGACCTAAATGATGTGGTAAAAAAATCTGCTGATTCAACCAATGTCATAATCCCATTGAAAAAAAGCATACCACGTTAACCATTTTCGTTTACGACGTTTACAACACAAATTCTTGTCGGAAAGTTTACGATTTGTTGGAAAGGATTTTCAATACAAATTTTGACAGTTCGTTTACTACATCGTAAACTTTCCGACGTTTACGATGTTTACGATGGTTTTCCGACGTTGCAGGAATACCCTTAATATAAAATCACTTCGAGGAGTTATCCGATGAAAGGCATATTTATGTATATGCTTATTCAGTGTTCAGCATTTCTAAATGAAATAGAGCAGCAAAGAACACTCCTAAAGCATCACTTTCAACAGCAAATGGAAAGAAGATTTTTAGCAATATTGTGTTTTCTTACTATCCGATTAAATTGAACTACTGCGTAAATTAAGTATTGATTTATTGTCAATTTGCATTTTGTTTATTATTTTACTACCCTTTTCATATAATTGTTCAAAATATTCCATGCCACTTTAAAACCAAATGATTTTAGGTGTCGTGAACACTTGATAGTTCGTTTCGAGATTTTTATAGGTTTTTGAATGTGCCCATTGAAACTCATCAAGTTTTCAAAATATCGTGGTGGAAATCAGTAAGTTGCACTAGTATGAGTTAAAACACGCATACTAATGCAACTTACTTACTTCACCACGAGCAGCCATATTGTTTTGCTTGTAGGCAAACCCGAATGACAGCCGAGGTTTCCAATCTTTATAATTCATAATCTCTGGATTGGTGTCGATAAAGTGACAAGTGTTGCCGCTGCGGAGGGAAATCACTACACTAATTCCCCTCCAGTCTAAGGGCAGTGTGAACTCGTAGTTTTACTAGACGTCCAGCTTGAATCCTGTATTCAGAAGGCTTTGTTGATGATAAATCTGTGCCTACAGCTTCTGTTGGCTCTTCGGGAATAACAAACGCTGCCTTTAGACGATCTATGGAAACTTTTTCGATATTGCCTTTAATTAGAATTTTAAAAAATTATCCTTGCGTTGTTTTACAAGAAAAGGTCCATTATATGGTGCTTGCAGAGGTTTTCTAACACCGTCAACTCTTACAAAAACATACTTACAGCTCAATAGGGCTGGCTGGATAAAAAATGTTTGGCCAGAGTTGTGGTGTACTGTGTTCTTCAGGATCATTTATGTTTTAAATTCTTGGAACGAAAAATTCGCCTGGAACTTTTAAGGTCTTACCGTTAACTAGATCCGCGGGTGATGCGTTTAAACCCTTTTTGCAACAAATGCGCAACCCAAGTAAAATTAGAGTAAATTCTTGTGACCAACTAGCAGGCATTTTCGTTTTAAGTGCAGCTTTCAAAGAGCGATGCCATCGCTCCACCCTGCCATTCGCTTGCGGGTGGTATGAGGTAGTCTTCAGGTGCTTCACTCCTAGTACTTTGTTGAGCTGGTTAAACAGGACTAACTCAAATTGTCTGCCACGGTCCGTAGTAATGCGTGCTGGAACACCATACCGTGAGACCCATCCATAAATAATCGCTTTTGCAATAGTCTCTGCCGTGATATCCATTATAGGTAAAGCTTCTCGCCACCTAGTCTTTCGGTCGATTATAGTTAATAAATAACAAAATCCATGTGACGGTGGAAACGGACCATCTATATCCACATGGATATGCTCAAACCTCTCAAGTGGTTCTTCGAATGACTGCAGAGGTGCTCTTAAATGTCGCTGTATTTTAGCTCGCTGACACGCAATACAGTGCTTCACAAAACTGGCTGATTCTTTTCGCATACTGGGCCATACAAATTTTTATTGTAGCAATTTAATAGTTGCTTGAGCTCCACCGTGCGACAACCCATGAATTTTTTCTAAAACAATGTTGCGAAATCTTTTAGTAACATAAGGACGAACGTACGTACCTGATACATCGCATATGAGTTCACCAGTTGTATTTAAATTCATGACTCTTTTTAGAACCAGAGACGATTTATTGTCATTTAATAGACTGCAGCTCAGGATTCGTCTTTTGATCTTCGGCCAACTGATCGAAGTCGATGCCAGGATTGGTGGTAGCTTCAGCAATTCTAGATAGGAGATCTGGGATGATGTTTCCCCATGACATAGCGGATATCAGTTGAAAACTGGCTGATAAATTCTAGTTTTCTAACCTTGTCTCGGTGATGCCTTGTCGGTCTTCTGCTGAAATGCAAAAATGAGAGGGTTGTTATCAATATATATCGTTTGACGTGATTGTCTGTAGTTGAAATAAATAAATAAATTCGCGTGCTTCCAAATAATGTCGAAATTGTTTGATCCCTTCATAAATAGCCAGCAGTTCTCGATCATATGTTGAATATTTCCTTTGTGACTCGGAGAGCTTTATTGCGAAAAATGCCAAAGGTTTTGCTCTCCATCGAGCATTTGGTCCATCACTGCTCCAATAGAAAAATCTGATACGTCGACTCTAGACTGCCATTGAAAACACACCATTTGTCGCGGGATGAACAAGCATGTCGCATCGACGAGCGCTGTCTTGTTTTGTTGGAAGGCTTTTTCAGCATCAGGAGCCCACTTTAAAAGTCTCTTATCGTTTTTTACGTTACCTTCAATCAAACTCTGTAGGCGATTTTGGATATTGACGGCATCATTGTATATAAAACCTATAGTAATATCATCGAGTCGTTTTTTTTTACGTTCTTGGGAGATACTATGTGGCGTTATAAACGCCACAAATTTGACAATGGAGAGAATCAAAAAGGAATCGGGAACAGGTAGCAGGAGCGAGAGGAGTGTATTATATTGGTTCTGACAACAATAATGCGGGAAAGGGAGATATCCGAAATAGCCTTTTGCGTCATTGAACTTGGGCGAGAAAATAGAAAAAAATGTTTGTGTGTATATGTTCGCTTATGCAAAGGTTTGGTTTATTTTTTTTTCAATGAATTTAGGAAACGATTTTTTGCTTAAGGGCATATGTTTATACATATATAGGTATATTATCTCCTATAGTTTCATGCAAAACTTGATTTTGAATTCAAAGAAAGCAACGTTGCAGGTATTCTCTTTCTATTATATGCGGTAATAGTAATTGTATGGGACGGTTGCCATATTTCGGGTTAGGTACCTACATTATATAGATATATGTATAATAATAATTTTCATAATTTTGGTATAGTTAGGTCCCTAGGTAGGTACTACCTAATAATAAACAGAACAAAAATATTATTTCCGTTTTGAATAATGTAGGTATCAAGAGATTTAGTACATAGGTAGGTAAGCCAATTTAAAATATTAGCTAATTAATATACGTAAGCCAAAAAACCGTTTTCGAAAAAGAAAAGTTTATAGGAAGGTAGGTATCAATATCTCATTAAGGGCTAAACCGATTTTAATAAAAAAAATTATACAGAAGGTCCTTTTAAATTTTAATTTATAGGTATTGGATATACCAATGTTCAAGAAAAATTTAATTGAAAATAATTCAATTTTTTTCTTAAATCAAGGGGAAAGTATTTTAAAGGCAGGTTGTTGAATTTGTTTTAAATTACATTTATTGTTTGGTGTATATTTTTAAATAGGTACTTGAAATAGGCAATCCAAATAATTTTTAAACAAATTTTAAGGAAGCTTTTTATATAAAAAACTTTTTGAATGATTTTTTTTTTTAAATACATTTTTACTTGTCCGGTCCTGGCCTCCTTCAACAAGTCTCTCCACCCATCCCGGTCTCGAGCCGCCGCCATCCAGTTGCGCACCCCAAGGCTCCGGGCGTCCTGGTCTACGCCATCTCTCCAGCGCAAGCATGGTCTACCATAGAATGTACCACAAAGAACTTTCCGAGCAGGTTCCTCTTCGCTCATGCGAGCTAGGTGCCCTGCCCACCGGAGTCTACCGAGCTTAATTTTTGTCACGATATCTGCTTCAAGGTAGATTGCGTACAATTCATGATTGTACCGTCTCCGGAATCGTCCTTCCTCACATATGGGGCCAACAATTCTCCTTAAGACTTTTCTCTCGAACGCGGCTAAGAGGTCGGAGTGCCTTTTGCTAAGCACCCAAGTCTCGGATCCATATGTGAGTACTGGCAGGACCATGGTCCTGTACAGCAGCAGTTTTGAAGTTATGGTGAGATTTCTGGATTTGAAGAGCTTTGACAGACTATAGTAGGCTCTGTTGGATTTGAGAAGCCGCCCGCGTATTTCTTCTTCTATATTGTTATCGGCTGCTACTATTGACCCAAGGTATTTAAAGTATTGCACCACTTCAAATTCGTGCTCCGCTACCTTGATTGTTTGACCAACTGTTCCTCTCGCATTCGACGCCACCATGTACTTTGTTTTACCTTCACTAATGTGCAGCCCCAGATTTTGTGCCGCCTGCTCGATCTGGATGAAGGAATCATGTACAGCTTGCTCAGTTCTTCCGATGATGTCGATGTCGTCTGCGTAAGCCAGTATCTGGCTGGACCTGTTGACGATGGTTCCTCTTGTTGCCGTGCCAGAGTCACGGATTGCTTTCTCCAACGCCAGGTTGAAGAGGAGGCAGGCCAAACCATCCCCTTGTCGGAGTCCATTAAAGATGTTGATTGGTTTGGATAGCAATCCGGCTATTTTTACTTGGCTTGTTACGTTGGTCATGGTCAACCTACATAGTCGTGTCAATTTATTTGGGATGCCGAATTCTCTCATGGCTTTGTAAAGTTCTACCCTGGCTATGCTATCGTAGGCGGCCTTAAAGTCTATAAACAGGTGGTATGTTGGGATGTTAAATTCTAGACATTTTTCCATCGCCTGCCTAAGGGTAAAGATCTGATCAGTTGTTGATTTGCCTGGAATGAAACCACACTGATATTGTCCGATGATGGTTTTAGCGTATGGGGTTATCCGGTCTTGTAGGATAGAGGAGAGTATCTTATAGGCGGTACTCAACAACGTGATACCTCTATAATTGCTGCACGTTGTGACATCTCCCTCTTATGTATGGGGCAAATGATACCTTTTCGCCAGTCTTCTGGAATTTCTTCATGCTCCCACACGTGCACTATAATCTCATGAATTGCTTGACGTAAAGCTGGCCCACCGTGTTGAAATAGTTCGGCTGGTATACCATCGGCTCCCGGGGCTTTGTTTTTCTTTAGCCGGCCTATAGCCTTCTAAACAATAGCAACATAGGGTACTCTTCTTGAAGTAGTGGAGCCTCCACTTCTGCAGTGAGCTGACCATTTAGCAATTCATTGAAGTACACTTCCCATCGCTCCAGTATGCTTTGAGGATCGGTGATCAGATTTCCCTCTCCGTCCTTGCAGTATGTGCAGCGTGGTGTGTACTGCGTCATGTTTCGGACGGATTGGTAGAACTTCCGCGCCTGGTGCGGACCTCGCTCTCGGCTTTTCTCTATTTCACAGATTATGTTCTTCTCCCAGGCTGATTTTTTCTGTATGTGAAGCCGTTTTTCAATTCTTCTGAGCTCTTTATATTCGTCTTCGCGTGCCCGCGTTCTATGAGATTGTTGCATTGCTCGGTACGCAACATTCTTACGTTCAGTAGCTAGCATTCATCATCAAACCAGTCGTTCCGATTTCTACGACTGCTGCCTAAGATGGAGTTGGCAGTACTAATGACAGTATTCTTAAGGCGTGTCCACTTCTCATCTACGCCCAGCATACTGGCTCCAGGACTTACTCTACCCAGTTCTAGGGCGAGTCCTAACGCATTACCAAAGGTGTTACTGGTGTTTTCATTGCGCAGAGCAGCCGTGTTGATTCGAACCTGATCGGCGGATGCAATACGTCTTCGCAAGGCAATCCGCCCTCGGAAAACCATACCAACAAGATAGTGATCCGAGTCGATATTGGCACCTCGGTACGTTCGTACCGTCATCAAGTTCGAGTAGTGGCGACGGTCTATCAACACGTGGTCAATTTGGTTACGAGTGACTCCATCAGGTGATACCCAGGTGGCTTTGTAGATATCTTTACGCGGGAACCTGGTACTCGCAACGACCATGTTTTTCGATGCTGCCGATTCTAAGACTCGAAGTCCATTGTCATTAGTGTTCTCATGCAAACTATGGGTGCCTGCGTAATGCCTGAATACCGGCTCCCGACCTATTTTTGCATTCAAATCCCCAAGGATGATTTTTACGTCATACCTTGGACAGGCATTGAGGGCCCTCTCGACTTGTTCGTAGTAAGTCTCTTTTTCTTCGTCTGAGGACTCCTCCGTAGGTCCGTGAACGTTAATGAGGCTGATGTTCTTAAATTTGCCTCGCACGCGAAGGGTGCATAGCCTTTCGCTTATAGCGTTAAAGCCGATGATGGCAGACTTCATTTTTTCGCCGACTAGGAAGCCTACCCCGAGCACATGGTGTTTTGTATGACAGCTGTAGTATAAGTCATAATCTTTCTTCTGTAGAACACCATTCCCTGTCCATCTTATTTCTTGAAGTGCTGTTATGTCAGCTTTATATTTTGACAGGGCATCGGCTAGCTGCTGAGCAGCTCGAGCTCTATAGAGCGATCGTACGTTCCATAAGAAAATTCGTAAATCGTTATTCCGTTTTCTTTGCGTGGGTTGTCGTCGTGAGATCAGTCCGTTTCCGAGGCTTGTTGCTGGTCTCGTAATTCTTCTTGTTTTACGGAACAGGGAATTAACCTGTTGCCAACCTGTGGAACCAGCCTGATCATATTAGCCAAACCTTTTTAAAGGCTTGTTTCTAGCGGCCGCCGCGAAGAGGCTATGATCACACTTCCACCAGTCCGAATAGTTACGGCACGTGCATGTTTTCGTATGCTACATGTTATTCCCCCTATTCGGCTGATGGCTGACCGCCATCCGCCGTAAATACTGAATTTTATTGGTTTATTTATTATTTTGCCTAACATTAATTTTAAGAGTTCTTTCTGATATTTTAATTGTGTTGTATTTTTTCTATTGAGTTATTGTTTAAAATAATAAAAATAATAATTAAAAACCAGGGGCCTATTTCACCAAACACTTTTCACTTTTCACCTTGCAACTTTGCAAAAAAAATAATTTCCTGCAAAGTAAAAGTTCGAAGTGTTTAACAAAATTTGCAAAGTGAAAAGACTGCACTTTTCAATTTATCAGACTATTTTTGAAAAGTGAAAAGTAAAAGTGTTTCACCAATTTAAAATAGAACTTTGAATTTGAATTCGTAATTTACAAAGTTGAGAAGCAAATCGCTTTTAAAAATAAACATTGTTTTTTTGTTTCACGCAATACGTTGATTGAAAGGTGGAATTTCCTAGATCACGAATATGCAATTTTTAATTCCCTAAGATGAATAGTTCAGTCAAAAATCACGTTTGAAGATGTCAACTTTGGGGAGTCTACGACGTTTAGTTTAGCCGCAAATCGCGTTTAAAAATAAACATGGGTTTTTCGTTTCATGCGATACGTTGATGCTTTCCATGCAAATTCTAAGGAATTTTGTGTCCAGCAAATGGTGTTTGAGAGAAATTCATCTACTATGATTACATTCGATACTCGATGAACTACTCTACAGACGGTAGCTTTGCTTATTTCGTTCATAGATGCAACACCGTAATATTGGGTTCCATTCTCAGCCCAATGTAGTGTACTCAAAATTTGTTGCAAAGGACGTTAACACATATTCCTTTGACTGTTGAATTGAAATGTATGTCCAATTTTAGACAAAATAAATTCGATGGAAAATTATTTTCACTACCCTTTGGTCACTTCTATTTACTTCTTCATTTTCCGAAAATTCTTCAAAACGGTTCATTTGTGTATTATTATTTCAACTTTTCAAAACAAACGCTTATTTGCAAATAAAAATTTCTCTTTGCATATTACTGAAAAGCTTTTCAAAATTCTGAATCAAATTTGCAAAGTTTGTTTGTTTGGCGAAACGAAAAGAACATATACTTTGCAAACTAAGAAAACTTATCACTTTGCAAATTTGCGTTTGGTGAAACGAAATTTGCAAAGTAAAAGTGAAAAGTTGCAAAGTGAAAAGTGTTTGGTGAAATAGGTCCCAGGTTTATTTTTTTTCTTTTTGTCCAATATTTGGAATTTTAAAATATGGTCACCGTAGATATACATAGGTATGTTAAACTACCATTTTTTTTATTTTTTTTTTCAATTACATCTTGTACAAATTTATTATTTCGAAAAAAACCTTAATTTTTTAAAATTTTTCTCAAATTCGTATTTATTAAAGAATTTATAGTTTAAAATACTTATAGGTAAACAGCTCAATATCCATTTTTCTTTTTTTTAATACAGTTAAAATGAATATGTCCTTTTTAAAAAAATAGATTTCAAACAAAATGTACCGAATTTCCCTTTAACGGCTAAACCGATTTCAATCAAAATTTTTTCAAAGAAGGTCATTTAAAAATATTCACAAATGATTCACATAAGGTGTGACAAAAAGCTAGTGTGTAGCTTGGGTCGAGACAAGAAAAAAAATCGTATTTGAGGGGGTGTCTATTCCCCCCTTTAGCCAAGAGGGGCAATTTTCTGTAAAAAATGACTAAACAGGAAAAAAAATATTAAAAAAGTACGGTTTGTGAAGCCAGAAATCTCTTATTTTATTTCATTTTTAAGTAAAGCTATTTAAAGGAGCAGTGTTCGAAAAATATTCACTTTAAACTAAAAATTTTGAAAAAATGCTACAAATTTTGTTCAAACTTTAAGACAGCAAATAACGGTACCTGTACGTCAAACAAAATTTTTGGGGTTAAAAGAAAAATCGTTCGTTTTAAAATCGATTAAAAAAATGATTTAAATTGAATAAGTAGGATGCCTTTTAGTAAGCAATAAACCATTCCAAAAAATGATTATTAATGGTACCTCGCAAAGTATATTTTTTAGTTTCGCATTTCTCGAAACGATTCAACTGGTTTTAATCAATTTTTTATAAAGAATAATTACTACATTTTAAATAGTTTTCAAACGAAAATAAAAAAAAAAGTTTGAAATTCTTTTTTGAAAACCCAATAGGTATGTATATATTTCAAAAAGGACTTAGTCGATATTTATTGAACTTGGCAAAAAGCGATTTTTTAATAAAATTTAAACGATTTTGAACAAAAAATATTCCTAAAACCGTTTTTCAAAACCAATATTCAATTTTTACCTCCAAATTTATAAATACTTAAAATTGACGTACGAAATTATTTTCTTAAAAAATGTTAAGGTAAGAAAATGTATACATACAAAATAAATTATTTTTAAAACCACTTCTATAATTTTAATATTTTTTCTTTCATTAATTACGATTAACTAAAGATATTAAATGGTATACATAGCCTTGGGTTCAAAAAAGGTTTCAGAAGTATATTTTAATCAATTTATTTCTAATTTTGTTAAAAAAAAATAATATTATTTCCAACCAGTGTGATCGCCCATAAGAACAAGTTCGGGCGACCAACTTATGTATTTTACTTTCTTACAGTTGTTTGGGCAATTTAAAGAACGATTTGTATGCTTTTTTAGAATTTACTCTGACTAAATACCTACAACAAGTTACATATAACGGGTGATTTTTTGGCTGGTTTGGTTTTGGCAACACTGGTTTTGACAGCTGACGTGTGTTTAGTACCTTGTGTCACTGTCAAACAGCTTCAGTTTGGTTTGCAATTTAACCATGGATCGTCTTACAAATGAACAACGCTTGCAAATTATTGAATTTTACTATCAAAATTCGTGCTCGGTTCGAAATGTTCATCGCGCGCTGCTTGTGTTCAGCGATGAGGCTCATTTTTGGTTGAATGGGTACGTAAATAAGCAAAATTGCCGCATTTGGAGTGAAGATCAGCCAGAAGCATTGCAACAGCTACCAATGCATCCCGAAAAAGCCACTGTTTGGTGCGGTTTATAGGCCGGCGGCATTATTGGGCCATATTTCTTCAAAGATGATGCGAATCGCAGCGTTGATGTCAATGGTGAACGCTACCGAGCGATGATAACAAACTTTTTTTGCCCTAAATGGAAGTTCTTGACTTGCATGATATGTGGTTTCAACAAGACGGTGCCACATGCCACACAGCACGCGAAACAATGGCGCAATTGCGAGGCGAGTTTGGTGAACAGTTAATTTCACGTTTCGGCCTGGTCAATTGGCCCCCTAGATCGTGCGATTTGACACCATTAGATTATTTTTTGTGGGGGTATGTCAAGGCTAATGTCTATAGGGACAAGTCCGCTTCGATTGACGCACTGGAAGCCAACATCCATGCATTCATTCGTGAGATACCGGCCGATATGTGTGAAAGAGTATGCCAAAATTGGACTCAGCGGATGGGCTACCTGAGACGCAGCCGCGGTCAACATTTGCATGAAATTATCTTTAAACATTAAATTGCAAGGTTCAAACTATCGATTCAAATAAATATTTCATTAATTTTTTCGAATTTTTTGTGTTTTTTTTTAAAAAAAGTTCTAAAACTCTTAAAAAATCACCCATTTACAATGTTCCCGTTCTTGTATCATCTTTATATTGTCATTTTATTATATTCTATACAAAATAGTTGTAATTTGCGTACCTACCTACCAAATTTGTTTTCCTAAAAAAATTATATAAAAATATTTTTTTTAAAATAAACCTCCAAAAAATACCACTTCCACGATTTTACCTTAACGAAAATACCTTAAAAACATTCCTCACTGTCACTGGTTAAAAACTTTATTAAGTAGTGGCAATAATAGTTACAGGAATATATTTATTCATGCCTTGCCTACCCACAAATTTCAACGTAAACAAAAAAAAAACAAATCCACAGCTCCTATACACATTGACTTATTATATATGGACTGCCAGGAGCCAACTTCACGTTGACGCCACTTTAAGCTATGCGCTACAAGCGCCGAGTTCAGTCCTATCGGAAAATACAGATACTACTGTTTGACATTTGTATCGAGGATTTTTTTGAAGGATTTTTTTCCATCTGATTTCATTTTTCATTGGGTACGTTCAGCAGACACAAGGGACTACATTTATGTAGTCAAGTGCTTTTATTGAACGGAAATTTTAAAAAGGAAACTTGTTATTTTTTGAGATGTCATTAATACCAAAATTGAAACATTACTTCCAACCTTTACCTTCCGTCGATAGTGCAGATAGTATTTATAATAATATTTTTATCTGAAAAACACCTCACACAAATGAATTACGAATTGTATATTATAATTTCTTCAATACATGCATTCTGTCTTTCCGACATCCTTCACGTTGTGTGACGCTGAACGTGACTGAGATTTTTCACTTCTTGTCTAGGAGCAAATAAAATTTTCTTTCACTTAAATCGATAACCATTACCGCTGTTTGTTGATTTCATTGGTTGCTATTGTTAATTAGTTTCGCAATGATTCAACTTTGTTTTCATACTTTTTCTAATTAATAACAACAAACTAATAAACAAACATCATCGAGAAGAATTCTGAAACTGAATTGCAAAATAAAAACAAACAATAAATGTCAAACCAGTGCTAAGGGTTATTTGCAAAAAAAAAAATCCCTTAACCAAATCCGAAAATTTCCTTTTTTTTACAAACAACTTCTCGCTTAAATTTCAAAACTGTTAATTCATACAAATTTTAGTCATGTCGAAGTTCATAAAATAAAATAAAACTAGTAGAAACTGGCAGATTTGAAAAGTAAATGAGTAGAGGTAGTATTTTGCTTTACACTTTTTGCTAAGAATATTGAATATATTTAGTAGGCGTGTTTTTTGCAAGTCCATATGGATTTGTCGAAAAAACGACATCGGGACTTCTTACTTACAGTACGTTAGTCCCGATTATTATCTGGACTTAGCTAAGTCCATATAGATTTAAGTTGTTGTTGTATTTACGTGTAAAACAATTAGTTCCGATGTTGTTTTTTCGACAAATCCACATGGACTTGCAAAAAAAAACGCCTAGTAGTTTTAAGTACACACTTTAAGCGCGTTTTTATAGGGAATTCTAATCCTCTACAATTTCGGTTAAGATAAATTTTACTGATAAATTAAAAGTAAGGTTCGTTTCTTTACTCCAAATTTTTGGGCATTTTTGTACAATTTTATTGTTTTTTTATGAAGTTTGACAGAACTTTGGACTGAAATGCACAAAAATCAGAATTTTAAAATAAAGGAATGAACCTATGAATAAGTTATAATTAAAAAAAATACGAACGTTTTCAAGAAAAATAAGATATCTAAAAAGCTGCTCGGAAGTTGCCTAGTGGGCGAGTCGTATTTATTAGATTTTTGACTAGTTAGACAGTTTATAATTATTTCGAAATAGTTGGAAAATACTTTATTTGATATATACAAAAAATATTGCAATATTGCAGGTTTAGACAATAGATTCCACTGTCTTAAGGTAGCTAACAAGTAAGAAAACTTCAGACATTAAAAATGTTTTTTATAACTTGGACGGCCGTCTAAAGTAAGACGGCGTTTATAAATACGATTGTACGAATTTTTCCTTGAAATTATGTTTTAAAAATATCTTCCTTCACTACATCTCTTGAAATGGAGAAAATAAATTTCATTGAAAAATCTTTGATTTCGAATATTTGTATTTGTATTTTGTATTTATTAATTTAAAAACGCTTACAAAGTAAGATATACATCTTGTAAAATATTGCAAGCCTTGAATATGATATAAGTACGATTACAAAAATTTAATTTACTGTATATTAAATGTTTAACTACACAAATTAAAATTAAAATTAAAAGAGTTACATATTTTAAGATGGAAAATAGAACAAAACAAAAAGTTTAATCTAGTTTTGATACACTGTTTTGGTAAACTGTTAAAGTTTAGAAAAGAAAATAAAGTTTAAACAAAACAAAAAATAAAAATTTCAACGATTTGCCAAATAATTAAAAAGTGATGATGAGAATTTCCTTGTGCTTTCTATTCCTCTTATTGAAATTGGCAGAGAGTTCCAAAGGTTAATGACATGAATGAAAAATTGACGCTGGGTATTCAGATATTTAAATCTTGGCATTATAAGAATGCGAGACCTATTTGAATGAGGGAAGTTCAGTCTACGGTGTAGATAGTCAGGTTGTTCTGTTTGAATTACGAATTGAAGGTAGCTAAGTGACCGAAATTTCAATAGGTTATCCAAACTACAACCACATAGTTGTTCAGAATAGAAAGAAACGTGATCATATGGACGAAGATTATATACGAAACGAGCTATGTTATTATAGACAACATTAAGTTTTCTAGACGTTGCATAGTCCAAATCACTAAAAACTTCACAACAGTAAAGCAGCACTGGAAGCAAAAGAGTTTTTGCTAACAGGAGCTTAGTTTTTCGTGGAATAAAGCCTTGAGTGATTCGAAGAGCTCTAAGACTACTATAAACCTTTCCTATAGAGCATTTAAGGTGGTCATTCCAAGTAAGAGTTCGATTAAAAACCATACCTAGATTACAGGCAGATTCAACATAAGCGATGGTTTGATTATCTATCTGTAGAGGGTTTAGTATCGTTTTATCAAATATCTTACGATGTATAGGCAATGTTTTTGACTTGGTAGGATTTAGGTGGAGATTATTGAGTTTAGACCAACGTAAGATGATTTGCAAGTCCTCGTTCATCAGAGAGACTGCCTCGTCCTTGGCAGATAAGGGTCGGCTGATCAAAAGTTGCACGTCGTCAGCATACAAATGGATAAAACAATTTTTAACTATGTGTGGTAAATCATTAATATAAATAGAGAAAAATAGTGGCCCTAATATTGATCCTTGTGGGACCCCGTAAAGTACATTAGCGAAATAAGACGATCTACCATTTGCTACAACACATTGTTGTCTGCCATTTAGATATGACTGGATCAGTTTACAAGACTCGGTTGTAAATCCAAAACTTTGTTGCAGTCTTCTACAAAGTACCGAGTGATTTACGGTGTCAAAAGCTTTGGAGAAGTCTAGTAGTGTGAGCAGGACAAAATGATCTTTATCTAAGGCTACTCTTATTTCATCAGTAACGAGAAGTAATGCCGATTTGCAACTACGTTGCGGTCGGAAGCCAGACTGACATATACTGAGGAGGTTGTAAGAAGTGAGATAGTTTTGTATCTGTTTGGAGATTGTCTTTTCAAATACTTTCGATAAAAAGGGTAAAATGGCTATTGGTCGGAAATCTTTTACTGTACCTGTACATTTCTTGGGAATGGGAATGATTTTTGCTTTCTTCCATTCTATAGGAAACTCAGATGTTGTCAAGATATTGTTAAAGATATATGTTATAAAACGAAGAATGTAGGGAAGCAAAAGTTTGACGAATTTTGGGTTAATTAAGTCAAGTCCAATAGCATTTGACTTGATCGAAATAATAGCCTCCACAACATCTTCCTCAGATAATCTGTCGAAACTAAAAGAACTAGCTGAGAATGATTGTTCAACATTATAAGGTTCACTGAGAACGTCGGATGATGAACACGGCAATGAAGTAAATTTTCGGTTCAGTACATTGCAATCAATATCATCAGAGAGAGCCTCAGGTTGTTTCCCAATACCTATTTCGCGAAGATGCTTCCAAGTGTCTTTACTGGAGTTTGAAGTTCCGAGCTTTTGTTCATAAAATATCATTTTGGCCGATCTAATCATTTTCACAACTTTGTTCCGTAGTTTGCAGTAGTTTTGATGTAGAAGTTCTACTCGGTATCTTTTCCACTGACTGTAAGCGGCATCTCGTTGTGACATTGCAGAAATGATGTCGCCATTCAACCAGGGAGAAGACTTATGTTTCACCAAACGGGTCTTGATTGGAACATGGCTATCAAACAGCGAATTGACGTTATTATTAAGAAAAGATATTTGTTCATTCACATTTTGCATTAAATAGATTGAATTCCAGTCTAAGAGATGAAAATCTCGTAACAACTCCGATACGTTTAGATTTTTAAAGTCACGAAACTGAAAACTTTGCTGATTGACTTGGCAATACGTTTTTAAACATACGAAAATCAGATCGTGTTTAGAGAAGCCGGGTGCTTGAAGTTGGCTATAAAGAAGAACTCTATCGTTATCGCTTGTTATATAGAGATCAAGTAATGAACTGGAAGATTCAGTGAAATGGGTTGGGGATGAACGATTAATTGGATTCAAATCCAGAGCCTCAAAAGTACTTAGAAAAAAATCCGAAATTCGTGTATCTAGCAGATTACAATTAAAGTCACCACACAAGACTGTGTAAGAAAAATTGCACGTAAACGTTTCCAGTGTTGTGATTAGCGGCACTAAGCTGATGTTATTGTAGGGTCGGTAGACCGAGCCAACCAAAAAATCTTCAGAGCTACATTTGACACTAACAAATATGAATTCTAATGGACACCCACCATCTGATTTACAAACGACCTTGCAATTTAACCCATCCCGAATGTAAAGAGCAGAACCTCCACCAGATCTTGAAATACGATCAGCCCGAAAAAGTTTGTAGCCCTGAACTTGATAAAGATTGTCACAAACGTCTGATTGGAACCATGTTTCGGAAACAGAGACAATGTCAATTTGTGAATCTACAAATAAGTATCTGAACTCCCCTAATTTATAAGTCAAGCTCTGTGCGTTTAAATGGCAAATTTGCAATCCGTTATTTTGGCCCCGTAAAATTCTTATCATGCTATATAAATTTGTATTCGTGTCACTGCCAGTGAACCCTCTGTTATTGTTAGCTGCGCTCGTGATTTTTAATTATGTAAAATAAGAAAGAAAATGAAGCAAAAGGAATAAAAGTATTAATAGTTATTAAGAGTTTGTAAAAGGTGATAAATAAGATTCGGCAAATCATCGTTACAATAAATAGAAAAATAAGTGAAAAATTAACTAAATCAAAAAAAATTATAAAACTAGAAAAGTGTGGAAATGAAAAAAAATATTTACAGGTTATTGTTATAATGAAAAATAATAAAAATGAAATTAAGTGTAGATAAAATAAAAAATTAAACAGGTTGAATAAAGGAAATAATGTAAAAAAGAATAGGGTAAACATAATTAAGGCATACGCAAATTTAGTTACTCGTCACTGCAGCTTCTATTTCTTCCACGTTGTGAACAGCAAAGCTTTCTCCATCAGCTGTTAGTTTAATGAAAACATTACCGAATGCAGTGTACGCGCTGAAGAGTTGATGATTGTTCCTCATGCGGACTGCATGGTGAAGAAGTGTGCGGGTACTTTTCGGTAAGCTTTCATTTAAAAAACACGCATTGTTTGATTCTATACCCAGATCATATAATGAGAGTTGGTGATGCTGTTGTTGTTTACGGAAGGTGGTAATGCATTTCAGTGTTGAGTTCCTCTCTTGAACGTTGTTAAATTTAAGTATGATAGGTGTTGGAGCTGTGCTCTTAGTATTTCGAGGGCGAGAGCGAAAAATACTCTTCAGGCTTGGCGGTTTGCATTTGACGGTTAAGCATAATCGATTAAAAAGCAGTGTTAGATTTTCTTCGGGTAAACACGGAACTCCAAACAAGACAGCATCAGCGGCAATCTCTTTTTTCTCTACGTCATCAATTTTTTGTTGCAAAGACGAGATTTTAGAGCAAAGCTTAGTCACATGAACTGTGTTTTCCTCTATTAAGTCAATTCTGCGCACAGCATCTGCAATGGTTGTGTTTGTGCCAGCCAACTTGTTGTCAAGAGCGAGTGCATCAGATGAATTGGATTCCAGGCATTCAATGCGACTCACAATTTCTGTTATTGTTGTGTTGACTTTTTGAAGCTTTTCACACCATTTAATTTCAGTTTGCTCTAGTCTAGCAAAGAATTCAGACCGAATTTTTGACAATTCGTCCGTTATGCGTTTGACGATCATGTCAGTATGTATATTTAAGTGCTTCTCCAGAGTTTCGAGCGTGAGATGAGAGTCGTTGCTGTTGCTTTTGGTATATTTAAGACTTGATGCTGTTGGGGAAATGAAGCTCGTTCGGGATGGTGGTGCGGAGAGAGGTGTATGTTGTTGTGTTGTTCTTTGTTTGTTCTTCTTTGGAGCAGTTAATGCTGGGGAATCGTTGCTGGAAAGTGTTGGTGTGGATGAAGGTGTGTTGAGCAGTGCAGTTCTTGAGCGTGTTGACATTGTGTTGTACATATGTAGTGGTAATGTGAAATTGGTTCAACTGAATTTAATTTAGCAATTTTGAATACTATTTTCTTAATATTCACTGGTTTTCGTGCCGATATTTTATGATTTAAGAAATATAATTTATGTTAGATATTGAATTTCGTGCACTTAAGCAATGTACTTTAGCAAACCACAATGTAAAAGAATTCAGACTGCGGACGATATAAAAGTGCGTCTATACGTTGTGCATGTTATTATACTATTTAAAGACTGACTCTGAATATGACTCTAAAATCAAAGGTTTTATAAAATAAATCAAAAAAGGATTTTTTTCAGTGCTCCCCCAACACTTCGCCGATTGGTGACTTCCTATGACCATATATGGCCTTACCTTCTATGAATGAAATTTCATTCTAACGCGAAGTATGTAACAGATGGCGCTAAAAATAGTAGCACAAAATATCTTGTCCCGCTTGAAATCTCAATACATTCGTAGCAAAGTTCTCGCTCTTCTATTATCTTTGTGTTGTCATTGTCAATTTATTGTGTTCTATACAAAATCGTTGTTTTTTTTTCTCTCCCTCGAACACTCATAAACCTAGTATACAGTATTCTCGTTTTACTATTATCGGTCAATCCTTCTCTATTAGCATATTCCTGAACCTTGAATGTCTCCAAAGAGAAATTGCACTTTGGGAAGTTGCGGTGGCGCCCTGGTAGTTCCTCATCATGATAGTACTATAGAAATATATATACAATGACGGCATTTGGTATAAACCGTCGATAAAAATTTATCATAGCCAAAAATCGACGAAGATTTTTGGCTACTGTTGGCTTTTCATAATTCGCAATGGCATCTACTTTGCTTGTTAATGGTCTGATACCTCCTGGAACAACCAGTTGTCCCAAGAACTGTACCTCGGGTTTCCCAAAAACACATTTTGTAAGGTAAACCGTAAGGCTGTATTCATCTAGTCTTTTAAAGAACGTACGAAGATGCACTGCATATTTTTGGAGGCTATAAGTATGTCATCGATGAATTTCATCAATGAAACGCTGGAAAGTCTGCAATGCATTCCTTAGCCCAGGTGTCATGAACATAAATTTATACAGACCAAAGGGTGTGATTATCGCCGTCTTGTGAATGTCTTTTGGTTCCACCGGCACCTGGTTATAAGCCCGTTTAAGGTCGATCGTACGATATGTCCAAAATCCTGTACGTGGAGCATTGGATATTTATCTGCAATTGTAAAAGGATTTAACCGTCTGTAATCACGGCATGCTCGCCAGGCTCCGGAGGGTTTTGGGACCATGTGAAGCGGAGTTGCCCAATTAATTTTCGAAGGCCAGCAGATCCCTAGCTCCATTAGTTCTTGAAACTCTGCTTTTGCGGCTGCCAGTTTGTCTGGAGGAAGTCGACGTGGTTTTTCAGTTACTGGTTGACCTTTGGTTTCAATACAATGTGTAACCTTGGTTGATAGATGCTGGCGCTTTGTAGGCTGGTCTTCAAAAAGTGTTTTGAATTCCTTCAAAAGAAAAGCGAAATTATTAGAACTGTCTATCAACGTTACCTGCGGTGTGTTAGAAACATTGACCCCTCCGGTATTTGAAACATTTCTCGTGCCATCAATAAGTTTTCGGTTGCGGAGATTCACGGAGAGATTATAAAAATTTAAAAATCTGCGCCAGTAAGGTTATCGTAAACGAAAAGATGATGTGAAGGAGCGCCCAACTCATTCGTCTCTACCTGAGTTTGGCTCTCTAGTTTCCCGCCACATTGTAAGCACATGGTTGGTGACATCTTGTTGCTTTCTCTCGAAACCTGTGATGAAACCAACAGAAACCCTGCCTACTGTCTCGTCTGGAACTATCCCGCCTTAGTCGAGAAGATGTAGGTGTTTGATCTCTATGTGATCTTCTCTCGATCTACTCGAAGCGCTGACACAAATTAGTCATTCGTTCAGCAAGCCTATCTAGCTGATGTTGGTCACGAGAACATCGAACATTTGCAGCCACGATCTGTGAAACATTCGTTGTTTCAAGGATACCATCGGCCATCTTATTTAGCTTTTCGAGTGTCGAATCATTCTTTTTTAATTTCTTACTTTACCTCTGAAATCTGATATGAATAACATGAATATCAGACGATGTTATTTACAAAATGCTGTTCCAGTTAGTTCTCTTTCCCATACTTCCAAGTACATAAGAAATGTTGGTAACGGGTGATTTTTAAGCTGGTTTGGTTTTGGCAACACTGGTTTTGACAGCTGACGTGTGTTTAGTACCTTGTGTCACTGTCAAACAGCTTCAGTTTGGTTTGCAATTTAACCATGGATCGTCTTACAAATGAACAACGCTTGCAAATTATTGAATTTTACTATCAAAATTCGTGCTCGGTTCGAAATGTTCATCGCGCGCTGCTTGTGTTCAGCGATGAGGCTCATTTTTGGTTGAATGGGTACGTAAATAAGCAAAATTGCCGCATTTGGAGTGAAGATCAGCCAGAAGCATTGCAACAGCTACCAATGCATCCCGAAAAAGCCACTGTTTGGTGCGGTTTATGGGCCGGCGGCATTATTGGGCCTATTTCTTCAAAGATGATGCGAATCGCAGCGTTACTGTCAATGGTGAACGCTACCGAGCGATGATAACAAACTTTTTTTTGCCCGAAATGGAAGTTCTTGACTTGCATGATATGTGGTTTCAACAAGACGGTGCCACATGCCACACAGCACGCAAAACAATGGCGCAATTGCGAGGCGAGTTTGGTGAACAGTTAATTTCACGTTTCGGGCCGGTCAATTGGCCGCCTAGATCGTGCGATTTGACACCATTAGATTATTTTTTGTGGGGGTATGTCAAGGCTATTGTCTATCTATTGTTAATCTAGGGACAAGCCCGCTTCGATTGACGCACTGGAAGCCAACATCCATGCATTCATTCGTGAGATACCGGCCGATATGTGTGAAAGAGTATGCCAAAATTGGACTCAGCGGATGGGCTACCTGAGACGCAGCCGCGGTCAACATTTGCATGAAATTATCTTTAAACATTAAATTGCAAGGTTCAAACTATCGATTCAAATAAATATTTCATTAATTTTTTCGAATTTTTTGTGTTTTTTTTTAAAAAAAGTTCTAAAACTCTTAAAAAATCACCCATTTACAATGTTCCCGTTCTTGTATCATCTTTATATTGTCATTTTATTATATTCTATACAAAATAGTTGTAATTTGCGTACCTACCTACCAAATTTGTTTTCCTAAAAAAATTATATAAAAATATTTTTTTTAAAATAAACCTCCAAAAAATACCACTTCCACGATTTTACCTTAACGAAAATACCTTAAAAACATTCCTCACTGTCACTGGTTAAAAACTTTATTAAGTAGTGGCAATAATAGTTACAGGAATATATTTATTCATGCCTTGCCTACCCACAAATTTCAACGTAAACAAAAAAAAAACAAATCCACAGCTCCTATACACATTGACTTATTATATATGGACTGCCAGGAGCCAACTTCACGTTGACGCCACTTTAAGCTATGCGCTACAAGCGCCGAGTTCAGTCCTATCGGAAAATACAGATACTACTGTTTGACATTTGTATCGAGGATTTTTTTGAAGGATTTTTTTCCATCTGATTTCATTTTTCATTGGGTACGTTCAGCAGACACAAGGGACTACATTTATGTAGTCAAGTGCTTTTATTGAACGGAAATTTTAAAAAGGAAACTTGTTATTTTTTGAGATGTCATTAATACCAAAATTGAAACATTACTTCCAACCTTTACCTTCCGTCGATAGTGCAGATAGTATTTATAATAATATTTTTATCTGAAAAACACCTCACACAAATGAATTACGAATTGTATATTATAATTTCTTCAATACATGCATTCTGTCTTTCCGACATCCTTCACGTTGTGTGACGCTGAACGTGACTGAGATTTTTCACTTCTTGTCTAGGAGCAAATAAAATTTTCTTTCACTTAAATCGATAACCATTACCGCTGTTTGTTGATTTCATTGGTTGCTATTGTTAATTAGTTTCGCAATGATTCAACTTTGTTTTCATACTTTTTCTAATTAATAACAACAAACTAATAAACAAACATCATCGAGAAGAATTCTGAAACTGAATTGCAAAATAAAAACAAACAATAAATGTCAAACCAGTGCTAAGGGTTATTTGCAAAAAAAAAAATCCCTTAACCAAATCCGAAAATTTCCTTTTTTTTACAAACAACTTCTCGCTTAAATTTCAAAACTGTTAATTCATACAAATTTTAGTCATGTCGAAGTTCATAAAATAAAATAAAACTAGTAGAAACTGGCAGATTTGAAAAGTAAATGAGTAGAGGTAGTATTTTGCTTTACACTTTTTGCTAAGAATATTGAATATATTTAGTAGGCGTGTTTTTTGCAAGTCCATATGGATTTGTCGAAAAAACGACATCGGGACTTCTTACTTACAGTACGTTAGTCCCGATTATTATCTGGACTTAGCTAAGTCCATATAGATTTAAGTTGTTGTTGTATTTACGTGTAAAACAATTAGTTCCGATGTTGGTTTTTCGACAAATCCACATGGACTTGCAAAAAAAAACGCCTAGTAGTTTTAAGTACACACTTTAAGCGCGTTTTTATAGGGAATTCTAATCCTCTACAATTTCGGTTAAGATAAATTTTACTGATAAATTAAAAGTAAGGTTCGTTTCTTTACTCCAAATTTTTGGGCATTTTTGTACAATTTTATTGTTTTTTTATGAAGTTTGACAGAACTTTGGACTGAAATGCACAAAAATCAGAATTTTAAAATAAAGGAATGAACCTATGAATAAGTTATAATTAAAAAAAATACGAACGTTTTCAAGAAAAATAAGATATCTAAAAAGCTGCTCGGAAGTTGCCTAGTGGGCGAGTCGTATTTATTAGATTTTTGACTAGTTAGACAGTTTATAATTATTTCGAAATAGTTGGAAAATACTTTATTTGATATATACAAAAAATATTGCAATATTGCAGGTTTAGACAATAGATTCCACTGTCTTAAGGTAGCTAACAAGTAAGAAAACTTCAGACATTAAAAATGTTTTTTATAACTTGGACGGCCGTCTAAAGTAAGACGGCGTTTATAAATACGATTGTACGAATTTTTCCTTGAAATAATGTTTTAAAAATATCTTCCTTCACTACATCTCTTGAAATGGAGAAAATAAATTTCATTGAAAAATCTTTGATTTCGAATATGACTCTAAAATCAAAGGTTTTATAAAATAAATCAAAAAAGGATTTTTTTCAGTGCTCCCCCAACACTTCGCCGATTGGTGACTTCCTATGACCATAGATGGCCTTACCTTCTATGAATGAAATTTCATTCTAACGCGAAGTATGTAACAGATGGCGCTAAAAATAGTATTTATTATTGTCGGTAGGCCCGAACTTGTCGCTGATTTCGCTTTGAGAACTGGAACCATCATCTCCGCAGGTTATGTATGGAATTGACAACCAACTAGCAGTCCATATATAATAAGTCAATGCCTATACATATCAAAGCACAAAATATCTTGTCCCGCTTGAAATCTCAATACATTCGTAGCAAAGTTCTCGCTCTTCTATTATCTTTGTGTTGTCATTGTCAATTTATTGTGTTCTATACAAAATCGTTGTTTTTTTTTCTCTCCCTCGAACACTCATAAACCTAGTATACAGTATTCTCGTTTTACTATTATCGGTCAATCCTTCTCTATTAGCATATTCCTGAACCTTGAATGTCTCCAAAGAGAAATTGCACTTTGGGAAGTTGCGGTGGCGCCCTGGTAGTTCCTCATCATGATAGTACTATAGAAATATATATACAATGACGGCATTTGGTATAAACCGTCGATAAAAATTTATCATAGCCAAAAATCGACGAAGATTTTTGGCTACTGTTGGCTTTTCATAATTCGCAATGGCATCTACTTTGCTTGTTAATGGTCTGATACCTCCTGGAACAACCAGTTGTCCCAAGAACTGTACCTCGGGTTTCCCAAATGGTGTACATGCACTGCATATTTTTGGAGGCTATAAGTATGTCATCGATGAATTTCATCAATGAAACGCTGGAAAGTCTGCAATGCATTCCTTAGCCCAGGTGTCATGAACATAAATTTATACAGACCAAAGGGTGTGATTATCGCCGTCTTGTGAATGTCTTTTGGTTCCACCGGCACCTGGTTATAAGCCCGTTTAAGGTCGATCGTACGATATGTCCAAAATCCTGTACGTGGAGCATTGGATATTTATCTGCAATTGTAAAAGGATTTAACCGTCTGTAATCACGGCATGCTCGCCAGGCTCCGGAGGGTTTTGGGACCATGTGAAGCGGAGTTGCCCAATTAATTTTCGAAGGCCAGCAGATCCCTAGCTCCATTAGTTCTTGAAACTCTGCTTTTGCGGCTGCCAGTTTGTCTGGAGGAAGTCGACGTGGTTTTTCAGTTACTGGTTGACCTTTGGTTTCAATACAATGTGTAACCTTGGTTGATAGATGCTGGCGCTTTGTAGGCTGGTCTTCAAAAAGTGTTTTGAATTCCTTCAAAAGAAAAGCGAAATTATTAGAACTGTCTATCAACGTTACCTGCGGTGTGTTAGAAACATTGACCCCTCCGGTATTTGAAACATTTCTCGTGCCATCAATAAGTTTTCGGTTGCGGAGATTCACGGAGAGATTATAAAAATTTAAAAATCTGCGCCAGTAAGGTTATCGTAAACGAAAAGATGATGTGAAGAAGCGCCCAACTCATTCGTCTCTACCTGAGTTTGGCTCTCTAGTTTCCCGCCACATTGTAAGCACATGGTTGGTGACATCTTGTTGCTTTCTCTCCAAACCTGTGATGAAACCAACAGAAACCCTGCCTACTGTCTCGTCTGGAACTATCCCGCCTTAGTCGAGAAGATGTAGGTGTTTGATCTCTATGTGATCTTCTCTCGATCTACTCGAAGCGCTGACACAAATTAGTCATTCGTTCAGCAAGCCTATCTAGCTGATGTTGGTCACGAGAACATCGAACATTTGCTGCAGCCACGATCTGTGAAACATTCGTTGTTTCAAGGATACCATCGGCCATCTTATTTAGCTTTTCGAGTGTCGAATCATTCTTTTTTAATTTCTTACTTTACCTCTGAAATCTGATATGAATAACATGAATATCAGACGATGTTATTTACAAAATGCTGTTCCAGTTAGTTCTCTTTCCCATACTTCCAAGTACATAAGAAATGTTGGTAACGGGTGATTTTTAAGCTGGTTTGGTTTTGGCAACACTGGTTTTGACAGCTGACGTGTGTTTAGTACCTTGTGTCACTGTCAAACAGCTTCAGTTTGGTTTGCAATTTAACCATGGATCGTCTTACAAATGAACAACGCTTGCAAATTATTGAATTTTACTATCAAAATTCGTGCTCGGTTCGAAATGTTCATCGCGCGCTGCTTGTGTTCAGCGATGAGGCTCATTTTTGGTTGAATGGGTACGTAAATAAGCAAAATTGCCGCATTTGGAGTGAAGATCAGCCAGAAGCATTGCAACAGCTACCAATGCATCCCGAAAAAGCCACTGTTTGGTGCGGTTTATGGGCCGGCGGCATTATTGGGCCTATTTCTTCAAAGATGATGCGAATCGCAGCGTTACTGTCAATGGTGAACGCTACCGAGCGATGATAACAAACTTTTTTTTGCCCGAAATGGAAGTTCTTGACTTGCATGATATGTGGTTTCAACAAGACGGTGCCACATGCCACACAGCACGCGAAACAATGGCGCAATTGCGAGGCGAGTTTGGTGAACAGTTAATTTCACGTTTCGGGCCGGTCAATTGGCCGCCTAGATCGTGCGATTTGACACCATTAGATTATTTTTTGTGGGGGTATGTCAAGGCTATTGTCTATCTATTGTTAATCTAGGGACAAGCCCGCTTCGATTGACGCACTGGAAGCCAACATCCATGCATTCATTCGTGAGATACCGGCCGATATGTGTGAAAGAGTATGCCAAAATTGGACTCAGCGGATGGGCTACCTGAGACGCAGCCGCGGTCAACATTTGCATGAAATTATCTTTAAACATTAAATTGCAAGGTTCAAACTATCGATTCAAATAAATATTTCATTAATTTTTTCGAATTTTTTGTGTTTTTTTTTAAAAAAAGTTCTAAAACTCTTAAAAAATCACCCATTTACAATGTTCCCGTTCTTGTATCATCTTTATATTGTCATTTTATTATATTCTATACAAAATAGTTGTAATTTGCGTACCTACCTACCAAATTTGTTTTCCTAAAAAAATTATATAAAAATATTTTTTTTAAAATAAACCTCCAAAAAATACCACTTCCACGATTTTACCTTAACGAAAATACCTTAAAAACATTCCTCACTGTCACTGGTTAAAAACTTTATTAAGTAGTGGCAATAATAGTTACAGGAATATATTTATTCATGCCTTGCCTACCCACAAATTTCAACGTAAACAAAAAAAAAACAAATCCACAGCTCCTATACACATTGACTTATTATATATGGACTGCCAGGAGCCAACTTCACGTTGACGCCACTTTAAGCTATGCGCTACAAGCGCCGAGTTCAGTCCTATCGGAAAATACAGATACTACTGTTTGACATTTGTATCGAGGATTTTTTTGAAGGATTTTTTTCCATCTGATTTCATTTTTCATTGGGTACGTTCAGCAGACACAAGGGACTACATTTATGTAGTCAAGTGCTTTTATTGAACGGAAATTTTAAAAAGGAAACTTGTTATTTTTTGAGATGTCATTAATACCAAAATTGAAACATTACTTCCAACCTTTACCTTCCGTCGATAGTGCAGATAGTATTTATAATAATATTTTTATCTGAAAAACACCTCACACAAATGAATTACGAATTGTATATTATAATTTCTTCAATACATGCATTCTGTCTTTCCGACATCCTTCACGTTGTGTGACGCTGAACGTGACTGAGATTTTTCACTTCTTGTCTAGGAGCAAATAAAATTTTCTTTCACTTAAATCGATAACCATTACCGCTGTTTGTTGATTTCATTGGTTGCTATTGTTAATTAGTTTCGCAATGATTCAACTTTGTTTTCATACTTTTTCTAATTAATAACAACAAACTAATAAACAAACATCATCGAGAAGAATTCTGAAACTGAATTGCAAAATAAAAACAAACAATAAATGTCAAACCAGTGCTAAGGGTTATTTGCAAAAAAAAAATCCCTTAACCAAATCCGAAAATTTCCTTTTTTTTACAAACAACTTCTCGCTTAATTTTCAAAACTGTTAATTCATACAAATTTTAGTCATGTCGAAGTTCATAAAATAAAATAAAACTAGTAGAAACTGGCAGATTTGAAA
Organism: Leucozona laternaria; assembly: GCA_932273885.2. Lineage (NCBI taxonomy): Eukaryota > Metazoa > Arthropoda > Insecta > Diptera > Syrphidae > Leucozona > Leucozona laternaria. The sequence continues at coordinate 88,414,506 of OW026366.1, read as the reverse complement.
AGTAAATGAGTAGAGGTAGTATTTTGCTTTACACTTTTTGCTAAGAATATTGAATATATTTAGTAGGCGTGTTTTTTGCAAGTCCATATGGATTTGTCGAAAAAACGACATCGGGACTTCTTACTTACAGTACGTTAGTCCCGATTATTATCTGGACTTAGCTAAGTCCATATAGATTTAAGTTGTTGTTGTATTTACGTGTAAAACAATTAGTTCCGATGTTGTTTTTTCGACAAATCCACATGGACTTGCAAAAAAAAACGCCTAGTAGTTTTAAGTACACACTTTAAGCGCGTTTTTATAGGGAATTCTAATCCTCTACAATTTCGGTTAAGATAAATTTTACTGATAAATTAAAAGTAAGGTTCGTTTCTTTACTCCAAATTTTTGGGCATTTTTGTACAATTTTATTGTTTTTTTATGAAGTTTGACAGAACTTTGGACTGAAATGCACAAAAATCAGAATTTTAAAATAAAGGAATGAACCTATGAATAAGTTATAATTAAAAAAAATACGAACGTTTTCAAGAAAAATAAGATATCTAAAAAGCTGCTCGGAAGTTGCCTAGTGGGCGAGTCGTATTTATTAGATTTTTGACTAGTTAGACAGTTTATAATTATTTCGAAATAGTTGGAAAATACTTTATTTGATATATACAAAAAATATTGCAATATTGCAGGTTTAGACAATAGGTTCCACTGTCTTAAGGTAGCTAACAAGTAAGAAAACTTCAGACATTAAAAATGTTTTTTATAACTTGGACGGCCGTCTAAAGTAAGACGGCGTTTATAAATACGATTGTACGAATTTTTCCTTGAAATAATGTTTTAAAAATATCTTCCTTCACTACATCTCTTGAAATGGAGAAAATAAATTTCATTGAAAAATCTTTGATTTCGAATATGACTCTAAAATCAAAGGTTTTATAAAATAAATCAAAAAAGGATTTTTTTCAGTGCTCCCCCAACACTTCGCCGATTGGTGACTTCCTATGACCATAGATGGCCTTACCTTCTATGAATGAAATTTCATTCTAACGCGAAGTATGTAACAGATGGCGCTAAAAATAGTATTTATTATTGTCGGTAGGCCCGAACTTGTCGCTGATTTCGCTTTGAGAACTGGAACCATCATCTCCGCAGGTTATGTATGGAATTGACAACCAACTAGCAGTCCATATATAATAAGTCAATGCCTATACATATCAAAGCACAAAATATCTTGTCCCGCTTGAAATCTCAATACATTCGTAGCAAAGTTCTCGCTCTTCTATTATCTTTGTGTTGTCATTGTCAATTTATTGTGTTCTATACAAAATCGTTGTTTTTTTTTCTCTCCCTCGAACACTCATAAACCTAGTATACAGTATTCTCGTTTTACTATTATCGGTCAATCCTTCTCTATTAGCATATTCCTGAACCTTGAATGTCTCCAAAGAGAAATTGCACTTTGGGAAGTTGCGGTGGCGCCCTGGTAGTTCCTCATCATGATAGTACTATAGAAATATATATACAATGACGGCATTTGGTATAAACCGTCGATAAAAATTTATCATAGCCAAAAATCGACGAAGATTTTTGGCTACTGTTGGCTTTTCATAATTCGCAATGGCATCTACTTTGCTTGTTAATGGTCTGATACCTCCTGGAACAACCAGTTGTCCCAAGAACTGTACCTCGGGTTTCCCAAAAACACATTTTGTAAGGTAAACCGTAAGGCTGTATTCATCTAGTCTTTTAAAGAACGTACGAAGATGGTGTACATGCACTGCATATTTTTGGAGGCTATAAGTATGTCATCGATGAATTTCATCAATGAAACGCTGGAAAGTCTGCAATGCATTCCTTAGCCCAGGTGTCATGAACATAAATTTATACAGACCAAAGGGTGTGATTATCGCCGTCTTGTGAATGTCTTTTGGTTCCACCGGCACCTGGTTATAAGCCCGTTTAAGGTCGATCGTACGATATGTCCAAAATCCTGTACGTGGAGCATTGGATATTTATCTGCAATTGTAAAAGGATTTAACCGTCTGTAATCACGGCATGCTCGCCAGGCTCCGGAGGGTTTTGGGACCATGTGAAGCGGAGTTGCCCAATTAATTTTCGAAGGCCAGCAGATCCCTAGCTCCATTAGTTCTTGAAACTCTGCTTTTGCGGCTGCCAGTTTGTCTGGAGGAAGTCGACGTGGTTTTTCAGTTACTGGTTGACCTTTGGTTTCAATACAATGTGTAACCTTGGTTGATAGATGCTGGCGCTTTGTAGGCTGGTCTTCAAAAAGTGTTTTGAATTCCTTCAAAAGAAAAGCGAAATTATTAGAACTGTCTATCAACGTTACCTGCGGTGTGTTAGAAACATTGACCCCTCCGGTATTTGAAACATTTCTCGTGCCATCAATAAGTTTTCGGTTGCGGAGATTCACGGAGAGATTATAAAAATTTAAAAATCTGCGCCAGTAAGGTTATCGTAAACGAAAAGATGATGTGAAGGAGCGCCCAACTCATTCGTCTCTACCTGAGTTTGGCTCTCTAGTTTCCCGCCACATTGTAAGCACATGGTTGGTGACATCTTGTTGCTTTCTCTCCAAACCTGTGATGAAACCAACAGAAACCCTGCCTACTGTCTCGTCTGGAACTATCCCGCCTTAGTCGAGAAGATGTAGGTGTTTGATCTCTATGTGATCTTCTCTCGATCTACTCGAAGCGCTGACACAAATTAGTCATTCGTTCAGCAAGCCTATCTAGCTGATGTTGGCCACGAGAACATCGAACATTTGCTGCAGCCACGATCTGTGAAACATTCGTTGTTTCAAGGATACCATCGGCCATCTTATTTAGCTTTTCGAGTGTCGAATCATTCTTTTTTAATTTCTTACTTTACCTCTGAAATCTGATATGAATAACATGAATATCAGACGATGTTATTTACAAAATGCTGTTCCAGTTAGTTCTCTTTCCCATACTTCCAAGTACATAAGAAATGTTGGTAACGGGTGATTTTTAAGCTGGTTTGGTTTTGGCAACACTGGTTTTGACAGCTGACGTGTGTTTAGTACCTTGTGTCACTGTCAAACAGCTTCAGTTTGGTTTGCAATTTAACCATGGATCGTCTTACAAATGAACAACGCTTGCAAATTATTGAATTTTACTATCAAAATTCGTGCTCGGTTCGAAATGTTCATCGCGCGCTGCTTGTGTTCAGCGATGAGGCTCATTTTTGGTTGAATGGGTACGTAAATAAGCAAAATTGCCGCATTTGGAGTGAAGATCAGCCAGAAGCATTGCAACAGCTACCAATGCATCCCGAAAAAGCCACTGTTTGGTGCGGTTTATGGGCCGGCGGCATTATTGGGCCTATTTCTTCAAAGATGATGGTGAACGCTACCGAGCGATGATAACAAACTTTTTTTTGCCCGAAATGGAAGTTCTTGACTTGCATGATATGTGGTTTCAACAAGACGGTGCCACATGCCACACAGCACGCGAAACAATGGCGCAATTGCGTGGCGAGTTTGGTGAACAGTTAATTTCACGTTTCGGGCCGGTCAATTGGCCGCCTAGATCGTGCGATTTGACACCATTAGATTATTTTTTGTGGGGGTATGTCAAGGCTAATGTCTATAGGGACAAGCCCGCTTCGATTGACGCACTAGAAGCCAACATCCATGCATTCATTCGTGAGATACCGGCCGATATGTGTGAAAGAGTATGCCAAAATTGGACTCAGCGGATGGGCTACCTGAGACGCAGCCGCGGTCAACATTTGCATGAAATTATCTTTAAACATTAAATTGCAAGGTTCAAACTATCGATTCAAATAAATATTTCATTCATTTTTTCGAATTTTTTGTGTTTTTTTTTAAAAAAAAGTTCTAAACCTCTTAAAAAATCACCCGTTAGTACATAACAGATGATTGGTGTCGATAAACTGACAAGTGTTACCGCTGCGGAGGGAAATCAAATGAATAATTTGCTATGGATGAAGCCGATGTACTAGAGATATCACAAATCGAAAACCTGCCGTTAACAGTGGATGAACTGGGAAAAGCAACAATCAATAATGAAAACATCAAGGTCTTGATGCAATGTCTGAGAATGGAAAGAATCTTAGAGTCAAAGTGATTCGGAATTGACCAATCCGAGTTCACATTGCAAAAAACCTGTATGATGCGAGGAATGAGAGTATTTGTTCCTGAAACTCTTCGTAAACGAGTCCTAAATGAGTTGAATGCATCACATTTCGGACCCACTAGAATGAAATCATAAGCGAGAAGTTACTGCTGGTGGGAAAGAATCGATCATGACATAGAGAATTTGGTACAGGACTGCTCAGCCTGTAAGCGAATCAGAAGTAAATCGATCAAAGCTCCATTGCACTGTTGGGAAACAACTACAGCACCATTTCAAAGAGTGCATAGCGATTTAGAAGGACCGTTCTTGGGTTTGATTGACTTCATTTGAGTGGATGCTTACTCTTAATGGCCAGAAGTCTATATAATTCCAAACAACAGATACAACTATTGGATTTTGTAAAAAAATATTTAGTCGTTTCGGTATACCGTCAGTGTTGGTGAGTGATCACGGAATTCAATTTACAAATTACAAATTCAAAGAATTTCTGAAAATGAATGGAATTGTGCATAAAATGGGACCTCCATACCACCTTGCAACAAATGGCCAAGCTAAGCGGTATGTTCAGACAATAAAACAAAAACTTTGAAACCGGACATGACAGATTTGAATACCGAGCTGTGCAGAATTCTTCTATATTATAGAAAGATGGTTCATCCTACAACCGGTAAGTCTCCTTCTATGTTAACTTTTGGAAGTGAAACCAGATCAAGAATAGATTTTATGATACCGTCTGGATGTCTCATCTCTGATGATGGTAAAACCGTAAGAACATTCAGACAATAAAACAAAAACTTTGAAACCGGACATGATAGATTTGAATACCGAGTTGTGCAGAATTTTTCTATATTATAGAAAGATGGTTCATCCTACAACCGGTAAGTCTCCTTCTATCAGGCGCGGATCTAGGATTTCCATTTGGAGGGGGTCACGTTGCCCGAATACAGATCACCGACAAAATTATATAAAATGCATGAAAGTCCTATAGACGAGAAAAGTATCAGTCGCTTCCCCCAACCTACATAACTCCAAAGGATCCAAAGGAGACATCGTATTTTTTGGACTTACATTTAGATATCGATAGTATAGTTGACCAAGCAGATGTTGGCAGAAAAGATACAAAATTAAAACATTGCGATTTTTAATTATAAAATTGATTTTTTTCAATGAATATACTATGTAGTTTCCAGATTTAAACTCTAGTTCAATATTTCATCCACAATAATACAAAAAATGCCCCAAGTCCACTAAGACGAGAATAAGTTCTACTAGACCGATACGACTATGAAATCTTAAAGTCGCCTGACTGAAAATAACTACTTTTTTGGAAACATTTTTAATTTCATAAAAATTTCTTAGGAAGTTTTTAACGTTCCATTAGTTTCTGAGTTAAGAATATTTAAATGCAAGTAGTTATTAGATAAGAGATTTATAGAGGTAAATAAAAATCTTTTTTATTAAAGCTAGTTTAAGAGGACATAGCTTACGGAAGAAAGAAGATACCAGATCAGACCATCAGACTCTTTCGTACGAGAAAAAGGTTATTATTATACCTGAAAAGCCATTGTGACTCAAATAAAGTAGCCCACCAGAGAAAAGGGGTCTCTTATTAAACCGTAACACGACTTTTATTTACTGGATTCGTCCGCGATTCTATCAGCTTCGGCTGTGATTTGATCAGATCCGCCCGAGATTTTACTAGTTTGTCAGAGCTTACTCAAACCGCCGCGCACCGCCTTTTACTTACCGAGTGTATATCCGAGGTACGGATCCATACTGTAAGAACGAGAATTGGGAGAACGCACAAGACCGTCACCCGTTCCTGATCCAGAGACACCAGATAAAATACAAATCTATTTAAAATAATAAAGTTGCAAATTAAACAAGGTATTGATTAAAATTAACTTCGTTAGATCAAACCCAGCGAGCAAAACCTCAGCCTTTGATAAAAATTATATCAAGTTCCCCCAGATGTAAAAAATTAGATTGTATCCATCTGCCTACAGCCTAAAGGATGTGTTGATTTTGGTACGGAGAATTTTTTTCGGACTACAGCTTATAAACCTATTTTTAAGTATGTCTAACTTTAGTCAGCTGCTTAACTCAAAAACCTTATTTATAAATATTTTCTATCGATTGTCTTACTTAGACACTGGAATTGGATATCCAAACCTATTTTAAAGTGAACATACGTGCAATGCCAAATGTAAGTCTAGTAACGAATTGAAAAATTATCTTATAACGAATGAAATGTTCATTGAACGTATCCAAAAGACAGATTAAATGGATGTTAGTATATCAATAAGAGCATATATTTAGACAACTGTTACAATATGCGTTTAAAAATAAGGAGATATCCAACTATTTGGTAAATGACTAATTCTCCAAGAGTGTTCTAGGGAAATATAAAACGACTGTGTATCTTTTGCTCTAGGCTTCTGGGGGGGGGTCATGACCCCTATGACCCCCCCTCTGGATCCGCCACTGCCTTCTATGTTAATTTTTGGAAGTGAAACCAGATCAAGAATAGATTTTATGATACCGTCTGGATGTCTCATCTCTGATGATGGTAAAACCGTAAGAACATTCAAAGAAAACGAACGCGTTGCTGTACGCGAATACTTTTAACGCTCAGTCAAATGGAGATTTGGACAAATTGAAAGAAAATTAGAAGTACTTCACTATTTGATTAGACTAGATGATAATCGTATCTGAAAAATTCACATTGACCAAATTTTCCAAGTAGGCAACGTTTTACAAAATCAACAAACAATGGACTAAACCCGATGTGATATTCAACCTGAATCCGATAGTGAACAACACAATAATAGCAATGGTCAGAATACACTTACAAATGCTGGAAACTTGGATTTGCCAATTAATAATTTGCCAATAAATAATATGCCAACAAATAATAACGAGAGCACATACTATCGAAATTGTAACAATGGTGATACTATAAATGAAGATTCGAATTGTACTAAAACTGAAAATACATTTAAAAACTTAAGAAGATCTAGTCGTACCATAAAGGCACCAGATCGATTTAATTTGTAAAGTCAAAGTTTGCTTTTATATTTTAAAAAAATATTATCATTACTTTATTATTTTGGTCTACAAGTAAAATAATAATTAAGTATTAATTTTTGTTTGTTTGTTTTGTTTGAATCGTAATATCTTTAAAGTTTAAAAGTGTAATTACTTATTTGAACACGCCCAATAGTTTTATGTATAATTGTGAACTACTTTTCGTTCTTGATAAAACACTTGTCAAAAGGATTTCAGAGTATCCAGTCGTGTTATTATTTTCGCTTAATCAGAGATATTTAGAACTACGGTCACAACAGACTCCATTATAGTATTTGTTCATTTATTTATTTCATTAATTGATTAAACTGTTGATTATAAAAACAAAGTATTTACTTATAAAATATTAATTATAAAATATTTTGGCTTATTTTAAGAGTTAAATAGATTTTGAAGAATATTTTAAAGTATATATCTTCTCATTGATAGATCGATTTCATTGGAAAAAGACTTGAATAATATTAGAGAACGAGTTAGCGTAGGAACAGAAAATATCGATTCTATTTCTTAGATTTCTTTCCGGAACATACCAAGAAACAAGTGCAAATAGCTCTACAGATTTGATATTATTACATAAAATATATTTTATAAAAATAACGCATTGACTTTGTCTGCGGCTTTCGATACTATTTATAAAACGAGCTGCTAATCTAGCTTTGTATCTTTCACCTTCATTGTCATTCGAATTCTTGATTTGATCATTTGGTATAAAGCAACTTGCGATTATTAGAGGGGTCATTCCATATTTTTTAAAACAACAATCGTCAAAACGATAATCGTGCACATTATCGTCATCAATTTGCTTCACGTAACAAAACTGCTATCGTCTCGTCAATCGATTATTTTGCATCACTGTTTGAGAATCTTTGGAATCATACAGAAATTCTCAAACAAGGATTGAAAAGTCATTTTCGCCGTCATAAATGACAATTCTGTAATTTATTTCTGTGTTGTTTTCTGTTTGGTGCCGATGAGAAAAACAAAATTCGTTGAATGTAATGGCGAATTCCTTTCAACAAATAAATCGAATTTTTTCTAAACCGAATCGATTTATTTCTGTCAATTGAAAGGAATTTGTAAAAGAATCGAATTTTTTTTCGTGTGATTTTGTATGTTACTAGACAGATGCAATTAATAATTTTTGTAGTTATGATTGTATATTGACTGAAAATATTGTTGAATATTTTGTGTAATTATGTAGAATTCGTTGAAACCAAAAAATAAACAACTCGTCTTCCAAAAATTCCGAGGCTTTTAATTTGACCCAATAGGAATGTCAAGTATTCATAGTGTGTGTGAAAATCGGTGTGAAATCTTGCTAAAAACGCAAGATCTGTTTTGACGGAAAAGAATCGCTTTTGTTTCGAAAAAATTCTGAACAGAATCGATTCTTTTGTTGAAAGGAATTCAGCATAAGATATCTATCTTTATTTAGATCTGAAATATTAAACAAATGTCCATATTATTTAAATATATAGAGAACGATGAAGATTTGGCCAAAGGCTATAAGCTAAACACTTTAGCTGAGGAATTAAATGCCACCTATAAAAACTATTGAGGCTTGAAGTTGTAGAAAGGTATAGTTCAATTTATGTAAATTATTTTTACATGGATGAAAAATCGTTTTATTAAGGTGCAGCCAAAACTTGATATCGCAATTTCTCTAGTGCTTAGTTTTGTTTTTCACTTTTTGCAAAATGTCTCAAATGTAGGTTAGGATTAAAGCTATTACAAATAGAAAATAAATCAAATATCTGTCTATCTATTTATCTACTATCTATCTATCCTCAAAGCTTTCAGTAATTGAATACCTATTTGATTGCTTCATAAGATAAAATGCATAAATTGTTTGAGGAGAGTACGATAACTAGGGCGCCGCAAAATAATAACATATTTTTGTAGAAGGGTAAAATACAAGCATTTCTTACTATGGGAGGGGGGGTCTGTCTCCTTCTGTTTAGGCGGGAAGGGTAATTTTCTAAAAAATGGCTTAGGGCCAGTTTCACAGTCAGAAGAGTGACACTTAAGTGGGGAATTTGAAAGATTAATTGCCAATATTGTAACGGGGCAACAGGATGAGGAGCTAGGAGTGGGAAAAGGGAAAAGGAAATGAAAAGGAATCAGGAAAGGAAACTGCCATTAGGCCGGAAGCGGAAATTTAGGTCGCTTAGCCAAAACGGCACAGACCGGGAACCAAATTGACGGAAAATGTGGTTAGCAAGAAAAGGAAAGGGTCTGAATGTTCAGCGGAAGGTACCGTGGCATGCTGGCGGAGCACGGCTTAGCTCGCCGGATGTAGGGGGGGGATCTTGCACCTCCACTGAACCTCACCTCGCTACAAAACAAAACTTACATGCTAAACTAGAACATCATCTCCCACTTACAACTTTGCTGCTCTTAGAGTGTTTGCAGATGTCATCGCAAACAGGCTTTCCCGCACCTCTCCTTGGAATCTGAAATGCCATCTCTTGTTCAGATTCCCCTTACGCAGTACCCTCTGTCGCTATGACCTCACCGCATTGCGTTCCGAGCTCGCACGCCCTCTCACACCCCCTGTTAATTCAAAACTTTAGCACATCATCTTGTTTTACTTAATTGTTCCACAAAAAGACCATGAATTGGCGTGGCTTACAAATCAAAATTTATTTATTCAATAATAAAAACATAAATCAACGCGTAATTAAAAACATTCTCCTCAAAATGTGTCTCCGGATTTCCATGAGGCAAAAAAAACTTAACAAGGGTATATGTCAGGATACAAACAAAAATGAAACGTTACCTTTAGATTGCTACAATGAAATTTCAAAAAACAATGATTTGATGGAAGATCGGATAGAACTGAAAATTTAAAATAAATTGAGGGAAGAAAAAGCAAAAAACTTGGGAACAAAGGCAGCGAAATTCGTTGTGAGACCTTTCCGTCTCCCTGGGGCTACCACCTCCCTGGTGGTCACGAATACTGCACCAGGTATGGGTACCGTACCACCACGCAACACGTCGAACACCAAATCCGGGTCCGAGCCCAGTCTCACCCGTCACTATCCGCGTAGACCAACCGTCCTTTACACCCTAACCTACCTAATGAGCGCTCTTTAGGGGTTTGCACTTAAGAAATGAGGTGCTACAATCGCCAATGATATCGTCGGGGGGGGGGGGAAACTAACTTCGACCTGTCGAACTAGTGCGTCAACGATACCCTTCCCTTCAACCACCTTTTTCACTTTTTCACCAAAAAAAGAATATAATAATAAATCGAACTTATACAATAAAATTTAAAAGGAATCAAAAAAAATAGTAATATTGTAATGTTCTACCTAGGTTCGATAATAAAACTTATTTCCTTTAAATAATAACTTCCACGTATTTACTATTCAGAATAAACACACTTTCTTTCAGTTCAAATCGTTTTTATTATTCTTCAATCTCACTAGTATGCAATCTAAAATTCACTTCCGGATACACTTTTACTTCTTACTTTACGTTATCACATTCAAAAATAAACTGACTCTACTCGCTCGAAAACCTCTCCTTATATAGGGAAGTAAATAGTTCTAGTCTTCACTAGTATCCACTGGAATATTCGAGAATATCTCCTTCTGGAAGTTTCCTTTCCAGTCGCTGACAGATGGAACATTGGAATTGATACTCAGCTGAATCACAAGATGGCACTGTGAACGGTTGAAGGTTTGATGTTTAGTTTTCCCGAGAGATGGCGCTGCAAACAGTTAGAGGATTTTCTCTTGTTTCAAATTCAAAGTAGTTGGGTAATTATTAAATCGTTACAATATTCAAATGCCAACGCTCAAAAATTTAAACGCCTGGAGATAGGCAATCTCCGGTAGTGGTTTGCAACTCCTCTGAGGTTTTAAGATTTGCTGGATTGACGAAATTCGCCGAATTGAAATTTTTCGTAGTTGGGCGCAAATAATTTTTCGGTACTGTGAGGTTGATCTCTTAGGAATGTCGATACCAAAAAGGTATTTTAATAGGTAGGGTTCGGCGGCGATTATTTAAAAAAATTCGAAATAAAGTTTTTTGGTTTTGTATTAAAAGGTACTTATCGTACCGGTCCTGATTATAGGTGCTTTTTGTTTTTGGTTTTCGTTTTGCCTCTGCAAATTCCTTTACCACCGTATCTGTTGGTGTGGCTGGAAGTATCTCGCCATGTTGGGGATTTATTTCCGATGGTACCGCCGAAAACAATGGCGGCACCGACTTGCTTCTTGGTCGATTACCACCCGCCTTACACAACGAACCCTGAAACATTAGCAATAAATTTACTTGACTTTTTTTTTTTCCACCCGTAACACGCACTCACCTCACAATCACCGAATAGATTTTTATAGTTTATTTTGTTTAATCGTTGACCGTTCAAAAATCTCTCACAATTTAACCAAACTACAAATAAAATAATAAATTAGTTCACCCTTTTGCATTTTTCCTAATTACACCAATTATTCTCCAACGTGAACTTGGACCAGGCTCTCCGAAACTTTATTTCAAACTGAACCCCATTATTCGATCTCAGCACTTACCACCGCTAACCTTACGAAAAAAAATTCACCTCTATGCCTTTGTTCGGCGAAGTAAATGAGATCCGTTTGGGGTTTACGGCATCAATTTAGAGGAGCCCGCTCTTCAAGTCCTCCCCTTTACGAATAGCTTAAGCTATATGAAGTAGCTATTGTGGTGTGTTCGCTCCCCAAACGGATATCTCATATCCGAACCTAACTACCATTCAGTCCTGATGTTTCCTGAATGTATCCATTCGTTCGAAATTCTTTAGCTGTCATCGAGCTTTTCGAAAAGTCGAACTCCAAACAAAAAAACTACAAATTTCAGAAATCAACACTTTGACTGGCTGGCCCTTCGGTATGTTCTTTTTAACTTTGATTAATTTTAAAAAATTAGGGTTTTAATTCTTCCTTCCCATTCTTCTCTCCTCAACCAGCCAAAAAAACCTGAACCGAACAAAACAACAAAAGTGAAACCGAAAGCCGGCGAAGGTCTATGGAATTGGGCGCAAACCGAACCTTATTCATCTGACTCCCGACCAGATCCCATATGTTGTATGCCCTACGAGCTAGCTGGAAAAACAAATATAAAGGGCATTTGAGGAAAATTGCACGTACTCCCACGTCCACTCTCATCGAGGAGAAACCATCGAACCTAGGAGACGCTAGTGGGATAGTACCACCCTAGCACAGCACAGCAGAAAATGGTTAGACGCTGGAATGAGGTCCAGCCGGCGAATGCAAAACTCGGCCTCGCCACATAGATTTGTCAAATATCTTTCATTTACTTTGTGCGGGCCCAATCCTTCATTCACCGACTCTGAAAATCTTACCGGGTAAGCTCATAAATGCTCGTGAACTTTCTCAAACTTTTGAAAGCGTTCGATTTACCTATTCAAGTGCATCGCTTTTATTTTTCCTTCAGAATTAAAGGATTTATACATACAATATTTCTGTTTCTGTCTTATTAATTTCAATACTCTTCATTATGTGTTTTTTTTCTTGGCGTGCGCGTATTTTGTTGTCGCAATAAAACAACTATGGGAAGTTAGTCCTTCCGCTTCCTGCCTATCCTACTTTTACATTTTGAGGAACACCGGTTGTGTTCTGAGTAGGACCGGTCAAACCCCACCACGGGTGGTAGCCTAAGTCTGTCGTAGGCAGCCGTAACAAACCTCCGAATTTGTTAGTGTGGCGGACTTTACAAAGACGGTGACAGGCTGCCCTTGAATAAAAAGAAAACGTTGGGGATGAACCCACTTTCACAAGCCGGGCCATTAGTGTTTTTCGTTGGTTATCAGTCCTTTCGCTATCTAATAGTTATACCCTTCTTCATCTTCTCGTTTCAGTAGCCCGTTCATATGCTCTTACTTCTTTCTACCTATCGTGCTTCCAGTAAAAACTTAAAAATCTTTTTTTTTTGTATTTATGTCATGGTTATTATTGAGTTTGTCACTTTTTTTAACTCATTAGACATCATTGGAACAATTTTCCCTAAAAGAAATTGACTGAGTCGTATTGAATTCAGTAAGTGATCTATATGGTATTTCGTTTTCATTCTTTTCGCCTAATATGGGACTACACTTTAGAATTACTAACACGCATATATGTCAGGACAACGAAGATATCACAGAATTAGTAAGGTTTTTATTGCACGTTAGGTTATTGCACATTAGGTATCGGACCTCCTAGTGAGAATGTTGATATCGGTTTCTGTTCTCCTGTCGGTTTAGATGTATGGATGCCTAGGAAATTTGGGAATTGGGATGACACCAGGGACAGCTATTAAGTGGAAAATTTCAGGACAGGACCTTACATAATATACCTAAACTACACAGACATTCGTACCTAACATTGACAAATTACTATAACCTACCTCACTTAACAAAAAAACAGTAAAGAAGGTTTAGGTGAACCATAAAAACATTTACAAAACAAAACTATTTGGACTTAACAACACCGACCGATCAAAAGGAATGCGATATAAATAAGTAATATACTAAAATAATAAATATAAAAATTGGACAAACCTACACTGAACAAAAAAAAACTATAATTAAATAAAATAAAAATAACCAAAGTTATAAAATTATACACGCCCATGAATATAACGATAATTTACATTCACCTAATCCAAGCTTACGTGGGAATAGATAAATAAATAACTGTAATAAATACTCTGGTAAATACATAAGACAAATCTAATAAATAACTCTGATAAATAACTAAGTACCTAAATGAATAAATAAATAACTCGAATATATAGAACTATAAAAAAAAAATTAAATAAATAACTCGAATATAATCTATAAAAAAAATTGAATAAATAAATAAATAACTCTTATATATTACCCTATAAAAAAAAATATGTAAATAAACCTCTAACTAATAAATAAACTAATAAATTACGTATGTTAAGAAAATTAAATAAATAATTGATTATATAAATAATTATGATACTCTGATATATAAAATACGAAACAAATGAACCATGTACGGCTTAGATACCGAAGCCTTAAAAAGAACGATGTATAGTTTAAAGGCATGAAGTATAATCAAAACAATGATCTAGAACAAAAAAAAAACTATTTGGTAACGCAACAATTACCTTTACTCAGGGATGGTAGGATAGGATTACATTCATATCACAGATTTAGGTGTTATATCACAGAATTACATATCTTTGGTGTTATTGCTTAATATCCTTTGCATGGAATATCTCTATTTTTTTGCCTGCTAGATTTTCGAGTTCATAGTTATTTTTTCCTACTGCTTTTACTATACGACATTTGACGAATTTCGGACATAGTTTTGCGGATAAATACTTGGACGTGTCGCTTAAAATGAAATTTCGTTTGTAGACTTCCTGGCCCGGAACGTAATTCACATTCCGAGTGCGCATGTTATAGACTTTGTCACTCTTCTCTTTGGCTTTTAAAATTCCCTTTGATTTTTTCGCGAATGCACTGCAATCTGTTTTGTCTTGGAAGAGTCAACAGTTCACCATCGTCAACTTTACTTAGCTTCTGAGTCAGTTCATATCCACTACCGTGAGTCATCATATTTACACTAAATAGGGCAAAATATGGTGAAACACCGGTAGCCGAATGAACCGAACTCCTCAACGCGCCTGCGATATCACTCAAGTGCATATCCCAGGTGCGCTGGTCTTCCTTTAAATATGAGCGTATCGCCGCCAGTAGTGTTCTATTGACCCTTTCTGAGGCGTTGGATTGTGGTGCATAATTCGCTGTACGAAAATGCCGAATACCATATTTTTGTAGTAGATTTTGGAAATCTTTGGCCACAAATTTTTTGCCATTATCTGAGTGTATTATTTGTGGCACACCAAAAGTATTGAAAATTTCATCTCGGAGGAACCTTATAATACTGCTAGTGTTCGCTGACCGTAAGGGTTAAAAAAAAAACGAATTTCGTCAAATGTTCTAACACCACAAATACATATGCATTTCCAGACTTGGATCTTGGGTACGGACCCAAGAAATCCACATATAATTTTTGGAACGGACGCTCTACACTGTGAGTACTAGAAATAGGGGGACGCAAAATCTGATTAGTCGGCTTACACTGTTTACATATTGCACATTTCGTAATGAATTCCCTGATTTGAATAGTCATGTTTGGCCAATAAAAATATTGCCGAATATGATAGAGGGTTTTACCCACTCCTCCATGGGCGGCCTGAGGTGGATCATGGGCCCGCTCGATAACTTTTTCCGTCAAACCGGAGAGTACCCATAACCGCCAATTATGCTCATAATTGGGTTCCTCATTTACTACCGCAAACGAACGCTTGTAGACGAAGTCGTCATCTACTTTCAAATCAGGCAACTGTTCCTGGTTTGCACGAATTGTTTCTATAAGATCTTTATACTCGGTTGATTTGAATTCCTCTGAAGTTAGATCTATCAACGGAGCGATGTCTCCGATCTCAACGCTGTCTACGTGTGCCCGAGAGAGGGTGTCTGGAACGACATTTTGCATTCCTTTTCGATGCTCTATGTCGAAGGCATAGGCTTGTAAATCCAAGCTACACCTTGCCAGTCTCCCATTCAGGTCTTTCATAGTCATAAGCCATTTGAGGCTGGAGTGGTCGGTTATAATGGTAAAGTCCATGCCCTCCACATAGGGTCTGAACTTTTTAACTGCCATTACGGCCGCCATACATTCTCTCTCGGTCACACTGTAGTTTCGTTGACAGGTATTCAGCTTTTGAGAGAAGTACGAGATCGGAACCTCCGCCCCTTCCTCGTTCTTCTGAAATAGCACTGCTCCGATTCCGGAGTCAGAAGCGTCGCACTGGATATAAAATCGTTTTTTGAAATCGGGATGAGTCAGAACAGGTGCGGTTGTCAAAACCCGTTTCAGTTCTTCAAATGCTAAGACCGCCTCATCCGTCATTCTAAACCTAGCGTCCTTCTTTTTCAAAGTATCTGTTAAAGGAGCGGTCAGTGTGGAGAAATCTTTGATAAACCGCCTGTACCACTTGTCTGGCATTTTTCGGTATCGGAAAATTGACCACCGCTTCGACCTTGGCTGGGTCGGTTTTCAACTTCCCACCACCAACTACAAAGCCCAAGTATTTCAACTCCTTAAAACAAAACTTTGACTTGTTAAGGTTGATGGTGAGATTTGCTTTTCTCAAACACTCGGCTACTTCGCCCAGCACGGTGATATGGTTTTCAAAGTCCGGCGCAATGATCAACAAGTCGTCTAAATACACGAAAACGTTCTCCCTGAGTCGTGCAGGAATTACCTTATCCATTAATCGGCAAAGGCTTTGAGCTGCGTTACACAACCCGAATGGCATTACTTTAAACTGGTATAAGGGTCTCCCCGGTACCGCAAACGCAGTTTTCTCTCTACTCTGTCGCTCCAGCGGTATCTGCCAAAATGCTTCTTTTAGGTCTACACTACTTATGAAGTAGTTATTTGGTAGCCGGCTGATAAGCCCCTCGATATGAGGAAGAGGGTTAGCGTCCTTTTTACTCAACGCGTTGACCTTTCGCGAATCCAGACAGAAGCGATATTTAACCGTACCGTCTACTGCTGGCTTCTTGATAAGAACAACAGGCGAGCACCAAGGACTCTCACTCTCCTCTATAACGCCGAGCCTAAGCATCCGGTCTATTTCCTGGTATAATAATTCTTGTACCGCTGGAGAAACAGGGTAGTGACGCTGCTTAACAGGCTCCGCATCTCCAGTATCGATGACATGTTCCATTAATGACGTTTTTCCAAGCCCGTGGCGGTCATAATCTAAAAATTTCCGCTTGACCGTCTCTTACTCCGACAGCTGCTCAGGTGTTAATTTATGAACCGAAACAGCACTAATGACGTTTGGGGATATCTTAAACATCTTTCAAAAATCTACTCCGAGGTACAACTCTTGTTCCAAATTGGGCACAAGATAAAAAGTTATGATTTGCTTTAGATTTTTATATGTCACCTCCGCCTGAATTTTACCCGTAATTGATTGGTTCTTCCCATCTGCTGTTTTCACACCTGCCTTATAAGGAATAACTCGAAAATTCGAAGCGTTCACTAAGTCTTTACAACCCAGTCCATGAACGAGTGGCCTTGCACTTTGCAATTCCAGCAAGTCATGGATTTGGTGTCACCATACCCACGAGAGGTTCTTGGCCGAGCCCCAGTTTGTTGAAATGCCGCGAGCTGATTATCATGGTAGTTGACCGCATCTGCCTCCAGCTCTATTTCATTCGCAGCATAGCGAGTTGGATATTTGAAGGGTTTCGGAACTTCTCTGTCCGGAAACGCGTATTCAGCGTCTTTACACGCCCTACGTAGCTGATCTAGCGTATGAATTGCTTGTGGATACACAAGTTGGCTCAACTTTTTATTTAAATTTCGCTTCAGGATCAGAACCAGTTCCATTTCTGGAATCGGTACCCTGAGCTGAGACCTAAGCCGGTTCACGGCGGCAAAATACTCATCACAGCTCTCTCCAGCGCCGTGCTTGCGATCCATCATGTCTCTCATGATCTCATAATCGGACTTCGAATTCCGAAATTGGCGCAATAATGCGTCCCGAAGCATTGGCCAGTCGGGACGGTGATGGGATCGCTGGAATTGCCAATACCACTCTTGAGCAGCACCGGAGAGCAGAAGATGAAAATCCCTCAGGGTCTCCGCCCAGGGACAGACGTACTGGCTCTGCAACATCTCTAACCGGAGCACGAAATCCTCCACGGTGAGTACTTCCAAATTCCCATTAAAATTCAAGCCCCACTTATTTACCTTTATAGGATTTTTATTATTCAAATGCAGAAAATCGCGAGGGTTTATGTGTGGCTGGGAGTAATACCCACCGTGGAGATCTCGCGCTCCTCCTAAAGCCTCTTGAGAATTGGTCAACCTGTTACCCCTACTTTCAGACCCAGGTTCCCTATACGAAGGCATTTGATTGGCGTTTCCACTTGGGTTAACTATAGGTACGAAAGGCCACGAAGTTGTATCCAACCGAACGTGACGTTGAGTCTCCGACATAGGTTGTCTTGACGGAATAGCCGCGGCCATTTCCAGCACGCTAGGGCTGCGACGACTTTCCTCCGGTGGTACCACGGTACCAGATTTGTTGTTACCACTTTCCTTTGCTTTGCTCCCTGAGTAACATTCGCTCCATGACCCCCTCCCTGCGTCGTGCCTGGCTCGGTTAATCCACTAAATGAAGGGGAGGTTATGGAGCCAGTTGAGCTCTCGGCTCGACTGGCTGACCTTGGGATAGCCGGTGGTGGAACCGAGAAAATTGAAGGAACCCTGAACATCGGAAGATCCTGGCCCAACTCTATCAATTGGTTGCCTGCATTTGGTTCTTTAGCTATAGACTTAAGTGGTGTATGGTTCAAAGGCATCTTTTTAAAACTTTCTAAAATATTTGTAAAACGAGAACGAGTGACTGCACGATCCTGTTTGTATAAAAGGCTATATATCTTCTTTTCCTTTTCAGGTTGCATCACCTACCACCTACCGTATACCAAATTGCCGGGCCGATTCACTTATCTTAGCGGAGCTCTTTAAAAAAAACTTAAAATACTTACTTAAACCTAAACTTATAACCTCACTGTAATAATACTAAAGATTGTAAATACTCTTTATTCTAAAGAGAACTACCTATGTGCTAAAATATATATATATATATAATCTAACTAAAACTAAATCCTGTATGATAATTTTTTTTTTTTTGTATTGTATTTTTATCTATGTACCTAATTTTATGAATGTAATTAATCTCTAATTTTTTTTCTTTTTTTTTTTTTATTGTTTTGTTTCTTAAAGCTAATCTACTATTTAAAAACTATCTATACCAAAGGAACACCTAAAATCCTACAATCCCAACACCTGATATATAAAAAAAATGAATTATAATCTAATTAATTAATTGGTATTAAAACTCTTATTCTTAAATGTAAAATATTTTTCTTTTCTTTGATTTGGATAAGGATCCCAAAATTAACTAAGACTGACTTACGATCCTATAAAAAACTTACTGAACCTAACAACACTCGACATAAATTTACTTTTTTAGCTAACGTGCACCAACTTTAAATGTGCCGAAGTTTTGTATGGATGAAATATTTTAAATTATTAAATAGTGAACAATTAGTTGCTCAAGTAATTCTTTGGACTGAAAATAAACAACCTTCTTATCTAACACGGATTCAAACCAATTATCTCCAAAATTATATCGTTTTTTAACGCTTAGTAGTATTTCAGATATATTCTTTTCTCTTCTTTTTTTTCATGATTTGCGGGGGGTGCTTTAGGGCTGCTTCGAACGGTCGATGTTTTTTTTTTCTATTACGGATGTGATGTCATAGCTGGGTATTTCTTCTCAAATTTAAGTTCTCTAAGATTTGCAGCTTTGAACACAAAAAAAAAACGTAAACACATACAGATGTTGTACTTGCTACTACCATCAGCGCCGGAATTTTTTCGTCGCGATTGAATGAGCTTTCTTAAGAGTTATCCCAATCAAGACTTACGATTATTTCCGACTCTGATTGCAGCAGCAAATCCAACTTGAACGGGACAGTAACCACCCTTACTTTCAGCTTCAACCTCCCATCGCTATTCAATAGGTACGTCTGTGACCTTCCAGTCGAAGTCATACGAGAAGCCAAAATATTGAAAGCAAGTGTAGATATACATTTAGTAAACGGCTTCCTAGATACTTCCATTGGCAACCCCGAAACTCTTTGTCGCATTTGATCTGGTATGCTTGAAGCTTTCCAATTCAAGACCTACAAGTTGTTTCGGTGGTGTCAATGAAAACACCTAGTATCGTTTGAACACGAACCATTGACAAGGACAAACATTGGACTTAACGTTTGGGCGCCATTTGTAACGGGGCAACAGGATGAGGAGCTATGAGTGGGAATAGGGAAAAGGAAATGAAAAGGAATCAGGAAAGGAAACTGCCATTAGGCCGGAAGCGGAAATTTAGGTCGCTTAGCCAAAACGGCACAGACCGGGAACCAAATTGACGGAAAATTTGGTTAGCAGGAAAAGGAAAGGGTCCGAATGTTCAGCGGAAGGTACCGTGGCATGCTGGCGGAGCACGGCTTAGCTCGCCGGATGTAGGGGTGGATCTTGCACCTCCACTGAACCTCACCTCGCTACAAAACAAAACTTACATGCCAAACTAGAACATCATCTCCCACTTACAACTTTGCTGCTCTTAGAGTGTTTGCAGATGTCATCGCAAACAGGCTTTCCCGCACCTCATCTTGGAATCTGTAATGCCATCTCTTGTTCAGATTCCCCTTACGCAGTACCCTCTGTCGCTATGACCTCACCGCATTCCGTTCCGAGCTCGCACGCCCTCTCACACCCCCTGTTAATTAAAAACTTTAGCACATCATCTCGTTTAACTTAATTGTTCCACAAAAAGACCATGAATTGGCGTGGCTTACAAATCAAAATTTATTTATTCAATAATAAAAACATAAATCAACGCGTAATTAAAAACATTCTCCTCAAAATGTGTCTCCGGATTTCCATGAGACAAAAAAAACTTAACAAGGGTATATGTCAGGATACAAACAAAAATGAAACGTTACTTTTAGATTGCTAAAATGAAATTTCAAAAACCAATGATTTGATGGAAGATCGGATAGAACTGAAAATTTAAAATAAATTGAGGGAAGAAAAAGCAAAAAACTTGGGAACAAAGGCAGCGAAATTCGTTGTGAGACCTTTCCATCTCCCTGGGGCTAGCACCTCCCTGGTGGTCACGAATACTGCACCAGGTATGGGTACCGTACCACCACGCAACACGTCGAACACCGGATCCAATCGCAATGATATCGTCGGGGGGGGGGAAACTAACTTCGACCTGTCGAACTAGTGCGTCAACGATACGCTTCCCTTCAACCACCTTTTTCACTTTTTCACCAAAAAAAGAATATAATCATAAATCGAACTTATACAATAAAATTTAAAAGGAATCAAAAAAAATAGTAATATTCAAATGCCAACGATCAAAAATTTAAACGCCTGGAGATAGGCAATCTCCGGTAGTGGTTTGCAACTCCTCTGAGGTTTTAAGATTTGCTGGATTGACGAAATTCGCCGAATCGAAATTTTTCGTAGTTGGGCGAAATTAATTTTTCGGTACTGTGAGGTTGATGTCTTAGGAATGTCGATACCAAAAAGGTATTTTAATAGGTAGGGTTCGGCGGCGATTATTTAAAAAAATTCGAAATAAAGTTTTTTGGTTTTGTATTAAAAGGTACTGAGTATAGGTGCTTTTTGTTTTTGGTTTTCGTTTTGCCTCTGCAAATTCCTTTGCCACCGTATCTGTTGGTGTGGCTGGAAGTATCTCGCCGTGTTGGGGATTTATTTCCGATGGTACCGCCGAAAACAATGGCGGCACCGACTTGCTTCTTGGTCGATTACCGCCCGCGTTACACAACGAACCCTGAAACATTAGCAATAAATTTACTTGACTCTTTTTTTTTTTCCACCCGTAACACGCACTCACCTCACAATCACCGAACAGATTTTTATAGTTTATTTTGTTTAATCGTTGACCGTTCACAAATCTCTCACAATTTAACCAAACTACAAATAAAATAATAAATTAGTTCACCCTATCGTCTTTTGCCTTTTTCCTAATTACACCAACTATTCTCCAACGTGAACTTGGACCAGGCTCTCCGAAACTTTATTTCAAACTGAACCCCATTATTCGATCTCAGCAATTACCACCGCTAACCTTACTAAAAAAAATTCACCTCTATGCCTTTGTTCGGTGAAGTAAATGAGATCCGTTTGGGGTTTACGGCATCAATTTAGAGGAGCCCCCTCTTCAAGTCCTCCCCTTTACGAATAGCTTAAGCTTTATGAAGTAGCTATTGTGGTGTGTTCGCTCCCCAAACGGATATCTCATATCCGAACCTAACTACCATTCAGTCCTGATGTTTCCTGAATGTATCCATTCGTTCGAAATTCTTTAGCTGTCATCGAGCTTTTCGAAAAGTCGAACTCCAAATAAAAAAACTACAAATTTCAGAAATCAACACTTTGACTGGCTGGCCCTTCGGTATGTTCTTTTAAATTTTGATTAATTTTAAGAAATTAGGGTTTTAATTTTTCCTTCCCATTCTTCTCTCCTCAACCAGCCAAAAAAAACTGAACCGAACAAAACAACAAAAGTGAAACCGAAAGCCGGCGAAGGTCTATGGAATTGGGCGCAAACCGAACCACATTCATCTGACTACCGACCAGATCCCAAATGTTGTATGCCCTACGAGCTAGCTGGCAAAACAAATATAAAGGGCATTTGAGGAAAATTGCACGTACTCCCACGTCCACTCTCATCGAGGAGAAACCATCGAACCTAGGAGACGCTAGTGGGATACTACCACCCTAGCACAGCACAGCAGAAAATGGTTAGACGCTGGAATGAGGTCCAGCCGGCGAATGCAAAACTCGGCCTCGCCACATAGATTTGTCAAATATCTTTCATTTACTTTGTGCGGGCCCAATCCTTCATTCACCGACTCTGAAAATCTTACCGGGTAAGCTCATAAATGCTCGTGAACAATTAACTTTCTCAAACTTTTGAAAGCGTTCGATTTACCTATTCAAGTGCATCGCTTTTATTTTTCCTTCAGAATTAAAGGATTTATACATACAATATTTCTGTTTCTGTCTTATTAATTTCAATACTTTTCATTATGTGGGTTTTTTTTCTTGGCGTGCGCGTATTTTGTTGTCGCAATAAAACAACTATGGGAAGTTACTCCTTCCGCTTCCTGCCTATTCTACTTTTACATTTTGAGGAACACCGGTTGTGTTTTGAGTAGGACCGGTCAAACCCCACCACGGGTGGTAGCCTAAGTCTGTCGTAGGCAGCCGTAACAATATCACCGTTCACTGTTACCTGAATAAGTGGCACTTAAGTCTCCGATGTTGGTGACTTAAGTCCCACTTACTCTGGCTATGAAACTTAGCCGAAAGTCTTAATATGGGAAACTTAAGTGCCACTTATTCCGGTAAGTGTGGACTGTGAAACTGGCCCTTAAAGTTAACAAAAAGATTTAAGAACAACGGCAACACTTTCAATGCAAAATAATATGTTCTCTGAAAGCCAGAAACTTTCAAACTCAAAATGTATCCAAAAAAAACATTAAAAAAAGTGTTTACGCTTTTCTTACTCAAAGTTGTAAAATTAAGTACTGAATTCGCTTTAATAATTCATTATTTGAAATTCTTTAAATGCAAAAGAAACTGCATACACCCAACCTCGCACCTGACCCAAATCCTATGGTGTGCTAAGCAGGGGTTATGCAGGGGGGCAGCATGCCCCCACATATCGGGTTTTTCAATAAGATCGCTACAAAAGTTTTTTTAAATAAAACAAAAACGGTTTCGGATATCAATAAAATTCTTAGTCTAAGAGCTGACAGCATATTTTTGGTTTGGAAATATAACCAAAAATTGAGTATGAGGGTTTGTAGGTGTATGCGTCGTGATATAGAAAACAAAAGTCTGGCAGGTTTTTTTTTGGCGCCAGTGGTGGGGGTGAGGGTTTGAAAATGGCGATTTTTACAATTTTTTATCAGACGAATTATCACTTAAATTCTTTTTTTTTTTTAAATGACAAATGATGCACTGTCATTTTTCCTAAGTGTAAAGACTTTTATCTTGACGATCCGATTAATAGAACTCAAGATATAAGCTCTTTAAGCGAACCTTATCAGCTTTTTTTTGGAGACTTTTGTTGATTTTATGCATAACAAAAAATGAACCACAAAAATCTCCAAAAAAAAGCTGATAAGGTTCGCTTAAAGAGCTTATATCTTGAGTTCTATTAATCGGATCGTCAAAATAAAAGTCTTTACACTTAGGAAAAATGACAGTGCATCATTTGCCATTTAAAAAAAAAAAAATTAAGTGATAATTCTTCTGATACAAAATTGTAAAAATCGCCGTTTTCAAACCCTCACCCCCACCACCGGCGCCAAAAAAAACCTGCCATACTCTTGTTTTCCATATCACGACGCACACACCTACAAACCCTCGTACTGAATTTTTGGTTATATTTCCAAATTTCTGTATTCCTGTGAAAGTACGCTTGTGCCATTATGTATGGAACTCGATTTCTTTTGCATGGCCACCACGGGCACGCTTGCAGAAGTCCAGACGCTGAACCCAATTTTCGACGGTTTTCAAGCATAAATCGGCCGATACTGCTGCAATTTCACGTTCGATATTCGTACGAAGTTTATCAATCGTCGCTGGCTTGTTGGCATAGACTTGACGTAGCCCCACAGAAAATAGTCTAACGGCATCAAATCGCACTACCGAGGCGGCCAAGCGAATGGACCATTTCGTGAGATAACACGTTCTCCAAACTTGGTTTCCAATAAATTGATTGTGACATTCGCTGTGTGGCTTGTGGCGCCGTCCTGTTGAAACCACATGTCCTCCAAGTCCATATCATCCAATTGGGGCCAAAAATATTCGGTTATCATTGAACAGTAGCGATCCCCATTCACAGTAACGTGCCGGTCTTGATCATCACGGAAGAAGTACGGCTCAATGACGCCGCCGGCCTATAAACCACACCAAACCGTAATTTTTTCGGGATCCAATGATGACTCATGGAGTACGTGTGGATAGCTGCCTGACCAATACTGCATATTTTGTTTATTGACGAAGCCATTCAGCCAGAAATGAGCCTCATCGCTGAAGATGACGTAGCGCTCTTAACGTTGAGGCCACTGACTCCGAATTTCGGTAGTAATTTTTAATAATTTCGACTCGTTGTTGGCTCGTATATCTTTCCATCATGAAATGGCAAACCTTACTGAAGAGAAATGTCAAAAGAGCGGCAAGAAATATGCCGTCATTTGCTGTCCCTGTTGCTCTACTTTTGTAGCGTCCCTGTTGAAAAACCCTTTACATACCTCAATATTTATACGCCGTTATACTGGGTGCTAGCACCTTATTTTTGTAACCAGGCTTATATACAAAAATACCAAAAAAATAAATATTGAATAAAAAAGTAGTTTTGGTAATTTTCGATTTTCTCCTAAGCTAGAAGACATAAAACCATATAGTTTTCAGTGTTCGATCAAGAATTTATAGGGACATCAAATAATTAAAGCCAGTTTGGTACTTAATTTCGTAACTTCGAGTAAAAAAAAAACAAAAATGCAAAAGAAACTTTGCAAACCCAACCTTGCAGCTTCGCCAAAACACTGTAAGAGAGCTTACATAAATACCAACAAAATTAAAATTGAATAAAAAAGTAGTTTTGGTAATTTTCAATTTTCTCATAAACTAGAAGACATACAACCAAGTTTTCAGTGTTTGATTAAGAATTTATAGGGACATGAAATAATTAAAGCCAATTCAGTACTTTATTTCACAACTTGAAGTAAAAAAAACTGTAAACATTTTGTTTAATGTTTTTTTAGATACATTTTGAGTTAAAAAGCATTTTTTTCAAAACTATTAACACAAATAACTAGGCTGAAACAAATAACAATAGAACAAGTTTTTGGCTTTCAGAAAACATATAATTTTGCATTGTAAGTGTTGCCGTTGTTTTTAAATCTTTTTTTTTTAACTTTAAGTTATTTCTTTAGAAAATTGCCCCTCCCGCCTCAACGGAGGAGGTAGACCCCCCTCCCATAGCTTGCATTTTACCCTTCTACAAAAATCTGTCATTATTTTGCGGCGCCCTGGTTATCGTACTCATGCCAATTGTTTCCAAAAACAAACAAAATAATGCAAGACGATAGCTAAATAGGTATCGTTCAAACTTTGTATATAGACTCTATAGTACTATCATGGAGTCGTTTTTTTTAAGGTCTTGGATGTGCCCTACGTGGCGCTGCAGACACCAAAAATTTTACAGTGGAGAAATTGAAGAAGGAATCGTGAACAGGTAGTAGAAGAGAGAGGATTGTATTATATCGAAGCAGGACTGTTTACCACCGCCAGTTTACCACGAGACAGTTTACCACCGCCGGTTTACCACCGCCGGTTTGCCACCGCCGGTTTGCCACCGCCGGTTTACCACGGGACAGTTTACCACCGCCACTTTACCTCCGCCGGTTTACCACCAGAGCAGGTCAGGTAGTGTATATTTTAGAAACTACCTTCCCTACTTTTGTAGATTTGACATTTTTGACTTCTCAAAGAAGAAAAAAAAATAATAAAGGATTTTTCTAATTTTAATTTTGATCTGCCAAAATGAATGACTATTCTGCAGGTAAACAGTATATTCATTTATTATTAATTAATTGATAAGTTTAAAAATAATTCACAGGTTGTGGCCAAGACAAGGTAGACAGCAGAGAGAAAAATGTCTGGCTTAAACAATTGCTGCCTCCAACAATTGGCTGGCGTTGCTGGACAAAAATCCTTGAAATATTGAAATCTTACTTAAAGATCATCCTGAATTCATACAAAAATATGAAAACTTTATGGTTAGAAGATTTTACTACCAGATCCAGATTCACTATGGTGTCCACCTCTAGATTGCAAGTAAGCCGACCGTCATGACCCTCAAGAGCTCCCATTTAAAATATCGATTACCCTACGCAGTTATAACATCTAGTTGTACGCTCATATACGCTGCTATGATTGGTATTCAATTAAATAAATGTATTTTTTTAACATTTTTAATCGTTATTTGTTTTTTTTGTACAGGAATACCCGTTTGGGTTGGACAGAAACTTCATGCCAGGTATAAGACAGCTACAAAACACAAAAGAAATGGTTCAGTGTTGATTGGTTTGGCAGCATCAACCAATTACTGAAATGAAGACCAAACGAAAAACCACTAACGACTCAGAGAGGCGCACAAATCGCTGGGTTATGATCGGGGTCTGGAACCAGCTTGGATTCTAGGCACCACAGACTCATCCGGTGAGATGATATTCCTCATGAGATCTAGTGCTATTTTTTTCTCTTGGGAAGCAGAGCGAGTTCTTCGACATCAAATATGGAGTTATACAAAACAAAAAGTTACATCTGTGCAAATGATATAATATATGTAGACGCGCTACATTAATATTAAAATTCATCTTTTTATTTTTAAGAAAATCTTTTTTTTTTTAAGAAAAAGACTGTCAGGTATTTTAATAATGAACTCTCCTTGCAATAGTGTGTCGATAAATAAAACAATCAGCCTTATTTTGAGATTCGAATGAATAGCTATTTCGATAGAATAGATCTATTCATTCGAATGAACTTTGCATATTTTGAGAATCGAACGAATAATATTCATTATCGAATGAATGCCTAAAATGAACATCAGCGCTTTGACATTTACTGACATTTCTATTTAATTTAGTGTGACCAAGCTGTTTTTTTCGAAGAATTTTTGTTTTTATAAAAATGATGGTCAAAATAATGCGTTCTCATTTAAGAAAAATAAAGTAAAGATAAGTAATGTTGAAGGCCCGGTAAAGTTTACTATTTAAAAAACATCAATAAAAACTGAAATTTTAAAATTTGGGAGCATTTAGAAAATAGTATGGTAAGTTTATTGACATGAAAAAGTAACAAAATAAATTTAAAACTTTTAAATAGTTAAATACTAGATTTTTTTTTAGCTTTCATGTCAATTTAATTGTGTTTAAAATTAACTAACAAAAAAAACATGTAACTTCAAAGTCTCTCTTTACTTTATACACACCTGGTCACACTTTTCAATTTTCAACAAAACAAAAAAAGTAAAATCCCTAGCCGGTATTTTTTTGTTATTTGTAAATGCTTGTACCTCATTGTTATTTGCTAGTTCATGAGCAAGAGTTTATTGTTTAATTTTCAAGAAAAACAGATGGCAATTATTTTATTTATAAGAAGTGAAGACGGCGGCGAAGAGCAGATATGGAGGAGAAGGATAATGGATGCATCAAATCCATTCAAGATTGAAAATCCCTTGGCTATCTCCGGATTTTCTTCCATCAAATTGATGAGAACTTCTTTCTGCTCCCGTTTAGTCCAATTGGAATGCGACCTTTAAATGTCAACAAATAATTCATAAAAGTATTTTATTTTCTTTATTTTTCAACAAAAATATTTGAGCTCACATGTTTTTTTAATCTATTCGCCAGAAATTTTTTAACGTCAAATAAATGACATTTGTTTCGAATGATTCGAAAGTCAAAATTTGCTTAGTTTTCAACAAAAAATGAACTTTCGTTTGATAAAGTGAACTTTCGATTCGTTCGAAACTCAAAATACAAACTATTCGAATTCGACTTACTTTCGCATGAAAGTGAATTTCAAAATAAGGCTGAATAAGTGTAAGATCTGAAAGAGCAGTTTTTTTCTATAATTGTTTTTTTTTTGTTCATACCTATTTACTTTTGGTTGCTTTATCTGTGCGAAATCGGTGAGAATCGAGGATTCGCTTATTGCAATGTAAGATTCCAAACATAATCAGCCTAATTGTGAGTTTTGCCCAAACAACATTCCACCCGGAATGACTGCCATTTCACTTTTCTGGTTTTCACCCGAAAAATGTTAAATGTTCGAAAAATTCCCCTTAGGCTCTTCCAAACCAACGCGAATACTTCCGATCGACAACGAAACTTTCGCCTGTCTTACTATAGCCAAGTTTTAAGCCATTAAGAAGTAAAATGTTAACTTATTTTTCGGAGGCGAATGGAAACAGCTTCATGTCAACGAAACTTTCGCCTGTCTTACTATAGCCAAGTTTTAAGCCATTAAGAAGTAAAATGTTAACTTATTTTTCGGAGGCGAATGGAAACAGCTTCATGTACATAGGAATCAACATTACCGTTGAAGCGAAACTCACAATAGCTTTTCAAATTCCGGGCGAAAAAAAATTTGAAGTTGAAATATTTTTCGGGTGCAACTCACACAAGGGCTGAATCTAAATAAAATATACGTTTAAAATTGTCCGAAATGTTCTTTGAAAATGGAATCGTTATCATTTTTGAATTTTATTTATTTATTGAACGCTGTACATTAACGTGAACTTAAAATATATAGGGCCATATTCATAGTCACTTTTAAACTCCAGTTTATCTTAGACCTGGGTTTATCCTATCTAAATAACATTGAATAAACCCCAGTCTAAGATAAACTGGAGTTTAAAAGTGACTATGAATATGCACCATAATATTTGATTACCATCCTATTTAATCCTACAGTAGGTAAGTGCATGCACTGATAAGATACAAATTTCATACAATTGTTTCATGCGATGTAATTCGCGGCAATGCAGGTTGAATCCAAACATGATGCTGGGAATCCACGTGAGTTTCAATGCACACTCAAAAGCCTTGAAGATAAGTGATGAAAAGTTTAAAATTCATACACAGAAATAAATAAATTTTCTTACTTTATAATAAGACTCTCAATTTTAGCAACAAGATCAGCACGAATGTTGGGCAAAAGTGTTGTTTCATCATCGCGAAATATTAAAGCCATAAGAGAGGCGAAACCATGAATGTTTGGCATAAGTCGTTTGAGGTGCTGTTAGTGAACTTCTGTCTACACATTCAGAAACACCGGCAGCGACCGAATTAATTGAATCCCGTTGGGCATTAATACCCTTCCATGCACCAACATGAGTTGCAGAAAAGATTTTCGCTTTCAGTGGAATTGGACGTTGGTAGCTGAACAGCTTACTTGAGGGCTCGAATCGCTTGGCTCTGGTAGTGTTTGCTTGTGTGATTACAAGCTCAATGTCTTTCTCATCAACTTCATATTCTTCGGCACTTGATGTCACCGAAGTTGTGGTTACGGTGTCTGATGCACAGCGGCCGATTCTGAGGCCTTGAATTTCTCGGCAGCTTCCACTTGAGCTTGCTGTGAAAGGACTTCGTTTTCTGCTTCTCCGAAAATGATGTATGTGCAATCTGGGGGTTCTTGTAAACTCAAGGTGGTTGATGACAAACAAAATGTTCTTGGACATGCGAATGGTGATACCGGTTTACTCCTTGAATGTGCCTCAGACCCACCTTCAGCAATATTTTTCAATGCTTGGCCTATGACACCAAATCAATTGGCTGTTGCTCCTCCTCCGAGTTGAGTTGCTTCAGCTCTCGCGTCCTCCAACGGCCCGAACTCCTGACGAAACCTGAAAAGTAATAATAGAAATGAGAAATATTCTAATTAATCATTTTAAAGAACGAATAAAAAAAAGCAAAATAAAGAATAAAATAGATAATTATTAAACTTATGTGGTTTTCCAGTCAACCATTTCAGATTTGGGGGTCAGATTCCAGATCAATCGTGGTAACTAGAACGAATCGCGATTGATCCTTTTTTTTGTAAAGGTGTAGGTGATTTGTCTGTGTTTACTGATGTAAGTAGTGATAGTATATGTAGGGAAAAATTCCTACAAGTATTTTTTTCCTAGGGAACAGTTTTTTCTTTAATACAAAAATATTATATATTTGGCTTTATTTTCTTGATGAAACTGGTGAAAAATGCGTAAGAAAAAATTCTTACAAAACGTTTTTTTTTTTCAAATTATAAAAGAACATTTTTGTGTTTAAATTATAATTAATTTCAACTACGCGAATACTTTCACCTGTCTTAATTTATTGGAATGGAGATTAATGAGAGAACCCACACTGGAGCTATGCAAATCTTTGAACATTCTTCAGTCGTCGCATATTCGCGCGAAGGTTTAGCGCCGGTTTGGGAGCCTTTATTGATTTGTTTCATAAGAAAAAACTCAAAAGTGAGACTGACTTTTAATCTTGAAATTATTAATATCCTGAGGCCATTTTGAAATTATGACAAAATATAAGAAAGAAAAGATTTACGCATTCTTTTCTTGACTTCATTTAAATGAATGTGATATTGTACATTATTTTGTTGAATCAAATTGAAATCAAAAAATAGAATACAAATTAGGGAATTTTTTGTTCCCTAGCAGGAATTTTATTTTGTTGGTATACTATCACTGCTTTATAACATGATTTGGCCATCGGTCGGATCCATATATCCACAGGAATCCCGTCCATCCAAAATCCAAATCAAAGGAGAAGCTATCGGTCGATGGTGAGGAAGAAGACAATGAACATGAAACAAGGTCACTACATAAGTATTACTATGGAATTTTAATAAAAATAATTTTATTTTCACAAAAAACAATGGACTAACCCACATGTTTCCACAATGCCTTTCATTCCATATAAAACATTTATCCAATTTAATCACTAATTGACTCCGAACTCAAGAAGTCAATGGTTAACGGTAATGAGGACAATAAAGACGAAAATTTCACTAATTAAACTTCATTATTTGTATTTATTTTATTAAACAAATGCCTTATCAAAAGTAAACAATGCTAGCGAAAGGCCAAAACGAATTTAAACTGACGAGGAGAGGACGACGTTTAGAAATGTCAATTTGGTTTGTGTGCAAGTGTGTGTGAAAGTATGTGTAAATCTGCCAATAAATCGAGATTTGAAAGATCAATCGGGAAAAAAAACAGACCACGAAAAAAATCAATTTTTTTGGTTGTTAGGAAAGTAAAATCTGAAAAAGATCAAGTTGACTCCCATAAAAATCAATTTTTTTGGTTGTTTGGAAAACCACATTACTTTTTAATAACCAAATTGCGGTCTGATTTGTTGCTTCTTCTTGTTGATGTTTGTTTTGCTGCTGCTGGTCGGATGTGATGTTGAATCACGAAGAGAAACGAAGTTGAGACAAACAACTTATGAACAACACAAACGAAAGATTTTTTGGAACTTCCACCAGACGTCAGTGCCAAACAAGCAAAAAAAAAATCAATAGTTTGACAGTAAAATATGCAGGTAAAACAAAAACATGTGATTTGTGATTTGATTTGGCGCAAAATATTGTAAGAGAAAAGTTTAAAAGCCGAACGTTGTTCTCAAAAAAACGTTGTGAAATATTATCTTATTAATATTATTATTAATTTCACAATAAGTTTTTGCTAAAATCTCAGAACAACACAGCCAAACTTCGCAATAAAATGACGTTTCATTTTCATTGGTAAAGGTAGTTCAATCATTGAAATAATAGCCGTGTTTTTTTTGCAAGTCCATATGGATTTGTCGAAAAAAACGACATCGGGACTAATAGTTTTACACGTAAATATTTACAACAACAACTTAAATCCATAAAGACTTAGCTAACTCCAGATAATTATCGGGACTTACGATGTCGTTTTTTCGACAAATCCATATGGACTTGCAAAAAAACACGCCTTATAAATGGTGTTAATTTAAGCCAAATCAGTCCATAAATAAGGGTTAAAAATATACTCATATTTTCTCTTAAAATGTCTTATGTGGATTTCGTTTCGACCAAAGAAATCGATTTTTTTTGATTTTTTTTGATTTGTGACAAGTTTTTCCTTTCGACCAAAAAAATCGATTTTTTGTCGATCTGAAGTCGATTTTGCAGATCTCGATTTATAGCAAGATTTACACAGATTTTCACACGCACTTGCACACACATCAAAGAAAAGTGACTTTTACCAGTGTTGTTTTAAAAAAAATTGTGTGAGTGCCGGGACTCACGGTTAATATGTGTAAACATCAACGTGCGCGGATCCAAAACGGACTTGTTTTTGCTTGAAGAGGATCTTAAGATTTTTTTCACTGAACGCACCCATCCTAGTATGCAGATCGTAACGTTGCACACCGTAACGTTGCACGACGTAACGTTGCACACGAACGTTCACGTTTTTTTTTCACTCTACCGCCAGCATAGATGTTTACACATCAAAAAGGCACTCAATCAAAATAAAATCACGTTTTGTGTTCGTTTTGCCAGTAAGATTTAAGATCTGACACCAAAATCTGAATTGGTTGAAACGAAAGCCACATTAAAGAAATATGTGCGTTTTGGCATGGCAGTGTATTTATCACATCGGTGTGAATATTTGGTTACTTTTAGATAGAAAATCAAACTTCTTCTTTGGATCTAATGGCATCAAAGTATACATACCAAGGTAAAAGGTGTTTTACTTATGGGGTTTTCCATTGGCAAATTCAGATTTCAATTTAAAAATTGATTTTTTTCGTGGCGAATGGAACACGATTTCAAATTGATTTATTTTTGTCATTGTATTTGTGTAGTTTCATTTCTCTGTCAATATTTCGATACAAATTTCGTCCCTTTTAGAAGAAAAAGATAAGCTTGATGAAGTTTCCGATTCATTTTCAACTTTTCCATTTATAATCAAATATTTCTCACATATTTCAACACAAATTTCATTCCCGAAATATCTATGTACATTAATCCAATCAAACAACACATTCGCCAACTGACAGCTGAAAATTATTTTTGTGTTAGTACAGGAAGGGGTAAAGGCTTTCCCAAACCAACGCGAAACATTCGTGAGAATATGCCACGATTGAATAATGTACGAAGATTCGCTTTGCGCCAGTGTGGATGCTCCCATTAATATCCATGTAAATAAATTAAGAGAGGCGAAATTTTCGTCGTTGTTCCGAAGTATTCGCATTGGTTTGGGAGAGCCTTAAATCTGCCGAACAAAATTGATTTTAAATCAAAAATAAATAAATTGATTTATCTTACCAATGGAAACCCCCATTAATCACATCCAGAACGCAACCAAATATAGTTTGAATATAACCCTTCCCTCACTTCTGACAGCGATTTCATTGCACTGTCGGTGTAAACTTCTTCACCGTTAAAAATAAAATGATTGGAGTTAAAAAAAAAAAAATGCTGATTCTACAATCCTTCAAAAAATTCCAAAAATCTTAGGCCTCTTCAGAATGCGTTTGAAATGCCTAATTGTTACGAGCTTTCTCAATCCATTAACATCGAGGGCATCTTTCGCTAGAATTCAATCCTTTATGGCTTGATACATAGGGGACGAACTATATTTCCGGGTTTATAGACCATTTTTAGTGCAAAGTATTTCCAAAAAGCCCTGTAACAGCGTTTTCCCCGAGGTAAGTTTAAAGGCTCTCCCAAACCAACGCGAAACATTCGGCGCGACAACGAAACTTCCGCCTGTCTTAATTTATTTACATGGAGATTAATGGGAACACCCACACTGGTGCGATGCGAATCTTCGAACATTATTCAGTCGTCACATATTCGCGCGAAAGTTTCGCGTTGGTTTGGGACAGCCTTAATGCTTGAAATGATAAACGGCTATTGATAGCGATTTATTGCATTTTCAAAGTAAATTTCTGCGTTACCAAAGAAGCACCCTATAAGTATCAAATAGGTGGTTCGACATCACATTTCACACTACCTGACCTGCTCTGGTGGTAAACCGGCGGAGGTAAAGTGGCGGTGGTAAACTGTCTCGTGGTAAACTGTCCCGTGGTAAACCGGAGGTGGCAAACCGGCGGTGGTAAACCAGCGGTGGTAAACTGTCCCGTGGTAAACTGGCGGTGGTAAACAGTCATGTACCGGTATTATATTGATTCTGACAACAATAAAGCGAGTAAAGGAGAGATCAGAAACTTTGTTTGGCGTCATGGCAACGACAAGAATAAGGGCGAGAAAATAGAAACAATTTCTTGTGTGTATGTGTAAGCTTATGCAAGAATTTTAATTTCATAATTGTTTTTATGAATTAACGAATACATTTTTTTGCTTCAAGGCATAGGTATATTTTTATATAGGTATATTTCATGCAAGATTTGAGTATTTGTTTTTGATTTTGAATTTTGTTGCAAAATCAATTATGTATCAAAGCAACGTTGCAGGTATTCAATATCTACATATTATAATGATGGAATATTGTCTAGCAAGGTTGCCATATTTCTGGTTGTAGGCTTGTAGGTATACTGTCCATTTATAATTAAATTCATATGCATAGGTATTATTTTTTTTCATTCTCCTTGGATAGCAAACCTACAAGGTGATTCGCATAAGGCGTGATAAAAAGCTTGGGCGTGTATGTTGTGGCGGGACAAAAACAAAATGGGAATGGGGGTCTATTCCCCCCCGTTTAGGGGAAAGGGGCAATTTTCTAAACAAAAAATATAACAAAACCAGAACATAAATTATTACAAAAACAAGGTTAACATTTAAAATGCCATGTTATACTTCAATATAGGCAACGTAAATTTTGAATAAAATTAGTTAAGACATTTTTTTTTTTCATTTTTACTTGCAAATATAGGTACTATAAATATGGCAAGTTATGAATTCGTACAAAAAATCAAACTCGAGATTTTGATCAAACTTGACATTACGATGATAGCGAAGACGAAAAAAGTGGATCTCGCAAAAACGTCCGTCTGTCTGTTTGACTACGTGGCCTGAACGATGGGTCGATTTCCTTTAAACTTGGTACCTATAGCGTTTTTTGGACATTCCCCCCACCCGTTTTTTCGCTTTTCTT
The DNA here is from genome assembly GCA_932273885.2 of Leucozona laternaria. Taxonomy (NCBI): domain Eukaryota; kingdom Metazoa; phylum Arthropoda; class Insecta; order Diptera; family Syrphidae; genus Leucozona; species Leucozona laternaria. Next base: position 88,378,915 of record OW026366.1, on the reverse strand, counting down.
AGGACTAAAACTAACAGTAGCTGTCATACAAAATTTCTTGGCCAAAAAGGAAAAACTTATTTTTCTCCAAATCGGCTCCACAGATTTTTTTTTAAGAACTCAATAAATTTATATAGTTATAAGTTGCCGTTTATTAAAAAAAATGATTCCGAAAACGGTTACTAATGGTAACCCCCAAAGAACCATTTTTTTGATTTTCGCTTTTCTCAAAAACGGTTTAACTGATTTTGATCAATTTTTTCATGAAGAATTATTGAACTAAATAATATTTTGTACCAAAATTTTCAAAAAGATATTTATTGGATTTTTAAAAAAAGTTTGATATTTTTTTTGAATCTCAATATTTCAAAAACGACTCTTACGATTTTTATTAAACATGGTAAAAAAGCAGTTTTTTAACTTTATCTAGAAGATTTTTGACAAAAATTATTCTAATACCTAAAAATAACGGTGCCTCCCATACAAATGTTTAAAAACAATTAAGAAAAATATTTTTTTTTCTCAAAAACGACTCCTACGATTTTGATAAAAATTTTTTGTTTTGAAATTAGAACGGTCGAACGTTTATTAACAGTACCTCTCATAGAACTTTTTTTTTATTTTCGACTATGTCAACATCTGATCAATCGAAAAAAAATAGATTTTTTGTACAGAAGGTTGTAACAAATATAAATAAAAGTGTGTATCAAAATTTTCTAATTAATGGTTTTCGGATTTAAAAAAAAATTCAAAATAATTTTTTGGAAATTCGATATTTCGAAAACGGGTAGCAGATTTTTTTGTGAAGTTCTCAACATTAATAAATACTTAAAACTGACGTACCAATTTTTTTCTGAAAAATGTTAACGAAATTTTATATATTCAAAATAAATTATTTTTAAAACCGCTCCTACAATTTTCAAAATCTTTTTCTCATAAATTAAGATTTATATAAGAAATCAGATGGTGTACATCGCATTGGTTTAAAACAGATTCAAAGTATTTTAATCAATTTCTTTCTAATTTTGTTGATTTAAAACAATTTACTAGTTTAAATAATACATATAATTTCCTTTCATGCATATCGCATATGTGCAACACTGGGCTATATTGTTAATTTTTGTATACTCACATAATACCACCTGCAACTAAACTAAGTTTTGGCAAATGAATAAAATATAGACTCCCATAGCTAATTTATTTCAGCAAATGGGTCCGCCATCTAACGTTTTTTTTTCAACTAGTGCTTATTTCGTGAATGGTAACACTTAGCTCATGTCTGATTTGACAGATAATTAGTTTTATCCTTCCGCTGAACAAATATGGTTGTGTATACCCTTCGCTAAGTGGGCCTGCGATCGACTTAGAGAAGATGCCGATTTTGCCAAAAAAAATCATCTTTTCAGATGAAGCTCATTTTGATCTTGGCGGGTAGTAAACAAGCAAAATTGTCGCATTTGGGGCACCGAAAACCCGCACGCATACATTGAAAAGCCGATACACCCAAAACGAGTCACTGTTTGGTGCGGATTTTGGTCCAGAGGCATAATTGGGCCATTTTTCGAAAATGAGCAAGGAGTGGCCGTTACAGTCAATGGCGATCGTTTAACGAATTTTTGTTCACAAAAATTGAAGAGGAGGATATTGGCAACATTTGGTTTAAACAGGACGGCGCTACGTGCCACACAGCCGAAATTACACTCGATGTTTTGCGCCATTTTCAAAAAAAAAGTTATTTGGCGGACCCTTTATTAAACCACAATTTGATTGCACATAAGAGCAAATTCGTGCGACCCAGTCCATAACTTGATTCAGAAACAAAATCAAAAAATGGATTTCTAACTTTAAAAAAAGATATAGGTACCTAACATGGTATTGTAAGTGTTATTGAATTCGAGTCCGTCTGTTTGTTTATCTGTACACTCCAGCCTAAACAGATGGGTCGATTATCTTTAAACTTAGGACCTAGCTTTTTTTGACACTCCACTCGAAAAATTTCATCGTAATTTTTGAGAACCAAGAAAAATAATAAGTTGGTATCATTTTTTTTTATTTTCGGTTTTCTCGAAAACGATTCAATTTATTTGTACCTATCAATTTTTTTATGAGGAATGATTAATATATGTATTTTAAATAATATTAGGTACCGACACTTTCAAAAAAAGTAATTTTTGGATTAAAAAAAAAAATTTGAAAATATTACTTGAAAACTGAATAAGTATACCTCTTATTTCTAAAACGACTTGGCCGATTTATAAAAAACAACGGTAACACTTACAATGCCATGCTATACTTTTTTGTAAAGCCAGAAATCTCTTCTTTTATTTCGTTGTTTTTTTAATATTTTTATTTCTGTTTTTAGTCAACTTTTTTCAAATTAGCCTCTCCTGGCTAAACGGAGGGGGATAGGTCCCCCTTTCGCTTACGATTTTTTTCTTGTCTTGACCCAACCTACACGCTCTTCGATTTTTCAAAAACGGGTTTATATTTATATGATTTTAATAAATACCTAACTACCAAATTATTTTGCTTAAAAAAATTCTATGAAAATATTTTTTACAAAACATAGGTACATAATGTGTACCTCCAAAAAAATATCAGATTCATTCATGCCTCCATTCATATTTTTTCTATCCCTCAAATTTCAACGTAAGCAAAAAAAATACAAACAATACACAGTTCATACACATATACATACATAATAAAGCACAAAATATCAGTACCTACTATAAAAATATAATATGCAATGATAATTCGATATTTCGAAAACCTCCAAAAAAATACCACATTCATTCGTACATCCATTCATATTTTTTCTGTCCCACAAATTTCAACGTAAGCAAAAACAATACACAGTTCACATACATACATATAAGAAAGCAAAAAAAATCTAGTATCCCTTGAGCTCTCGTTTTACTATTATTCCTAATATGTTCTATACAAAATTCAGTTTTTTTTTCTCCCTCGAACTCTCATCAATTTAGTATACAGTATTCCCGTTCATCTATTATTACCTCAACCCCCTTCCAAAGAAAATTCCGGTAGTGGAGAGTCTCTCCAAAAAAAGTATGCTGGATATGCGACAGATACCGCCACAGTCGCTCGGCTTCATGATAGTACTATAGGAATATATATATAAAGGTTCAAACGCTAACGATTTAATGATAACGTTTTGACGATTTTTGAGTAACGGAGAACAAATGTGATCATTGCTTTTACGTGATGCAAAGCTGTCATCAATACGATATCGTGTGGCGTTAATCGAATTACGGAATGACCCTTCAGGTAAATCCATCAAAGTCCAGGTTTCATTTTTATTCAACGAAGCAATTTCTTCATCCATAGCTGTTCGCCATTTATTTACCTCCTCATACTCCATGGCTTTTTCAAAGCAATCTGATATATAGGACTCCGCTAAGAAGGCACAACTTTCCTGCATGCACCAGTTGACTTCACTTTCGGCATTAAAAGTTTTACTTCGCAACCGGTAACTAACACAGCACCTGCTGGCTTCCTGTTTTTTGGTAACATTCACATCGACTCCAACGTTTTCAAAAACATCTTAAAAAACATCAACGACTTCATTATCAACATCAACAACAACAGCACTATTCTTATGATTTTTTTTCAGCATCAGCCTCATCATTCTCACTTTTTTCGTCAATAAAAACTACATAGTTCTTCTTTTCAGCATCAACCAACACAATCATTAAGAGATTTTCCTTCTATAGGCGATTCACTTTTCAGATCCTCATTATCAAAAACATTTAACAATTTTTCTTGTTTACGATTAACCACCACCTTTGAATCATAAAACCTGACATCACGGCAGACTTCCACTTTATTATTTTCCGGGAAAAATATCCTATACCCTACGAAAACACCTTTTTGAATTCTCGATCCCATTTTGGCCTATTTTGTTGGGGTGTATGAACAAAGGCTTCTGTTCCAAAAACTTGAAAGCTTTTTACATCGGTCTGCTTTCCATACTGCAACTCATACGGTGATATTCCTTTTGTTGGACTGGTACCAGTTCGGCTAAGAATAAAAGCAGCTTCGTTCACTGCTTCGGCCCAAAGTTTTATAATTAAATTTCTTCCTTAATTCATTGTCCGAGCTGCATCTACAATTGTGCGCATTTCACGCTCCGCACGCCCATTTTGTTCAGGCGTATAAGGCACTGTCTTTTGATGCAAAACACAATTTTCAACTTAAATATTTTGAACTTGTTGATATGTGTACTTTAAGCCATTGTCTGATTGCAAAACCTTTACCCTTCGACATGTTTCCGCTTCCATGTATTGCAAGTTCTTTAGGATTACAGTATGTATCGCCGATTTCTCCTTTAGAAAGAAAACTGTCCGAAAGTGCGAGAAATCATCTTTAAAAAGCAAGAAGTACTTGGCTCCTCCAATTGAAGTACACTACATTGCATAGGTCCGCATACATCTGAATGTACAAGTTCAACTACGCAATAACTGCCTTTATTTTCACTTGGATGAAAGACTGCTCGATTTTGTTTCCCATATTAGCATGCCTCACAAAAGAAGTCATCTTCATCTATAAATGAAATGTTCAAGCATTTAAAATGACAATTTTGATGCCGTAGTCTCTCATGCCATTTGCGAAGTGATTCTTCAGCTAAATTTGCACATGCACCAGCATTCTTTGAACCACTTGTGATTTTCAAAAGCTCTTTGTTGAGCTCACATTTTAGAATATTTGAAGAAAATCTAAGACCCTAGTCTAACGCACATTTCAGAGAGAATAAATTAAGGCGAATATCTGGAACATATTACACATCAGCTAAATGATTCTCCCCCATCTTACGTTGTTTAAAGACATCACATTTATATCTCCTCTGCCATATGCATTAAACCATTAATGCCTCACTTCTATAGGTTTAGCAAAATCTTTGTAGTTAATGAACTATTCTTTTCTACTGGTCATTTTAATATACGTGATTTATGTTAACTATAGGAGTGGAGGTAAATGAAACCACGACGATCAGTGAAAGACTGACTTTATTTTTACATAACTTATAAGGTACATGCTTACATACTAAGGATAAGAGAATATGATAAGAAATTTATATTTTGTTTGTTTCTTTTTCGCTTTGGTATTTTTTTTCTGTTGTAAATTCACAATAATGTATTTCAATTCAAATATTTACAAAAGGTATTTATATTTTAAATATTTATTTTTTATTTCATCAATTCATAATTCATTTAAATATAATTCAAGTACATTTTTTTTTAGTTTATTTTTTGTATATCGATTGAATTTTGAATTTAATGTATCCGATCTTCTCGGTACTTCAGATAGAGAAATCGATCTTCTTTTTCTTCGCGAAACATAACACATTTATAACTAGTCTTTTGCTTTTAATATTTGACGGTGCAAATGTTACTCCCGTTGTTGGCTCCCGGGATCCTCATCTTCATGTGGGTTATCTGTGGTTAACATCATCAAGAAGAGTCTAAGGTTTGACTTTAAATATAAGTTCATTCGGACAAAGCAAAGTTTTAGTCGCTGGTGTGGAACGATACTTTAAAAGAAAATTGAAAATATGTTATTCAATCGGGATATTTTCATAGTTGGGAATTGGGATCCGTAAATAATTTCTTAAGAGAGTTTGGACAGTTTGTTCTCCCCTCTATGCGGCTCCATTTGATTGTGGATGATTAGGTGGACTTTTTAAACACGTTATATTCGGCCCATCGAGGTAACCGTCGGAGCGGAGCTGTCTCCGCAACGCATTATTCGTCGGAAATTCAATTTTGGTCGAAGTACCTTTCATCGGAAGAAATTTTACAGAAATGCGGCGACGCATTGCGATGGATATTAATTTCAGGCAGAGATGTGCAAATTAACCGATATATCGAAAATGCGATATATTTTCGATAATTTTTTATGAAAGAAACACCATAAGCGTTTTTAACCATGAAAAATCGGTGCAAGGGTGTAATTTATTGTTTAAAAAAAGTAATTTTTTTAATTACAATGCGCTAGCGTTCTTATGTGATTAGATGCACCGATTTTTAAATCAAAATTATCAATAAAGTCCCCTCCCTATTTCCAAACATATGTTTATTGTTTCCATTTGAAGTGTCAAAAAAAGAAAAAAAATGGAAAAAAAAAATTACTCACAATGGAAAGGGATCAATGCACAAAACAAAAATCAACAGCCACAGTTTCTGGTGTCCTTTAGCGCAATAAGGGGATATACGCTGAGCAGATTTATCATCATCTCATATTGTTGTGAAATTGTTTTTTCGTTCTGCAAAAAGTCCACAAGTTAACGTAAATAAAAGAAAACACTTTCCGCAACAAGAACTTTGCGGAGGACTTCGGAGAAAATTTTGTTTGTATCTGTCAAAAATAAAACCATTAGAAGTACTTCATCGCAAAGCATCGCAAACAAATAGCATGCGTTGAATTTCGTCGTACAGAATTTGCGATCAGCTGATCGGAAAAATACCTCGAAGCAAAATGTCTCCGATTCGTAGTAAATCGGAGAGAATTCCGTTCGGACGGTTACCTCGATAGGGCCGATTTTTATTTTGCAAAAAACTTTCAATCGATTCCGAATTAAACAGTGGACCATTGTCTGACACCAAAACAGAAGGTAAACCAAAATACGTTTAAATAGGTCTTAACAACGCAATCAAACTTTCTAAATTCGTGATTTGCATTAATTTAACATCTATCCACTTGGTATAGCTGTCAAGTAGAATTAAATAAATACAACCTTTCAAATAAAAAAAATTTAAATGGATACGCTCAAAAAATACTTTTGATTCAGGCCAAGAAACATGCTGATTTAAAACAGGTTTGTTATAACACAAATTATACGACCTACACTCTAAAACAAATGTCAGAATCAATGCCTGGCCACTAAAAATACTTTCGCGCTAGAATCTTCATACGCACAACTCCAACATGAGACTCATGGAGAAGATCTAAAATGGACTTCTGAACAACATCAGGTGTACTATACAAGATGATTTTCTCTTCCACCCCATAGAGTAACATCAGGTATAACCAAACGCTCACCATAAAACAAACAACCTTTTTCTTCCGACTATCACCCACGCTACTTGGCACACCTGACTGAATCATGTTAAAAACGCTACTGATTTTCCAATCCTTCTCTGATTCCTTGGCTATATTTGGGGCCGAATTACCGCATCAGTTATCGAGTAATACGTGACTGAATTATGTGACTTTAGCATTACCGCTCAAGTTATGGAGTCCTCATCCCCATAGGTTTTACTCGTTCATTCGATCACTGATGGCACTCACTCTATCAGTCACTGATGAGGTAATTTGGCCCCTGAAAATTTAACATTGAGATAGTTATTACACTCAATCGATCGTTTACTATCTTCTTCTACTTCAGTAGGATCGCGAGAGACCATCAGCATTTGACATATGTGAACCTTTTTTATAAACAATCTTATAATCATACATACTCAAAATCACTGCCCAACGATTAAGCCTCGCCTTGAAAAATTTCTCTTAAAGGCTGGTGATCTGAGTATATGGTAAAAGTCTTACCATAAATATACTTGTGGAATTTCTTCACTGTAAATATAATGGTCAAAGCTTCCCGATGAAGTTGCGAATACTTTTGTTCAGAAGAACTTAAAGTACTAGAGGCGAACACTACAGGGGCCAAATTACCGCATCAGTGACTGATCGAGTGAGTGCCATCAGTGAATAAAAAAATATAAAAAATTCAACTCCGACGAAAAATTTGGTATGAAACGTGCATAGCAATTCAAAATTCCTAAAAACGACTTCAGCTGAGTAACATTTTCGGGTCTCAGAGCATCACGAATAGCTTTCAGCTTCTTCGCACTAGGCTTAGTGCGATCTCCATTTACCACATGACCTAAATAAGAAATCTTTTGGAAAAAACTAACATTTTTAATACTTGATCCTGACAATTCACTACTTATTCAGCCTTTGTAAAACCTCTAATAAATTCTTTTTACATTCATTTTCATGCAAACCTCCTATAATAATATCATCAATATAGCACTTGGCCTTGGGAATATCTTTTAAAATATCATCCATTATCGATTGGAACGCAGCAGGAGCTGACATTAGACCTAAAATTAAACGACGAAATCGAAAAAGACCAAGGTGGGTAATTATAGTGAGGAACTTTTCACAAAACTCATCTACCTTAACCTGTTGATATGTTCCTTGTAAATCTTGGATATAGAGAATTAAATGTGCTAACGTACATGACAGAGGTACAGGCCTTCAAATCCAGCTCCTTCTTTATAAATTCACCATTACAAATTAAATTAAAAAATAAAGGATTATTTTCTGTTTGCAAATTATTAATATATCCTATATCATTTGGGTCATATTTATCGATTTCGAAATTATCAATATAACTAACCCTATTACCTCTGCTTCTGGATTTACCGTTATAGCTGATTCTCGACCTCGTTCTGCTCTTCGATCTGTCTCTACTGTTATTCATAAAAAAACAGTACTTTTACACATGGCCCCACATTTTGCAAAAATTACACTGCACATCTGCCGAATTTGACCATTTCGACCTCAACTCATGGTTCCCATCGTGCCCTTGCTTCTTCAAGTCCACCTGACTCTTTGAACTTGAACGACTTGCTGCTGCCTCATGTGAATGTTTAGCTTTCATAGAATTCAAAGCCGATAAAGTTCTACTCATGTGAACCATCTCCATATTTAATGCGGGTTCACACGCCTTCTCAAACGTCAAATCCTCAATGTCGATAAGTTTGAATTGAATCTTTTTGTTTTCTATACCAATTAGCAACCTGTCTTTGAGTGCCTCCTCCAAAAAACTCCCATATTTACACGTAGCCGCCAACTGCTTAATCACCTCATTGTAATCGGACAGTTTTTCATCCATCTCCTGATTGCGGTTCAAAAATTTAAAACGCTCTGCCGTCGTATTTCTTTTAGGTTGGAAATGCGCATTTAGCTTTTTTGCCAACTCGTCATACTTTAGCTCGTCTGGACTTTTCGGCGCAACCAATGGGAAGAAATCTGAACACCTGTATGAAAATTAAAGACAAAAAACACAAACACAACCTTCTGCTTCGTGGTACAAGGTATTCTGTTTAATTATCAAAACCTAAAAATACCTTTGAACTATTTCTTATAACTAAAAATACATATTTATTCTTAACATATCATATCCCTAGTTTCTTATATCCTAAACTTACAATAAGGGTTGTAAAATGGAAAACTACGATGCGACGCATCCCTTGTTCATAGAACAAAATGCTCACAGACGTATGTCATAAAACACAATCTGTAAGATCATTTACTACTGTATGAATTGGGTCGACGCGACTGACGCAGCGTCGCTGTCCACTTTGATCTTATTATATTTAAAATATTTACAAAACATATCTACATTCATAAAAAAACCTGCATATAAATATAGATGACTAAACATACTCCCGCCATTGACATTATGAAAATGTGTCAATTCAAAAACAAATGTTATTAGGGTTATGCTGGCCTGTAGAAACATCGTGTGAAGTGGGTAGAGTTGGTTTCCCAAAGGTACAATTTAGATAAAATCACAGTTAGTAGTTCTACCAGTATCTCGAGTTGCTGCGATTGAATGCTGATATCAAACTTAACTCTATGAAGTAGCGGAAGCGATATAGGAACCGGATGCAGATTCGGAAGTTAAACTGTGACGAGGAAACCCCATAAATGTCTTAGTTCTTCTATTCCAGTATTTTCATTGATCCACTGGTAACCAAGAATTAACATCATGTAGCTTACTAGTTGGATAGTTGAAGATGATAAGGTTGTATGCAACAAGCTTCAAGTACATAATATAGTTCATCCACATACAGTATGTGCTATTTCCTTTTCTTCGTTCTTCTTTTTCCAATTTTGTATTCACCGAAAATTCGTTAATTGATTCTTTGGTGCATCGGTCGTTTTCATTGAACAGTTTGAACACTAGCTGACTTATACAGGACATCATGCTATGCAGGTCGATTAATTTTTTAAGCTAGACATGTGGAAACTACATTCACTACTATACATATACTTCCACTAGAGCAGAGGTCTGATATAATCATCATCATCGTCATAATATTACAGAATATTGTCTGAAGACTCCATCAGCAACAATAGCCGTGTTTTTTTTGGGATTTTATATATAGTACAGTAAGAAATTCCCAAAAAAAACCCATCCGCCGTAGCCTGGTTTTTATGTTTCAATATTGGTACAATTGAACAAACACCTGTCAGAATAATTTAAAAAAACAACAAATAGAAGAAAGTTTTGCAAAAATCAGTAGCAATACAAATTTACTTCAATCAAAAACTAATAAACTAAATAAAAAACTCACTAAAATGGACAATTTTCAAGAAAATATGTTGGATTCAGATCCTCTTCCTTTCTTTTGGCATTTCTGTTAAGCGACGATTGAAATACGCAGCCGACAATCAAAACACAACCGAAAAAAAGTAAATACAAAAGCAGGGGTTTGTTCGTAGATTATGGTCCGAATAAAATTTTGTCGTTTCCAAAACATTCAGTAGATACATGGGCGTTTATTCTTGTAGGATAAATAAATACATGTTTTGCCAACTATTTTAGATATTCATGATTTTTGATTTATTATAAGCGGAGAAAGGAACAAAATTAGAAAGAAATCTTTAAAAGGAACATTGCAACGAAAAGGGAACCAAAGAAAAACAACGATACAAAATTGCTCTTTGTAAAAGCTCTGTGAACTTACAAATTTTCCTTCCTCACTTTCCTTCTAATTTGTTTTCGATTAACGAGTGCAAAAAATTTTATACGCACTTTTTGATAGCAAAACTAAGGAACTTTTGTGAGTAACAGTTTTATATTTCTGAAAATATGGGGCAACCAAAAAAAATATCAAAAAGATCGCTTTGTCTGGCCAATGGAAATTTATAATTATAACTACTTCATGAACACAACCATCGAGATACAATTCGATTATCAATCGTACCAACATCTAAGAACGAAACTAACAAAATCCAATTCGAGACTCGAATAAACGTCAATAATCCATCCACGGTAGGATTCTACTTTAGCTTTTATCGGCCGTAATCCTACTTCCGATGTTGTATTTGTTATGCGTGTAAAATCGTACTGTACTACGGATAGCTTTTCCAAAAAAACACGGCTAATGTAACTTGCAAAATCTGCCAGCTTCTTAGTCCTCATAGAAAATTCCAGATTGGTTCAGTCAAGTAGTAGACCTACATATTAATAATTTATAAATACATAATAATTAACATGCTTATTTATTATATTTAGGTTTGATTGTTATCATTTTGTTTAATATTTGAATATCAGAAAAGTTTTTCTATCATACTACAATATTATTATTCATTAATTAGTATAAGAAATTCAATTTTTATTTTATTTGACTTTATACAAACTAAAACTTTCTTTTTTTAATAAAAGGAATTACCATTTTAATAATACTTTTAATTAAAAGTTAAAACAATGTATTCAAAAACCAATAATTAACAAAAAGGTTTAAACAAATTTATAGAAAATCATTATCATTTGTTATTATATTTAATATCTACTTTATATAAATTAAAAAAAAAAAACTAGGGAAAGGACGAGCAATGTAAATCGAGCTTTTCGAAATCCCATTGCTTGTCCTTGCGTCTAGTATACAACAAAGGCCAATTTTTCCAAATATGGTCTTTGATTCCCTGCCCCTTTCCCAGGAGATAGGAAAACATTTTATTCTTTTGGAAATTTTTATAAGGAAAGAAAATAAACAATAAATTTTTGTTTGTTTTAAAAAATTGAGCATTTTTCAAAAATTTATTTCGAAAAATCGAAAATGTAGCAGTAACTTCTTTGGTACTGTCAATCTGAAAATGATTAACTTGTTTTAATACATGCACCTGGGGCTGAAATAAGTCAAATTTAAGACCACCCAAAGACACTCCTGGATCTGAGAAGGAAGATGTTTTGTTAATGTATATTTCCAAATGTATTCGTTTTACCATATCGCAACGTTCTTCTGGTTGCTTGCAAAAGCTCTCTCCCAAATTAGAAGCTGCTTTACAGCTAAAAATTGATTTTAAATGTCTTGGACCACTCAGGGTTTTATTAAATTGTTCTACATTAGAACATATTTTATTATAAGAATGTGGCATTTTCATCGCCACTGAATTACTCATGATGCCATTCAGTTCTCCTTCATGAGAAGATACTTTTTTGCACATTGGTGGATCATCAACCACCGCTGGGTCACTAAGGATCTCAATTATTTCTTTCTCGCCAAATGAATCTTCTTCCACCACAGGACCACTAAGGATCACATCATGTTTCTCTTCATGAGAACTTAGTTTGTTGCAAATTGGATCTTCTACTACCGCTTGACCACTAAGGGCCACATCGAGTTCTTCTTCATAAGAACTTACTTTGTCCCAAGCAAATGGCTCTTCTTTCACCGCTGGACCATTAAGGATCACCTCAAGTTCGGTGTTTTCCACTTTGCATGTTCTTCTGGAACATCCGGGAGTTAAGCAAGTTGAGTTTCGAATGAAAATTTGTTCGACTCAATACGCTTGTTAAAGTTATGGTAATTTACTAATGACACTTGAGCAAGACGCTCTTTTGAGGAACTCCAAGCTGTAAAGTCTCTTCGAACATTCGAACGAAAACATGAATGAAGGTATTTCATTATAATAATCTCCCTGCAATTCTGGGAGTTTAATATTGCGAATACTGAATGCGAGGCCTTGTACGGAAGCCTTTTCTTCTGTTGCACTACGAAACAATTGCTTGAAACGTGAATTCATCCTCATTAAACTACTGAATATACTTTTCGCAAAGTTGTTGGGCTTTAAATGTTCCCATTCTTAGCGAATTAGTGGTTTCAGCCCCTCTTCTGAACTCCTCTGAGGTTTCACCAAATTGATTCAAAATAGCTTTTTACGGCCGGGACGAAATGCCAATTTTTTATGGACTAAAGGCCGTTAAAAGCTATTTTGAATCAATAATTCAACAATTTCAGTATTTAATTTTCACATATCAGAAACCACAATTTCAAATTGAAAGCAAAAGATGCTAACAGTTGGAAGTTTTGACCGTTTTTACTCTTCTTTCACACAGAAATTTAAGTAGCACAAATTCACAAGTTATCCATTGGAGGGGAATTTTTTTCTCTCGATGTGCTCTCTCGTTGCAACTTTTCGAGTTAACAAATATAAACTTGTGACAAATTGTGCAATTTTGTGAAAATTTGTGCAAATCCGCAAGACATTTCACGTTACCAAACAGACCTAATCTGTAAGATCATTTACTGCTCCATGAATTGGGTCGACCCGACGCAGCGTCGCCGTCCACTTTGATCTTATTATATGTTGAGTATGGTGAAAATAAAAAAGCAAAATTAGAACTTTTACAACTAATGAATCTATTAATAAGTAAAAGAAAAAGGAGTTATTACTAGCTCCGCTCAGAAATCGAAAAAAGAACTTAAAATTGATAGTGAAAACGTTCGAAGAAGTCCCTTCTCACTCTTCTTGCAAAAATGAGTGAATTTAGCAACGTGTTGTTGAGATTAAGACGTGTGTAGATGTTAAAGTGGATATTTCAACACTCCTCCTCAATTTAACACTCTTCCAGAAGTGTAACATCTTGGGCGAGTCCAAGTCCTAAACGAAGCTTTTCAAATTGTGGTCTTGGAAGCGGTTTTGTAAGGATGTCAGCCACTTGATCTTTCGAGTTCACATACTGGACATCGATAAGTTGTTTCTCATACAGATCTCGAACGAAATTATACTTTATATCAACGTGCTTTAAACGCTTATGTTCCCATCTTGAAAGCAGGTGAATGCATGATTGATTGTTTTCTAAGATTTTCGGAGGTATTTCGCTCGTTATACCGAAGTCTATCAGAAGATTTTTGAGCCAAATAACATCAGCTGCTGCATTAGCCAGGGCGATATATTCGGCCTCTGTCGATGATAAGGCAACTGCCGTTTGAATGTATATGTGTATATTTTTTTTTCTCCGAACTCAATTTAATTCATTCCGAACATATCAGAATTCAGCATAAAAAAAATGGCGACTGATCCGGAGATTCTAGAGCTTCTCGTATTGCAAAGCAAACTTTTGCAAGCAATAATTCAAGAAAAGAATTAAACCGAGGACAGGAGCTTACAATGGACTCATTGGCAAACAACATTCAAGAATTTGGGTATGATCCGGCGCTACTGATCCGAAGATTCAAGAGCTTCTCGAATTGCAAAGCAAACTTTTGCAAACAACAATTCAGGTTTAGTTGTCCAGGATACAGTATTGCTAAAAACCTTTATCAAGAATCCAGATGTAGATTTGCGATCTTGTTCACTACCAAAGTCAGCATCCACGTAGCAGGATAAATGTTGAGCAACACCTTTCTTGTAGCATAGAGTTGTGTTCATGGTTGCTTTAATATAACGAAGGATTCGTTTAAGTCCTTTTGGTAAGGGCTGAAATAATTAACACCAAAGTTCAAGTCCGGTCTAGTGGTGAGCATAGCGTACATTAAACATACGTTTAATTTAATTTTCAGGAATGGGGGTTGTTTCTATAGGTGTCTTCGTTGGATTGCAGTCCTCCATTTTGAACTGCCTCAGCAATCGTTCCAAGTAAGCTTGCTGGCTCAGATGAAGTTCCCCATTTACTCTATTTATGCTGATACCAAGAAATGTCTTTAGTTCACCCAAGTCTGACATATGAAATCTGTCTCCCAGCGAAAGTCTTATGTCTTATGTCTTACTCATATTATTTCCTGCAAGGATAATATCGTCCACATAAAGTAAAAGAAATATAATTACATACATCTTCGTTTTTCCAGATATAAAGACATTTGTCAATTTCAGATCGAATAAATTTGAGGTCATCGGTTAAATAGCTGTCAAATGTTCTGTTCCAGGCCAGCGGGGCTTGTTTGAGGCCATAAAGTGCCGTTTAAGTTTGCAGATGGAATTGGTTTTGCTGCTAAAACCCTCTGGTAGCTTCATTTACACCTCCTCCTCAATTTCACAATGAAGGAACGCGTTCTTTACGTCCAAATGATTTGTGAACAGGTTCTTTTCGACGATTATTGAAAGAAGAGTCCTCAGAGTAGTAAGCCTCGGCACAGGCGCATATGTTTCATCATAGTCGTACCCCTTGCTTTGCGCACAGCCTTTGATCACCAACCGAGCCTTATATCTTTCGATATTTCGATGTTTGTTTCGTTTAACTTTGAATATCCACTTGTTGTTTAGTAGTCGTTTACCTATAGGGAGGTCAGTTAATCCCCAAGTTTCGTTTTGTATCAACGCGCCCATTTCTTCTTTTACAGCTTCCATCCATCTGTCCTTGTCTTGACGCATTTTGATGTCCTCGATACTTTCCGGCACGTCTTCCACATACGCTTCTGCATTTAATGCTAAAATAGCATAGTCTTCCAGGTAACGTGGCTTGACATGGTTTCTTCTAGGTGTTTCTATGTTTTCCGATCTCTGAGGTGTCGCGTAATGGTCATCATCGTCTTGTTCTTCTTCGTCGTTCTCAGGGTTCTCATTATCTTCGATTTTTTTCTCTTCTACGTGTTCAGTTGATTTAGATTCGTGAATCTAGTGCTCATTTTCCTCTGAATGAATCCATTGTTCGCTGCTAAGGCCATCAGAAGCAAATTTCGTTTCATGGAAAACTACGTCTCGTCAAAAAATAATTTTCTGGTCTTCAATACTCCAGAGCTGGTAACCGTTTGGACAATAGCCGATAAAAAAGCACTCAAGTGCCCTCGAGTCGAACTTACCTTGGATTATTTGTTTGGGGAGTCTCAAATAGGCGATACATCCAAAAACTTTGAGTTTTCCAACGTTAGGTTTTTCATCATGACAGAGTGAGGCTGGAACTTTACCATCCAGTGCAGCTGTTGGACTTCGGTTACACAGGTAAACAGCTGTTTGAACCGCTTCGGGCCAAAATATTTTTCCGAGTTGACAATTTAGCAACAAACACCTTGCTTTATCTAGAATAGTCCGGGTCATTCTTTCCGCTTCTCCATTCTGTTCTGGAGTATATCTAATTGGCTCTCGCAAAAGTCTTTGGTTTCTTTAGAGATGTATTCTCTACCGTTGTCACACCGAAAACGACTCAATTTTAGATTGAAATGAGCTGTCGCCATGGCTGCATAGCACTTGAAATAACGCAGCACTTCTGATTTCGCTTCCAAAATTTAACAGTATATGTAGCAGTAAAGTGTGTATAGTCGTCTATGGTATTGGTACATACCTTTTATCATCATGAGACGTTGGAGTTACAGGACCGACGACATCACTGTGCTGACTATGTGCTTTTCTAGTCTGTTTTCCTCATAGATTTTAATATATACCTAGATAACCAACTTCGCCGTCAAAAGTGAAGCTCGGCCGCCATTTTGGTGGAGGCAAAACGTCAACAATTTAGTAGTGTTTTGTGTGCTGCTTCTTTTCGCGGAGGTGATTTCTTCTTAAAATAATGATTTGTATTTACTTAATTCAATTGTTTATTTATTAAAATACATTTTTAGGTGTGCAAGATCTCAAAAATATTAAAATGCCTAGTTCGTGTAGTGCTTATGGTTGCACAAACAGAAACAATAAGAAAGAAAGTTGCATGTCTTTTTACAGGTAAGAACCTACTTTAAAGCGCTTAAATTTTAGTTAATATTTATTTTCTTTTGTAGATTTCCACTTAAGAAACCCGAAGAACTAAAAAAATGGGTCAAAGCTGTACGAAGACTGGATTCTAAACCAAACGCAGGAGCACGTCTTTGCTCGGACTCGGACCATACTACTTCGAGTGATTTTCAAGTAAAACCAGGTGTGGACAAACAAATGCTTCGCGACGGCGTAGTTCCCTCTGTTTTTAGTGGATTCCCGCAGTGCCTTCAACAAGTGCAGAAAACAAAACGTGCGACTAGAACCTCTGTTAAAGCTCTTGAACCCATTTGTCCTCCCAGCCCCGTTGAAAAAGAATATCCACTGAGGCCAGTTCCAGAAACGAATTCGAGTTCTTAGGCAAAAGCTGAGACGACGAACTATAACAATTAAAAATATGAATGGGATTATGCGCTCTCTTAAAGCTAAAGCTCTGGTAGATGACGATGTTCATCATATGCTCTTAGACAAGTTTTCTGGAAAATCAGCAACTTTGTTCCATAATCTATGGAAAAATCATGAAAAGGATGCCTTTTTTTCTCTTACACTTTACTACAACTCACCTAAGGCTTACAAGTTCTGCAGACAGATACTCCATTTACCCCGACCATCAAGCTTGTATAATTGGATTTCAAATGTTAAAGCTGCACCAGGATTTTTGAAGAATGTTTTTCAGAAATTGGAGACTTACAGTTGATCTGAAGGATTGTAACTTGGTTTTGGACGGCATGGCCATCAGAAAACAAACCTTATGAGATCTTTCAATTCAAAAGTTCGCTGGTTTTTGTGACTTTGGAGAAAGCTTGGATACTAGTGGCAGTGATGAACCAGAAACAGAGGCATTATTTTTTATGCTGGTCAGCTTGAAACACCAATGGAAGTGGCCTATCAAATATTTTTTTACAGAACAAGTCGAATGCACACATTCAATGCAATTTAATTAAACAAATACCAGTTGTATGAATTTGTATTTACTTTCTAATTCAATCTTGGGATGTATAAAAGAGGTAGGTATACTGCTACCAAATGAAAGGTATTTTTGCTATTTTATTTGAGAAATGACAATAAATTATATATGCAATTAAAGCCAACAATTTAAGCTTTCTTTTGATACCAACAAATGTACACGTTATCACAGAATTTTAAAAGATATCAGTGTACAAAAGCAAGACTAAGAAAAAATTTCTCTCAAGAAGTTAAATGTTAATATCTCAAAATACATTAAACGTAACTATATAATTTTATTAATGATTAAGAGGTGGCAAAAATACCTTTCATATGATACCAAGTTAATTTTCTTACCTCTTTTACATTCCAAGATATAACAAGTTATTTCAAGAAAACACTGAATCATTTAATGGTATTGTTTACGTTTTTTGCCTCCAACAAAATGATATATATATATATTAAAATCTATGGCTTTCCTTTGACGCATACATGACATAATTCTCTTGGTGATTTTGAGAAGTCAATTTTCATTCCGATGGTTTGACATTCCAATTTGTTTATGTCGTCATAGTTCAGATGACCTCGTACCCTTCAGATTGGATGATCTGTTTACTGCTTTCTGCCCTGGTTGGGAAGCGAATGCTGTTGACGATGGTAGCTCACTACTAGAGTTGTTTCTTCTCTTCGTGTCCGTCCTGTTCTTAACGAATGCAAGACTCAAGGTGTCGCCTGAAAGAGTTTCGATCGCTGTGATCACACTGACATACTCAGATGGCATAGTCAACAACAGGTGACAAACAGTATCTGATTCTTCGATTGCAGCTCCTGTGGAACGAAGGCTACGAACAATTCTATCCTTTCCTCTCAAATGTTTGGCACAACGTTACCCACAAATCAAAGGCACTGCCTTTGTCTTTTGCATATTCTAGGTGACTATCTGCAATTCTCTGAATGATTTGCGACTTGCATTTCTTGTCGCGTTTTCCATGAATGATTTGCAATGCTTTTTTTGCTTCGACTTCAGTTGGCTTACCTGTTTCCAAAAATTGGGTCATTTGTTTAAAATCTTCTTCGATGTATGGAATAAGATCCATTTCATTAAGGAGTGTCTCCATCCTGAACTTCCAATTGTTGAAGTTGGTTCCATCAAAGAGGGGAATTCTATATACTTCCACATGGTCATGACCAGCCATTTTGTGTTGCGAGTTTTTTTATTTTTACCGACAGAAAAAAATTAAGGAAGACTTTGTTCTTTTATTGCTCGACGAGCTGGGCCCATAACTTGTTGAGTATGGTGAACATAAAAAGACAAATTTTAACTTTTACAACTAATGAATTTATTAATAAGTAAAAGAAAAAGGAGTTATTATTAGCTCCGCTCAGAAATCGAATAAAAGAACTTAAAATTGATAATGAAAACGTTCGAGGAAGTCCCTTCTTACATTCGCAAAAATGAGTGAATTAAGCAACGTGTTGTTGAGGTTAAGACGAGTGTAGATGTTATTCAAAATATTTACAAAACATGTCATAAAAGTATATTTGCATATGAAAATAGATAACTATATATATAAATCTCCACCTCTACTCCGATAAAAAAAGAAACCTTGTCTTCATTCGACGTGATTTTGTTGAGCTTTAACAAATGATTTAAACGCTCAATATAACTATTAAATTCATCACCTGCATTGAAGTATTCAATGCACCCAATAAAACTTGCTATCTTAACCGTACCGCTACTTAAATCTTCCAATTTTATTTTTTTAATTGTTCTTGTCCACCATATAAACTACGGAAAACTTAGCTTATATAAAAAAAAAAACATGCAGTTGTCCTTGTAGCCAATTTAATATACGTGATATATGTTAACTATATTAGTGGAGGTAAATGAAACCACGACAATCAGTTGAAGACTGACTTAATTATTACATAACTTGTTGTAATTAGGTACATGCTTACCTACTAAGGATAAGAGAATATGATAGGAAAGATGACGATATGAATAAAACATTGTGTAACTAAGGTGTACTAAAATACAGTGGTGTTACAAAGAAGTACTCCATATATGTCAGTCATGTGGTCACTCACCCCAGAATCCAGGAACCACTTATCAGCTCTAGAACCACCATCTGCCAATAGCGCCTCACAAACAAATGCATTAACTCTTTTTTCATTAAAGCTGACGCTTCCGACTTTTTCATCTTTTTCTTCGGAAATTTTTCCTTCCAATGCCCTTTACAAAAGAAACATCTTCCTGGCTTTGAAGCCTGTCTGCATTGGTTGGAAAACTTTTTTGGTGTAAATTGCTTGTTTGCAATCAGAGCACTACTGCCTCCAGGCTCAGAAAAATTGTTATGCGAATTAATACGCGCCTCTTCAAGAATTAACCTAGCTTTTCGATTGCTGTTAGTTCACAAACACTATGGAAATGGCTAAATGAAGGCGGAAAGCTCATAAGTATTTTGGTTAAGACCATCGAGTCGACAACTTTTTCGCCTATGTCGGCAAGCTGCTGCGCAATGATCTCCAACATTGAAATTTGCAATGCAATTTTGTTTTTCAAATCTTTACTGAAGCTTTAAAATTGCTGCTGCAGCATATGGAGTTCATAAGCTCTATGGAGCTTGTCCCACATTTCCTTCGAAGATTTGCAGTTCATAATGTGCAAAAGTGGTTGTGGACCTATTGAAGTGGCATCAATTTTTCAGCACCAGTAGGCATAATGCTAGGTGGTTCGTAGGTGGATGGATGCTGTAGTACGCGGGTAGTAACTGATCGGCGTCAACATCGTGATGCCCAGTAATGCAACGCTTACTACACATCAACTGTGTTTATTTTACCTCCTCGTGATAACCACCGCACCGGGTACTGGTTAAGCGCGAGTGTACAATAGAAGAAAATAGCAACACTATAATGCTCTGTCTGATATGGCTGTCTGAATGAGGCGTCAGAAGCCTTAGACGAGCCAATCAAAAGGATGGCATACGGTGGATGAATTCAATAAAGTGAATACGGAGTTGTCAACAGTCAGGAAGACAGAGAGGAAGTGTTCCCACCAAGGCTCTCCGGTGATTAAACGGTAGCGAAAGAATTCCCTAGACGGAATCAACGGTGGCCTTTACAGTTCCACTAAGGCTGAACTACTTGGTGAGCACCTTATATGGCCTACTTCGACACACTCTGAGCTCAGGTCTATAAGGAGTGGTTTATCCGGCTCTCCATCCTTGGAGTTATGCTAAGGGTCTGGTCCTCCAGGTTGGGGCCCGTGCTGTCGAGGTGACTTCCCGGCCACGTAAAGAATTTCCGGTTGCGAAGCAACAAAAAACTTCGGGTACGGACGTGTTATGCCACAAATGACATGCCAACCTACAAAGGCATGACCCACTGAGTCACAACTGTTGTCGAAATACCTTAACTTATGGTATTCATCGTCGACAGCAGTTTCACGTTACACTTAATGTGACGCAACGATTCAGTAAAAAGCCCTACTTCCATAATGCATCTCAGTAGGCCAAAGCTGAGTAATGCATTTTGGAAGTAATTGTAGGTAAGTTCCAGGTAGGTCTGGAGGAGTCCAATTCATACTATCAACCGCGTCGGTCATTTTCAATTAACGAAACCCAACATATTTTGGTGCAGCCGGTTTTTCGTGTCTTCGCGTTAAACGATTTTTAATTTAATTAATTAAACAGACCTATTAGGAGTGAAAATAAAAAAAAAAAAATCGATTCGAATTTATAACGAGTGCGACCGTGAAGTACAAAAACAAAAAACAAAATATGGATTTGTACTAATTACATACGAAATTTAGTAGTATACCACGATTTTTAGAGCTATAAAAAAATAATACAAAACAAAATTTGTATGAAAATATCACTTTGGAATAACTACATCGCAGAAGAAAAAGGTGCAGTAACTGAAATTTAATTTTTATTTTATTTGCATGATTTTATTTTCTGTGTCCTCTGTAGCACTGGTTTTTAATTTTTGTTTTGCTTGGTTAAGTAGGTATATTTTGTCTTTTCAAGGTATCTTTTGTTATTCTAGATTTTGTTTTTCTTTGTTAATTTCGGTTGTTGATGTAGGTTACGGTATTGGCTCCAACAGTAAAGTCAGTAGGTAATGCGGAACTTTTTTACGACCTTTTTAATGGTTTGTTGGTGGCTGTTTGTTAATTGCTTTTTTATTGCGTTTTAATTGTTTTGTTTTCCTTTGACGGCACGAGGCGGCTGGTTTTTGACGATTTGTTTCGGGGGTGGGTGAAAAAAAAAATATGTTGACGTTGGTTGTGGTGTAATTTGAGATGGGATTATGGGATGTTGATCATGAATGTGAGAGGGATCTTTTGTGGGGGTTCTTATGTGTTCGTATATTGAGGATCGGTATTAGATGATATATATGTCAAGTGGATTTCTTGCACTGCTGTCGGTTGATGTGTTTTAAGTGTTGTTGTAGCTAGATACATATTTTTGTGTATACTCCTGTTTATCATCATCAGATATGCTGACTTCTTAGATGAGAGCATCGACCTAGTCCGAAAGTCCAGCATCTAGGTTGAGGGTTGAATATTGAAGTTGATATTGTGTGCGGAGTGTACTTGAGAGAAGTGTGTGTAGTTTGTTCGCTATTAGAGTTTTGATTTTTATGATAAGGTTGGTGGGTGACAATGAGGTGTGAGTATTGTTCTAGTGTTTGTTTCTATATTTGTATTTTATGGTGTGTGCTGGGGTTATGTGGTGTTTGATGTTTAAAATAGGAGGTTGGGGGTTGCTTGTACGCTGACGCGCGCGCGTAGGTGTGCTGCCTGTGTAATTGGGAGTGTAAGGTTTCGTAACGACGGTGGTGCGGTTGTAGTAATATAGGTAGTATCGTTAATTGAAACTAATAAAGATTGAATATATACCATTAACGTACAAATAGAATCGTAAAAAAGAAAAGAAATTAAATTAGGAATTTGAAATATATTTTTCAATTATCTATCTTTAGAACATAATATTTATGCCTTTACCAAATTTTTAAATGAGTGAAAGGCACGTGGCAACACCAAAAAAAAAAATCAAAGACAAAGACTTCGACACAAAGAGCAATTTTAGTTTCTGGAAAGTACACCATAGGGAAGCAATCAATCGGGGGAGTATATTTTATCACTTTCAAAAATAGGACTACAATCAATACCTAACTTAACATAATGAAAATCCAATTAAAAATATTTTAAATGACTCGAAGTAAAATTATCTAATAAACTAATTACCTGAAATCTTAATATGAAGAAGAAAGTATCCAATTAAATCAAGTAAATCGATATCCTCAATTTTTTAATTTCATCTATAATTGTTTTCATCGTAAAATCTTAACATTATTATTATTGAGGAAAGCCCATAAAAAGCAATCAATTAAGGGAGTATGGGCACTTTCAAATGAAAAAAAAAGACAAATCCAGCAGCAAATAAGTGCAGTCAACCGATATTCTCAACACTTTTTAATTTCATCTACAAATATCCCCATCGTAAAAATCATTGTAAAAATGTTGTAAATAAAACTCAGAAGACACTTACTACCGATATGAAAAAAAATCAAAAAAAATCGAAGGCATTAGTTTGAGAATTCGACACTTGACAAAAGAATTTAAAGAAAAGGCACGATCTCTAAAGAAAAAGGAGAGCTAACATTTTGTTTTTATAACCGCGGTCATCATCAACAAAACAAGCCGTTCCCACAATGACCAGAATCATATATACATAGTTTTAGTAAAATTCTTTCGAGAGTATAAAACCACGCTGGTCTTTCAGTTTCAAAACAGTTCGTTCGTGTTACTTAATCTGGAACATTCAAACTTCTTACTTAAATAATTAAAACAAAATGTCTTTCTTGAAGAAGATTAAAAATGCATTGAAGCAATCCGAAGAGAGGAAGCCGATTTGCAGCATTTCGAAACTAACTTTCAAAAAGAAATTCCCAATAATGTACGCAAATAGATGCACTACACGGTTTGGGGAGCAAATTTTGGTGGAGCTCCAGGAATGTGTGGTGTATCTGCCAAAACGGCTTGTTTCTAAACTTGATGATGACGACGTGAACCACTTGACTTACTGCTCGCTGGAGGTGTTGGGGCCTCGCGGGCAGTCATTTAGTCTGGACTTTCATGAGAAGGAACAACCACAACAACAGCAGCAACAACATCAACAACAACAACCACAACAACAACAACAACAGCATCAACAAGAGCAACAAGAACATCAAAATCAGGATGGAGATGAGCCAGATGTGAGTGGGTTAATTTCTTCACCCTCATATTTTATTAACTCGCAAAAGCGTTTATTTTATAACGAGTTTAAATAAAAAAAAAAAGGAAAATAAACACATATATACATTTTTATAAAATACAAATTTTACTGTTTTTATTTATTCATTTTCTGTGTATTCGTTTGGTTAAAGACATTGTTCTTTTCTTTTAAATTTTCAGCGAATTGAAGTTTTGAGCGAGATTGATACTAGAGTCAAGCGATTCAAAATAAAGGGAAGAAAAATTGAATTTAAAATCAAGCCCATACCAAAGAATGAAGAACCATCTTCATGGGTTAAAGAGCAATTCACGACATGATTAAATTCGCTGTAGCAGGACTTGACTCAACAGATAAAGTTGGAATTACTTTCTGTGGAAAGGGATTTACCGAAAGAGGTCATGGATGGATTAATTTTAAAAATCTCTCAGAGTTGAAATTTAAAGATGTTTGGGATATGATATCCAAAATATTTCAAAGTAACTCAGAAGGTTTAAGCACCGATAATTTCTGTATGTCAGTTACCTCAGTAAAAATGCCAGTAGGAGAAGGGAAAAAACCTTCTCATATGTTTAATACATTCGAAGAAGAGTGCAAAAAACGCAAAGGAATCATGCAAATAAATAATGTGGATAATTTATGTTTGCCTCGAGCTTTGGTTGTAGCTAAAGCATATGCCGACAAAGAAAATGACATACAAAAATTGAGAAAAGACATCAGAAAGATTCAAACGCAAAGAGCGTTAAAACTAATCAATGATGTTCAGATCAATATACCTTCTGAAGGTTTCGGGGTTGCAGAGTTTAAACTTTTTCAAAATCACTTAAAGGACTATAAAATAACAGTCTATGAACACGGAGCAAAAGGTCGGAACATTATTTTTGAAGGAGTTTCTGTTGCAGATGAATGTGAAGGAGAGAAAAAAATTAATTTGCTGTACCATAATAAACATTACTGTGTAATAACATCATTGACATCTGCGTTTTGTTGCAGTTATTATTGCGAAAAGTGTCATATACCATATGATGCAAAAACCCACCATAAATGTGTAAGATCCTGTCCCCAATGCCAACAAACACCTAGTTGCACCAAAATCCCAAATGAGATTTTATGTGAAGACTGCAATCGAATCTTCAGAGGAAAAGAATGTTTTGACAATCATCAAATGAGCGGTACTATTAGAAAAAAGTCTATGGGCCTTACTAATAATCAAATTTAGTGTTGAGGTTAAAAGAAAATCTTCAGATTTTAGAAAATCCGCATACCAACAACGACTTTAATCTCCAGTTTAGTCGTTAGCAAAATGTCAAAATTTAATACACGGAAATCCATGTTTAAAGTCGAACACTAAATGAAAAGTGCTGCCCTAGTGCTGTTTTATGGTACCGAAATTTGTATTTAATACTTAATTCTACTCCCATGTTATCAGGTCGATTTCAATAGGTATAGGTATATACATGGGTTGGTTTCAATCTTCAGATTTTTCTTAAAAGCGAAAAAGAAATGTTTCATTTAGAAGTACTTTATTTATTGTTTGTATTTTTAGGTAGTTATGTGCAACATAAATTGATTGTTTTTTTTTCATACAGTGTGCACTTGTGGAAATCAGAATTTCGATAATTATCTAAATTTAAAAAATACAAAGGCAAAAAAGTCATCGTAAACAGTCGTAAGCTTTGTAAATCTTTCAGGTTTTCCATACAAATTTTGATAGACTTACGCATTTGACGACTTTTACGAATTTTACGACGACTTACCGACATCGTGTGAATACCCTTAGAGCCAGTTGTTCACACTAGGTCAAGTTTTTGATACAATTTTCAAAATCCTGGTTAAATGGTGTAAATCAACCGAAATCAGCTGATTGGCTTAATCCATGATTGACAACTCAAGCTATGGATTTTTTGATACAAGTGGAAATAATCATGGATAACAGATAAACACACTTCGAAAAAACTGGCCCTTACTGTTTAACAATAGAAAACCTAAATAAACACAATTAAATACTCAGACAAAATATGCCAGTTTACTTATTTTTATTTGAAAATATTTTAAGTTTAAGATTTTCCTCGAATGAAAAATATTAAAATAAAGTATAAGAAATATATTTCCTTGTTAAAAAATATGGTGTTATTAATTTAAAAAAAAATTGATCCAACACTTGAATCAATTGACGTACTATTAGTACTTTAATACATTCTGTAAAAAAATAATACGGCAATACTTAACTTTGAAGGAATAGAGCAAATTATGACAGTTCCTGCTTTGTTGTTTTTTTTTATTTATGTGACAGTGTTGCAGAAAATAAAGTTATCCAAAAAAAACTTAACAAACAAAACATCAATCAACAATTTCATCATCGCTTGCTACAAATGCAATCGTCCCGGCCAGTATGCACGTGACTGTAATTCCGGGCTCCGGGCGGTGGCGGAGGAATGGAGGCAACCCGGAGAAATGCTACAAATGCAACCAAACCAGGCATTACACTCATGCATGCCCCGAGGAGTCGTCGCAATGGAATTGGTCACATTTCCAAATCCTGCACCCAAATGGATAACCCAACATGCTACAAAATGCAGCAAACTCGACCACTGGACCCGCAACTGTCCCGAACAGATGTACGATAGCCCTAGCTCGTCCAACTTCATTTTATCGTGTTACAAATGCAACAGAGCCAGTCACATTTCCAAGTAACCAAGACTTGCTACAGCTGTGGCAAGAGCGGGCATCTGAGGTGTGAATGTGGCGACAAGGGAGGACGCAACTAAGCAGAGCGATGGACTTACGATGTTTTTTTCGGTAGCTGGCAAGAGCGTTCCCGAGAATTAAAACTTCGCCTTCTTTATAAAATATTGTACCTACAACCTACCTACTTGTTTTACCTACGCCCCAAAACAAAAAATAAGAAAATCTGACTACAATATTAAAACATCGCTGTGATTGTTTTTTAATTTTAATTTAAAATCACTGGACCGGCTGATAGAAACAATATAAAACCAATAACCAACTTAGGTTTTAATTGTTTCTTCAGCAAACGACTTAATTAGTTGGTTGCCTCCGGTTGGAACTTTGACAGACTTTCGTGGAAATTCTGACAGTTCATTCAATTTTTTTCCGCTTTTGTAGTATATTTTGTAATAGATTCAAGGAAAGTCTGGAGACTAGTAAGTGAAAGGGTAAAATTGTTTATTGGTAGCATTTTGTTAAAGCTTAGCACTTTGTTTTAACCTTCCGGTTAACAAATAGTCGACATTAGCTTTTGATTATTAGTAAGGCCCTATATGTCACCAGATGAAAAGATGCATATTGTGTCTTAAAACACACGAAGCAACTCGACAGCATATTTGTAATGAATACTTTTGCAAGCAGTGCAGCAAACATGTAGACAAAAACCATCATTGCTACATTCTTCCGGACAGGAGAACGCCTAATTATAAAGACTGTTTGTACATATTTTATGATTTAGAAAGCCGCCAAGAGAAAGTGATGGTAGGAGAGGCAAAACTACATGAACCACATTTGTGTGTGTTTAAACAAAAATGTGATCAGTGCCTACATATTCCAAATTTATATTTTTGTCAAAAGTGCAAATATTCACTAAATGTAATTAGAGAAAAAGAAGCCCAGCAAGATGTGGTACCCAAATTTTTAAATTACATATTAGATATTAGAAAAAAATTTAAAAAAGTAATCGTCATAGCGCATAATGGTCAAGAATATGATCATCAATTCATTTTGAATTACATTTTGGAAAAAACAAAACTGACTCCTGAATTGATCATGCGTGGAACAAAAATTATTTTAATGCAAATAGGAAATGTAAAATTTATATACTCATTAAATTACTTTCTTATGGCATTGTCAAAACTTCCGAAACCGTTTGATCTTCCACCTGCTTTAAAGAAAGGTTATTTTCCTCACTACTTCAATACTAAGGAAAATTAAAACTATACTTGAAAACTGCCCGCAATAGAATTTTACTCACCAGATACAATGAGGGTAGAAGACCGCAATGTCTTTTTAAAATGGTATGCCGAACATCAAAACAATTATTTTGACATGCAACGTGAACTTGTGGAATATTGCATAAGCGATGTTGAAATTTTGACCGAGGCATGTTTGACATTTAGAACATTGTTTCTCAATCAGAGTAATGTTGAACCATTTTTGGAAGCAACAACTATAGCGTCAGCATGTAATCTTGTGTTTAGACGTAACTTTCTTCTTCCAAACACTATTGGCTTAATACCTAGAAATGGGTACAGATGTGTGTGATAATCAATCAACTGGTGCAATAAAGTGGCTGATTTGGGAGGAAATAAAACGTAATATTGACATACAAAATGCATCAAAAGGAAGAGAAGCAGTTATCAACGGTGTAAGAGTTGACGGATTTTGTGAAGAAACCAGACAAATCTTTGAATATCACGGTTGCTTCTATCACGGTCACCCGCTCTGTTTGAAACACAAACGTGATGATCCTCTCTTCGAAGACCCCAATGATACTTTAAATCGTAGATACGAGAGAACACAGGCCAAATCAGAGCGACTAAGAAAATTCAATTACGAAGTTATTGAAATGTGGTCCTGCGAATTCCAAAGACAATTGCACTCGTTCAATAAAGAAGATTTAATTTTTTTAAATACACATGCATTGATACTTAACTCCCCGTTAAATCCACGTGATGCTTTCTATGGCGGTCCAACGGGGAATTCGGTTAATTACTATAAGTGTAAAGAAGGGGAAAAAATTCAATATATTGACGTATGTTCTTTATATCCATGGGTTTGTAAAAATGGAAAATTTCCTATCGGACATCCAAAAGTTCACATTAATTGCTTTGACTTGAAATTGGAACATTTGAACGGTCTTGTTAAATATAAAATTCTACCCCCAGAACATCTATTGCATCCAGTCCTACCAATGAAACAAAATAACAAGCTTATGTTTTCTTTATGTAGAAGTTGCAGTAGCGAAAAAAATCAAAATCAATTTTGCATTCACTCTGATGACCAAAGATCCCTACTAGGAACCTGGGTAGTTGATGAAGTTTTGAAAGCAATTGAAAAAGGCTACAAATTACTTTATGTTTACGAAATATGGGAGTACGAAGTAATTGAATACAATCCAGATACAAAATCTGAAGGTCTTTTCACTTCGATGATGAATAAATTTTTAAAGATGAAACAAGAAGCATCGGGGTGGCCAAGCAAATGTATATCTGCTCAAGAAAAAGAAAAATACATTTCTGAATTTCTCAATAAAGAAAATATTAAATTGGAATCATCAGAAATCTGTAGCAACCCAGGAAAGAGGTCATTAGCAAAATTAATTTTAAATTCATTTTGGGGGGAAATTTGGACAGCGTGAAAATCAACAACAAACATGTATTTTAAATGACCCTTCGGATTTGTTTCTATTGCTTACACATCCTTCTGTAGATGTTTTGCATATTCTTCCGGTTAATGAAGAAAACGTTGTGATTAATTTTGAAATAAAAGAAGATGCAATGGAACCTCTATCAACGGTTAACGTTTGTGTTGCTGCCTATACAACTACACTTGCTCGTCTTAAATTATACAGTTATTTAGAAAAATTAGAAGAAAGAGTTCTATATTACGACACTGATTCTGTGGTATATGTTAGTCGACAGGGAGAATTTGAACCAACTACTGGAGAATTTATGTGCGATATGACTGATGAACTAGAAGTCTACGGAAATGGAAGTTTTATAACTGAATTTGTAAGTGGAGGCCCCAAAAACTATGCCTTTAAAGTCTTTAGCACAAAAGATAATACTGAACACATTGTCTGTAAAGCAAAGGGTATCTTTCTAAATTACGAATCATCCCAAAAAGTTAATTTTGATACTATTAAACAAGCTGTATTAAATCATTGTTCTCAAGATAATGAAAGTATACTATTAAAATATAATAGCATTCGACGAACGCGGGAACATCAAGTGGTTTCTGTAACAGAATCAAAAACTTATAATCCGAAAGCGGAAAAACGTCGCTTCCTCGACGATCACAGTTCTGTTCCATATGGATTCAAAAGACAACGCTATGACTCAACAAACTCTTATAAAAAACTATGTAACAAACGTTTTTTTATATTGAAAAACATAAAAAAAAAATTATAATTTATGTTACAAAATGTTTGGTTTTATTTCTGATAAAAAAAAAAGTTTACATTTGCTTGGAATCACTTACAAACTTATTTAAAAGATGAACATTTTGAAGTGCACAGCATTTTTCATGGTACATACATTTCATGATATCAGCATCGGAATAAATTTGTTTAAGCTTTGAAATTTGGGGGCATGTTTTGCAGACATCTTCAAGGTTAATTACTTCTACGTTTTCATTATTAAGTAGTTTTTTTTAGCCACTTTGTTTTTTCAGTCCCTTTGACGTAAACAGTTCCAATTTTAATTTTTTCTCGAAGAAATGCCTTTACTTGATGAAAATCCGTAAACCCTCCATTCCATGTTAACCCGTGATGGTTAAAAAATAACCAACGAGCTTGTTTTTTAAGTGAAGTGAGTAGTAAACTTAAGTCATATGGAGGTGAAACAATGAAATGATGATTGTGTCCATCATGGAATATGGCTATCTCCTTCAAGATGAATACGTTGTTTAACCCTTTGAAGCCTTGAAAGTCCACAATATAGCTATTATCCATTTTGTGATGTGGTTATATCTTCTTTACTTTTCCAAATGATTGTTTTATATTATGGTGGCATGTAATTAAAAAATTTTGTGAACTTCTCCAGTTAATGCATTATACTCAATTACTCGATCATGTAAAATTAAGCAATACATTGATGTTGAAGGTGGAATAGGGGTTGAAGTTTTGAGTGTAATTTTTACGTCAACAGGTCCGGTTTTAATTGTTTCATTTTGACGGGAACAATCAATTACTGTGATTGGAGCGATATCCTTAAATTCTTCCCTAGTTAAAAGTGGTAGTGATTGCTTTTGGTAATAAGATTGTTGAAATTTGGTGTACATATCATATAAAATTGCATAACGATCCAGCTTAAATTTTAAATTTAAATCTTCACTAGGGTATGACTCCGAGTTCAAATGCACCTTGACATTACTGACATCACAATGATCAAATTTGCTTACGTCTTTATTTTTTTGATTTTTCCGTCCAGTTTGTAGAGCAATAATAATATATCTAGGCTTCTCCAGTTGACTTGAAGTTTTAACTGTCCATATATGGTCAGTGACTGTAGGAAGTGAGGGGTATTCGTATAATTCCCAGTTTCGAAAGTGAATTTGAATTGGTTTTGATTGGATTTGTTTTAATAATATTAGCTTATCTGAATCAGCTACGGTAATGTGAGGTACTCTCCACTGCATTTTAAAATTGAAAGCTTTAAGTCTTCATTTTCTGTAGAAAAGTAAGCATTCTCATTTGATCGAGTTCGAATTAAAATCAATTCATGTCTAGCATTTGTTATGATCTGTTTGTAATCTTCCGCAAATCCTAATAGACATTTTAATGGGACACAAAAGTTAAACGTACCCGATGAAAGGGCAATGTTGTCACATCCAGACCATGAAGCATTTTCCAAACACTTGCTTTCATTCTCATTCAATGATATACAATTTTTTAGTGTTGTTGTGATCCCGACATTTTTATTGCTCTCGATATTCATTCCATTAAGTTCATAATGTATTTCTTCGAACAGAAATGCCATTGCATTATTACATAATTTAACTGTAGATGAGAGTGATCCATCGGATTTTGTAAGATCTCCTTCTATGTAAATGAAGCTTTCACTGGGTAAAATGCACAAGTCTTGCTGTTGTATGGGGATACGTATTTCATCGCTTTGATTGAAGGATTGAAGAAAAGGTGAGTAACTATGATACTCGAATTTTGTAATACTGTTATCATGGCTAGGTTGGTTGTAAATATTTAATATTTCACTCATATTTTGTTTTTTACTTTAGGGCAAATCCAAGTGTTAGTAAATAAGCTTTATTTTCGGGGGAGAGTTTTGGTCTTGTCAGGTTTGGGGTTCGAGCAGAACTAATCGAATGGCCGTGCTTAGCTTCGGATATATAATTATTATAGACCAACATTATGAAGATTTTGGGGTTAAATGCAATCGTACAGTTATTGTTTCCCCTCTAAAATTGATCAAGTCACCTTCCTGGTCTACGAACTTTAACGTCAGAGAAGTTATACGTTTGACATTCACTGGTAAATAGATAACATTTTTTGGAACTTCTATGATTTTATACCCAGCTGCAGCTTCTGGTGAAAATTCGTGAATTGTATGCACCGGATTATTGTTTAAATACGAACCAACAATGATATTACATTCGATGCGTATCACATTTACTTTGTTTATATCAACAGGTAAATCTGAGAAATGTGATACACCCGGTTTAAGAACTCGTTTAGTAAAACCCAGTAATTTTCCGATAGTTCTAGGCCTATCAAAAAATATTTCCTCATTACTTTCAACTGTTGCTTTTAATAAATTTTTATTTGCTTTTATTCTAACGGTAGTGGTGGAATTTAGTAATAATATTTGATCGGTAATATATGAAGCAATATCGTCTATTTCATACGATCCTACAGGAATTTCAATGTCAAGATTTCCTACATGAAACATATTGTTTCGTTCGTCAACGTTTGGTATGGAGTTGTATGTTTGGAAATCAATTAATCCACAAACATAGTCCTGATCAGAGAATAAAACGAGTCGAGTATAGTTCATGAACATCGAATACTTACTCGAAAAAAGCGAGTTCGAACAAACAGAGTCAAACACAACCAAAATGTTTACGAGTTTTCATGTTCATGAGTATGATGACTCGTAAGTCTGCACAAGCATCAAGCAAGTACAAACGAGTATACGTTGTAAGCGAGTTCAAATGGTTTCGAATAAAAACGAGTCAAGCGCTCGTAACCAAATTGTCCACGATC
Source organism: Leucozona laternaria (assembly GCA_932273885.2). NCBI lineage: Eukaryota > Metazoa > Arthropoda > Insecta > Diptera > Syrphidae > Leucozona > Leucozona laternaria. The sequence continues at coordinate 88,346,038 of OW026366.1, read as the reverse complement.
AATATGATCAAATATACTTGAATCGTGGCGGAAAATGTGTATTCGAGGTCGGTGGTTCACGATGGGTAGGCTAAACTATTTTGTGTAGATTGGTGGATGGTGGTTGGTTTTTGAGATGTCATTTCAATTTCTTTTTTCAGTACGTATTACGTCCAAGAAGTAGTGAGAAATAAATGTTTCTCGGATTATGAGTTTTCAAATAAATGAAACGTAATTTGTTCAACTTGTTTTATGTAACTGAATTAATAATGAAGGTACATAACATACGTACATATATGATATCCAAGTAAAATAAAATGAAAAAAAAAGAATATAGGTATAAAAGAAGAAAATTAACAAAAATTAATACAGCAAAGAAAAAACTAAGAAAAACTTAAAAGCTATGAAATTATTTTTTAAAATAATAAATTAGATATACCTATTTATAAAGGTTATAATGTATTTTAGAAACCTTTTTATTGAATAAGATTTTTATTTTATTATTAAATTGTTGATTCTCTAAAGTTGACGTCGCGTCGTTGAGTGAAATCGGATTTATCTTCAAATTGGAATTCCCGACCAACAAATTGTTGACTGTTTCTGGGTTCAATCTCGTTCTTTTTTCAGTTATTATATTTCCAGACTGTTACAAAACTCGTTCTGATGCTGCTGATGTTGCAGGGATGCAGTTTATAATTAAATGAGCTTGATGATGGTATTGAAGAGACTATTTTAAAACCACCATCGAAGCATATTTATAGTGCTATTAGAGTTGTATTGAATATATCTTTCAATTTCGATATCAAAGGGTTTTCGTTTGTTGTAGAATTTTCAACCATAAAGTCGGAGAAAAGTTCTCTGGCCCTAGTTGACGTAGACGATTGATCTTCAACATCGTCCACAGATATCGAATGCATTGGTGGAACAATAACCCTTATGTGATTATATATTTCCATTTTCTCGGTTTCCGACAGGATTTGCATTTCAAACGTAAAAATCTCAAAGCAATTAATTACAAAAACGCAACTTCTCACATGCAAATTCTCAGCCGAATTGAAATCATTCATACTTAACTGTGTTTTTTACATATATTTTTTTGAAGGCGTTTAAAAACCTCCCACTTAAAAACAAAAGAAGTTATAACTTTTAAAGAAATTACATAAAAACCGCAACATCCCAATTTTTCATAATGACGTTCAAGTGTATATTATATAGCTACATAATTTACATACAAAAAAGCATTTGTCGCGATATTGATGATTATGTGTCATATAATTGCATATTTTCTATATATCGACCCATTCATAAATCTTTTCAATATAATCGCAAAAAACAGAGATCAGTTTTTTTTTCTGCGAATTCAACCCATCCCTAAAAAAAACACTGTATAGACATCACTAATGTACCTACCCAACATCTTGCATACCAACGCAATACGCATACAATTTTTCGCTATGTACAATGTACATAGATACCTACAAATTATATATTATACAAATATGCATTTTTATAAAGTCGTTTAAGCTAAAATATACCTAGACCTAGAAACCAAAACAGTCATCCATTTTTAAAATAAATTCCAAAATACAGCATTATACCGCATATTTATTAGGGTTGCAAAAATACAAAAGCAAAAAAGAACAACAACAGGTCTAACTTCTTGCAAATTATTGCAAATTGAAAGCACCGAACATATAGAAACAATGAATAGATAAAAATAAATACACAAAATCTACCTACCCTTCCACGAACTACGATGCAAGACCGATGACCGATCCACGATCCCATTGCCTTTAGTTATTCATGATGTTCACGAAATTTTCGAATACCCATTTTCTTTCGAGTATACTCGCTTTGTTTTGAGTACCCGAAAATTGTTGCAATTGTTCATGAGTAATTTTGGTTATGGATAAAGAAGGCAACCGATACTCATGAGTTCGACCAATTTGTTTGACTTAACTTATGAGTATTTTTACTCGTGGATAAAATGACTTACGAGTATAGAGGCGGAACGATCGAGTATGAACGATCATAAACAAAAATTGGATTTTGTTCGAACTGATTCGAACACGCTCATTTTAATCTCTGGTCCTGATCCAAGTTCAAAGGTGGAAAATATTCTGCTGTTAGATGGGAAGTATCCCCACTTAATGTTAGTGTCAACGCCATGAAGATAAGAATGCCAATGAAATAATTTTTAAATAAAACCTTTTATTTATTCAAAATAAGAATCGTATAAGAATCTCAAACATAAATGACCACAATTAACAGAGTCATAATCTTGATGCTTTGTATAATTATATTTAATATTTTTTCCTAAATAATTAATTACATCAACTGGTGGTTGAAGATTTCCGAAGCTGTCAAAATATTCAATTTGACGCCCTTTTTTGCAATACGCTACCCAATGTGTTCCAGGACCATTTGCAGAATCAAGATTAACAATTCCACACTCGTTTCTTAAGGGTTTACCTATTGGTCACCTATATCACGCATAAAAACTCCTCGAAAATGTGGAATAAAAGTATTTGCGAAATTTCTCAAATCCAATTCGTTCAATGCACGATCGGGTAGCGAATTTAAAAGTTTTTTGCCTCTGGTTGCAAATATAGTCCAAGTCCCTTTCTATATGGTTTTATATGTAAGCCATGTCCAACTGCAATCGATTCCATTTTTTTATTATGACGCTTTTTTTCCTCTAGATTTTTTTTTAGCAACAACAACATCATTTACAGCTTTATAAACACCTGCAGCTCCCCCTGATAAAGCTCCAAGAGCTGAAAGTCCAGCAAATATAGGAAGAAGAAATGGAATTGCTCCACCGGTTTTTGGTACAGAAATAACTCTAGGTGTCTTTATGCTATTGGCGTTCTTCTTAAATGTTTTCTTAGCAGATGATAATGCTATTCGAATAGCTTTCTTCAGCTGGAACGGGGGGAGAACTTTTCCAAAATTGCGTTGAATAACTTCTCCAATATCTTTTATTACTCCTCTAAAGGAAAGTTTTTTAGTTGCTCCTCTACCTCCTCCTCCTACTCCTCTTCCACTTTTAAATGTTTTTCGTTTACTTTTTGAACAACCCATACCTAATTTTACTTTTGCTTTCATAAGATTAGTAACTAGTAGTGCGTTTGCTCGCTCAGCTATATTTGCGTCTTTTGATTTCGCTCGCTGCCAGGCTTTTTCATATAAAATCTTATCTACGTGGTGTCGATCAGAGGTGTTTTTTATTTTAGAATAAGATATATCGTGTTCTTTGCATGCTTGATCAAGCAAATTGATTCCAGGATCACCTCTAGCTAAACGTTTTTGAAGTTTTGTTTCAGGTCCACAGTACTGATAACCAGGAAGATGTAGCTCAAGAGGTAGTTTGTTAATAACAGAATTTATCAAACCTTTTCCTTTAGCGTAAGCTCGTCGACTGTGTAACTTTTTTGAAAAATCAATCATTTCATACAGATAATGTGTACATTATTTTACGGTGGTTGGAAATGCAAATACATCGTTTCAAATATAAACTTTGTATATATATGAAATCATTTAGTTCTTATCACCATGTGGTTCATTAAACAACTACACCAGTTACCAATAAAAAACATGGATATAGGTAAAAGAGTTGTAACAACAAAGCATAGTAAACTTTTACCAAATAGTATAAGAGGAATAATCACAGGCCCCTCAAATTGTGGTAAAACAAATGTTATGATGAGTTTGCTACAACATTCGAATGGATTGAGATTCGAAAATATTTACATTTATTCTAAATCTCTACACCAACCAAAGTATGAGTTTCTTCGAAGTGCCATCAAACCAATAAAAAATATGGGATTCTTTACTTTTTCCAACAACACTGATGTTATTCCCCCTGAAAAGGCTAAGCCAAATTCTATATTTATATTTGATGATATTGCCTGCGAAAAGCAAGACACTATCCGGACTTACTTTAGTATGGGTCGGCATCATCACACCGACAGTTTTTATTTGTGTCAAACATATACAAGAATACCAAAACATTTAATTCGAGACAATGCTAATTTTCTCATAGTCTTCAAACAGGATGATATGAATTTGAAACACATTTATAATGATCATGTCAATACGGATATGATCTTTAATACCTTTCAAAAAGTATGTGCAGAATGTTGGAACACCAACTACGGGTTTTTGGTAATTAACAAGGATAGTCCCTTAAATGAAGGACGTTATAGAAGAGGATTTGATTGTTTTCTAAAGCTATAAGGAGATTGCATTATCATTCATTCAGTTTAGAGCAGTTTGGTGGGAATTAAAACAGTTCAAATCAGTTAAGAACGATACGGAGGCAGTTAAAAGCGGTTCAAACCAGTTAGTAAACAGTTAATAAACGGTTGAAACCAGTTGCGGAAGCAGTTAAGAACGATATGGAGGCATTTAAAAGCGGTTCAAACCAGTTAAGAAACAGATTAGCATCTGCTTTAAAAACTGATCACGTAACTATATTCTGTCATATGTATAGAAATGTTCTATGAGAGCAGTTCAGAAAAGTTAAGTGAACACAAAATAGTTTTAAAAACTGATTCTGTACAGTTTGGAGACCATCATTCTTCATGAAAGAAGATCAATATCAAACTAGATTTAAATCCTCTAGAAAGATTTGTTCAAGGAATACGAAACTTATTAACCGATTGTCTCTGTAAAAAACGTCATCAATATGATGAACACTGGTGTGAAATTAACAAAAGAGCTTATCAGAACCACCAATGATCTAAGAAATAAATACAAAGCTCTGAGAAATGGGAGAGAAGCTTACGAAACTCAAATAGAAGAAACCCTTAAACCAATTACTAAACCTCTAAACGAACTAGTGAAAAAATCAAACATTAAACAGGACGAAGCATACGAACAAAATGCATTTGAAAGTCCAATAAAGAAAATAAAGCACATCTTGAACGAAGAATTTATCACTTCTCCTAACACTTCCGTTAGTTCTTTCATTACTTCTACAGGAGCTGTTACTCAAAAACATCACAAAGAAACACCAAAAACTTCAAATCAAAATCTCAGATACCGTGACTTTGCAAAACAGTTATTATTTCAAGAAGAATTTCAAGATTTGTAAATAATTCCAACTTATTTGTAAAAAATTCCAACTTAATTGATAACGTATATGGTATACATTTAAAAAAAGGAAAGTTTTACATTGGAAATGCCGAATTTAATGTTCAAGGAAAAAATTGACAAGTTAAAAATAAGAACTTTGAAGGAACAAATGGATTATATGAGCTAATATTTAAGAAAATACCTGATAAATCCATATACAATGATGAAGATTTACAAAATTACAAGACGATATTATATGATACCAATGCACATAGGGTTTCTTATGACTCGAAAAAACAAGTTCGTGGCAATCGTGGTTATAAATACAAAAATATAATACGTAAATTATTTGGAAATAGCACACATAATAGCCCTAATTTTTCACCTACAACTATAGGAAGTGGATTGATGCAGTTATCAAAAATGAAAAAAGACTATATATTCTGGGATGATCCCAATGAGCTTGTAGATCGAATGAGACTTCTAATTGCTTCACATCAATCCGGGCATAATAATCACTCTAACGGAATTGTTTCAATCATTGAAGAGCTGAAAGAATCAAATATTATTGTATAAAAATTAAAAAAAAAAAATGAGTATTGATAAATTTGGACGTTTTTCGAATAGATCATTCCCCCGAATGGGGGCAAAAGGGGAAAAAGGCGAGCAAGGACCACCGGGTGCACAGGGTGAACGAGGATTGTCTGGGGCTCCTGGCGAGGGATTTCTTATTACAAAAAACGGCAATTATAACTTAAACTGGAAACGTTTACAAAACATTCAAGAACCACAAGAAAAAGGAGACGCCACTACTAAAAATTATGTAGACGAAAAAATTGAACAAGTTAGACAATACTTTCAAATCAAAATTGAAAAATACTTAAATAAAGATAAACATGTCATATCTACTTAAAAACAATTTAGACTTTACTTAAATACTGATGTGATCAGTCATTAATTCGTGATGTCCAAAATAAAGCCTACATTGATATTCGATGAAATCTTAAAGTTCGTTAGAGAAAATAAGAACATCTTACTAGACGAACATCATGAGGAGCTTTTGAACTGTATAGTCTTCTTGAAACGATTTATTAATGTATCCTCGACAACGACTGATTATGGCTGTCATTTTGTTAACTGTCCTTGGTCTTCAAATTTATGCAAAGAAGGACCAGATACATGTGCGTGCTACATGGTTGAAAATAGGTTGATAAGAATTAACAAATTGATGGCGTCGTATAAAAGACTAAAATAAATATTTTAAAAACAATGTCTTTAACATTCTGTTTGTTAAATTCAGTTTGCATTCACAATTCAATTGAAAAACATGTCTCCTTCAAAAATTAATTTAGTCGCTGATGAATTTCTATCATTTTTAAAATCCAATCAACACATCATACATGAGGCACACTTTTCCGAAGCTATGCAGTGTATTTCTTTTGTAAAGAGATTTAAAGAAAATGATTATACTATGTCTCAGAAGGAGTTTCATTTCCTGAGCTGCCCTTCAAACTCTTCACCAAATTTGTGCAATGAAGGACCAGATACTTGCGCATGTTATCAAATTAAGGTTAAAATTTATAAAATTAAGAGAATTGTGAATTTTTATAAGAACATTTTAAATGAATAAACTAATAAGAAGGCAAAATGTTTTGTTGTTTTAATCATTCTGTACAATGATGAGTAAAAGAGACGTTGTCGAAGAACTTCATAAGTCAGCAAGGAGAAATTTCAAAAAGAGGCGAGTCATTATCAAGGGACTTGATGATTTATGGCAGGCTGACCTTGTCGAAATGGGGGCGTATTCAGCAGATAATAAAAATAATCGATATCTTCTAACTGTAATTGATGCATTTTCTAAATTTGCTTGGACAGCTCCCATTAAAAATAAAACCGGATCGAGTGTCACTGAAGCTATGAAAAACATATTAAAAAAAGGTCGCATTCCAAACACTTTACAAACAGATGACGGGAAAGAATTTTTCAATACTACTTTTCAAAATCTTATGAAAAAACATCAAATCAATCATTATTCTACATTTACATCTCTTAAAGCTTCGATTGTCGAACGATTTAATCGCACTTTGAAAACCCTTATGTGGAAAGAGTTCAGTGCTAATGGTTCATATTGCTGGATTGATATAATAGATACACTAACTAAAAAGTACAACAATTCAAAACATCGTACTATTAAAATGAAGCCGTCCAAAGTCAATGCTGCAAATGAAAAGCAAATACTATCAACAATATATGATCACATCAAAATTCATATTGCTCCAAAGTTCAAGGTGGGAGAATTTGTCAGAATAAGTAAATACAAACATGTATTTGATAAGGGATACACACCGAATTGGACAACAGAGATCTTCAAAATAGCCAAAGTTCAACATACAAATCCAGTTACATATCTATTAGAAGACTATCAGGGGCGCCCCATCAAAGGAGGGTTTTATGAGCTGGAATTACAAAAAACAAAGTTTCCCGATACATATCTCATCGAAAAAGTGCTTCGAAGGAAAAAAGATCGATTACTTGTAAAATGGCTTGGTTTTGCATCCGATCACAATTCATGGATACCTGTTTCAAAAGAAAATAAATAAAAACCATATTTTCTGTATATTTTCAAAATAAAAACTTTATTTTATTGAAATGATTTCACTTTTCTTTTATTTAAGAAAAATTCGTACTCTTTCTATTCCAAAAATAGCAACCTTTCACTCCAAATACACAGGCAGCACACCTACGCGCGCGCGTCAGCGTACAAGCAACCCTCAACCTCCTATTTTAAACATCAAACACCACATAACCCCAGCACACACCATAAAATACAAATATAGAAACAAACACTAGAACTATACTCACACCTCATTGTCACCCAGCAACCTTATCATAAAAATCAAAACTCTAATAGCGAACAAACTACACACACTTCTCACAAGTACACTCCGCACACAATATCAACTTCAATATTCAACCCTCAACCTAGATGCTGGACTATCGGACTAGGTCGATGCCCTCATCTAACAAGTCAGCATATCTGATGATGACAAACAGGAATATACACAAAAATATGTATCTAGCTACAACAACACTTGAAACACATCAACCGACAGCAGTGCAAGAAATCCACTTGACATATATATCATCTAATACCGATCCTCAATATACGAACACATAAGAACCCCCACAAAAGATCCCTCTCACATTCATGATCAACATCCCATAATCCCATCTCAAATTACACCACAACCAACGTCAACATATTTTTTTTTTCACCCACCCCCGAAACAAATCGTCAAAAACCAGCCGCCTCGTGCCGTCAAAGGAAAACAAAACAATTAAAACGCAATAAAAAAGCAATTAACAAACAGCCACCAAAAGCCATTAAAAAGGTCGTAAAAAAAGTTCCCACGTGGTGGTACCGCATTACCTACTAAAGTCTAGTACCAAATTGATAAAAGAAATTCATCGATTGAGAAAACAAATAAAAGACCAAGGTGAGGAAATACAAAATTTCAACCACCACCACGGTAGTTATTTGTGAAAGTCAGAGTTTTTTTGTTGGTGTTAAGTGAATGGCCAAATGGCAAATTCAGGCCCAACTTAATGATATGGGTACGACCTGTTTTACCGAAACTCAGTTGCCCGTGGCACGTTTGCCCGAATTTTTTTCATTACTATTCTAGTACGGTATTTAATTATTCGGGATTGCAAGTACTTTTATAAAAGTATTAACTGGTAGTTTTGAAAAAATATTTTTCTAAGTAAATATTTTTTGACAAAATATTTATTTTTTAGAATATTTTTTGCCTAATCAGAAGAAATGGGCGGGGCGACGGAAGAAATTGCTAGAAAACACATTTCAAGGTGGAAAAATTTAAAAAAAATCCCGAAAAATACCTTATTTTTTACAATTTTTTTTTGTTCACACTTAAAAATAATTTTTAGCGTTTTTATGATTTTTTGCAGGATTTACGTCTAAAAATTGCCAAAACACTTAAAACGCAATTTAAGCTTGAAAAAAAATAAAAAAAATTAAAGATAAAAATGCTTAAAAATTGTTTTGTTTGCACAAAAAAACACTCAAAGCGCATTTTAAGATTGAAAAAAAAATGGATATGATCAGAACGCTGAAAAATGATTCTGACTATCCAAACGCTTGAAATGAACTTTTGCCATTTTATTTTACCTCGAGGTGTTACCTCTACTGAGTCCTCATAAGAACTGAAGTTATTTTTTTTTTTTATTATTTATTGAACCTTTATATACAATTTGGGTTATCTTATAATTATGAAATACATTGACAAACTATGGCTTATGGCTCTTATGGCACATAGGGGGCCTATACTTATTCATTGGCTTAGATTGAAAAGATAAAATATATATATTATACATGTCAACTTAGAATTAAAAGTCGGCTGACTTTGATGTTCTCGGGGTGTTCCGTCCCGGTTGTCCAGTGGTGGTTTGGTGGTTGAGGTTGGCATTTAGCCACGGTGGTAGGCTGACCCTGTGTCAACGTAGAAGGAAACGGCTGCTTCGCCGTTGTCAGTGTAGATATCCAGGTTTCCCATCACACTGAGGTACCTCGGCTCGGGATGTCGTTGCTCGGTGGCCATCCTTCTCATCAGCAGATTAGGGTGATTGACGGTGTTCTGCACTAGCTTCTTTGCTCTATTTAGTAGGTCCATCGGTATTATCCTAGCTTCTTTGTAGAGATCGTCGTTCCTGTAATGCTTTCTTCGCTGCCGGTCGAAGTGGAGTACGGTGCAGAATCTTAACGTCTTCCTTTCGAAGATTTGGAGTTCCTTCATTGCTGTCTTTGAGATCGTGAACCATACTGGGAAACTATAGCTGATAACTGGACGCAGGAGTTGCTTGTACACAAGTATCTTTGTTTGTTGGCTTAGCCCTGATTTCCTCGTCATCAAGGGGTGTAGTCGGTGGAAAGCCCAGTTCGCTTTTTTGAGTACACTTTTTGAGAGTGGGTTGAATCGTAGTAACTCACTGAAGTTGATCCCCAGGTATCTGACGTTCCTTTTGGCAGCAATGGTGGATCCGTCTGGAAGCTTCAGGACTAAGTTTCTGCAATTGGCTGCTGAGCGACTTCCGCCCTTACTGTGCCTCCTGAAACAGACGAGCTCAGATCTCGATGTGTTGATTTTGATGCCCCAATCTTGTAGAAGTGGAACAGTTTGTTGATGTGTGCCTCTACTGTCCGTACTGCGACTAGTGGTGATATTGAGGTTGCATACGTAAGCGAGTCATCGGCAAATAGCAGGCCAGGCTTCGAACCTTGGGTGACTCCGGCTTTGATATTCTTCACAGTTGATGAGCAGTTTCCCAATTGCACAAAAAAGTTCCTGGAAGAAAGAAAGGAAAAAAGAATTTTAATTAGTGGCGGGGGTAAACTTAGAAGATGCAGTTTGTGAATAAGGGCATCTATCCAAACGCTATCGAATGCTTTCTCGACATCCAAACAGCATCCGACGGTAACACGATGACTGTTGAGGGCTATGGTGGTATCATGCTGGAACTTCAGGAGTGGGTGCAGGATTGAGTGGTTTTCTCTAAAACCAAACTGCATGTCGGGAATTAGGTTGTTCTCGCTGCAAAACTTCTTAAGTTTTCTTCGTATAAGCTCTTCCAAGAGCTTGCCTAGGTTGCTGAGGAGGGATATTGGCCTGTAGTTAGAAATTATAGTCCTGACACCTTTCTTCGGGATGGCCACGATCTTCGCTGTTTTCCATTTTTGAGGGAAGTAGTTGTTGTTGACACAGTTGTTTAGGATCATGATTAGAAGGATCAAAACTGTCTCTGGCATCCTCTTTATGATGAAGTTGAAAATTCCATCTGGTCCTGATGACTTCTTTGGCCTGCAGCTGCTGATTATTTCGGCTATCTCTTCTGTGGTGCTCAGGTTTGGGCAGTCGACTGGGTCGCTCGGTGGATTAGTGTCACTGAATATTGCTCTGTCCGTGTCAGGTACCTGGGCTAGTTGGATGGAATCCTTTACTTCATCAAGGAAGACTGGATCAGTTGTTTGATTGGGGGTGAAGTTTCTTTCAAAAAAGTCTGCAAATGCTTCAGCTTTGTCGAGTGACTTCTCCATTGTTGGTGGTAATGGTTTCCGGCATCGGTGGTTTTTTCCCAATCAGTTTGTTGATGTTCTTGAAGGCGTCAGGTCCAGGTTTGATTGATTGCAGCCTCTTGTTGAATTGGTTATTGTTATGGTGTTGGATAGAGTTTCGCAACATAATGTTGACACACTTTAGTTCGCTACATACTGTCTGGTAGTTGCTCTTCGTTGTGTTTAGTTCACGCTGGTGGATCCTTTGGAGGCGTTTCCCCAACTGTTGTCGATGAGTGTAGCGGGTCTGGATATACTCAGGAAGGTGCTGGTATCTGTTCTTTGATGTCTTGGGCTGTTTTTGGATGTCCAGTGCGCTAGAAACAGCCGTTTCCAGACAGCTGATGGCTTCGTCAATTTCTGTGTCCTGCAGCTTTCTGTTTTGGGGTGGTAGCGTTATGGTAGCTTCTATGTCTCTGTGGAGTCTATCCACATCCAGTCTCCTATAGTTGATGATGTGCTCAGTTGGTTCGGTTGTCAGGGATATGGGTTGTTGCAATTTGATGTTTAGCTGAACAGCTTCATGGTTCGAGTATCCGGGTACTGTTGAACAGGAGTAGTTCCTTAGTTCTGGAAGTATACAAGAAAAATTAGAGGTAGAAATAAAAAAATCAAGTGTCGATGGTGTTTGGGGATAGGTTGGTTTGGGTTGTGAAACAACCACTAAGTAGTGTTGGTCGTTGTTGTCATCCAGCCAGTCTACAATCGCCTTGCCCTCGGGTGAGATCTTAGTATCCAGCCATCGGTGATGCCTCGCGTTAAAATCGCCGCCGATGAGTCCATAAGTGCTTTTCTCAACGAAACCGTTGAGAATTTGGAGGTCGTTGTGAATATTTCTTATGCCGGATTTGCACTTGAAGTAGACACTGATGATGGTGAGGGTTTCAGCTCTTCCGATTTCAATGGTGACGGAAGTGGCTTCGCTGGTTGTGAGACCTGCGATGATGGTTTCAGCGGCGTTGGGGGAGATTTTCTTCTTTACGTAGATTGCCGTTCCTCTTCGGCCCTCATCCTTGTCCTTTCGGAAGGTTTTGAAACCGGCCATGTCAATGTTGTTGCGCCTGGTGACGTTGGTCTCACTGATGAGAGCAATGTCCGGGTTGTTTTTCTTCATCCATAAGTTGGATGTCGTCCTCTTCTCTAGGCTGTACAATGAATTGACATTGTACGTCAGGATACGGAGCTTCTTTAGTTGCATATTTCGAACAAGAAGGTGGCCAATGCCACGGACTTCTCGCCTTCGCTAAGCTGTGCGTAGTTCGGTGGCACTGCACTCCGAGCTTTTCCCATGACAGTGAGTAGGTCGGATCCAAAAATCCTTTGAACTCCGGTGTTCAAGTTCGTTGGTGGGGCTGATGTTGTTTTGGTTGGTCCACTCCTTGGTGTTGTTGTTCGGGGTGTGATCATTTTTTTTTGGTGTCGTTTTCTGTTGTTGCTGTTGGTTTTTGGAGTTTGCTGGATTGCTGCAAAGCTGATAGCAGGCCGGGTAACCACGCATGCTGATTAGGCGGAAAATTCCTGTTGGGCCTTTTTTCTGCTGTCAACCTGTTCCTTTCGGTGAGTCTTGCTTTGAGAGTTGGGCAACCCTTGAAGCTGGCTGGGTGACCTTCTTTCTGGCAATTGGCACACCAAACATCCATCCAGTGGTTTCCTTCCGTTGGCATTGTCCGGGCTCATGGTCTTCTTTACACTTGATGCACACGTACTGGCGTCCGCAGTTGGTGGCAACGTGTCTGAAACGCTGGCAGTTACGGCACTGGACGATATCCTTTGACTTCAGGTGCTCCCAGTGCACCCTCTGGTTCATGATTAACGTCTTGGTGTAGACTTCGTTGATGTCACATGACTTCGATAGTTCTACCACGAAGTTGTTATAGGTTTTCCCTTGCGCCTTGCTGGCTTTGAAGTGTGATACCTCGATGACCGGAAGTCCTTCAATGCGTTGTTTCTTCTCCGACTTCGATGGCAGCATAGGTGTGATGCATTCCTTTCAGTAGTAGTAAGTTCTTCCTATCATCTCGTGGTGTGAAGGTTTTTGATGGTGTCAAAGGCTTTTCTGTCTCCAGCATTGATGATGGTCGTCTTCGTGTTCCGGTTTTTAAATGTGACACTCAGTTCTTTGCTTTTACAGAACCTGCTGATTTCAGCGATTTTTCCGGAGTAGCAAATAATTGGTGGAATTCCTGTGGTCTTGCTTGGGTTCAAGGTGGTGTCCTTGGATGTCTTTGTAGGTTGGGCTGGAGTGGGCTTGGTTGCTGCTGATGTTGCTGATGTTGCTGCAGGCATTGCTGTTGGTGTTGCGGCTGGTGGCAGAGCCTTTATGACTTCGGTTTGGACAGACGTTGCCGCTTTAGGCGGATTCTTTGACGAATTTTTGTCAAGTTGTATGCGCTTTCCGATGTCCTTTTTCGAAGCCTAGCTTGGTCGTTTTTGCCCCATTATGGGTAGGTCGCTGGTGTCTTCTTCAGAGCTCGTGCTCTCGCTGAGCTCCTCTTCAGTGGAAGGTTCCTCTACGCTGCTAACGGTTGAAGACTCCACGTCGCTGTCCATCTCTTCAGTTTCCATATTTGTCTCTATTTCTTTTTCGTTGTTGATTTTATTTGGCTGCACAATGTTATTAAAAATCATTGCTAATTTGGACCAAATCCAGGTCCGAATTCGTTGACTATCCTCTTCAGCAAAACCTCAAGTGAAGCAATTGCCGATTCTGGATTCAAGGGATCCATTACTGGATTAACCTTAATACTTCACTTTTTTATAACTCGGATTAAACGCGCACAACACTATTTTAAGAAAAACTTCTGTTAACACACTTAATCCGCATTGATCTTGGATACATTTTCTGTGTGGGCAATAAAGACAGGTAGCCCGCAGGTATACCTGCGTTTTGTCCTTTCTTTATTTAGGGGTTGGTAGATTATTATTTAAATAATTTTCTTCCGCTGTACGTGTGTACGTTATCACTGCACTGTACTGAATGCCCTGAAGTTAATTTCGGCATTAATTCTACTTAAATACTTTATTTGGACGGCGAACTTGTTTCTTCGGTCCTTGTTGATTCTCATCATTTAGTGTGAGTTCAACAAAATGTATTTTTGTTCTGAAAATAGTGTGGTGACTGGTGAATAGCTGGCCACGATGCCGAAGCCAACATTCTTGGTGCCAATGGTAGTGAACACGTGGGAAATAGGTCAAAGTTTCTTTAAATTTAGATTCTTTAAATGCAAAAGAAACTTTGCATACACTCAACCTCGCACCCACCCTAAATCCTATAGTGTGCCCAAGCAGGGGGGTTGGAGGGGGCAGCATGCCCCCCCCAAACATACCTCATTGCTTACACGCCGTAATGCTGTCTCATAAGAAAGTAGTTTTAGTAATTTTCAATTTTCTCAAAGTGCAATAAGACCATTGTAAACCCAAACACCCACATTTGGCTTTATTTTACTTTCACAAAGCCAGGCAAGGTACTTTTGTGCAAGAAAACTATTACATTGGAGCCTACCTGGCGACTAAACATATTATCCTTACCAGAGCTTGAAGTCAAGAAAATTTTGGACATTTTTTGGAAAGTTATGTTTCCGAAAGTGAAAAAAATTTATATCTCCTTATGAGTTGTTGGTCGTCCTGAAAAGGACGGATTGTAGTAACTTCCGGTTTATATGCAGTCAGCATACATGTTTAATAAATATTCAAGTTATGGGCAATGCTTTTAAGGTATTGCACCTTATTTGTCGTTGTCCTGGCGAGAAGAACTGTTTGAAGTCTCTCGTTTTTTTTCATAACCTTGGTCATTGGCGGAACTTATCCTCGTTGTATCTTTTCTACTGCCATTTTTGCCATCACGGTCTCTTTCGTGAGGTCACCTATAAGTTAGTTGTTACGTGGCCCGTCGCTTCACAAAAGGGAATTGGTTTCAACCACCAGCCTTTCTACTTGAACAAGTAAACACAGGCGTTGACCATCTCTACATTGCTTGAGAGAGTCGGGTCTCCTCAAGCAATTCTTCACACAACTGGAATTCTTTCGGATCCACTCAATAATACACATACTCGTGAAATAACAATCACTTTTCCTCAATTCTGATTTCTAAGAGAAAATCTATTCACTCACCCCCAAAATTCATAACCTAAATTGAGAGTAACAATCACAAACCCACACATCTTTACGAACAAAAATTCTTCCACAGATACCATAGCTCATCATCATAATTTTTTTTATTTTTGATAGATACCTATTGACTTGAACTAACCGAAACCACAATTAACAAAATTTCAAAACCTATAAAGGTGACAAATGAGTCTAGCCAAGTATAGTATGTGAACACAATAACACATACATATCTCATAGATTGCATGGTAATATCGAGAATAAATAGATACGAAAAAAAAAAATAATAAGAACAATAATAACATGGCCAGGATCATGAATTAAAAACAAGAAAAAAAAGACAAATAAATACCTTTTCGTTCTATATTTATTTATGTAGATATGTTGAAAGAATTGTCACAAGGCCAAGGACAATTATTCGTAAATTAGATTATCCCTGACCTACGGCACATTGGTTCTAGCTGGGCAACAGCTGATCATGTATTTGGTGTTGGTTTTAGGTCCAAACTATTCGGGATCTGTGGTCTCCGATTCATAGAAACCAAGGATGTGGTGCAACTGAATGTGGCCGAGGTGACAGGCGACAATGAGTCGATTAGTGTACACTGGACTGCAGAGCGAAGATCTATATACACATGCGCGTTGGTCTCTGGTTGAAGAAAAGAAAGAAGTACCTAAGTAAATAAGATTATTTACGACAAGCATAGGTGTACCTATGTATGTTTTCGTTTGAGAATTGAGAGTGACTCTGGGGTAGTTTTCCTAGGATCCATAATATCCAGAAGCATTCTCACGGACGATGTTGAGCTTATCCTTCTGATGATTGCAAATGTTCCTAAGGTGGTTGTTGATCACAATCTGAATGGATGTAGCCATGTAAATTGAAAGCTCGTAAAACAAACTCACCTTTAGATAAATGTTAATGTTTTGATTAGCTCTCAAAAGTTCCTTTTTCCTTCCCAATTGTTTTCCATATTCCTAGCTCGAGAGTTCAAAGATCTGGATGCTTGGTTATGTCCTGATTTTTGGAATTAATGTTTTATTTTTTTATAATTGGAAAACATTACACGCACATTTTGTAGTTGCAAGTTCGCGAACCAAACAAAATGTCAAATGTCATGGCCGTCGAGATTTTATCGAAAGATAGCGCGGCATCTATTGACAAGTAAGAATACTCGCGGGGAAGATGTGCAATAGGAAGTCGGTAAAGTAGGAAAATTGAACATTTTTGTGCCATATTTGAGTTATTTTAGACCTGAATGAGAGTTAAGACTGGTAGAATTAAGTTATACGTTTTATTAGTTGCTTAAGTTAAGTTGTCATAACCTATTTATCATTTTAAAAATATAAACTGTTATAAAGTAGTTGATAAGGTTGTACATGCACCCTGGAAAATAACGAAGGTAGGCAATTACAACGGACAAAAGTACTAGAGTGAGGGAAGTTGAAAAAGCTTAGTTTCGACCATAGAGTACCTATATTACCTAGAGAACCGACTTAGGCGGTCGTTCTCTTCCACCCTACAAGCTGTACTGAGAGGAAAGAGTCCATTAATTTTTGTATGTAGTTGTTGTCCCATGCATTTTAAATGGGACCGAACCAACTTCGCTTCAATTGAAAGGACTTTGCTCAATTTCTTCAGCTTGCTCAATAAGGTGAATAAGACCGCCCGGGTATTTAAAACAAAAATCAGTTAAATTCAAAAATTGAGAAATGCAATAGGCCAATGACCGATATTATGTAATAATACATTTAGGTCATTCTAAAAGAAAAGTGCATTCGAAAAGCATCTGATCGAATATTCAACAGTGCGGTTCATAAGAATTGGTTCGCTATTTACGGTGAATTCTTTTTTTATCGTTTCTTTTTATTAGACAAAGAAAATATGTTTTCTCATAAAAAAAAAACAATTACCAGAATAAATTCACTGAAACATCAAAAGGTGGAAATTATTTTTGTATAGTGAATAAAAGATAACCTTAGTAAAAAAAAAATTAAATACCTATGATTCATAGAAAATAAGTATCGGTTCAAAACGGCGGCCGACACCAAAGTAGGAAGAGACCTACTGGTACATTCCGTGGGGGTGGAAATTATCCATACAAATATTGAAAGCAGAGGTAGTTGGAAATAATTAATGATAATAGATATAACAGCAGACAAAGTGATGATATTTTAGGAGTGAAAATAAAATATTTAAAATATCCTTTAGGTATCATGATCATGCATGATCACATGACTGGCTATATATCTACAGCTATAAAAATCGGCACTACTACATTTATACAGCTATAAGTAGATAGCAATAGATAGATCCAGGATCAATAAGCTAGGCAGAAATAAGCCTTAGTCTCTGCATTGCATTCTTAGGATAAGGATCCAAAGTCAAGAGTACCGACTTTTGGGACGATTTGAACGGAGCAAAAGGGTGCTCCGACAGACCACAGAAGCGGAGTTAATAATAAGTCAATTTGAGTGGTTTGTACTTCTTGAAAGCGCTAGACATAGAAGAAGGAACAGAGATAAGAACGAGGTGTTCCAGAGAGGGACTGTTGACGACAAGATTTTTATTATAAAAAATTAGTAAAAAATATGTTTTCCGAAAGAAATAAAAAATGCAACCACATTGTTAGAAATTTGAAAGATTGTCATTTTATTGGCTCATAAGACCTAGTGTATAGTCGATTTGTACACTTATTCAACTAATTCTTTGACGTTTAAATCTGCTGAATTTGTGGATTGCATTTGGTTATGTATAATGGGTCGTTCTCACATTATAAATTCGTCTAGATTTATACGTGTACTTTGGTACATTCTCCCGCCTCGCGATGATAAGATCAGGTTCAGTCATTCCATTTCAAACCTCGCCGTGTAAATCCGCATAGTTTCGAAATTGGCATCACTGTTATAAGTGTCGATAATTTGGCACTGCACTATCGACAGTATCGGCTAAGTGCTAAGGGCTCCTTTTCATCATTCATTTGACATGAAAAGAGACAAGAGTATTAATAAAAAACATTCAGAAACAAACACTTACAACAAACAGAGTCAACATTATAATGTGATATATTTACAAACATAAGACGGAAATTTCGTTAAAAGTGTTCCACCTCGTTTTTAGTATTTTCATTGATGAAATAATTTAATTCTGTCGTACTCTACTCGTTGTTTAATATCCGTGTCGTCGCCATTGTGATTGTAAAATGTGTATTAAATTTTCTCGTGCGAAAGCGTGTTCGGTTTGTAGATTTAATTTTGTTGTTTTATGTAAATTAATTATAAGTAATTAATTCGATCGTTGTTAATGTGAAAAGTGAATTATCAGGTAAGTTATTGTTGCTGTGTTGAATGTGTGTTGATGAAGTGGGCGCAATGTGCAAAATCGTGTGTGTGCATTTTATGAATTGCATTTTCATTTAAAATAATTTGGTTTTGATACCTATTAGGTATTTTTATTAAATAATTGGCTTCGGTGCCGTTATTATATAATAATTATTATAATTCATTATGTACTTGTCGGCGTTATGTACTAGTATTATATATAACAGTGGGGAAGGTCAACTTTCCAATTGGAAATATTTTAATTCCATTTTGACTTCCCGGGAAGTTTGTTTACATTTATTTTTTGTTTGAGTGAGTTTTGAGTGATAAACGATAATGCAAACAAATAAAAAGAAGAAAATATTTGTTATCAAAGGTGCAAATCAAAAGTGCAACAATCAAATAATTCCTTTCAGTGATATGTGTTAATTGTGTAATTGTGTTTTTATCAAATAATTTTATCAAACCAGTGCGGTGTATTAAATAATTAATTATGATAAATTTGTTGGTTTTGTTTTTACGATGAATTATTTTGTGACGTCTGATCGTGGTTGTTTTGTTGTTGTTGTTTTGATTCGGTGCATTAAATAGTTCAAGTTTATTTTTATTTCGTTTGATTAATCGGAAATTAATTGTGATGAAATTTAAAGTTGATTTAAAGTTGATTTAAATAATTAATATAATCTTTTATTTGTTTTTGGGTTTTTTGACGTTTGATGTGCTTTTTATTGGGAAAATTATTAAATTTTCTTAAATTAGAATTTGTTCCGACGTGTGGTTGACATTTGATGTGTTTGTTTTTGTGGATAGTGTTTGCTGAATTCCAAATGTGTTTTGTTTACATGAAATATTTATTAAATTGTGAATTTATGATAAAATTAATTTTGTTTTATTTCGTAAATAATTATTAATTTTGCATGCGTTGCTACAGTTCGAATTTTAATTTTGTGAATTTTTCATTATATGCCTTGTAGCAGTATAATTAAATTAAATAATTTTATTGAAAATAATTTGTAATTTCTGCAAGTGTTGTTGCTGCTGAACAGAAAGTTTTTTTTTGTTTTTGAATAAATGATGAAAATGTTATTTGTGTTTCATTGAATAAATGATTTAAATGTTATTTTGTGTTTCATTTATCATAAATATAATATATATTTGATTACGTTATTATTTAATTGTTATTATATGTTGAATTTTACAATAAATTGAAAAAATATTTTTTTTTTTTGAAAAAATGATTTGTTTTATTTTGATGATGTATGATGTTTATTCCTTTGATTGACGAACGATTTTTGAATTGAATTTGGAATTAAATTTCGATAATCTAATTATAGGTGCGATGACAATGTTTGTAATTTGACTAAATTTTTGATTTTGATTGATTATACGATGTGGGTTTTCTCGAATTTTGATTATTTAAACGATTGCGGTTTTTTCGAGAGATTGATTCGATGGTAGTAAGCAAATTTTTGTAATCGGGCGTTTCATCTGTCCGGTTTTTGTTTTTACCGTCACAACTCTCACAAGTCCGTCCGCTCCAGTATGTGTGCCTTCAATTCTTGCGAGATTCCAGTACGTCGGTGGTACGCGTTCGTCCTTAATGAGTACCAAGTCTCCTATTCTTTGCATCGGTTGGATTTGTGTCCATTTTGGGCGTTGTTGGAGGCGTGATAGGTATTCGGAATTCCACTTTTTCCAAAATCCTTCCGCGAGCGCTTGAACCCGCTTCCATCGGTCGAGATGCGTGGTATTAATACTGATTTCGCCTTGTGGTACTGCATGTAGCGATTCGCCGACTAGAAAGTGCGCGGGCGTTAGCGCGTTCAAATCAACGATGCTGTCAGAAAGAGGGCATAAGGGTCTCGAATTCAAACAAGCTTCTATCTGAGCTAGAAGCGTCTCCTCAAAGGTCAGCCTCTCGGTTCCCACAACTCGTTTCAAGTGGTGCTTGACTGATTTCATGCCTGCTTCCCATAACCCACCGAAGTGTGGAGAAGCAGGTGGAATAAAATGCCAATTAGTACCCTGATTTGCTAGTTCTTCCGCGATTTCCTTCCAGTTATGCTTTGCTTCCGTTAATAACTTGGCTAATTCATTATTAGCTCCAACGAAATTTGTACCGCGATCGCTATAAATTTGCTTACAGCCTCCTCTTCTGTCAGTGAACCGTCAAAAGGCTGCTAAAAATGCGGTGGTTGTCAGATCTGATACCACTTCCAAATGTATAGCCTTAGTAGCCAAACATATAAAAATAGCAAAATACGCCTTCAAGATTTTTGCACCGCGTGCTTTCCAAGATTTTATCTCAATGGGTCCTGCATAGTCGACGCCGGTATGACTTAATGGTCGAGACATACGCACTCTAGCTGCAGGTAAATTTCCCATTTGTTGCTGCATTTCGGATGCCTTTTGCCGGTAGCAAGAAGGGCATCTATACAGCTGATATTTTACACTGCGTCTTATTTGTCCGATCCAATATTTTTGTCGAATATATCCGATCATCTGTTGGATGCCGCCATGAAGGGTGTTTTTGTGCTCATCTCTTACAACCAAACTCGTAAAGTGATGGTTGCCTTGTAATAATATTGGGTGTTGAGCATCGTAGGAGAGGAGGGAGTTCTCTAAACGTCCTCTTACTCTTAGAATCCCGTCTTTATCTATGAATGCGTTTAACGAACGAGAATTTGCTCAATTTCAGTTCGAAACATCTCCCTTTGTGCTGTTTTGACTATGATTAGGTGAGCTGCTTCCAATTCTTTGGGGCTAAGTGGACCCTCCAATGGTCCCAGTTTAGGTCGGCATTTGAATGTGAATCGACAACAAGTAGCGACAACTCGAATAACTTTGAGTAAACTCGAAAAGTTGTAAATACACTGTAATACACAGTCGTTGTCAATTACATGTATGCTGAGTACCTTTATTTTTCGCTTTTCTTCTTCAGTGTCCACTTCAATGGGTTGATCTGGGAGATCGAAATCCCATTGACACCGCAGAAATTCCGGTCCATTCCACCATGCTTCGAGCGATTTCAATTCTGATGGATATACACCCCTGGACGCCAGGTTATGAAGCGTGCCGACATGTCTCCAGCAATCGATCCCTACTAACCGCTGAATCTCCGACACACGGTTGGAGACGAATGTGGTCCATTTGGCGGGAGTAGCTCGTATCCAGGCTAATGCAATCATCGAGTCCGTCCAAACATACGTTTTTAAATTAGGAAGAGCTAGGACTTCCTTGGTGTACTGCAACAATTGTGCCAAAACGACTGCACCACATAGCTCTAGTCGAGGCAGAGTTATAGTTCGTTGGCTTGGTGCGACCTTTGTTTTGGACAAAAGCAGGTTTAAATGGATCTTGCCTTCGCTGTCTAAAACGCGGATGTATATTGCTGCACCGTAAGCCTTCGTTGAAGCATCGCAAAACCCATGCAACTCGATCGCCTGGTTGGTCTTGCTCAGATGGGTCTACCGTGGAATTCGAAGTTGCTCGATCTGAGGAAGTTCTCGGTGAAAGGCTACCCAGTCTTTCTTCATATCGGCTAGAATTGGTTCGTCCCAATCACAACCAACCTCCCACAATTGTTGCATCATTAGTTTTGCCGTGATGATGCATGGCGAAATCCAACCAAGGGGATCGAATAACTTGGCTATTGTTGACAACATCGATCTTTTTGTAGTTGCTTCTGTTGCAGGTTGCAGATTTTGATAAGAGAAGCAATCATCGATGGGAAACCACTTGATGCCGAGCGTCTTAACGTGATTGTCCAAGTTAAAAGGAACCTCAAAATCCAGCTCACGATCCTGAACAGGAATATCTTCGATGATTTCCTTCATGTTACTCGTCCACTTCCTTAAGTTGAATCCCGTTGACGCCAAGAGTTGTTTTGCTTCGTCGCGTTTCCTCATTGCTTCTTCAATCGAATCTGCTCCACTTATCAGGTCATCCACGTACATGTCCTCACGGACAACCTTCGCCCCCTCCGGAAAAATTTTCTGCTCATCATCAGCTACTTTCTTTAAAATTTTAATAGCAAGGTATGGTGCACTTGCTGTGCCAAAAGTAACTGTATTCATTTTAAAAATTTTTATAGGTGATGTCTTCTGCTCTCTCCACATAATCAGCTGATAGTATCGGTCTGGGAAACTAACCAAAATTTGACGATACATCTTCTCGATATCTGCCGTAAAAGTGACTCGGTGAGTCCGCCATTTTAGAACAAGATCTATGATGCTCGACTGCAGTTTTGGACCCACCATTAAACAGTCGTTGAGGGATTTCCCATCCGAAGCTTTCGCTGCTGCATCAAATACTACTCTCAGCTTTGTAGTGGAACTAGCTTCCTTGAAAACCGCATGATGTGGTAAGAAATAAAGAAATGGAGTATCTAACACCGCATCATTTGCATCAATTTCTTCCATGTGATGGAGTTCTTCATACTCCTTTATACACTTCGTGTAATCCGTCTGAATTTCCGCTAGAACTTTCCCTAACACAATCCACCCTAGCTCTGTCTTTTGCGCAATCGGTCCGATGCCATCGTCTGGGCGTCTTATCTCAGGAAGGAGAATTTGGGCGCAAACGTCACTTCCTAAAAGTAAGTCGATCGGTGCAGGCTCGTAGAGATGGGGATCTGCTAACGAGAGACCTTTCAGGTGATTCCATTTGCCGGGTATCACTCGTTGGGTCGGGAGATGCCCAGTCAGCGACTTGAAAACCAAAGCCTGGACAGCAGTCTCAAACGTTGAGTGGCGGGACGCAAAAGGTACTTCAACGGAGTGTTGCGTAGTGCCGCTGCTGACCAACCCTAACCCAGATACCTCGGCAATGGTGAGTCGCTTTTCCAGCTTCAACAGTTGCGCAGCAGCTTCGGTAATGAACGATGTTTCTGACCCTGTGTCGATCAAAGCACGTAAGAGGCGTATCTTACCATCTGTAGATCTTGCTTTGACAACTGCTGTCGCTAGAAGCACCTGATGTGCAAAACTGCGATCACCATGCGACGCGTGGTAATTAAAAGTTTGTCCATTTGACTGGAGCTGTTGTTGTTGTTGTGCCATTGGCTGGAACTCAGGCGCGTTTGGATTCACGGACGCCTGACACGCGTTCGTAACAGGATTCTTCGACTGCTGTGAAGTACTTGCCACAGGCTGTTGTTGTGCTTGTGTGTTGCTCGTTTGTTGGTTGTTCATATGCAATAGCGAATGGTGTCTTTGCTGGCAAAAATGGCAAGAGCTGAAGCTGAGACATGCTTGAAGAAGGTGGGCGTAAGAGAGACAATTTTCGCATACTTGGAGCCTGCGAACAGTATCTCTACGCCCCGCGATGTCCAAGCTCAGAAAACGTTGGCACCTTCTCAAGGAATGTTTGCCCTGGTTGCATAGTTTGCATGCTAACTGCTCGACACTGCTAGCTTTAGCTGCTGGTTTTGATGGCTGCTTAACGACCTGCTTCGCATGTAATACCTTTGTCTTGGCTGCTTGAACACGTGGCCTTGTGTTGACTGGTGCCTCTTCTTTGGTCCGGAATGCTGCCCCATGCTCTTGCTGACTAACAACCTCGAGAGTACGGAAACGGGTCTCCAAAAACTCGGTAAGTTCACTAAATTTTGATAAATCTTTCCTGTTTCCTAATCTTTCTTCCCACAGCTTTTGACAAGAACTAGGAAGTTTCTGGCAAAGAAACCAAATCAGGACGGTGTCCCAACTAGCAACCGGTACATCCATGTTCTCAAGAGCTAGAAAACACTCTCTTGAGGTGTATAAAAGATCTTTCAACCCTGCTGCCGTTTCACGAGTCAAAGAGGGTTGACCAAAAAGCATCTGCATTTGGATGTGGACCAGAATGCGCTTGTGGTCATACCGCTCTTTCAAAAGATCCCTTGCCGATTCGTAATTCGCTGCTTCCACGGACAAGTTTTGCAAAAACGCTGTGCATCGCCCTGCAAACATGATTGCAAAAAATGCAATTTGTCGATGTCATCCAGGCTTTTGTTGTTGTGCACAAGAGCCTGAAATCTGTCGTGGAAAGCACGCCATGTGACATAAGCACCGTCAAACTTTGGGAGATCGATTCGAGGAAGTCGAATACCCGAATGCGACGTCGGTGCAGCTGTAGAAAGGTGTGGAGCACCTGTATTTGTCGACGCCATACTGTTTGGCGAGGACTTTTCAATGACGTCCACCAATTCTGCACGGTATTCTAAATAAATTTTGTTTATTTGCTCATAAACCACTAATAATTCGTCCATTTTTAGAGTTTCCTCCAGCAAACCTGCCCCAACGATGGCCTCATGATAGGATTTTGCAGTCTGCTAATCTTCCTCCAACTTTGATAAGCGCCCTGAAGTGTAAACTCTCCCCTTACGCTCTTTTGGCGCCTTTTTAAAATTGGTGAGATCCTTAATAATTTTATTTAAGATGCCTTTTTGCAGCTCACCATATTTATAATTTTTATTATCTGCCATTTTGTTATAAAATTGTATTTTTCTTTTATATTAAACAGAATGAATATTGAACGAGTTTACAAACATGTAACAAGCAAAACTTACTGCTTATACTGCTGCTGCTGCTGTCTATGATGCTGCAAAGTTGTTTGCTGGAGCCTCCACTGATGTTGGAAATTTTGTTTAATTTTAATTTTAAGTATAATTTTGAGTTAATTTTAGTTATTTAAGTAAATTATAAAATTGAAAACGAAAAAATCACTGATTAAATTGAAATTGTTTGTGAAATTTAAGTCATGTGACTATATTAGATCAATCGTAGATTGGATCTTTTTTTTTTTTTTTTTGATATTATGAGCACACACTGCACACACTTTATTATAATTGTTTATTGTTCAAAATTGTTCGAATTGTTCGTAAAAACTGATTCTTAAAAGGCTCGAAAGACCAATGTTGACGACAAGATTTTTATTATAAAAAAATGGTAAAAAATATGTTTTCCGAAAGAAATAAAAAATGCAACCACTTTGTTAGAAATTTGAAAGATTGTAATTTTATTGGGTCATAAGACCTAGTGTATAGTCGATTTGTACACTTATTCAATTAATTCTTTGACGTTTAAATCTGCTGAATTTGTGGATTGCATTTGGTTATGTATAATGGGTCGTTCTCACATTATAAATTCGTCTAGATTTATACGTGTACTTTCTTACAGGGATATTTAGACGACCGCTTGTCGTGAAAGGAAAATTCATGCTTTGGGATCTTCTCATGCAAATGGTTTAGATCCGTGTAACCAATAGTGCTCCAGACTTTTTTTTTCATTACTTTGACTTCTAAAAATTAAACACGGCCAAAAAAAAGTTTATTTCGCTTATCAGACCCCGTCAACCAACCAATCATGTTGTTTATACTTACAAATCGAAATTAAAATTTGGAGCATATTCTTTTCCACTTTTTTTGTACGTTGATTTTAAGTTTTTTAAGTTTGGTGTAGGTCTGCCCGCATCAATAATCGTTTTTTTTCGTCATACTTATAAGAACTAAACGCTTTTTCCAATAACTCATTCACGTGATCTTCGACTTCACTTTCACTCATTGTTCTAATGTTATAAGTTATTCTTTTTTTCTTCAAAGTTGAATTAAAAAAAAAAAACGATTGCATTAAAAAGCAAAACCACAGCACGAAGCTGTAACCACTTGAAAACTAATACACGAAAAGCAAAGTAATTTACTTTTATTTAACGAAACTTGGTGCATTGGACGGATACAACAAACAACAGAATAGCAGCTCAGACTCAAGTGCGAAGATATCTTTCGGACGAGTTCACGTAAACTTCATCAAATTAATAGTCGTAAGAGTGACAAAGACAGTGCGAAGATCGTCGATGTAATGTTCATTGAATTTTTGACCTTCTTTGATGCTTTAAGGAAACGGAACAGACACAAAAGAAAATATAATAGAATAAGAGCATAGACTGAAGTGCACGCAAAACTTTCGCACGAGTTCACTACAAATTCATCAAAATATATATCATTATTATGTGTGTATGTAGAGCGGGCGATGAATAACGATGGGGATGGCTACTGGGGAAATCTAGTAGGCGTAGTTGGGAGTTTGAAAATCTTGGATGAGTTTATGTGACGAATACAAGAATACAAGAGAATAAGTGCACAGTGTTGTTTCGTACGAGTTTAATTTATTTTTTTCTCTAATTTCACTAAACTGTGAAGGAATATTGTAAGAGCAATTATGAAAGATGAAGATTATGTCCCTGTGTAGGCTGTGTCTTAGACGGTATTAGGGTTTCTATTATGGTGTATGTTTGTGTGTGTTATGAGGGATTCGATGAGGAATTTTTCGCCTGACGAGACGCCACTGGTGAATAGCTACTTTACGACGATTGTGGCTGGAAGTTGCTTTAGGGGTCATCTTCTAAAATCAGGCAAAGAAGAAATGACATTATTTGTGTGTTTACATACAAGGGGGGGTAGGTGAACTTTCGACACTAACATCAGTCGAGGCTTCTATTGATTTGATGAACCATTGTCTGGGAGAGGCAGTAGGGTTGTCGTCAGTTATTTTAGGAAGGAAAAGGAACTTATTTTGGTTAGATTTAGATAGTTGTTTAAGATAGGTTTAGAATAAGGTTTAATCTTCATATGATGAAAGTTCATCATATTCATTAAATCCACTCTGAGTATAAATATAGTTATTAAGGGTTAAGAGGGTAGTATAGTTTAGTTTATTTTTTTTTTCTCATAATTTCCTTTTCTTTTCCGAGATAGTTTTTGATTCAACCCTATCCTTTCTCACAGGCGGTGGCAAAGGTAGCTAAATCTGTGCATTTTCTTTCTTTAATTATCCCTAGCCTTGACTCCTGAATTTATCCAACCCGATGACAAAGGCATGATATTTTGTTTTCCGATTGGGAGGTTCATGGAGAGGGGCAAGAACCGCCCCAATCTCGTCGAGCTGAGCCGAGCTGAAACAAGCATGCCAAGGCCCCTTTTCCTTTGGTAGGGAATCAGAGAAGAACAAAAAACACTCATCAAATCACGGGTCACAATCAATATTGACTAACTGACACTTATACATACAAAAACATACATACAATGACATTTTTGCTTCTAATGGGTGATTTTTTA
The DNA here is from genome assembly GCA_932273885.2 of Leucozona laternaria. NCBI lineage: Eukaryota > Metazoa > Arthropoda > Insecta > Diptera > Syrphidae > Leucozona > Leucozona laternaria. The sequence continues at coordinate 88,318,328 of OW026366.1, read as the reverse complement.
AGAGGTTTAGAACTTTTTTAAAAAAAAAACACAAAAAATTCGAAAAAATGAATGAAATATTTATTTGAATCGATAGTTTGAACCTTGCAATTTAATGTTTAAAGATAATTTCATGCAAATGTTGACCGCGGCTGCGTCTCAGGTAGCCCATCCGCTGAGTCCAATTTTGGCATACTCTTTCACACATATCGGCTGGTATCTCACGAATGAATGCATGGATGTTGGCTTCCAGTGCGTCAATCGAAGCGGACTTGTCCCTATAGACATTAGCCTTGACATACCCCCACAAAAAATAATCTAATAGTGTCAAATCGCACGATCTAGGGGGCCAATTGACCAGGCCGAAACGTGAAATTAACTGTTCACCAAACTCGCCTCGCAATTGCGCCATTGTTTCGCGTGCTGTGTGGCATGTGGCACCGTCTTGTTGAAACCACATATCATGCAAGTCTAGAACTTCCATTTAGGGCAAAAAAAAGTTTGTTATCATCGCTCGGTAGCGTTCACCATTGACAGTAACGCTGCGATTGGCATCATCTTTGAAGAAATAGGCCCAATAATGCCGCCGGCCCATAAACCGCACCAAACAGTGGCTTTTTCGGGATGCATTGGTAGCTGTTGCAATGCTTCTGGCTGATCTTCACTCCAAATGCGGCAATTTTGCTTATTTACGTACCCATTCAACCAAAAATGAGCCTCATCGCTAAACACAAGCAGCGCGCGATGAACATTTCGAACCGAGCACGAATTTTGATAGTAAAATTCAATAATTTGCAAGCGTTGTTCATTTGTAAGACGATCCATGGTTAAATTGCAAACCAAACTGAAGCTGTTTGACAGTGACACAAGGTACTAAACACACGTCAGCTGTCAAAACCAGTGTTGCCGAAACCAAACCAGCTAAAAAATCACCCTTTACTACTCCACGCAGTGGCGAAGCGTCCTATTGTTCATTTCGTTCATGAACGCCTAACTTTCAGACAATTTTATTACCATCAACCTAACCACCTACAAAATGATTTTTACCTTTCTCCTAATATGATTAGTTTCCACAGTAGCTTTATATCCCAGTTTCCAACATCCAACTCGTGCAACCCTTTCGTGCACTCAATGACTCAATTTAAATCAAAACAACATAATTCCTGCAGCAATACTTCCCACTCATACAACATCTTCAACTCGTTCAAATACTTTAGCAACGAAATGTGTATGGTATTGGTCATTGACTTATTATATATGGACTGCCAGGAGCCAACTTCACGTTGACGCCACTTTAAGCTATGCGTTACAAGCGCCGAGTTCAGTCCTATCGGAAAATACAGACACTACTGTTTGACATTTGTATCGAGGATATTTTTGAAGGATTTTTTTCCATCTGATTTCATTTTTCATTGGGTACGTTCAGCAGACACAAGGGACTACATTTATGTAGTCAAGTGCTTTCATTGAACGCAAATTTTACAAACGAAACTAGTTATTTTTTGAGATGTCATTAATACCAAAATTGAAACTTTACTTCCAACCTTTACCTTCCGTCGATAGTGCAGATAGTATTTATAATAATATTTTTATCTGAAAAACACCTCACACAAATGAATTATGAATTGTATATTATAATTTCTTCAATACATGCATTCTGTCTTTCCGACATCCTTCACGTTGTGTGACGCTGAACGTGACTGAGATTTTTCACTTCTTGTCTAGGAGCAAATAAAATTTTCTTTCACTTAAATCGATAACCATTACCGCTGTTTGTTGATTTCATTGGTTGCTATTGTTAATTAGTTTCGCAATGATTCAACTTTGTTTTCATACTTTTTTTAATTAATAACAACAAACTAATAAACAAGCATCATCGAGAAGAATTCTGAAACTGAATTGCAAAATAAAAACAAACAATAAATGTCAAACCAGTGCTAAGGGTTATTTGAAAAGAAAATCCCTTAACCAAATCCGAAAATTTCCTTTTTTTACAAACAACTTCTCGCTTAATTTTCAAAACTGTTAATTCATACAAATTTTAGTCATGTCGAAGTTCATAAAATAAAATAAAATGAGTAGAAACTGGCAGATTTGAAAAGTAAATGAGTAGAGGTAGTATTTTGCTTTACACTTTTTGCTAAGAATATTGAATATATTTAGTACGCGTTTTTTTTGCAAGTCCATATGGATTTGTCGAAAAAACGACATCGGGACTTCTTACTTACAGTACGTAAGTCCCGATAAATATCTGGACTTAGCTAAGTCCATATAGATTTAAGTTGTTGTTGTATTTACGTGTAAAACAATTAGTTCCGATGTTGTTTTTTCGACAAATCCACATGGACTTGCAAAAAAAAAACGCCTAGTAGTTTTAAGTACACACTTTAAGCGCGTTTTTATAGGGAATTTTAATCCTCTATAATTTCGGTTAAGATAAATTTTACTGATAAATTAAAAGTAAGGTTCGTTCCCTTACTCCAAATTTTTGGGCATTTTTGTACAATTTTATTGTTTTTTTATGAAGTTTGACAGAACTTTTGACTGAAATGCACAAAAATCAGAATTTTAAAATAAAGGAATGAACCTATGAATAAGTTATAATTAAAAGAAATACGAACGTTTTCAAGAAAAATAAGATATCTAAAAAGCTGCTCGGAAGTTGCCTAGTGGGCGAGTCGTATTTATTAGATTTTTGACTAGTTAGACAGTTTATAATTATTTCGAAATAGTTGGAAAATACTTTATTTGATATATACAAAAAATATTGCAATATTGCAGGTTTAGACAATAGATTCCATTGTCTTAAGGTAGGTAAAAAGTTAGAAAACTTCAGACATTAAAAATGTTTTTTATAACTTGGACGGCCGTCTAAAGTAAGACGGCGTTTATAAATACGATTGTACGAATTTTTCCTTGAAATAATGTTTTAAAAATATCTTCCTTCACTACACCTCTTGAAATGGAGAAAATAAATTTCATTGAAAAATCTTTTATTTGGAATATGACTCTAAAATCAAAGGTTTTATAAAATAAATCAAAAAAGGATTTTTTTCAGTGCTCCCCCAACACTACGCCGATTGGTGACTTCCTATGACCATAGATGGCCTTACCTTCTATGAATGAAATTTCATTCTAACGCGAAGTATGTAACAGATGGCGCTAAAAATAGTATTTATTATTGTCGGTAGGCCCGAACTTGTCGCTGATTTCGCTTTGAGAACTGGAACCATCATCTCCGCAGGTTATGTATGGAATTGACAACCAACTAGCAGTCCATATAATTATAATAATAAGTCAATGGTTTTGGTATCCACAACATCCACTACCAGATACACACAAAATATCCCACTTATTGTCATTTGACCATCAAACATCATCAACTCGTTCAAATGAGTTAGCAACGAAATGAACGCACCAAAGCTATACAAAAAAAAAAAAATTAAACGCAAAACTAATGAACCTTTTCGTTAAAACTATTTGTGAACGAAATCAAGCAATTGTGCGTTTTCTTAAGATTTTATATTCAAACTGTGTGTGATTGTTGTTTGGTTGGAAAAGGAAATAGTTGTATATGGATAATCTCTGGTTGCATGGTTGTATCTTGTTTTATATGCCGATTGGGTTCTATTCGTTCTGAAAGAATATGAACGAAAGGGGATATTTTATTTTGTGCCATGGATTGATTTATTTTATAAGATAAGGCTTTTTTAATGAAAAGCATTTTTGATACGCTGCGTGTACAATTTGGCATACGGTATAAAAATGACAACGTGTAGTGAATTGAAAAAGATTTAAAGGTATAATTTTTTTGAAAAAATTTGTTGAACAAATGAAGAAGGTTTGAATTTGAATACCTATCGATATGTAGCTATTTTAATGTCAATTTGTAATTTAATAAAATAGGAAGAAATGAACTGAACGACTAGAATTTTTATTCACGCGTCGCCACTGACTCCACGAATGCTTTGGAAACCTGGTCAGGAAATCACACACCCAAATACAACAACAAACAAAAAGGAGGAAAAAAAAGTAATTCATACAATTAGCGCAGAAGTTTGCTCGAGAACGTTGCGTTGTATTGAAATTTGACATTACAAACAGAAAAAAAGAGGAATTTTGTTTTACAGAAAGTAGCTAAGTATTAGATGCTTAGATAGAAATAACGACAAGGCTTGAAAACTAAATTCAAAATTTCGGATTTAAGTGAATTTTTTTTTTAATTTTGATCATGTTTTTGTAATTTTACTAGGTATAATTTTTGAATTTTTATTATTTTTTTTTTTAATTAAAAGGTTAGATTTTTAGATTAAATTTTTGATTTGAATTGAAAAGGAAGGGAGAATTGATTACTAATCAATAGATCATAATCAGAGATTATATCTAGAGTTTGTTGTCTCAAAATGGTTGGTAAGAGTACGGGGACAGTCCCCGAGAAAACAGGGTCGATAAGGACCGGATCAGGGTCAAAAACTGGACCACCATTGGAAGAAGATGAAGATCAACGCCAACAACCTGAATCGGCACAAGGTGTATCAAATCAAAACGAAATTGAGATGATTAATCCGATGACCGATTCAGATAAAAATGAAAACGAAGGTAGTAGTGAGGGAGGAACAGTACGTTTCAAGGAGTTACCTTATTCAGGTACAGAAATTATAGACCAAGTAAGTGGATTTTTAGCTGTATCTGATGAGGACGGAGAGGAATTAGAAGAGAATAGACAGAGTTTACGTGAAAAGACACAGCAGTTACAGAAGGAAAATTTGCAACTTATGGCACTTATGGCTGAACAAATAAAAAGCATGTCATTCATTCGGAAAAAGGTAGACGTTGTCACGAATAATGTCCAGATGATTCATGATCGCTTAAACATAGTGGAGAAGTCAAGAAGTTTGCTACACGCGAAACATGAACAATATGTGAAGTTTCCACAGGGAAACGTTAATCAAAATGAATCCGTAAGACAAACTCTTGATGCAAAGCAACAAAATCCTCAACGGAAGAATCCTACCCAAGAAACTGGAAAAAGGATCGACATCCACAAATGGGGCATCAAATTTGATGGAACCCCGAAAACAATGACCGTCGAAAGTCTCATCTTCCGGATAGAAACTCTCCAGAAAAAGAATGGCGTGACTAACGAGCAAGTTTTTGCTAATTTTATTGTCAGGATCCGCTGAAATATGGTATAGAGTAGAACCAGGGTGACGAAATGTTATGCATAAAATCTACAAAAGTTTAAAAAAAAAAACCAATAAGGTTCTGTTCAATATTCAATTTAACTTAATTTACTTTAAATTTGGCATCACCTAGCATCTATTACTTTCCTTAAAAACTCCCACAAGCTTTATGTCTTAATTACGATCCATTCACCTGTCCTGTCATCCTATTTTCTATTCCTCTTCATTTTCTGTTTCTTTAACTCACTTCCACTTGAGATTCTACCGTCAGCCAGGCAAGTAATACTTTATAAAGTAAATTATAATTTCAATAAATATTTTTTTGTCTTATATTTTGTTTTTAATTCTTTTTTTGGAATTACTTCTCTTGAAGCAAAATATAGATTTACTTCGCCGAGCTACCGAACAGGTTCGCTTAAAGAGCTCATATCTTGAGTTCTATTAATCGGATCGTCAAGTTAAACTTAGGAAAAGTTACACTTAGGAAAAATGACAGTGCATCATTTGTCATTTAAAAAAAATGAATTTAAGTGATAATTCTTCTGAAAAAATTGTAAAAATCGCCATTTTCAAACCCTCACCCCCACCACCAACATTCAATGCGACGCATCATCTTCTGGTGTAGGGAGTATTCTCTTTCAAATGGATGAAGAGAAGAATAAACGACCTATAGCATTCATGTCTCAGAAGCTAAATTCCGCCCATAGGAACTACACAGTGACTGAACTTGAATGCTACGCGGCCGTTCTTTCAGTAAAGAAAGTCCGAGCCTTCATCGAGGGATTGCCTTTTACCATTATAACCGAACACGCAAGCCTTAAGTGGCTGATGACACAGAAGGACTTGAGTGGTCGATTAGCTCGTTGGAGTTTTAAACTCTAAGGCTTTGATTTTACAATTGAGCACAGGAAGGTGAATCCTTAATGTAGACCCGGATACTCTCTCAAGAGTCCATATGGACGAGCTCAATACCGAAACACCTGAAGTTGACTTCAATTATCCATACTTTTCATCAGAAGAGTATGTTGAATTGAAGAAGACAATAACTGAGAACCAAGACAAACTTCCAGACGTGTGTTTTTCGGACGGGTACGTATATAAACGGACTGAAAAAAGGACAGGAGATCCTATCCAAGAAGACAGGGCCTGGAAACTCTGGGTACCGAGGGAGTTGAAAACAGCGCATGACTCCTTCATCGCTGGTCATGGAGGAATCCACAAAACCCTATCCAAACTGAGACAAAAGTACTTTTGGCCTAACATGCAAGTGGAAGTACAAACTTACGTAAAGAACTGCGACATTTACAAGTGCAATAAGGCATCCAATGCAATTTTAAGGCCACCCATGGGACAACAGACAATGACAGAACGACCCTTCCAACGCCTATATATCGACTTTTTAGGACCATACCCGAGAACAAAGACTGGAAATACTCACATTTTTATTGTGCTTCACCATTTCAGCAGGTACGTATTTTTAAAACCTATCCGTAAAGCAACAGCGGCTGAGGAAGTGAAATACCTCGAAGAAACTGTCTTCCATATGTTCGGTGTTCCCGAGTTCACTCTGACAATGGAAAACAATTCATTTCAGAATTGTTCTCCAGCTTTTTGAAAAAATATGGGGTCAAACACGTGAGAACAGTGTTCTACCAAAGATAATATAATACAAAGATGTCGCATCCAGTAAAAGCAAAGTGAAACCAAAATAAAACCGTCCGTATCTGATATATAATACGACAACATGTTGCGAAATGTTGCATTGGTCAATTTAAAGAGCCAGAGCGAAAAATCTTTCTGGAAACATTTTAAAATTTGAAATCTCTTCAAAATGGATATCTCAAGGACAAAAATAATGTCTTCGTTGTTTTTGTATTTCGCTTTTTTTTAGTTTTTTGCTTATTATTTTTTGTGATCATGATGATGGTGGGCATAGATACACCATATAAAGATATTAATCTCGGCTGTCATCCGAGTTTGCCTACAAGCTAATTCAGGGGAAATTCAGGAGAAACACGCACACATATGCAGAATTCGTCCATTCACCACCATTTATTTGCACACATAGACAGAATTCCTCCATTCACCACCAAAATGTCGGTTATTTTAAAAACACCATGAGTATGTTCAAAAAGTATAATAAATTCAGCAACGAGTTATCAAGTGCTAACGCGACCTTATATGGATAAGTTTGTGGAAACAAATTTTGAAAGTGAAAATTTATAATCGATTTAAGTATATTCGATTGCCTTTTGTTTTTTAATCTCAATTTATTGAAACAAACAGTGAATATGATGAAAAAAAAAACAATAATATAAGAATGAGAAATCAGAAAATCAACGAAGCCGTCGTAAGACAATTTTAGGCGTGTTTTTTTTAGCAAGCCCGGAGGAAATTAGTAGAAAAAAAAATTGGTACGAAACCGAGTGAATACAAAGAATTCATATGTTTTGCCCATAATTGCGATTTGGTAATGTTCGTCTAGTTTTCGTGAACTTTTGCCGTCGGACGTGAAGAGCGCTCATCGACCGCTCTTTCGTAAGTTGTTGGATGCAAAAAAACAAAATGGGAAAAGTAAATTAAAAACAATATTTGGCGCATGGTGCTTATTTTTTGACTTTTTTTTCTGATTGATGAATGAGTGAAGTGAAATGTTAAGTTTTCCTTTAATTAATTTATATCACATCGAATTTAAGTGGTTTCGCAAAGTAAATAATTAAAAGCTTATCACTCTGTGCTGTGAAAATTGACATTGAACAAACTATTTGTTTTCTTACTTTCAACCACTTAAGAGCATTATGGATGACTTGTGAAATTGACGTTTCGGACAGAAAAACACAGTTCAGCATAATGTCATTATGAGAGTAAAAGAATGAAGGCCAAACATGGTGTCATTCACGGCAATATGAAATACTGCTATTATACACGACTAGTTTTTAGTCATTACTTCTTTTTAAATAAGGAGTGGGTCATGTAGGTCGTAGGCCAAATTTTGGCCACTGATTTTTGACATTTCTTATTGTATTCCTTGTTTATTTAACAATTCACTTCATTTATTTCTGTTGTTTGTAGAGCGCACATGTATACCTGTATGGTTGTTAATATTAATACATATATGTATATAGAGAGCATTGAAAATTTTAATAACCAATCAAACTAAAGGGAAATTCCAAATTTGAGTCAAGATTTAAAAATCAATGTGCAGTAGCGCACGACTCACAAGATCATCATCATCATCGTCGGCTCGACAACCGGGGTCCGGTCCTGGCCTCCTTCAACAAGTCTCTCCACCCATCCCGGTCTCGAGCCGCCGCCATCCAGTTGCGCACGACTCACAAGATGAATTTTCAAAAAAAGTTTAAAGAAGTTTCATCAATGTAATAGCGGACTTAGCATCATTAAATTTGTGTTTCTTTCAACACAACCCGATATCCCACCTCACATCCATCATTTTCATGGTGAAAAGCTGGTGAGTTGGAATTTTTTTAAAGATGGCTGCGTTATTTGCACATACAAAATGGTCGATCTAGCAGAACAGAACAAACCCACCCCATTAAATTGTTGTTGCAATTCACATCTATTCATCGACACGGGATGAAATTACAAATACAACAATGTAAACAAATGGGTTTTGGAGGGTGAAACGTACGAAAGATTGTCATCTTTATATGATGTATCTATGATGGTGGGTATCTGTATAGATAGACATGTAGTAACATTTTTGTTCTTTCGTCGCAAATCGCGATCTTCGTAAAAGGTAGCAAGGATTTTCTTTTGGTTTTATTTATTTTTGTGAGGTTGTTTTGTAGGTATTCCTTGAGAAATTAAAAAAAAATTGTGTGAGTGCCGGGACTCACGGTTAATATGTGCAAACATAAACGTGCGCGGATCCAAAACGGACTTGTTTTTGCTTGAAGGGGATCTTAAGATTTTTTTTCACTGAAAGCAGATAGTAACGTTGCACACCGTAACGTTGCACGACGTAACGTTGCACATGAACGTTCACGTTTTTTTTTCACTCTACCGCCAGCATAGATGTTTACACATCAAAAACATTTTCATTAATTTATTTAGTGAATTTCTTTTTATTCCTTCTGAGAATTTTTGTAGGGCAGAGAAATTCATGTACATAATATGTAGATATGAAGAACGGTTTCAAGGAATTATTTTGTAAGGATTTCTTTTTTTTCACATTTGGGGCTGGAGAATATATACCTATATGTATATCCGAACGGCAATCTAAAAGCAGCTTTTACTGCTAAACTACCTACATAGGCGCCTTTTCTCAGGGTGGAGGGGGGTAGTGCTTGTGGGCAAACAAAATATTTTGATAAAATTTTTAAGGTGTTATATTTCCTTGAATATTGATTTAATTTTTCTTATGGTACCTAGTCACATTTATTCTTTTATGTTAATAATAAATACTATAGGCAATAATGCTTATTTCAAAAAACAAAACATATTTTTTTGGTCTTTTTAATTGTTTGAAAACTGGAATTGCAATTTTCGTTGTTTTTACCAAAACGGTATAGGTACCTACGTATATTTTCATTATAAAAGACTCCGTATCTTCTTTTACTAGATTTTTGTGAATATCGACGAGTAATGAGCCATTCATTATAAACAAGCAGACTAAAAAAGCCGAATTCGAAGACGAGGAATAAAGTTGAAGGGCTCGTTATGTTTTGTAACATGGTATCCCGCCTCCCCCAGCTTCTGTTGTTCTTCCATTACAACGACTATGTTTTCCCTTAATTTTCGTAGACTTTTTTTCACATCTTGTTTCACAGACCAGGGGGATGCTGAGAATTTAATTTCTTAGCAATGAACTGTCCCGGAATAAAGTAATTATTTCTTTTATCGTCCCAACCTCATTTCTGACCTCGGACACTTCCTTTACATCATTTATAATACTTAATTCAGTTTGTGTGCCTTTCGATACAAATCTTTTATTTTTTTCCTTACCCCACACAATTTTCCAATATTTGTTCGTATGACAAAACAATTATATGAAAAATTTGTCAATATGAAATGAAAAATTAAATCCATTTGTATGATAAGCAAGTGCCCCCCTGCGGGCGCCTAAGCCTACCTAGTTTTGGAGGATTTGTGTGAATCCTTCGCAAGAGGCACCACCCATGGGAAATTATTTGTTTTGCTGTTTTTAGGTGGCTCGTACAGAATATACATAATGTACCTACATTCGCAATTTTCTGGTATTAATTTGCCGCTCACTTTTGGGGTGCTTGTTTAGAGTGAGTCCCCTTCCCTCTCACTTTTGGGGTGCTTGTTTGGAGTGAGTCGCATTGCCTCTCACTATTGGGGTGTTTATGGTTTTTTGGATCTCGCCATATTTCAGCATCCTTCTTAGCGCAAGGAATAAGTTCTGAAGAATGATGATACATTATGTTTAAATTGTTCAAAAATATAATTTTATATTTTATACAAACTTTTTAAAATGATTTGCAAAAACAAGTGAAGGAGCAGAAACGCGAAACGAGCGCAATTGAAACTACACGCTCAAAAAATGCTATACCAAAGTTTCGGCAAAACCTTCTATGTACCTGAAAGGAAAATATATCTTCGCTCAGCATTTCAGACAACGCAAATTCTTTGTTAATAAAACAATAAATCAAATTGTGGACAAAAGATGAAAAATTAATTTTCAAAAATTATTAGAGCTATGTATGTACAGTACATTATAAGGTTTCTAATATGACCAATTGGTCTTAACTTGTTGAGTGTTGTTTGAGATCAGGGTTCAAATAAAAAGAACTGTTATAAATGCTTAAGAATTATTTAAATGGAAGAGCAATCTTTCTTTCTGAATGGTAATAAGATCATGGTATTTTATTTTTCCTCACTTTCTTAAGAATTTAAGAAATCTTTTTTGAACTTAAAATTTCGTTACACCAAAGGCACAGTTAAGTTTTCAGGTAGTTTGTGAGCTTTACGATTTGGAAAAAGATAAGCAGGTGACAAAAATGTGTCCAAATTTAACGGAAAGCATATAAATCCTTCGTATTTTTACTCACTTGCAAGACAGGTTTCTTAGTCGCATAACCGTTGCTGGAATAAGAACCAATGTAGACAATTTAAAAATAAACTCTCCAGCCACTGCCTCAGCTACATTTTCGTTCTTTGAACGAATAGGCAAATTAATAGACTGTGATTCTATTTTGACGAAAATTCATTTGACCCCGCCATTCAAGTAGGCAATGGTGGTTATGAACATATTTATTAAGGATTGTGTTTAATAGGTATGTCAAGGGAATAAAATTGTTAAATGACTGAAGATCTTTCCCAAAAATTGACGGAATTCGACACACTCTAACAGCTGCATTAAATCTTTATAATCAAATCACAGCAAAAGATCTACCTATAACTTAAATTTTGACAAAGAGAATAAAACAAAACGTTGCTGCGAATCTTTTTAGTGTTGCAAGTGTTATTGGGGTCATAATAAAACCCATCAGTTTACGAGCTCAACATTTTGTTAGCAAAAATATTGCCGATTATTGCGGTGTACCTCGAGTTATAATTGTTTTGATGATGAAAATAATTCTTTAACATGCAAGTACATATTGAAAATTAAATGGAAAATCAATCAAGTGATTCATTTTAATTAGAAATGGATCAATTGGCAGACAGAACACTTTTTCAAATGGGTGTATTAGATTTTTTCCGATAGATACGTTTGGCAATTATATTAAAATGATAGAACTTCTCGGAGATATTTCACGTTTTTTTCGTTGCGTTTAAGATGCTTCTGTCAATAAATTTTATTTGATGTGAAGAGATTCCGAATCGAGATCTATGTAGTTATAACTTGTCGTCTGAATTTCTTTCATATCTTAGATTCACTCTTCAGTTTCAAAAAAATAAATTTAGTAAAACAAACAAGTAAAAAATTAGTCTAGCATCAGATTGACAAGGAGGATGTCATGTTTATTATGATATTATTTTCAAAGAATTTGAATCTCTCGGTTACTGCTTTTTATTGATTTCTGAACGTACCATGAACAATATTTCCTGAGTAGGACTGTCAGAAAAACATTGAGCATGGACTTTCTGTGTTCTAAGCAGATATCATTCTCTGCAAACCAATCAGGGGTGCCCTCCCTTGTCAATCTTATGCTTTCAGAAACTATGACTTCTCTTATGTTTTTAATTTGTTTGTTTTCTTTAAATATTTTTTGAACGTTGTAGAATGAATCTTGCAAATTTGAAAAAATAGATCTGAGGGTGCACGGAGGTTACCAAAATCAGAATTTTGGGCATAATTTCTGGCTAAATATAAGAAACTCAGACGGGCAGGTTATAACTTCATCATGCTTCAAAATAAACTCTTCACATCGAAGACAATTTACTTTAGGAAGCATTTTAAATGTAACGTAACCCGTGAAATATCTAAGAGAAGTGAGTTCAATTTTAATTTCATCGTCAAAGGTATCTACCGAGAAAAATTCCTCATATTCTTTTTGAAAAAGTGCTCTATCTATCAACTTATCGTTTTCTGCTATTAAAGGATCACTTGATTCATTTTCTATATCATTTTCAAAATTTATATTAAGAGGAATATCACTATCATCAAAAAAAATTAGAGCTTGGTGTACTGTGCACTAATCGACTAGACATTATTTTTGCAAGTAACATGTTCAGCTCATAAACTGATGGATTTTTATTATTTCCTCCCATTGCTCTTGCCACACTAAACAAATTTTCTGCAACGTCTTGGCTTAGCCTTTTTGTCAAAATATATGTTATAGATGCGTCATCTGTTGTCATATCCTTATATAATTCTAGCTCTCCGGAAATGGCTTATAACTTTGGTAATTCTTTTTTTTTATCTTCAAGGATGAATTATTAAATAAAAGATAATATAACAAAGATTATATTTTTATAGAAAATATATCGATTGGAATGAACATTAAATTATTATAAGAGGTGCAAATCTTCAATGTATTCAGTATCCTAAAAATAAATATCTATACTAAAAAAAAACTCTTGTCTAAGAACAGACCTAGTAAATCTGTCTGCAAATAAATTAATCTTTCTACCAATATCAAGATCAGGTAGGTAGGCATCTATTTTATCTATTATTTTTATTATTATTAATAATATTAATTTTTATCTATTAATAGGTATAAACTTTAATTTTTTATTTTTTTTAACTGTCGAAGAATAAAAATGTATTTAGAGTAAGTATAAGTATATTCGCAAATGATGTGTAACATGTCTTTGTTTCGATAACTTTATTGTTTAGATATTTAAAGCATAAACTATGATTCATTATACCATAATAATGATACCTTTTATTTCTTAATATTTACGTTTTTTATTGATTTTCTAGGCAAATTTGCTCGAAAGAATTTAAAATCAAGATTGTGCCGCTTTTATACCTCGTAGGTCTAAGGATAATAAGGGTGTCAAAATAACCGTTATTTTTGTAGGTATATGCGAAATTTATAAAAAATAAATGAATCCATTCATGCAATCAAGAGATATTAGTTCATTATGTTAAAGCACTCAAATATTGCAGTTATCTCCGTTCAACGGAATTCCAGGATTCTAATTTGCTGTAGGTAGGTATTCATATTTAAATCAATATTTTTCATCATCTGTCAAAAAGGCTCACTCTTAAAAAGATAAAAATCAAATACAGTGTAACTTCCAGATAAGTCAAACTCTCAAAATGTGAGAAAAAATTCTAGTTATAGAAACTTCGATTTAAAGAAATGAGAAGTTTTACTGTTTTATTTTATGAAATAGAATATTAAAAAAGGAATGATTTTTAATTAACGGAAGTTTAAAAAAAATCAGTGCATATTACACAAATTCAAATAGCTGTTGCATACTTTTCAAATTTTAACGAGCTGTTTCTTTTAACCGGGAGGAATACCTATACATACATATTCTTCAATAAAAAGGTAGATACCTAATTTTGAAGATAATAATTTGCAAGAGGAAAATTATTCTTCTTAACGAAATAAATATACATAATTACATTTATATAAAGATCTGTTGTTGACATAGTTCGATAGTTGGTTGACATAGTTCGATTGCTGTTCCCTTTAAAGTGTAACATATGACACATGAGGAACCTTTAGCAATAATCGAACTATGTCATGTGTCTTGCAAGCGATTCTTAAGAATTGTGTGTGGTCTCCAATTTAATGGCACAACACTCCTCCCCCCCTAAAATAAGAAAGGCGTACGAGGTGACGAGTGAGATCTTTCGGCTTCAGGTGCGGAAGTAAATAATTCATAGGTCTTTATCACAACATTGTATTTATTAAATTGCAATCTTTTGTTTTTTTTTTTTTGTTATATTATACCTACTTATAATTACATACATACATATTTTTCGATTTTTGTTTTCTTTGTTTGTTGACATTTTTTTTTTTTGTTATAATTTTTTTTTATTTCTTTTAATAATGCTTAGGTTGCATTTTTGTTTTGTTTTTGGTTTGTTTACAAATAATTATACCTGCGATGTTTCTTCAAGGTCAGGTGTTACCTTCATTTCAGGATCGTTTAAATTTTCTGTTGGTTTTTTGTTAAATGTACATTTTATTTTAATAATTTTTTTAAATATTACGTATAAAGCTAGAACTACAAGAACAAGAAAAATAATGGAAACAGAAAATTGAGCATGTTCATGTGTGACATGGAATAACAAATTATTTTGCTTTAACAAATGTTTAATACTTATGCTATAATTATCTAAATCCAGTTTTTCTATATGGGTGGTATGGGGTGAAATTTGGGATAAATTTGTGGGAATTACTATGTTTTCAGGTATGGTTTGTTCTTCTAAAAAGTATGAAATGGGAGTTTTATTTTGTATGGTGTTTGATGCTTGGAGGTAGACTTCTTTTGTTATTGCTTTACAAAATGGGTCTACACTCAGAATTCCACTGTCAGATATTGTGATCGTTTTTGGTTCGTCTCCGCACAAAATCCTAACGTTTGTTGGTTTTGGCATAACATACAACCATGAATTCTTACTCATTAGATTGAACCAGACTTCTTGTTCAAGCGCAAATATTTTTGTTTCACAATTAGCATAGTTTTGCATTCCTGATATTAATTGGATAATGCAGTTCTTCGTATTATGGTTATGAACTACGAAGTTTTTTTCGCATATGAAGTGATTCGAGTCTGTTTTGATGCATTTATCTAGATCTTCGCTATTCAAAAATATATACCGCCTATAATTTTCATTTATAGCTACTAACTCACTATATATTGAGACAAAGCTGTACGTGTTTTCTTTGTATTTGGAAGGTAATGGTGAAAGTTTTACTAAATTGAACTCTTCATCTACCAATGGAATAGTAACTTTTATCATGAGATTTTGATTTACGAAAATCGGACTCGTCGTAGTGATTTTGTCTATGATTGGAAGATTCATTCTAGATATTTTTATTGGGAATCTTATATTGTTTGGCAGTTCTAATTGGATATCTTTTAATGTAGAAATAAATACTTCTGAATTGAGGAATCTACTATCTAGCTTATTCACTTTTGCTCCTTGTAAAATGTCAAGAATTTGTGATTGTTTTGAGAGAATTTGTGTAGCAAATGAAAAAGCTAAATTGGATATTTGATCGAAGTTATGTAGTGTTTTTTCGAAATTTGTAAGATTCTGAAGTTTTATTGTGTTCTGTCTAATTTCTTCAGTAACAGAGTTAAAATTATTATTTATGCTTTCAGCTGTTTTATTCAGTGCGTCTAACACGTCAGTGATTATTGTCATTTGGTTCTCTGTTATGTGATGCAAGTTATTCTGATTTTCTTGAATTAATCTCAATGAATCATCTATTTTTTCTGCGTCTTTAGAATCCATTGTTCCAAATAAAAATTTCTCTGCCATCCCTACTCCATTGAATAGACCACCGTCTACTATGCTTCTTTTTGAAATTTTGTTTTTAAATAGTATACTATCAAGGATTTCGTTATTATAATTGATTTCTTTGAGGGAATTTTGTAAAAGTCTTAGGGTAATTTTGCAATGATCTAAAGGATATTCTTTTATGCTTAGGATACATAATTCAGAAAGGGTGTTTAGGTTTTGCTCTAATGACTTTGTGTTAGTTTTAATATTAGTGTTATTAATGTTGAAGAGAAAGGTCCATTTTGTGAGGGACTTTTCTAGAATTCCGATTGGTTCCAAGTATACTCCGGTTCTATTTAAAGGTCGTACCGTCACTTCTGCCTCGCCTGTGTTTAAAAATGTTGCTAACGTTGTTATGATGGTTATGATGATTTTACTAGAAATGAGAACAACACCGATATTGTATAAGTATTTGAGTGTTGTACTTATGTTTTGTGAGTGTGTATGAGTGTAAATTGAGTGTGCTTGTGCTTAAATTGTTGTGTGTGTTGTGTCTCTTTGGTTATAGTGTTTTAAGAGGTTATTGTGAACAACTTTTTCTTTTCTGCCTACTTTTATTCCTGAGTTTTCTGGGGACAATACTTCAGTTATTTCGTATGGTCCTTCAAAGATTGGGGATAACTTTTTATTAGATCGATTTTTGATTTCCATTAATACTTTGTCACCTACTTTATAGCTTATCTGACTAGAGTTTTTATCATAGTACGCTTTAGATTTTTCTTTAGCCTTAATTTGATTACTGCGAATTAACTCATAACCGATTTGCATTTTTGCCTTCATTTCTGAGACATAATCATCGTAGTTGTAGGTTGGTTGTACGCTTCTATTCAGCGTAGAAGGAATTGGTGCTTCAAAACCGAAAAGAACTTCGAATGGACTGTAGTTCGTGCTGGAGTGTGGAGTTGTGTTGTAGCAAAATATAGCATACTCCAGATAATTATCCCAGTTCGATTGATCCTTGCTTGCATAGTTTCTGAGGTAGTCACCTAATGTTCTGTGTGACCTTTCGAGGGCACCATTTGATTGTGGATGGTATGGACTAGTTTGAGTTTTATTGATTTTTAAAATTTTGCAAACATTTTTAAACAATTCGCTAGTAAAGTTAGTTCCTTGATCTGTGAGAATGGTTTGGGGAATCCCATAAGTACAAACTATTTTCTTTACAAGTGCTTCGGCCACAGTTCTTGCTTCTTGATTTGGTATAGCTATGGCTTGTGCAAATTTTGTCAAATCGTCTTGGAATGTCAGTATGTACTTGTTATCATTTTCTGTTATAGGAAGTGGTCCCACTATATCGAGAGCTATTCTTTCGAATGGAGTTTTTGCTGTTGTTGTGATGACCATTGGTAGTTTGTTACGTGCATACAACTTATTCTTTTGGCAAAGTTCACATGACGCAATGTAATGTTTTATATCTTCATACATATTTTTCCATTTGTATGTCTTTTTTATTCGTTTGAGTGTACGTTTGACTCCTTGATGACCGCCTAAAGGTGTGTCATGAAATTCATGTAAAATTTTCTTAATCTCCTCTGGACTAGAGACTTCGACAATGTTCTGACTTACATCTTCTTGATATGGTAAGTTTTTGCTATTACTACGTGTTATCACATTAACTTCAGCTGTTTTCATACGGGAGAGAGCGTCTGCGTTTGTGTTCAAACGACCTGCTTTATGAGAAACTGTAAAATCATATTCTTCAAGTTTAATGCGCCAGCGCATTATTCTCGAGGAAGGATCCTTAAGGTTAAACATCCATACAAGTGGTTTGTGATCAGTAATTACTTCAAAGTGTCGTCCATAAACGTATGGTCGGAAATGAGTTACTGCCCAAACAACTGCTAAAGCTTCCTTCTCTATGGTAGAATAGTTTTTTTCTGATTTATTTAATATTCTGCTGGCAAATGCTATAGGTAAATCGTTTTCATCGGTATCTTTCTGTGACAATACTGCACCTATTGCTTCATTACTGGCATCAGTTGTGATATAGAAAGTTTTTTCAAAGTTAGGATATTGTAAGATAGGGGGTTCGACAATTGCTTGTTTTAATTGTTTGAATGATTCATCGCAAAATGCATCCCATTTGAAAACTACATCTTTGCGCAGGAGTTTGTTTAGGGGATTTGCTATTTTAGAAAAGTTTTGTATAAACTTTCTGTAGTATCCTGCTAAACCAAGAAAAGATTTAATATCTTTCTGATTTCTAGGAGCTTCGATATTTTGTATTGCGGAGATCTTTTCTGGATCGGGTTTTACACCTGATTCAGAGATGACATGTCCTAAATACATGACTTCTTTTTCTTAAAATTTGCATTTGTCTAATTGCATCTTCAGATTGTATTTATCCAGAGCTTGAAAAACTTCAATTAATTTTTTATTGTGATCATCTAGATTCTTCCCGTATATCATTATGTCATCTAGATAAACTAAACATTTTATACCTTGTAGCCCTGTAAGGACTTTATTCATCAACCGTTGAAAAGTTGGAGGTGCATTACGTAAACCGAATGGCATTCTGTTAAATTCAAAATGTCCGTTTGGTGTGCTGAATGCTGTTTTCGCTTTGTCTTCCTCATTAACTTCAATTTGATGAAATCCACTGGCTAGGTCCAGGGTTGTAAAGTATTTTGAATCGCCCAATTGTCCCAAGATGTCTTCGATATTAGGTATTGGATACGCATCCGCGATTGTAACTTCGTTAAGTTTCCTGTAGTCCACTACTACTCTCCACTTCTGTTTTCCTTTCTTTGGCACGACTAGAAGAGGGGCATTCCATGGACTTGAACTTGGTCTAATTATTTCATCGTGCAACATTTTGTCTACTTGATTATTTATTTCATTTGTGTGAATTTGTGCTAATCGATATGGTCTAATGTTAACTGCGGGTAGATTTGGGTTTGTCTTTATTTGATGTGTAATCCCAGAGGTAGTTGACAGGGTATCACCATCGAGAAAAAATAAATGATTGTATTTACGGCAGATATCAATCACCGATTTCTTTTCTTCGCTATTTAAATGATCTAGTGGAAGTTGGTTTTGTATTTTACTCAATCTATCGTTTATATAAGTTTGAGTATCGAATGAATTTAGATTATAGATATAATAGTCATTACTATTTACAAGTTCTAAATTTAAATCTTGTAAGACAACATCTTCATTGTTGGCGTTTAGAATGGATATATATATATATCCGTTTGAAGGTTCAGTTATAGCTGAAGAGGTATAAACTTGAGGGCGAATTTCTTGTGAAAAATATATTTGATTTGTAGGTTCACGGATAGGTCCGTATTTGATTATTTTTTCAGATCTAGCAGGTATGGTAACAGACTTTCGCTTACTAATGAAATCTGTTGTATACCTTTTATCTTTGAAGTGGTATATAAGGGTATTATCTTTATAATTTAGTATGGCATTAAAATTTCGAAATAAGTCTTCACCTAAAATTCCGTCTTGTGTTATTGGAAAATGTTCAGGCAATACATGAAATAAGTATTTAAGATTAATTCCAGGTGTTATTTCTATATTCAGAAGCAGTGTGCCTAATGTTGATGTGGGAGTATTACCAATGCCTTTTAGTTCAGTAATTTTGTCAGTATGAACCCAAAGTTCTTTATTTAATTTATTTATTTTTATTAAACTCAGGCTTGCACCTGTGTCTAAAAGCATAATGTTCTGGTTGGAGATAGTATCTTTAGAAATTATATTTATTTCGCTTTTGAAACTAGAAGCATTATTTAAACATCCTATATGAGCAACAGTTTTGGATTTTTCGTTAGGATTTTGCGATTTTGAAAGAGAATGCGAATGTTTGTCATAATAATTATTTAGATCAGAGCTCAATGGTCCGTTTAGGAAGTCTTGCAAATTATTTATTTGCGCGGTACTTCTATTTTGCATGTGATTTTGGTTAAGTATCATATTTGCTTTTTTCGTATTGTTATACTCAGGACTTGGAGGAAAATTATCCCTTTTTTTGTTAAAATTTGGGAACTCTACGTTTTTGTTTCTGAAAGGATTGGAATATGTAGATGTTTTTTTTAAAGAGTTGTCTTCGGTTGACTTTGGATTTGGAATAGAGGATCTGGGATTTGGATGCAGTGATTCTGATTTTGAATTTTCATTTAGAGGCTGTGAACGAAATGGATTGGACTTTTGGCTATGAGACAGTGGATTCAGAGAAAGAGGATTCAGTGGATTCAGAGGAATTGAATCTTCTTTATGAGATTCTTGACGCAGTGGATTTAGAGAAATTGAATCTTCTTTTTGAGATTCTTGACGCAGTGGATACAGTGAAATTGAACCTTCATTCTTAGGTTCTTGACGCAGTGGATTTAGAGTTTTATTTGTATTATAGTAATTTCCACACCTTAATTCATATGTTTTACCTGGTTCCGGGTGTTGGTCGGGCCAGGTCTTCGCTCGTTTCCCGAATTTTGTGTTCCGCGTTGGTTGTCTTGCCTGCTGTTGTTATATTGTCTTTTTCTGCATTGGTCTATCGTGTGACCCAGATTTTTGCAGTAACGACATGAAACATTGTTTTGAACATTATTAACTCTCACCGTCTCGTTTGCATTGGAATTTGATCTGTTATTTCTGTTATTTGCGGATCTGTTTGAACTAGACTGAAAACGACACTCTGTTGTGTTGTGTGTCTTCGTTCGGCAGTGATGACAATATTTGTTATCAACAGTGGCACTAGAAAGGAGTTTTTCTTCTTCCATAGCAATATCTAGAGCTTCGTCTAAATCATTGCATCTGGCGCTTTTCACCAAAGTTTTTAATTGTGGTATCAACCCATTGCAAAAACTATTTAGAATAGTTTTTGTATTTAAGTTCCTGATGGCTGTATCAGCAGCGTTGTCCCCCGTACTGGCATTGGCATTATTCAGTTCATCAAACAAGGCATAAGCTCTTTCTGCGTAAGAGCTCACAGATTCCTTGTAACCCTGTTTGAATTGAAAAACTTCAGTCTGTATAATTTGAACAGACCTAGTTTTTCGGAAATTCTTGATAAGAGCCTCTTTTAACTCTGCCCAGGCATTATAATTGTTATATTTGATTATAACATTATATGCCCGGCTTGTTAATTTCGATTTGACAATATCAAGAAGCTCAGCCTTATCGGTTGAGTCGGGTGCCGTGGAGGTTTTGTTTGATTGCAGGTCTACTAATTGGATAAACCTATCTAAATCTTTCGCACTACCATTAAACTCAGGTATGAGTTTTATGGCTTGGGCTGCTCTGAAAGTCATTATTTTGGGTGGACAAATGATAGAAAACAACTTAAATAAATAATTTTATATAACTAATATCTATTATTTCTTACTATGACATTGTTGATGCTTCTTTATATGTGGAAATGATGTTTATATTGATATTGATGTTGATGCTGATGTTGATTGCCTCGGCGTGGCAATTTCTTCCTTCCTTCCTTCTATCGACCACAGGAAATCGCTTACCTCTGTGGGATATTGTTCACTTTTTCTTTCTATTTTTTTTTTTTGCTTATTGTTCACTCTTTTATTTGATCAGGTATTGTTCACTCTTTTATTTGATTAGGTATTGTTCACTCTCACAATTTTCTGGCATTATATTTTCTTTTTTTTTTTTAAATGTTGATTTCTTTTGTTTAGATTTAGCACTACTTTTTTTTATATATAAATATTTGCTTTGAATTTAGAATTTTAGATTTTGAATTTGAGTTTGAAATCGGTTTTTATTTTCGGGATTCAAATCAGATGCTTTAATTTGAATATCCCACCGCTGCCACCAAATGTTGTGTTCACCGAACACCGAAAGAAAACAACCTTTTTTCTTGGTCGTCAAAATGAGAGTGCCTCAAACTCTATTCATTATTTCCTTCGTTACCTATTCCGAAACCTAGATCATCACTTCCAGGTCAACCACGCATTCTACCTTACTTCACTTGCCTTGACACAGTTACAGTTTATTTAAACAACGAATGCACCGTATGTTATTATTGACATACTTGCACTCCATGGGTCAGTATTGTTTATGTTTGCAATATGACCCATGTCGTTGTTTTGCTGTTTGGTTGACATAGTTCGATTGCTGTTCCCTTTAAAGTGTAACATATGACACATGAGGAACCTTTAGCAATAATCGAACTATGTCATGTGTCTTGCAAGCGATTCTTAAGAATTGTGTGTGGTCTCCAATTTAATGGCACAACAGATCAAAAACACAGTATATGAAGATACCAATCTTTCGTACGTATCACCCTCCAAAACCCATTTGTTTACATTGTTGTTTTTGTAATTTCGTTTTGTGTCCATGAATAGATGTGAATTGCAACAACAATTTAACGGGGTGGGATTGTTCTGTTTTCCCAGAACAACCATTTTGTATGTGCAAATAACGCAGCCATCTTTAAAAAAATTTCAACTCACCAGCCTTTCACCATGAAAATGGCGGATGTTAGGTTGGATATCGGGATGTGTTGAAAAAAACACCAATTCAATGGTGCTTAGTCTGCTATTACACTACGAATTTCGCGTGATGAAACTTCTTTAAATTTTTCTTTGAAAATTCATCCTGTGAGTAGTTCGCTGTTACACAATGATTTTTAAATCTTTGGCATTTCACAGAAATGTCTGCAATAAAATAAATAACGTGATAAGTTAGAATTTATATATTTGCTATTGCTTTCGCATATACATAGCATAAAGGCTGTCCCAAACCAACGCGAAACATTCGCGCGAATATGCGACGACTGAATAATGTTCAAAGATTCGCATCGCGCCAGTGTGGGTGCTCCAATTAATCTCCATTTAAATATATTAAGACAGGCGAAAGTTTCGTCGTCGTTCTGAAGTATTCGCTTTGGTTTTGGAGAGCCTTATAATGCTCTTAAAAGCCATGTTTTTTTTTGCAAGCCCGGAGGGATTTGGTGGAAAAGAAATGATATTGGGGATTATCTATCGACGCCATCACAGAAAAAAATGGAGTTTCCATAAAAACTATTGATTAGAAGTACATATGTAATTCACGCCGTTAAAACATTTTAGCCCCGAAAATTATGTGCTCTTAGCTATGCCTGGAGGGCATTAGTTGTTGTTGCATTTAACATGTACATTCCTTAGCCCCGTCGCGACATAGTTTTGTTCGATCAATTTGCTCCAGGCTTGCAACGAGACTAGAAACATGCCAATTTATAACAGTTATAACAATTTTTGGCCTTTAAAAGCGGGCGTACCTTTACGCGCTTCGCACTACTTAAAAAAAAAAAACTTTAGGTGCTTGAATTATGCCCACCGGCGGAGGACCCTGGCCCTGCAGGGCCGCATAAACAGTAATATTATAAACAAAAACTGTTATAATTGGCATGTTTAGTAACTTCCTGCAAAAAAAAACACGCCTAAAGTTGTCTTACAACAGTTGCGTTGATTCTCTGATTTCTCATTCGTTTTTTTTTGTCATGTTCAAAGTCTGTTTCAATAATTCGAGAGCGAAATACAATACCAAACAATCGTAGAAACAAAACAAATAATGACAAAAGACAATCGAATATACTTAAATTGATTATAAATTTTCACGTTCAATTTGTTTCCACAAACTTATAAATACTTATAAGGTTGGGTTAGCACTTGATAACTCGTTGCTCCTTTTATTATACTTTTTGAACATACCCATTGAAACTCGTAAATAACCGACATTTTGGTGGTGAATGTACGCTTACTGCATGTGTGTGCAAATAAAGCGTGGTGGATGTACGCTTACTGCATATGTGTGCGTGTTTCTCCTGAATTTCCCCTATATGAGCTTGTAGGCAAACTCGGATGACAGCCGAGATTGGTATCTTCATATAGAGTGTTTTTGATAAAGATTAGGAAGGTAACCAGGTAGGTATGGATTTTTGATATGTAACTGCTTAGTAATAGGTTTAGGGGGTACATTGTCGTGAAAGCCAATTTCCGTGATACCTACTTACCTATTTATCATTTATAATAATTTCTGGCTAAATATAAGAAACTCAGACGGGCAGGTTATAACTTTATCATTGCCTACGTTCTGTAACTCTCGCATGAATAAAATTGGTCGAGAAACTATGAAAAATGGAACAAAACCCATACGATTTGTTTCAATTTTCATCGTTTCTCTACTGATTTTATCGATGTGAGAGTTACAGAACCTAGGCACAGAACTGAAGTACATAGGTATATTTTATATCACTTTTACTATTAATAAACTAACCACCGCACGAAATAAACAAATAATGACAAACTTTTTAACCTTTACGATTTGCAAAATAGAATGAACATTCACGTTCCGTCACTTTTGGTAATTTCTTTATGTTATACAGTTATACTGTTATACGAGACCGAGGGCAGCTTCATAATATAACAATTTTCAATTGGAGTCAACTTTTTTGTATGAATACACTATCCAGTCACTGATCTCTATAATACACTGGATAGCGTATTCATACAAACAAAATGACTCCAATTGAAGATTGTTATACGGTGCGCTTGGCACCAGGTTTGTATAACAGTATAACTTCATTTTGTCAAAGTGGCTGAACACAATACACGCGAGTCATGGCGCGCGTCCTTATCTTGCAAATGTTAAAATACATAAAATCTCGTTATAGAACGGTGTTCACATTGGACTGTGTCCTTTGACTATTTTTGGCGTCTCTGTGCTTTATCTCACTCACACTTCATGGTGAGAAAATGATGGCAAAGAAAGTAAGGATTTTTTGATTTCTTGCCTAAGATTGTTCATTTTTTTTACGTTTTCTTTTTTGATATCTGTTCTCTCTGTCTGTACCTTATTTTTGGCACTTAAATCCTACGGAATCCAATTTTTTTAATTGAAAGCATTTTCCTAATAAGATTTATATTTTGTAAGTGAAATGTTTCTAATTAATCCTTCAACGAGCAAAGATTTTTGTTTTGTTTTAACGACTGCTGCACGTCAGAATAAGTCGGATGTGTTCACATTAGGTTTTGTGTCTGTAGCGACAAACGCGATTCTGGAAGTTAAATAGTAGGTGACATTTCTTGCGAATTTGCACAAATTGTAACAAACACTGAATTGTAATTTTTTGTTGTTTGGATAAACGCACAATTTTTTTTTGTTTTGTATGGTAAATTAAATGCCATATGAAATATTTGTTGTGAATTTGAAGGACCATTATTTTTTGTGTTCAAATTCCTGTCAAATAGAACTCACACCATCATATACAAAAATAAGCCATCTGAAATGGTTGAAAGAAATTCGACACAAATCTTATGTGGTTTTCCAAACAACCAAAAAAATTGATTTTTATTGGGGTCAACTTGATCTTTTTCAGATTTTACGTTCCTAACAACCAAAAAAATTGATTTTTTTCGTGGTCTGTTTTTTTTCTCGATTGATCTTTCAAATCTCGATTTATTGGCAGATTTACACATACTTTCACACACACTTGCACACAAACCAAATTGACATTTCTAAACGTCGTCTTTTCCTCGTCAGTTTAATTTCGTGTTGGCCTTTCGCTAGCATTGTTTACTTTTGATAAGGCATTTGTTTAGTAAAATAAATACAAATAATGAAGTTTAATTAGTGAAATTTTTGTCTTTATTGTCCTCATTACCGTCAACCATTGACTTCTTGAGTTCGGAGTCAATCAGTGATTAAATTTGACAAATGTTTAATATGGAATGAAAGCCATTGTGGAAACATGTGGGTTAGTCCATTGTTTTTTGTGAAAATAAAATTATTTTTATTAAAATTCCATAGTAATCCTTTTGTAGTGACCTTGTTTCATGTTCATTGTCTTCTTCCTAACCATCGACCGATAACTTCTCCTTTGATTTGGATTTTGGATGGACGGGATTCCTGTGGATATATGGATCCGACCGATGGCCAAATCATGTTATAAAGCAGTGATAGTATACCAACAAAATAAAATTCCTGCTAGGGAACAAAAAATTCCCTAATTTGTATTCTATTTTTTTATTTCAATTTGATTGAACAAAATAATGTACAATATCACATTCATTTAAATGAAGTCAAGAAAAGAATCCGTAAATCTTTTCTTTCTTATATTTTGTCATAATTTCAAAATGGCCTGAGGATATTAAAAATTTCAAGATTAAAAGTCAGTCCCACTTTTGAGTTTTTTCTTATAAAACAAATCAATAAAGGCTCCCAAACCGGCGCTAAGCCTTCGCGCGAATATGCAACGAATGAAGAATGTTCAAAGATTTGCATAGCGCCAATGTGGGTTCTCTCATTAATCTCCATTTCAATAAATTAAAGGCTTAACTACATAAGCCCAAAAAGTGAAAAAGTACAAAAGTGAAAATTTTCAAACTCATTTTGGAATAGTTTTTCTGACTGGAAAACTTATAAAAATGATGCAGAAAGCTTAAATTTTGGTCTACAAAAAAATTTGTATATTCTTTTTCACAAAACAACTGCACTAGCGGGAAAAAAAATATTTTTACTTTTGTACAAAAGTACTTTTTGGCTTATGTAGTTAAGCCTTTAAGGCTTAAGAAAATTTTCAAACTCATTTTGGAATAGTTTTTCTCACTGGAAAACTTTTAAAAATGATGCAGAAGGATTAAATTTTGGTTTAAAAAAAATTTTGTATATTCTTTTTCACATAACAACTGCGCTAGCGGGAAAAAAAATATTTTTACTTTTGTACAAAAGTACTTTTTGGCTTATGTAGTTAAGCCTTAAGACAGGTGAAAGTATTCGCGTAGTTGAAATTAATTATAATTTAAACACAAAAATGTTCTTTTATAATTTGAAAAAAAAAACGTTTTGTAAGAATTTTTTCTTACGCATTTTTCACCAGTTTCATCAAGAAAATAAAGCCAAATATATAATATTTTTGTATTAAAGAAAAAATTGTTCCCTAGGAAAAAAATACTTGTAGGAATTTTTCCCTACATATACTATCACTACTTACATCAGTAAACACAGACAAATCACCTACACCTTTACAAAAAAAAGGATCAATCGCGATTCGTTCTAGTTACCACGATTGATCTGGAATCTGACCCCCAAATCTGAAATGGTTGACTGGAAAACCACATTAATAATCACGCTCATGTGAACGCGCGAGTTATGTTTGTCGTGAAACGGGAGCTTAAAAAAAACCAACTTTCTTCTTTGACAGACAAACTTTAATTGAAATTCAAATCAATAATTAAATACAATATTACAAATACAAATTGTTTAGTTAGGCAAAAATACATAAGTCTTTAGAATTCTTAGAAACAATAATGCATTAACCTTTGAGGGAAATGCTTACTTATTAAAAATACAAATTCATTGGAAGTCAAAATATTTGAAAGCAAGAATTGCTTATTTAGCGAAAAAGTAAAATAATGTTGAAGTAAAAATATTTAAAAGTAGGAATTGCTTATTTAGCGAAAAAGTAAAATAATGTTGAAGTAAAAATATTTAAAAGTAGGAATTGCTTATTTAGCGAAAAAGTAAAATAGTGTTGATTAATCAGAATCAGGTTATCGGTTATGGTGTGGGGGCGGTTTGGTTGCACATGTAACTCCTCCCCCCTTAGAATAGAGCGACGGCCACAATGACGTAATTGGGGATGGAGCGAAAGACATCAGTGTTGGTTGTTGATCTTCGTTGCGATGGGTTTTTCTTCTTATGATGATAACGGCTATGATGATGACTATGATGGTGAGTATTGTATATAATGCTGTAGATGCTGATATAAGGTGAAGGACTTCTGTTTTTGCATAGAATTTTGCAAAATTGGAGTTAGTGATGAAGTTATACTCCTTTAGCTTTTCCAGACTAAGGTCTTCTTTGATAACTGTAGCTTTTATATGGCTGCTTGGGGGTGGTGGAATGTGGATTTCGTCCCAAAAGGTGTTAGGATTATCTTCATATGTGAGACCATTTATCTCGATGCTGCAGTTCTGGAAATGAATAAGTGCTGTGCCTTCTAGCACGGAAGTTTTTGTACTGCAAGTAGAGTTAATTATTAATTTTGGTGTATTTAATAGCAAAATATAATTTTTCTCTGGTTGTAAAATTTCTGATGTTTTGCCTTTGTCGGTGAAAGGGCAATTAGCTGCTTCGTTCTTCATAAGTTTTCCCATGCATTCGGAGTTGTTGATGTCTTCTTCGTGATGTGCATTCGTGCAGTAAAATGTACCTTCTATCTTGGGGCAAGGTGTTGTAAAATGCTGTATTTTGTTTTCGTTAATGTTTATGTAAGGTTCAATTGTAAGAAATTTTGTTTGATTTATTGGAAGAGGGACTACATGATAAAAAAAATATTTTTCATTAGACAAATTTGGAATTCGTACATTAAATATAATTTTAGAGCCATTGTAATATGCTTGTAAGCCTAGAAATTCATAAATTTGCTCGTTAGATTCGATTTTAACATTTTGTTTGATA
Organism: Leucozona laternaria; assembly: GCA_932273885.2. Taxonomy (NCBI): domain Eukaryota; kingdom Metazoa; phylum Arthropoda; class Insecta; order Diptera; family Syrphidae; genus Leucozona; species Leucozona laternaria. The sequence goes on along the minus strand of OW026366.1, from coordinate 88,289,867 downwards.
AATTTATTTTCAATATAATAGAGTTCTTCTGTATTTAATAGAAATTTAGGAATTATATTTAATTTACTGAGAATAACTGCTTCAGCAATATTTGAAATATGATTTGTTAGTAAATCAATGTTAAAATTTATTTCGTTTAGATATTGTGTTTCTAGAAAAACGTGATTTTCTCTTTTTACAGCATTATAAGTTTTTAAAAGGAATTCTTCAATTTTATTTTGTTGGTTATTAATGTGTGAGGTGATGTTTTTAAATCTCTCTATTGTTTGAGAGTTAATTACGTTTTGGGATAAAAGTGTATTAGTAATATTGGTAAGGTTTGAATTGAGGTATTGAATTTGTTCGTTTATAGTTTGTGCGTCTTGCGCATCCATGTTCCCGGTTATGAACTTAATAGTTGAACCAAGTCCATTAATAAGACCTCTTTTGTTTCTTTTCATAGGATATAATGTAGCAAATTTATTTGTTAGTTCTTTAAGTTTAAGTTTTGTTACGTGAATTGAGTTAGTATATGTAGCTCTTTTTTCGAAAAGGTTTAATGTGTTAGTAATTTGTTGTATGTTATTTTGATAGTCTTCTAGGTTAACGATATGGATTAAATTATTATAGTTAATAATTGATCTTGAGGGTCCTAGTCGGAGGGTAAGTACGCCGCGATCTTTTGGAAAATTGAAGATTTCTATTAGTTGTGTTACTACCAACGGAATGCTGTAAAAAGATTACATTAAATTATGTTTTAGATTTTTTTTTTTTTTTTTTTTTTTTTTTTTTTTTTTTTTTTTTTTGTATTTATATAATATAAAAGCTTGTATATTATTTGAATGATGTTAACCATATTCCTTGGTTACATATTCTTAATATAAGCTTAGTTATTTTTATTATATTTTTTTTTGTTGTATATACATGTGTATTTAAATATAAGCTTTGTATTATTCGAATGATGTTAACCATATGCCTTGGTTACATTTTCTTAATATAAGCTTAGTTATTTTTATTATATTTTTTTTTTGTTGTATATACATGTGTATTTAAATATAAGCTTTGTATTATTTGAATGATGTTAACCATATGCCTTGGTTACATATTCTTAATATAAGCTTAGTTATATTTTTTTTTTTTTTTTTTTTTTTTTTTTTTTTTTTTGTTTTTTTTTTTTTTTTTTTTTTTTATATATGCCTTGGATAAGAGAAGGGTTTACAAATGCACTAAATTCTCATTAGATTGTAATGAGTTTAGGTTTTTTTTTTTTTTTTTTTTTTTTTTTTTTTTTTGTAATGTACCACGATTTACAGTTGAGATAGGGAAAAAGGAAGTATAAGAATAAGTAGTATTAGGATAGTGGAGAGGTTTTTATTGTTTTGTCATTCTTCTGATTTTACTTTTGTGTAATTTTTTGTTGTTCTGAGTAATTAATGTAAATTTGTTATTTTGTTTAACTTTTTGCTTAGAAAATCTGGGTGTGAGTTTATTTCGCCTACATTCTTTGCGAAAGATGGTGTCTTCGACTTCTAAGTCTTTTGGTGTTTCTCTGTTACCATTCAACTTTTCAGTTCTATTTTTTGTAATGGTATCTACTTTTTCTTTGATTTTAGGGTAGATGTTATCAATAAACTCATTTAATTTAAGAAGGTACTCGTGTTCATTTGAGAATTTAAGGGTTTTGAGAAATTTATATGGTCTACCGAAAAATAGTTCGTATGGTGTAAGTTTTGTAACGGAATGTATAGCGTTATTATAAGTTATGAGTGTTTCTGATAAAATTTCTTCGTGGTCAACTTTTAATTTTTCTTCTATTCTTTTTGTATAGATGATCCTATAAATTTCAGTAAGGGTTGAGTGGAGTCTTTCAACTATACTATTACTAGAGGTTTGTTGAAACGATGTAAAGTGAAGGGTGATTTCATGTTGTTTGCAATAATCTTGGAATATGTTCGCGATGAACTCGGAACCTTGGTCGCATATAATTTTCTTCGGAATGCCGTAAAGGCTTATGAATGTTTTGAATTGTTTGAGTATGGCTACACTTTCTCTACAGTTGAGAGGAAATCCCCATGCGAATCTTGAAAATTTGTCAATTATTGTTAGTATTTGATTTTTATTTATTGTATATATATCCAAGTGAATAATTTCTAGCGGTTTTAGGGGATTCTCGGGTTGGACATATTTGATTTTTGGAGGGTTTCTATCATATTTCAGTTTTTTACAATGATCGCAGAAGTTTAGGGTTTTTTCTATTTTCTCCTTCATATGAGGGAAGTAGTATTCGCGTTTTAAATGGAGTAATGTTTCGTTTATTCCTCTGTGGTTCGAGCGATTATGGTAGTCACGTATAATCTGCTCTTGTTCATCCGGTTGTCGGATGTCTTTAAGGATCTCTGTGCATCTTAATAAACGGAGGCTATTGTTTTGGGAGAAATATTTGGAAAAAGTTGTTTGTAATATAGAGAAAATTTCGTCTGTAGTATAAACGGCAGTTTGTTTTCTGTGTGGAAAAAATTTCTTGAGTATATCTATCATGATATTCTCGTCATATGTCGTTCTACGTATTGTTCGTCTTTGTCTATTTTTGAAAATTGTTTCGACTGTCGTCGGGGAACCTTTGTCATTCATTTCTAGTATGACTTGCAAATTAAATTCATTTAAGGGTTTCTCTGATATTGGGATTCCGTCGTTTAGATTTTCCTGAGCACTGTGTACTGTTTGAAGGTCTTCATCATTAGTGAAAATTTCATGATAAGTTCCATCCGGATTTGTCAATCTAATGCGGCTCAAGGCGTCGGCGTTTGTGTTTGCTTTTCCCTTTTTATAAACGATTTCGAACTCGAATTCTGCTAGCTTTAAACGCCATCTAACTAATTTTGAGTTTGGTTCTTTAAGGTTCATTAGCCACATTAATGGTTTATGATCCGTAACAATTAGAAATTTTCGTCCGAAAAGATAGGGCCTGAAATATTTGGTTGCCCAAACAATAGCGAGAAGCTCTTTCTCTATTGTCGAATAATTGCATTCGGAAGAAGAAAGAGTTCTGCTTGCGAAGGAGATGGGCTTGTCGCTTCCGACTCTGCCTTGCGACAAAACTGCGCCTATTGCATAGTTACTAGCATCGGTAGTAACTATGAAAGGTTTTGAGAAGTCGGGGTGGACTAAAATGGGGTTATTCGTAAGAAGGTTCTTACATGTTTCAAACGCTTCTATGAATGTTTGATTTGTAGTTTGATCGGCTCCTTTTTTGAGTCGATTAGTGAGTGGTTTGGTTATTTTTGCCAGGTCTTTTATAAATTTCCTATAATAATTGATAAGACCTAGGAATGATTTTATTTCTTTGTTAGTTTTAGGGAGTGGGAAATTTTTAATGGCCTCAATTTTATTTGGGTTAGGTTTAGTTCCTTCCGGTGTGATTATATGGCCTAGAAAGGCAATCTCATGTCGTAAGAACTCACATTTATCCATTTGGATTTTTAAGTTGGAGTTTCGTAGTCTATCGAAAACTGTTTTTATGCTCTCGATATGTTCCTGTAAGGAAGTGGAGTATATAATAATGTCGTCTAAATAGACGAGACATATTTTGCCTACTAGTTCTTTGAGGACGTTGTCCATCACTCGTTGGAAGGTGGATGGGGCGTTTTTCAGCCCAAATGGCATCCTAAGATATTCGTAATGCCCACCTTCTACCGTGAATGCAGTTTTGGGAATGTGAGCTGGGTCCATTTCGATTTGGTGAAAACCGCTTGCCAAATCGAGAGTGGTGAAGTACATACATCTACCTAATTTATCTAGTATTTCGGTGATGTTGGGAATTGGATACCTGTCTGAGACTGTTTTTTCATTGACTTTTCTGTAGTCAATAACGAGTCTCCATTTTTGTTTTCCACTGGCATCCGATTTTTTGGGTACTATCCACACAGGTGAACTCCAAGGGGAGTAGCTTTGGCGGATGATTCCCTGTTCCAGCATTTTCGAAATCTGGTCCTGTACTTCTTGTTTATGTATATATGGGTATCTATATGATTTCATATAGATGGGTACGTCATCAGTTGTGTTAATAGTATGTTTGATTTGATTAGAAAAGGTAAGTTGCTCTCCTTCTATGTATATGATATCATTATACCGTTTACACAATTTTAAAAGTTGATTTTTCTCTTCTTTATTTAGATGATCGGTACGAAGTAGATGCTCTATGTTCTTCCTCTCAGTAGTTTTCTCTTCTTCCGGTGTAATGTGCAGATTGTTAAGTTCTAAGTATTCCTCTGGTTTGTACTCTGTTGATTGTAATGATTCTTCTAAAAGTATGTTTTCGTCGGATTCGGAGTAGTTTGTTATCTCGACGGTGCTGTAGCCATTAATTGCTCTGTAGATGCCTTGTGATATAAATACATCTGGTTTAAGTTCTATGGTATTTAAAATTATGTCACCATTCAATTTATTTACGGGAAGTTTTGCTAGAATCTTGGATTGAGCTGGGACATTTAATACGTCTGATGATTCATTTGGTTTAAAATGAATTTCGACTACAGAGTTTTTCGTGACAAGGATCTTGTTTTCAAGGTCAATTTTAGCGTTTAATTGCAACAGTGTATCTAATCCGAGGAGGCCATCAAAGAAATTATGAAATTTGAATATAAGGAATTTAAGGAGACCATCTTGATTGAATTCTTTAAATATTTTGACATTAGTCTGAGTTTTAAGTTGGTATTTCTTAAATACTGTTGTTATCGTAACAGGGTCACAATGAAGAAGTTTTTCATGTGGTATGTATTCTGGATTGATAAAGGATGCTGATGCACCTGTGTCTAGAAGGAATCTCAAGGGTCGACCAAAAGGAGAGGATATGTTAATAAAGGGAAGTGTGGTTGGGTGAGATTTTGAGTCTATATATCCGGTGGACTCTTGGAGGTTGTATAGAAAAAATTTTGATTATCATTAATATTTGTGGGTTCATTGTCAAAATATTTGTCCAATTGTTGGAAGGAGCCTTGATTGTCGTCTTGAACTTCTTGAAGATTGAAATTTGTATTCTTTATTTGTTGGCTGGGACTGGTTTTGATTTTTGGAGATGAATTGGGATTCTGAAATTTATTGAATTGAGTCTCTTTCTTTTGGAATGGTCGGGAATGACTTGGCTCATTAAAATTTTGTGTATTTCGCATTTGGGGTGATTTGGAAAATGGATTATTTGATTGCCATTGGTTTTGGTTGTTGTAGTATGTCCTTGATTGATTTTGGCCTGAACTGTTTGTATATCTTGGATTTTGTCTTGAGTTATATGGATATGTTTGGTTTTGGTCTGAATTATTTGTATATCTTGGATTTTGCCTTGAATTATATGGATATGTTTGATTTTGTCCTGAATTGTAGTTATATGGTCTGTACCTATACTGTTGCGAGTATCTTTGATAAGATATATTTTGTTCTTTAATGCAACAAGATAGGGCTGTAGCTAATGAGTCAGGTTGCATGGTTCTTACTCTCGAACCAAGTGGTTCATTTAGTCCACTCAAAAATGAATTAAGGCACATTTCGGAATACAAATTCTTTTTAGCTTGGATTACAGACGGGTTTATTTCCTGAATAAGGATATTGTTGCATAAAGCAGATTGGATTTCAATTATTTCACCGTAGAAAGATTGAATCGTTTTATTATACTGCCTTATATTATGGAGGTCTCTAATAAGGGATGTTTCGGTTCGTTTGTCGGAATAGTGGAGGATAAGATTTGTTTTTATATCATCCCAAATTAAAGGGGTCCCGTACATATTAAGTATTTCATTTGCTTGGCCTTCAACCTTATTCCGGATAGCCCTGAGAAGTATTTGGCCGTAAGGCGTGTTATCAGTTCCTCTAATGTGAAGAAGAATTTCTTCCACATTATTTAGGAATTCAAATAAGAGACGAGGATTCCCGTCAAACTTGGGAAGATCTTTAATGGCATCGGGTATCCTAAGAGAATTAAAAATTTCACTGTGATTTATAGTTCGTTCTGTAGTTTGTGTAGTGTTGTCTTGTTCGGTAGTCATGTTAAATGATTCAGTACTAGAGAATGAAGAATCTATATTTTCAGGGATGGAATTAAGACTTCTTGAAAAGCGATTTAGATTATTAGAGAGATATTTAAAGTTATAGGGGAAAAATGAGCGTCGTGGTTTTACAGGAGGTCCCTTTTCTTTAGGCATTAATTCGATTTTAAAAGAATAAATATTCTGTGATTTTGTTCGAGTTACATGTATGTATTTTTTTTTAAAAAAAATTCATATATTGTTTTGAAAATATTGTTTTGAGATTTAAAATAATATAATTGAGATATATTTATAATTTAATATTTAGGAAATGATTGATATACTTATATATGTTTTTTTTTTTTTTAATTATACAAATTGTAATAGCACTCACAAACACATGCACCCAAGAAGAATTATCCTTTTTTCCATTTTTTTTTTTTTGGTATGTGGTAGGTTCTTTCGGTGATAAAGGGTCAAAACCCAACAGCTAACAGTTCCAAATAGTTAGATTTAATTAAAAACACACTGTTCGTAAGAGTTTATAACTTTTCTTATATATTTTCTTTCCTTTTATTGGATTAGTCACTAACACTGCTTTTTATTTATTTTTTTTTTTTTTTTTTTTTTATTATAATTTTCACATCAAAAAATTGTCTTAGCTGTTCACCGCGGACTAACGACTGCGCCAGTTATGTTTGTCGTGAAACGGGAGCTTAAAAAAAACCAACTTTCTTCTTTGACAGACAAACTTTAATTGAAATTCAAATCAATAATTAAATACAATATTACAAATACAAATTGTTTAGTTAGGCAAAAATACATAAGTCTTTAGAATTCTTAGAAACAATAATGCATTAACCTTTGAGGGAAATGCTTACTTATTAAAAATACAAATTCATTGGAAGTCAAAATATTTGAAAGCAAGAATTGCTTATTTAGCGAAAAAGTAAAATAATGTTGAAGTAAAAATATTTAAAAGTAGGAATTGCTTATTTAGCGAAAAAGTAAAATAATGTTGAAGTAAAAATATTTAAAAGTAGGAATTGCTTATTTAGCGAAAAAGTAAAATAATGTTGAAGTAAAAATATTTAAAAGTAGGAATTGCTTATTTAGCGAAAAAGTAAAATAGTGTTGATTAATCAGAATCAGGTTATCGGTTATGGTGTGGGGGCGGTTTGGTTGCACATGTAACTCGCGCCCTGCCGCGTGTCCTGACGCGCGTACTGTGTTCAACCAGTGAACTGAAAAATGTACGTCAAATTACTTCTTTTTTTTAAAGACAGACGTCAAAAGGTGCGCTTGGCACCAGAATGTCATCTTCAATTGGAGTCAAAAAAAACTGTTATACATAAAGGGAGTCCACTATCCATTGTATTATAGAGATCAGTGCATATGTTGAGGTAGGATAAGTTTTGGGGTAACGTCATCTGTTGGAGAAGAAGAGAAGTAAATATGACACCATCAAGATGGTGGAAGCGATTCTCGAAGGGTTGGAATTAGAATTGAGGAGAAATCGAAATAGGCGACTACTACCACACTTACATCTATAATAAGAAAAAAAAAATAAACTAGCGGGTATATTAAATCGTACGATGTTATAACTGTGTGGGAGTAGAAATTGTATAGAAAACAAAGTGTCATGTTCGCAGACTGAAAATCCGGAGGGAAGAAAATTTAAATGACAGCTATCTCTAAATCTTTCCTCAGAGGTGAACACGAGCCGATTTATAGAGCTCGGATGAGACCATAGAGTACCTATATTACCTAGAGAACCGACCGGTACCCCTCTTGCCTTAAACACCCGCAAATTTTATTTGAGGTGAGTAAGTGAAAACTCTCTTCCTTTACTCTTTTTTCCTTATCCGTGAATCCGTGTGAATGGTGGATATAAAAACAAATTGGCGCATTAGTTCAAAAAGGTACGTGTCTAAGGTTTAATTGTGAACAAAGTGGTGGCATTAGCTCAAAAAGGTGCGTGTCTACGATTTGCACACCTAAATCGTAGACACGTACCTTTTTGAGCTAAGAAACTAGAGTGCGCTTCCAATTTTCGGTAGGTGTTTTTGTTTTTTTTTTAAACATAAATATTCAAAAATATTATTTAATTTACTACCCGGGAGCAACAATGACCGATATTCTTCATAGTTTAGGTTGACAAAAGGTTAAAAAAAGAAATTTGACTACGAAATTAATAAATTTCTCAGTTTTTGAATTTAACGGATTTTTTTTTTGAATCCCTGGGCGGTCTTATCCACCTTATTGAGCACTTTGAGCAATTTGAGCGAAGTCCTTTCAATTGAAGCCATGTTGGTTCGGTCCCATTTAAAATGCATTGGACAACAACCCCATACAAAACTTAATGGGCATTTTCCTCTCAGTACAGCTTGTAGGGTGGAAGAGAACGACCGCCTAAGTCGGTTCTCTAGGTAATATAGGTACCATAGAGTACCTATATTACCTAGAGAACCGACTTAGGCGGTCGTTCTCTTCCACCCTACAAGCTGTACTGAGAGGAAAGAGTCCATTAATTTTTGTATGTAGTTGTTGTCCCATGCATTTTAAATGGGACCGAACCAACTTCGCTTCAATTGAAAGGACTTTGCTCAATTTCTTCAGCTTGCTCAATAAGGTGAATAAGACCGCCCGGGTATTTAAAACAAAAATCAGTTAAATTCAAAAATTGAGAAATGCAATAGGCCAATGACCGATATTATGTAATAATACATTTAGGTCATTCTAAAAGAAAAGTGCATTCGAAAAGCATCTGATCGAATATTCAACAGTGCGGTTCATAAGAATTGGTTCGCTATTTACGGTGAATTCTTTTTTTATCGTTTCTTTTTATTAGACAAAGAAAATATGTTTTCTCATAAAAAAAAAACAATTACCAGAATAAATTCACTGAAACATCAAAAGGTGGAAATTATTTTTGTATAGTGAATAAAAGATAACCTTAGTAAAAAAAAAATTAAATACCTATGATTCATAGAAAATAAGTATCGGTTCAAAACGGCGGCCGACACCAAAGTAGGAAGAGACCTACTGGTACATTCCGTGGGGGTGGAAATTATCCATACAAATATTGAAAGCAGAGGTAGTTGGAAATAATTAATGATAATAGATATAACAGCAGACAAAGTGATGATATTTTAGGAGTGAAAATAAAATATTTAAAATATCCTTTAGGTATCATGATCATGCATGATCACATGACTGGCTATATATCTACAGCTATAAAAATCGGCACTACTACATTTATACAGCTATAAGTAGATAGCAATAGATAGATCCAGGATCAATAAGCTAGGCAGAAATAAGCCTTAGTCTCTGCATTGCATTCTTAGGATAAGGATCCAAAGTCAAGAGTACCGACTTTTGGGACGATTTGAACGGAGCAAAAGGGTGCTCCGACAGACCATAGAAGCGGAGTTAATAATAAGTCAATTTGAGTGGTTTGTACTTCTTGAAAGCGCTAGACATAGAAGAAGGAACAGAGATAAGAACGAGGTGTTCCAGAGAGGGACTGTTGACGACAAGATTTGTATTATAAAAAATTAGTAAAAAATATGTTTTCCGAAAGAAATAAAAAATGCAACCACATTGTTAGAAATTTGAAAGATTGTCATTTTATTGGCTCATAAGACCTAGTGTATAGTCGATTTGTACACTTATTCAACTAATTCTTTGACGTTTAAATCTGCTGAATTTGTGGATTGCATTTGGTTATGTATAATGGGTCGTTCTCACATTATAAATTCGTCTAGATTTATACGTGTACTTTGGTACATTCTCCCGCCTCGCGATGATAAGATCAGGTTCAGTCATTCCATTTCAAACCTCGCCGTGTAAATCCGCATAGTTTCGAAATTGGCATCACTGTTATAAGTGTCGATAATTTGGCACTGCACTATCGACAGTATCGGCTAAGTGCTAAGGGCTCCTTTTCATCATTCATTTGACATGAAAAGAGACAAGAGTATTAATAAAAAACATTCAGAAACAAACACTTACAACAAACAGAGTCAACATTATAATGTGATATATTTACAAACATAAGACGGAAATTTCGTTAAAAGTGTTCCACCTCGTTTTTAGTATTTTCATTGATGAAATAATTTAATTCTGTCGTACTCTACTCGTTGTTTAATATCCGTGTCGTCGCCATTGTGATTGTAAAATGTGTATTAAATTTTCTCGTGCGAAAGCGTGTTCGGTTTGTAGATTTAATTTTGTTGTTTTATGTAAATTAATTATAAGTAATTAATTCGATCGTTGTTAATGTGAAAAGTGAATTATCAGGTAAGTTATTGTTGCTGTGTTGAATGTGTGTTGATGAAGTGGGCGCAATGTGCAAAATCGTGTGTGTGCATTTTATGAATTGCATTTTCATTTAAAATAATTTGGTTTTGATACCTATTAGGTATTTTTATTAAATAATTGGCTTCGGTGCCGTTATTATATAATAATTATTATAATTCATTATGTACTTGTCGGCGTTATGTACTAGTATTATATATAACAGTGGGGAAGGTCAACTTTCCAATTGGAAATATTTTAATTCCATTTTGACTTCCCGGGAAGTTTGTTTACATTTATTTTTTGTTTGAGTGAGTTTTGAGTGATAAACGATAATGCAAACAAATAAAAAGAAGAAAATATTTGTTATCAAAGGTGCAAATCAAAAGTGCAACAATCAAATAATTCCTTTCAGTGATATGTGTTAATTGTGTAATTGTGTTTTTATCAAATAATTTTATCAAACCAGTGCGGTGTATTAAATAATTAATTATGATAAATTTGTTGGTTTTGTTTTTACGATGAATTATTTTGTGACGTCTGATCGTGGTTGTTTTGTTGTTGTTGTTTTGATTCGGTGCATTAAATAGTTCAAGTTTATTTTTATTTCGTTTGATTAATCGGAAATTAATTGTGATGAAATTTAAAGTTGATTTAAAGTTGATTTAAATAATTAATATAATCTTTTATTTGTTTTTGGGTTTTTTGACGTTTGATGTGCTTTTTATTGGGAAAATTATTAAATTTTCTTAAATTAGAATTTGTTCCGACGTGTGGTTGACATTTGATGTGTTTGTTTTTGTGGATAGTGTTTGCTGAATTCCAAATGTGTTTTGTTTACATGAAATATTTATTAAATTGTGAATTTATGATAAAATTAATTTTGTTTTATTTCGTAAATAATTATTAATTTTGCATGCGTTGCTACAGTTCGAATTTTAATTTTGTGAATTTTTCATTATATGCCTTGTAGCAGTATAATTAAATTAAATAATTTTATTGAAAATAATTTGTAATTTCTGCAAGTGTTGTTGCTGCTGAACAGAAAGTTTTTTTTTGTTTTTGAATAAATGATGAAAATGTTATTTGTGTTTCATTGAATAAATGATTTAAATGTTATTTTGTGTTTCATTTATCATAAATATAATATATATTTGATTACGTTATTATTTAATTGTTATTATATGTTGCATTTTACAATAAATTGAAAAAATATTTTTTTTTTTGAAAAAATGATTTGTTTTATTTTGATGATGTATGATGTTTATTCCTTTGATTGACGAACGATTTTTGAATTGAATTTGGAATTAAATTTCGATAATCTAATTATAGGTGCGATGACAATGTTTGTAATTTGACTAAATTTTTGATTTTGATTGATTATACGATGTGGGTTTTCTCGAATTTTGATTATTTAAACGATTGCGGTTTTTTCGAGAGATTGATTCGATGGTAGTAAGCAAATTTTTGTAATCGGGCGTTTCATCTGTCCGGTTTTTGTTTTTACCGTCACAACTCTCACAAGTCCGTCCGCTCCAGTATGTGTGCCTTCAATTCTTGCGAGATTCCAGTACGTCGGTGGTACGCGTTCGTCCTTAATGAGTACCAAGTCTCCTATTCTTTGCATCGGTTGGATTTGTGTCCATTTTGGGCGTTGTTGGAGGCGTGATAGGTATTCGGAATTCCACTTTTTCCAAAATCCTTCCGCGAGCGCTTGAACCCGCTTCCATCGGTCGAGATGCGTGGTATTAATACTGATTTCGCCTTGTGGTACTGCATGTAGCGATTCGCCGACTAGAAAGTGCGCGGGTGTTAGCGCGTTCAAATCAACGATGCTGTCAGAAAGAGGGCATAAGGGTCTCGAATTCAAACAAGCTTCTATCTGAGCTAGAAGCGTCTCCTCAAAGGTCAGCCTCTCGGTTCCCACAACTCGTTTCAAGTGGTGCTTGACTGATTTCATGCCTGCTTCCCATAACCCACCGAAGTGTGGAGAAGCAGGTGGAATAAAATGCCAATTAGTACCCTGATTTGCTAGTTCTTCCGCGATTTCCTTCCAGTTATGCTTTGCTTCCGTTAATAACTTGGCTAATTCATTATTAGCTCCAACGAAATTTGTACCGCGATCGCTATAAATTTGCTTACAGCCTCCTCTTCTGTCAGTGAACCGTCAAAAGGCTGCTAAAAATGCGGTGGTTGTCAGATCTGATACCACTTCCAAATGTATAGCCTTAGTAGCCAAACATATAAAAATAGCAAAATACGCCTTCAAGATTTTTGCACCGCGTGCTTTCCAAGATTTTATCTCAATGGGTCCTGCATAGTCGACGCCGGTATGACTTAATGGTCGAGACATACGCACTCTAGCTGCAGGTAAATTTCCCATTTGTTGCTGCATTTCGGATGCCTTTTGCCGGTAGCAAGAAGGGCATCTATACAGCTGATATTTTACACTGCGTCTTATTTGTCCGATCCAATATTTTTGTCGAATATATCCGATCATCTGTTGGATGCCGCCATGAAGGGTGTTTTTGTGCTCATCTCTTACAACCAAACTCGTAAAGTGATGGTTGCCTTGTAATAATATTGGGTGTTGAGCATCGTAGGAGAGGAGGGAGTTCTCTAAACGTCCTCTTACTCTTAGAATCCCGTCTTTATCTATGAATGCGTTTAACGAACGAGAATTTGCTCAATTTCAGTTCGAAACATCTCCCTTTGTGCTGTTTTGACTATGATTAGGTGAGCTGCTTCCAATTCTTTGGGGCTAAGTGGACCCTCCAATGGTCCCAGTTTAGGTCGGCATTTGAATGTGAATCGACAACAAGTAGCGACAACTCGAATAACTTTGAGTAAACTCGAAAAGTTGTAAATACACTGTAATACACAGTCGTTGTCAATTACATGTATGCTGAGTACCTTTATTTTTCGCTTTTCTTCTTCAGTGTCCACTTCAATGGGTTGATCTGGGAGATCGAAATCCCATTGACACCGCAGAAATTCCGGTCCATTCCACCATGCTTCGAGCGATTTCAATTCTGATGGATATACACCCCTGGACGCCAGGTTATGAAGCGTGCCGACATGTCTCCAGCAATCGATCCCTACTAACCGCTGAATCTCCGACACACGGTTGGAGACGAATGTGGTCCATTTGGCGGGAGTAGCTCGTATCCAGGCTAATGCAATCATCGAGTCCGTCCAAACATACGTTTTTAAATTAGGAAGAGCTAGGACTTCCTTGGTGTACTGCAACAATTGTGCCAAAACGACTGCACCACATAGCTCTAGTCGAGGCAGAGTTATAGTTCGTTGGCTTGGTGCGACCTTTGTTTTGGACAAAAGCAGGTTTAAATGGATCTTGCCTTCGCTGTCTAAAACGCGGATGTATATTGCTGCACCGTAAGCCTTCGTTGAAGCATCGCAAAACCCATGCAACTCGATCGCCTGGTTGGTCTTGCTCAGATGGGTCTACCGTGGAATTCGAAGTTGCTCGATCTGAGGAAGTTCTCGGTGAAAGGCTACCCAGTCTTTCTTCATATCGGCTAGAATTGGTTCGTCCCAATCACAACCAACCTCCCACAATTGTTGCATCATTAGTTTTGCCGTGATGTACATGGCGAAATCCAACCAAGGGGATCGAATAACTTGGCTATTGTTGACAACATCGATCTTTTTGTAGTTGCTTCTGTTGCAGGTTGCAGATTTTGATAAGAGAAGCAATCATCGATGGGAAACCACTTGATGCCGAGCGTCTTAACGTGATTGTCCAAGTTAAAAGGAACCTCAAAATCCAGCTCACGATCCTGAACAGGAATATCTTCGATGATTTCCTTCATGTTACTCGTCCACTTCCTTAAGTTGAATCCCGTTGACGCCAAGAGTTGTTTTGCTTCGTCGCGTTTCCTCATTGCTTCTTCAATCGAATCTGCTCCACTTATCAGGTCATCCACGTACATGTCCTCACGGACAACCTTCGCCCCCTCCGGAAAAATTTTCTGCTCATCATCAGCTACTTTCTTTAAAATTTTAATAGCAAGGTATGGTGCACTTGCTGTGCCAAAAGTAACTGTATTCATTTTAAAAATTTTTATAGGTGATGTCTTCTGCTCTCTCCACATAATCAGCTGATAGTATCGGTCTGGGAAACTAACCAAAATTTGACGATACATCTTCTCGATATCTGCCGTAAAAGTGACTCGGTGAGTCCGCCATTTTAGAACAAGATCTATGATGCTCGACTGCAGTTTTGGACCCACCATTAAACAGTCGTTGAGGGATTTCCCATCCGAAGCTTTCGCTGCTGCATCAAATACTACTCTCAGCTTTGTAGTGGAACTAGCTTCCTTGAAAACCGCATGATGTGGTAAGAAATAAAGAAATGGAGTATCTAACACCGCATCATTTGCATCAATTTCTTCCATGTGATGGAGTTCTTCATACTCCTTTATACACTTCGTGTAATCCGTCTGAATTTCCGCTAGAACTTTCCCTAACACAATCCACCCTAGCTCTGTCTTTTGCGCAATCGGTCCGATGCCATCGTCTGGGCGTCTTATCTCAGGAAGGAGAATTTGGGCGCAAACGTCACTTCCTAAAAGTAAGTCGATCGGTGCAGGCTCGTAGAGATGGGGATCTGCTAACGAGAGACCTTTCAGGTGATTCCATTTGCCGGGTATCACTCGTTGGGTCGGGAGATGCCCAGTCAGCGACTTGAAAACCAAAGCCTGGACAGCAGTCTCAAACGTTGAGTGGCGGGACGCAAAAGGTACTTCAACGGAGTGTTGCGTAGTGCCGCTGCTGACCAACCCTAACCCAGATACCTCGGCAATGGTGAGTCGCTTTTCCAGCTTCAACAGTTGCGCAGCAGCTTCGGTAATGAACGATGTTTCTGACCCTGTGTCGATCAAAGCACGTAAGAGGCGTATCTTACCATCTGTAGATCTTGCTTTGACAACTGCTGTCGCTAGAAGCACCTGATGTGCAAAACTGCGATCACCATGCGACGCGTGGTAATTAAAAGTTTGTCCATTTGACTGGAGCTGTTGTTGTTGTTGTGCCATTGGCTGGAACTCAGGCGCGTTTGGATTCACGGACGCCTGACACGCGTTCGTAACAGGATTCTTCGACTGCTGTGAAGTACTTGCCACAGGCTGTTGTTGTGCTTGTGTGTTGCTCGTTTGTTGGTTGTTCATATGCAATAGCGAATGGTGTCTTTGCTGGCAAAAATGGCAAGAGCTGAAGCTGAGACATGCTTGAAGAAGGTGGGCGTAAGAGAGACAATTTTCGCATACTTGGAGCCTGCGAACAGTATCTCTACGCCCCGCGATGTCCAAGCTCAGGAAACGTTGGCACCTTCTCAAGGAATGTTTGCCCTGGTTGCATAGTTTGCATGCTAACTGCTCGACACTGCTAGCTTTAGCTGCTGGTTTTGATGGCTGCTTAACGACCTGCTTCGCATGTAATACCTTTGTCTTGGCTGCTTGAACACGTGGCCTTGTGTTGACTGGTGCCTCTTCTTTGGTCCGGAATGCTGCCCCATGCTCTTGCTGACTAACAACCTCGAGAGTACGGAAACGGGTCTCCAAAAACTCGGTAAGTTCACTAAATTTTGATAAATCTTTCCTGTTTCCTAATCTTTCTTCCCACAGCTTTTGACAAGAACTAGGAAGTTTCTGGCAAAGAAACCAAATCAGGACGGTGTCCCAACTAGCAACCGGTACATCCATGTTCTCAAGAGCTAGAAAACACTCTCTTGAGGTGTATAAAAGATCTTTCAACCCTGCTGCCGTTTCACGAGTCAAAGAGGGTTGACCAAAAAGCATCTGCATTTGGATGTGGACCAGAATGCGCTTGTGGTCATACCGCTCTTTCAAAAGATCCCTTGCCGATTCGTAATTCGCTGCTTCCACGGACAAGTTTTGCAAAAACGCTGTGCATCGCCCTGCAAACATGATTGCAAAAAATGCAATTTGTCGATGTCATCCAGGCTTTTGTTGTTGTGCACAAGAGCCTGAAATCTGTCGTGGAAAGCACGCCATGTGACATAAGCACCGTCAAACTTTGGGAGATCGATTCGAGGAAGTCGAATACCCGAATGCGACGTCGGTGCAGCTGTAGAAAGGTGTGGAGCACCTGTATTTGTCGACGCCATACTGTTTGGCGAGGACTTTTCAATGACGTCCACCAATTCTGCACGGTATTCTAAATAAATTTTGTTTATTTGCTCATAAACCACTAATAATTCGTCCATTTTTAGAGTTTCCTCCAGCAAACCTGCCCCAACGATGGCCTCATGATAGGATTTTGCAGTCTGCTAATCTTCCTCCAACTTTGATAAGCGCCCTGAAGTGTAAACTCTCCCCTTACGCTCTTTTGGCGCCTTTTTAAAATTGGTGAGATCCTTAATAATTTTATTTAAGATGCCTTTTTGCAGCTCACCATATTTATAATTTTTATTATCTGCCATTTTGTTATAAAATTGTATTTTTCTTTTATATTAAACAGAATGAATATTGAACGAGTTTACAAACATGTAACAAGCAAAACTTACTGCTTATACTGCTGCTGCTGCTGTCTATGATGCTGCAAAGTTGTTTGCTGGAGCCTCCACTGATGTTGGAAATTTTGTTTAATTTTAATTTTAAGTATAATTTTGAGTTAATTTTAGTTATTTAAGTAAATTATAAAATTGAAAACGAAAAAATCACTGATTAAATTGAAATTGTTTGTGAAATTTAAGTCATGTGACTATATTAGATCAATCGTAGATTGGATCTTTTTTTTTTTTTTTTTGATATTATGAGCACACACTGCACACACTTTATTATAATTGTTTATTGTTCAAAATTGTTCGAATTGTTCGTAAAAACTGATTCTTAAAAGGCTCGAAAGACCAATGTTGACGACAAGATTTTTATTATAAAAAAATGGTAAAAAATATGTTTTCCGAAAGAAATAAAAAATGCAACCACTTTGTTAGAAATTTGAAAGATTGTAATTTTATTGGGTCATAAGACCTAGTGTATAGTCGATTTGTACACTTATTCAATTAATTCTTTGACGTTTAAATCTGCTGAATTTGTGGATTGCATTTGGTTATGTATAATGGGTCGTTCTCACATTATAAATTCGTCTAGATTTATACGTGTACTTTCTTACAGGGATATTTAGACGACCGCTTGTCGTGAAAGGAAAATTCATGCTTTGGGATCTTCTCATGCAAATGGTTTAGATCCGTGTAACCAATAGTGCTCCAGACTTTTTTTTTCATTACTTTGACTTCTAAAAATTAAACACGGCCAAAAAAAAGTTTATTTCGCTTATCAGACCCCGTCAACCAACCAATCATGTTGTTTATACTTACAAATCGAAATTAAAATTTGGAGCATATTCTTTTCCACTTTTTTTGTACGTTGATTTTAAGTTTTTTAAGTTTGGTGTAGGTCTGCCCGCATCAATAATCGTTTTTTTTCGTCATACTTATAAGAACTAAACGCTTTTTCCAATAACTCATTCACGTGATCTTCGACTTCACTTTCACTCATTGTTCTAATGTTATAAGTTATTCTTTTTTTCTTCAAAGTTGAATTAAAAAAAAAAAACGATTGCATTAAAAAGCAAAACCACAGCACGAAGCTGTAACCACTTGAAAACTAATACACGAAAAGCAAAGTAATTTACTTTTATTTAACGAAACTTGGTGCATTGGACGGATACAACAAACAACAGAATAGCAGCTCAGACTCAAGTGCGAAGATATCTTTCGGACGAGTTCACGTAAACTTCATCAAATTAATAGTCGTAAGAGTGACAAAGACAGTGCGAAGATCGTCGATGTAATGTTCATTGAATTTTTGACCTTCTTTGATGCTTTAAGGAAACGGAACAGACACAAAAGAAAATATAATAGAATAAGAGCATAGACTGAAGTGCACGCAAAACTTTCGCACGAGTTCACTACAAATTCATCAAAATATATATCATTATTATGTGTGTATGTAGAGCGGGCGATGAATAACGATGGGGATGGCTACTGGGGAAATCTAGTAGGCGTAGTTGGGAGTTTGAAAATCTTGGATGAGTTTATGTGACGAATACAAGAATACAAGAGAATAAGTGCACAGTGTTGTTTCGTACGAGTTTAATTTATTTTTTTCTCTAATTTCACTAAACTGTGAAGGAATATTGTAAGAGCAATTATGAAAGATGAAGATTATGTCCCTGTGTAGGCTGTGTCTTAGACGGTATTAGGGTTTCTATTATGGTGTATGTTTGTGTGTGTTATGAGGGATTCGATGAGGAATTTTTCGCCTGACGAGACGCCACTGGTGAATAGCTACTTTACGACGATTGTGGCTGGAAGTTGCTTTAGGGGTCATCTTCTAAAATCAGGCAAAGAAGAAATGACATTATTTGTGTGTTTACATACAAGGGGGGGTAGGTGAACTTTCGACACTAACATCAGTCGAGGCTTCTATTGATTTGATGAACCATTGTCTGGGAGAGGCAGTAGGGTTGTCGTCAGTTATTTTAGGAAGGAAAAGGAACTTATTTTGGTTAGATTTAGATAGTTGTTTAAGATAGGTTTAGAATAAGGTTTAATCTTCATATGATGAAAGTTCATCATATTCATTAAATCCACTCTGAGTATAAATATAGTTATTAAGGGTTAAGAGGGTAGTATAGTTTAGTTTATTTTTTTTTTCTCATAATTTCCTTTTCTTTTCCGAGATAGTTTTTGATTCAACCCTATCCTTTCTCACAGGCGGTGGCAAAGGTAGCTAAATCTGTGCATTTTCTTTCTTTAATTATCCCTAGCCTTGACTCCTGAATTTATCCAACCCGATGACAAAGGCATGATATTTTGTTTTCCGATTGGGAGGTTCATGGAGAGGGGCAAGAACCGCCCCAATCTCGTCGAGCTGAGCCGAGCTGAAACAAGCATGCCAAGGCCCCTTTTCCTTTGGTAGGGAATCAGAGAAGAACAAAAAACACTCATCAAATCACGGGTCACAATCAATATTGACTAACTGACACTTATACATACAAAAACATACATACAATGACATTTTTGCTTCTAATGGGTGATTTTTTAAGAGGTTTAGAACTTTTTTAAAAAAAAAACACAAAAAATTCGAAAAAATGAATGAAATATTTATTTGAATCGATAGTTTGAACCTTGCAATTTAATGTTTAAAGATAATTTCATGCAAATGTTGACCGCGGCTGCGTCTCAGGTAGCCCATCCGCTGAGTCCAATTTTGGCATACTCTTTCACACATATCGGCTGGTATCTCACGAATGAATGCATGGATGTTGGCTTCCAGTGCGTCAATCGAAGCGGACTTGTCCCTATAGACATTAGCCTTGACATACCCCCACAAAAAATAATCTAATAGTGTCAAATCGCACGATCTAGGGGGCCAATTGACCAGGCCGAAACGTGAAATTAACTGTTCACCAAACTCGCCTCGCAATTGCGCCATTGTTTCGCGTGCTGTGTGGCATGTGGCACCGTCTTGTTGAAACCACATATCATGCAAGTCTAGAACTTCCATTTAGGGCAAAAAAAAGTTTGTTATCATCGCTCGGTAGCGTTCACCATTGACAGTAACGCTGCGATTGGCATCATCTTTGAAGAAATAGGCCCAATAATGCCGCCGGCCCATAAACCGCACCAAACAGTGGCTTTTTCGGGATGCATTGGTAGCTGTTGCAATGCTTCTGGCTGATCTTCACTCCAAATGCGGCAATTTTGCTTATTTACGTACCCATTCAACCAAAAATGAGCCTCATCGCTAAACACAAGCAGCGCGCGATGAACATTTCGAACCGAGCACGAATTTTGATAGTAAAATTCAATAATTTGCAAGCGTTGTTCATTTGTAAGACGATCCATGGTTAAATTGCAAACCAAACTGAAGCTGTTTGACAGTGACACAAGGTACTAAACACACGTCAGCTGTCAAAACCAGTGTTGCCGAAACCAAACCAGCTAAAAAATCACCCTTTACTACTCCACGCAGTGGCGAAGCGTCCTATTGTTCATTTCGTTCATGAACGCCTAACTTTCAGACAATTTTATTACCATCAACCTAACCACCTACAAAATGATTTTTACCTTTCTCCTAATATGATTAGTTTCCACAGTAGCTTTATATCCCAGTTTCCAACATCCAACTCGTGCAACCCTTTCGTGCACTCAATGACTCAATTTAAATCAAAACAACATAATTCCTGCAGCAATACTTCCCACTCATACAACATCTTCAACTCGTTCAAATACTTTAGCAACGAAATGTGTATGGTATTGGTCATTGACTTATTATATATGGACTGCCAGGAGCCAACTTCACGTTGACGCCACTTTAAGCTATGCGTTACAAGCGCCGAGTTCAGTCCTATCGGAAAATACAGACACTACTGTTTGACATTTGTATCGAGGATATTTTTGAAGGATTTTTTTCCATCTGATTTCATTTTTCATTGGGTACGTTCAGCAGACACAAGGGACTACATTTATGTAGTCAAGTGCTTTCATTGAACGCAAATTTTACAAACGAAACTAGTTATTTTTTGAGATGTCATTAATACCAAAATTGAAACTTTACTTCCAACCTTTACCTTCCGTCGATAGTGCAGATAGTATTTATAATAATATTTTTATCTGAAAAACACCTCACACAAATGAATTATGAATTGTATATTATAATTTCTTCAATACATGCATTCTGTCTTTCCGACATCCTTCACGTTGTGTGACGCTGAACGTGACTGAGATTTTTCACTTCTTGTCTAGGTGCAAATAAAATTTTCTTTCACTTAAATCGATAACCATTACCGCTGTTTGTTGATTTCATTGGTTGCTATTGTTAATTAGTTTCGCAATGATTCAACTTTGTTTTCATACTTTTTTTAATTAATAACAACAAACTAATAAACAAGCATCATCGAGAAGAATTCTGAAACTGAATTGCAAAATAAAAACAAACAATAAATGTCAAACCAGTGCTAAGGGTTATTTGAAAAGAAAATCCCTTAACCAAATCCGAAAATTTCCTTTTTTTACAAACAACTTCTCGCTTAATTTTCAAAACTGTTAATTCATACAAATTTTAGTCATGTCGAAGTTCATAAAATAAAATAAAATGAGTAGAAACTGGCAGATTTGAAAAGTAAATGAGTAGAGGTAGTATTTTGCTTTACACTTTTTGCTAAGAATATTGAATATATTTAGTACGCGTTTTTTTTGCAAGTCCATATGGATTTGTCGAAAAAACGACATCGGGACTTCTTACTTACAGTACGTAAGTCCCGATAAATATCTGGACTTAGCTAAGTCCATATAGATTTAAGTTGTTGTTGTATTTACGTGTAAAACAATTAGTTCCGATGTTGTTTTTTCGACAAATCCACATGGACTTGCAAAAAAAAACGCCTAGTAGTTTTAAGTACACACTTTAAGCGCGTTTTTATAGGGAATTTTAATCCTCTATAATTTCGGTTAAGATAAATTTTACTGATAAATTAAAAGTAAGGTTCGTTCCCTTACTCCAAATTTTTGGGCATTTTTGTACAATTTTATTGTTTTTTTATGAAGTTTGACAGAACTTTTGACTGAAATGCACAAAAATCAGAATTTTAAAATAAAGGAATGAACCTATGAATAAGTTATAATTAAAAGAAATACGAACGTTTTCAAGAAAAATAAGATATCTAAAAAGCTGCTCGGAAGTTGCCTAGTGGGCGAGTCGTATTTATTAGATTTTTGACTAGTTAGACAGTTTATAATTATTTCGAAATAGTTGGAAAATACTTTATTTGATATATACAAAAAATATTGCAATATTGCAGGTTTAGACAATAGATTCCATTGTCTTAAGGTAGGTAAAAAGTTAGAAAACTTCAGACATTAAAAATGTTTTTTATAACTTGGACGGCCGTCTAAAGTAAGACGGCGTTAATAAATACGATTGTACGAATTTTTCCTTGAAATAATGTTTTAAAAATATCTTCCTTCACTACACCTCTTGAAATGGAGAAAATAAATTTCATTGAAAAATCTTTTATTTGGAATATGACTCTAAAATCAAAGGTTTTATAAAATAAATCAAAAAAGGATTTTTTTCAGTGCTCCCCCAACACTACGCCGATTGGTGACTTCCTATGACCATAGATGGCCTTACCTTCTATGAATGAAATTTCATTCTAACGCGAAGTATGTAACAGATGGCGCTAAAAATAGTATTTATTATTGTCGGTAGGCCCGAACTTGTCGCTGATTTCGCTTTGAGAACTGGAACCATCATCTCCGCAGGTTATGTATGGAATTGACAACCAACTAGCAGTCCATATAATTATAATAATAAGTCAATGGTTTTGGTATCCACAACATCCACTACCAGATACACACAAAATATCCCACTTATTGTCATTTGACCATCAAACATCATCAACTCGTTCAAATGAGTTAGCAACGAAATGAACGCACCAAAGCTATACAAAAAAAAAAAAATTAAACGCAAAACTAATGAACCTTTTCGTTAAAACTATTTGTGAACGAAATCAAGCAATTGTGCGTTTTCTTAAGATTTTATATTCAAACTGTGTGTGATTGTTGTTTGGTTGGAAAAGGAAATAGTTGTATATGGATAATCTCTGGTTGCATGGTTGTATCTTGTTTTATATGCCGATTGGGTTCTATTCGTTCTGAAAGAATATGAACGAAAGGGGATATTTTATTTTGTGCCATGGATTGATTTATTTTATAAGATAAGGCTTTTTTAATGAAAAGCATTTTTGATACGCTGCGTGTACAATTTGGCATACGGTATAAAAATGACAACGTGTAGTGAATTGAAAAAGATTTTAAAGGTATAATTTTTTTGAAAAAATTTGTTGAACAAATGAAGAAGGTTTGAATTTGAATACCTATCGATATGTAGCTATTTTAATGTCAATTTGTAATTTAATAAAATAGGAAGAAATGAACTGAACGACTAGAATTTTTATTCACGCGTCGCCACTGACTCCACGAATGCTTTGGAAACCTGGTCAGGAAATCACACACCCAAATACAACAACAAACAAAAAGGAGGAAAAAAAAGTAATTCATACAATTAGCGCAGAAGTTTGCTCGAGAACGTTGCGTTGTATTGAAATTTGACATTACAAACAGAAAAAAAGAGGAATTTTGTCAGGAAATCACACACCCAAATACAACAACAAACAAAAAGGAGGAAAAAAAAGTAATTCATACAATTAGCGCAGAAGTTTGCTCGAGAACGTTGCGTTGTATTGAAATTTGACATTACAAACAGAAAAAAAGAGGAATTTTGTTTTACAGAAAGTAGCTAAGTATTAGATGCTTAGATAGAAATAACGACAAGGCTTGAAAACTAAATTCAAAATTTCGGATTTAAGTGAATTTTTTTTTTAATTTTGATCATGTTTTTGTAATTTTACTAGGTATAATTTTTGAATTTTTATTATTTTTTTTTTTAATTAAAAGGTTAGATTTTTAGATTAAATTTTTGATTTGAATTGAAAAGGAAGGGAGAATTGATTACTAATCAATAGATCATAATCAGAGATTATATCTAGAGTTTGTTGTCTCAAAATGGTTGGTAAGAGTACGGGGACAGTCCCCGAGAAAACAGGGTCGATAAGGACCGGATCAGGGTCAAAAACTGGACCACCATTGGAAGAAGATGAAGATCAACGCCAACAACCTGAATCGGCACAAGGTGTATCAAATCAAAACGAAATTGAGATGATTAATCCGATGACCGATTCAGATAAAAATGAAACGAAGGTAGTAGTGAGGGAGGAACAGTACGTTTCAAGGAGTTACCTTATTCAGGTACAGAAATTATAGACCAAGTAAGTGGATTTTTAGCTGTATCTGATGAGGACGGAGAGGAATTAGAAGAGAATAGACAGAGTTTACGTGAAAAGACACAGCAGTTACAGAAGGAAAATTTGCAACTTATGGCACTTATGGCTGAACAAATAAAAAGCATGTCATTCATTCGGAAAATGGTAGACGTTGTCACGAATAATGTCCAGATGATTCATGATCGCTTAAACATAGTGGAGAAGTCAAGAAGTTTGCTACACGCGAAACATGAACAATATGTGAAGTTTCCACAGGGAAACGTTAATCAAAATGAATCCGTAAGACAAACTCTTGATGCAAAGCAACAAAATCCTCAACGGAAGAATCCTACCCAAGAAACTGGAAAAAGGATCGACATCCACAAATGGGGCATCAAATTTGATGGAACCCCGAAAACAATGACCGTCGAAAGTCTCATCTTCCGGATAGAAACTCTCCAGAAAAAGAATGGCGTGACTAACGAGCAAGTTTTTGCTAATTTTATTGTCAGGATCCGCTGAAATATGGTATAGAGTAGAACCAGGGTGACGAAATGTTATGCATAAAATCTACAAAAGTTTAAAAAAAAAAACCAATAAGGTTCTGTTCAATATTCAATTTAACTTAATTTACTTTAAATTTGGCATCACCTAGCATCTATTACTTTCCTTAAAAACTCCCACAAGCTTTATGTCTTAATTACGATCCATTCACCTGTCCTGTCATCCTATTTTCTATTCCTCTTCATTTTCTGTTTCTTTAACTCACTTCCACTTGAGATTCTACCGTCAGCCAGGCAAGTAATACTTTATAAAGTAAATTATAATTTCAATAAATATTTTTTTGTCTTATATTTTGTTTTTAATTCTTTTTTTGGAATTACTTCTCTTGAAGCAAAATATAGATTTACTTCGCCGAGCTACCGAACAGGTTCGCTTAAAGAGCTCATATCTTGAGTTCTATTAATCGGATCGTCAAGTTAAACTTAGGAAAAGTTACACTTAGGAAAAATGACAGTGCATCATTTGTCATTTAAAAAAAATGAATTTAAGTGATAATTCTTCTGAAAAAATTGTAAAAATCGCCATTTTCAAACCCTCACCCCCACCACCAACATTCAATGCGACGCATCATCTTCTGGTGTAGGGAGTATTCTCTTTCAAATGGATGAAGAGAAGAATAAACGACCTATAGCATTCATGTCTCAGAAGCTAAATTCCGCCCATAGGAACTACACAGTGACTGAACTTGAATGCTACGCGGCCGTTCTTTCAGTAAAGAAAGTCCGAGCCTTCATCGAGGGATTGCCTTTTACCATTATAACCGAACACGCAAGCCTTAAGTGGCTGATGACACAGAAGGACTTGAGTGGTCGATTAGCTCGTTGGAGTTTTAAACTCTAAGGCTTTGATTTTACAATTGAGCACAGGAAGGTGAATCCTTAATGTAGACCCGGATACTCTCTCAAGAGTCCATATGGACGAGCTCAATACCGAAACACCTGAAGTTGACTTCAATTATCCATACTTTTCATCAGAAGAGTATGTTGAATTGAAGAAGACAATAACTGAGAACCAAGACAAACTTCCAGACGTGTGTTTTTCGGACGGGTACGTATATAAACGGACTGAAAAAAGGACAGGAGATCCTATCCAAGAAGACAGGGCCTGGAAACTCTGGGTACCGAGGGAGTTGAAAACAGCGCATGACTCCTTCATCGCTGGTCATGGAGGAATCCACAAAACCCTATCCAAACTGAGACAAAAGTACTTTTGGCCTAACATGCAAGTGGAAGTACAAACTTACGTAAAGAACTGCGACATTTACAAGTGCAATAAGGCATCCAATGCAATTTTAAGGCCACCCATGGGACAACAGACAATGACAGAACGACCCTTCCAACGCCTATATATCGACTTTTTAGGACCATACCCGAGAACAAAGACTGGAAATACTCACATTTTTATTGTGCTTCACCATTTCAGCAGGTACGTATTTTTAAAACCTATCCGTAAAGCAACAGCGGCTGAGGAAGTGAAATACCTCGAAGAAACTGTCTTCCATATGTTCGGTGTTCCCGAGTTCACTCTGACAATGGAAAACAATTCATTTCAGAATTGTTCTCCAGCTTTTTAAAAAAATATGGGGTCAAACACGTGAGAACAGTGTTCTACCAAAGATAATATAATACAAAGATGTCGCATCCAGTAAAAGCAAAGTGAAACCAAAATAAAACCGTCCGTATCTGATATATAATACGACAACATGTTGCGAAATGTTGCATTGGTCAATTTAAAGAGCCAGAGCGAAAAATCTTTCTGGAAACATTTTAAAATTTGAAATCTCTTCAAAATGGATATCTCAAGGACAAAAATAATGTCTTCGTTGTTTTTGTATTTCGCTTTTTTTTAGTTTTTTGCTTATTATTTTTTGTGATCATGATGATGGTGGGCATAGATACACCATATAAAGATATTAATCTCGGCTGTCATCCGAGTTTGCCTACAAGCTAATTCAGGGGAAATTCAGGAGAAACACGCACACATATGCAGAATTCGTCCATTCACCACCATTTATTTGCACACATAGACAGAATTCCTCCATTCACCACCAAAATGTCGGTTATTTTAAAAACACCATGAGTATGTTCAAAAAGTATAATAAATTCAGCAACGAGTTATCAAGTGCTAACGCGACCTTATATGGATAAGTTTGTGGAAACAAATTTTGAAAGTGAAAATTTATAATCGATTTAAGTATATTCGATTGCCTTTTGTTTTTTAATCTCAATTTATTGAAACAAACAGTGAATATGATGAAAAAAAAAACAATAATATAAGAATGAGAAATCAGAAAATCAACGAAGCCGTCGTAAGACAATTTTAGGCGTGTTTTTTTTAGCAAGCCCGGAGGAAATTAGTAGAAAAAAAAATTGGTACGAAACCGAGTGAATACAAAGAATTCATATGTTTTGCCCATAATTGCGATTTGGTAATGTTCGTCTAGTTTTCGTGAACTTTTGCCGTCGGACGTGAAGAGCGCTCATCGACCGCTCTTTCGTAAGTTGTTGGATGCAAAAAAACAAAATGGGAAAAGTAAATTAAAAACAATATTTGGCGCATGGTGCTTATTTTTTGACTTTTTTTTCTGATTGATGAATGAGTGAAGTGAAATGTTAAGTTTTCCTTTAATTAATTTATATCACATCGAATTTAAGTGGTTTCGCAAAGTAAATAATTAAAAGCTTATCACTCTGTGCTGTGAAAATTGACATTGAACAAACTATTTGTTTTCTTACTTTCAACCACTTAAGAGCATTATGGATGACTTGTGAAATTGACGTTTCGGACAGAAAAACACAGTTCAGCATAATGTCATTATGAGAGTAAAAGAATGAAGGCCAAACATGGTGTCATTCACGGCAATATGAAATACTGCTATTATACACGACTAGTTTTTAGTCATTACTTCTTTTTAAATAAGGAGTGGGTCATGTAGGTCGTAGGCCAAATTTTGGCCACTGATTTTTGACATTTCTTATTGTATTCCTTGTTTATTTAACAATTCACTTCATTTATTTCTGTTGTTTGTAGAGCGCACATGTATACCTGTATGGTTGTTAATATTAATACATATATGTATATAGAGAGCATTGAAAATTTTAATAACCAATCAAACTAAAGGGAAATTCCAAATTTGAGTCAAGATTTAAAAATCAATGTGCAGTAGCGCACGACTCACAAGATCATCATCATCATCGTCGGCTCGACAACCGGGGTCCGGTCCTGGCCTCCTTCAACAAGTCTCTCCACCCATCCCGGTCTCGAGCCGCCGCCATCCAGTTGCGCACGACTCACAAGATGAATTTTCAAAAAAAGTTTAAAGAAGTTTCATCAATGTAATAGCGGACTTAGCATCATTAAATTTGTGTTTCTTTCAACACAACCCGATATCCCACCTCACATCCATCATTTTCAT
The DNA here is from genome assembly GCA_932273885.2 of Leucozona laternaria. Lineage (NCBI taxonomy): Eukaryota > Metazoa > Arthropoda > Insecta > Diptera > Syrphidae > Leucozona > Leucozona laternaria. The sequence goes on along the minus strand of OW026366.1, from coordinate 88,261,724 downwards.
GGTGAAAAGCTGGTGAGTTGGAATTTTTTTAAAGATGGCTGCGTTATTTGCACATACAAAATGGTCGATCTAGCAGAACAGAACAAACCCACCCCATTAAATTGTTGTTGCAATTCACATCTATTCATCGACACGGGATGAAATTACAAATACAACAATGTAAACAAATGGGTTTTGGAGGGTGAAACGTACGAAAGATTGTCATCTTTATATGATGTATCTATGATGGTGGGTATCTGTATAGATAGACATGTAGTAACATTTTTGTTCTTTCGTCGCAAATCGCGATCTTCGTAAAAGGTAGCAAGGATTTTCTTTTGGTTTTATTTATTTTTGTGAGGTTGTTTTGTAGGTATTCCTTGAGAAATTAAAAAAAAATTGTGTGAGTGCCGGGACTCACGGTTAATATGTGCAAACATAAACGTGCGCGGATCCAAAACGGACTTGTTTTTGCTTGAAGGGGATCTTAAGATTTTTTTTCACTGAAAGCAGATAGTAACGTTGCACACCGTAACGTTGCACGACGTAACGTTGCACATGAACGTTCACGTTTTTTTTTCACTCTACCGCCAGCATAGATGTTTACACATCAAAAACATTTTCATTAATTTATTTAGTGAATTTCTTTTTATTCCTTCTGAGAATTTTTGTAGGGCAGAGAAATTCATGTACATAATATGTAGATATGAAGAACGGTTTCAAGGAATTATTTTGTAAGGATTTCTTTTTTTTCACATTTGGGGCTGGAGAATATATACCTATATGTATATCCGAACGGCAATCTAAAAGCAGCTTTTACTGCTAAACTACCTACATAGGCGCCTTTTCTCAGGGTGGAGGGGGGTAGTGCTTGTGGGCAAACAAAATATTTTGATAAAATTTTTAAGGTGTTATATTTCCTTGAATATTGATTTAATTTTTCTTATGGTACCTAGTCACATTTATTCTTTTATGTTAATAATAAATACTATAGGCAATAATGCTTATTTCAAAAAACAAAACATATTTTTTTGGTCTTTTTAATTGTTTGAAAACTGGAATTGCAATTTTCGTTGTTTTTACCAAAACGGTATAGGTACCTACGTATATTTTCATTATAAAAGACTCCGTATCTTCTTTTACTAGATTTTTGTGAATATCGACGAGTAATGAGCCATTCATTATAAACAAGCAGACTAAAAAAGCCGAATTCGAAGACGAGGAATAAAGTTGAAGGGCTCGTTATGTTTTGTAACATGGTATCCCGCCTCCCCCAGCTTCTGTTGTTCTTCCATTACAACGACTATGTTTTCCCTGAATTTTCGTAGACTTTTTTTCACATCTTGTTTCACAGACCAGGGGGATGCTGAGAATTTAATTTCTTAGCAATGAACTGTCCCGGAATAAAGTAATTATTTCTTTTATCGTCCCAACCTCATTTCTGACCTCGGACACTTCCTTTACATCATTTATAATACTTAATTCAGTTTGTGTGCCTTTCGATACAAATCTTTTATTTTTTTCCTTACCCCACACAATTTTCCAATATTTGTTCGTATGACAAAACAATTATATGAAAAATTTGTCAATATGAAATGAAAAATTAAATCCATTTGTATGATAAGCAAGTGCCCCCCTGCGGGCGCCTAAGCCTACCTAGTTTTGGAGGATTTGTGTGAATCCTTCGCAAGAGGCACCACCCATGGGAAATTATTTGTTTTGCTGTTTTTAGGTGGCTCGTACAGAATATACATAATGTACCTACATTCGCAATTTTCTGGTATTAATTTGCCGCTCACTTTTGGGGTGCTTGTTTAGAGTGAGTCCCCTTCCCTCTCACTTTTGGGGTGCTTGTTTGGAGTGAGTCGCATTGCCTCTCACTATTGGGGTGTTTATGGTTTTTTGGATCTCGCCATATTTCAGCATCCTTCTTAGCGCAAGGAATAAGTTCTGAAGAATGATGATACATTATGTTTAAATTGTTCAAAAATATAATTTTATATTTTATACAAACTTTTTAAAATGATTTGCAAAAACAAGTGAAGGAGCAGAAACGCGAAACGAGCGCAATTGAAACTACACGCTCAAAAAATGCTATACCAAAGTTTCGGCAAAACCTTCTATGTACCTGAAAGGAAAATATATCTTCGCTCAGCATTTCAGACAACGCAAATTCTTTGTTAATAAAACAATAAATCAAATTGTGGACAAAAGATGAAAAATTAATTTTCAAAAATTATTAGAGCTATGTATGTACAGTACATTATAAGGTTTCTAATATGACCAATTGGTCTTAACTTGTTGAGTGTTGTTTGAGATCAGGGTTCAAATAAAAAGAACTGTTATAAATGCTTAAGAATTATTTAAATGGAAGAGCAATCTTTCTTTCTGAATGGTAATAAGATCATGGTATTTTATTTTTCCTCACTTTCTTAAGAATTTAAGAAATCTTTTTTGAACTTAAAATTTCGTTACACCAAAGGCACAGTTAAGTTTTCAAGTAGTTTGTGAGCTTTACGATTTGGAAAAAGATAAGCAGGTGACAAAAATGTGTCCAAATTTAACGGAAAGCATATAAATCCTTCGTATTTTTACTCACTTGCAAGACAGGTTTCTTAGTCGCATAACCGTTGCTGGAATAAGAACCAATGTAGACAATTTAAAAATAAACTCTCCAGCCACTGCCTCAGCTACATTTTCGTTCTTTGAACGAATAGGCAAATTAATAGACTGTGATTCTATTTTGACGAAAATTCATTTGACCCCGCCATTCAAGTAGGCAATGGTGGTTATGAACATATTTATTAAGGATTGTGTTTAATAGGTATGTCAAGGGAATAAAATTGTTAAATGACTGAAGATCTTTCCCAAAAATTGACGGAATTCGACACACTCTAACAGCTGCATTAAATCTTTATAATCAAATCACAGCAAAAGATCTACCTATAACTTAAATTTTGACAAAGAGAATAAAACAAAACGTTGCTGCGAATCTTTTTAGTGTTGCAAGTGTTATTGGGGTCATAATAAAACCCATCAGTTTACGAGCTCAACATTTTGTTAGCAAAAATATTGCCGATTATTGCGGTGTACCTCGAGTTATAATTGTTTTGATGATGAAAATAATTCTTTAACATGCAAGTACATATTGAAAATTAAATGGAAAATCAATCAAGTGATTCATTTTAATTAGAAATGGATCAATTGGCAGACAGAACACTTTTTCAAATGGGTGTATTAGATTTTTTCCGATAGATACGTTTGGCAATTATATTAAAATGATAGAACTTCTCGGAGATATTTCACGTTTTTTTCGTTGCGTTTAAGATGCTTCTGTCAATAAATTTTATTTGATGTGAAGAGATTCCGAATCGAGATCTATGTAGTTATAACTTGTCGTCTGAATTTCTTTCATATCTTAGATTCACTCTTCAGTTTCAAAAAAATAAATTTAGTAAAACAAACAAGTAAAAAATTAGTCTAGCATCAGATTGACAAGGAGGATGTCATGTTTATTATGATATTATTTTCAAAGAATTTGAATCTCTCGGTTACTGCTTTTTATTGATTTCTGAACGTACCATGAACAATATTTCCTGAGTAGGACTGTCAGAAAAACATTGAGCATGGACTTTCTGTGTTCTAAGCAGATATCATTCTCTGCAAACCAATCAGGGGTGCCCTCCCTTGTCAATCTTATGCTTTCAGAAACTATGACTTCTCTTATGTTTTTAATTTGTTTGTTTTCTTTAAATATTTTTTGAACGTTGTAGAATGAATCTTGCAAATTTGAAAAAATAGATCTGAGGGTGCACGGAGGTTACCAAAATCAGAATTTTGGGCATAATTTCTGGCTAAATATAAGAAACTCAGACGGGCAGGTTATAACTTCATCATGCTTCAAAATAAACTCTTCACATCGAAGACAATTTACTTTAGGAAGCATTTTAAATGTAACGTAACCCGTGAAATATCTAAGAGAAGTGAGTTCAATTTTAATTTCATCGTCAAAGGTATCTACCGAGAAAAATTCCTCATATTCTTTTTGAAAAAGTGCTCTATCTATCAACTTATCGTTTTCTGCTATTAAAGGATCACTTGATTCATTTTCTATATCATTTTCAAAATTTATATTAAGAGGAATATCACTATCATCAAAAAAAATTAGAGCTTGGTGTACTGTGCACTAATCGACTAGACATTATTTTTGCAAGTAACATGTTCAGCTCATAAACTGATGGATTTTTATTATTTCCTCCCATTGCTCTTGCCACACTAAACAAATTTTCTGCAACGTCTTGGCTTAGCCTTTTTGTCAAAATATATGTTATAGATGCGTCATCTGTTGTCATATCCTTATATAATTCTAGCTCTCCGGAAATGGCTTATAACTTTGGTAATTCTTTTTTTTTATCTTCAAGGATGAATTATTAAATAAAAGATAATATAACAAAGATTATATTTTTATAGAAAATATATCGATTGGAATGAACATTAAATTATTATAAGAGGTGCAAATCTTCAATGTATTCAGTATCCTAAAAATAAATATCTATACTAAAAAAAAACTCTTGTCTAAGAACAGACCTAGTAAATCTGTCTGCAAATAAATTAATCTTTCTACCAATATCAAGATCAGGTAGGTAGGCATCTATTTTATCTATTATTTTTATTATTATTAATAATATTAATTTTTATCTATTAATAGGTATAAACTTTAATTTTTTATTTTTTTTAACTGTCGAAGAATAAAAATGTATTTAGAGTAAGTATAAGTACATTCGCAAATGATGTGTAACATGTCTTTGTTTCGATAACTTTATTGTTTAGATATTTAAAGCATAAACTATGATTCATTATACCATAATAATGATACCTTTTATTTCTTAATATTTACGTTTTTTATTGATTTTCTAGGCAAATTTGCTCGAAAGAATTTAAAATCAAGATTGTGCCGCTTTTATACCTCGTAGGTCTAAGGATAATAAGGGTGTCAAAATAACCGTTATTTTTGTAGGTATATGCGAAATTTATAAAAAATAAATGAATCCATTCATGCACTCAAGAGATATTAGTTCATTATGTTAAAGCACTCAAATATTGCAGTTATCTCCGTTCAACGGAATTCCAGGATTCTAATTTGCTGTAGGTAGGTATTCATATTTAAATCAATATTTTTCATCATCTGTCAAAAAGGCTCACTCTTAAAAAGATAAAAATCAAATACAGTGTAACTTCCAGATAAGTCAAACTCTCAAAATGTGAGAAAAAATTCTAGTTATAGAAACTTCGATTTAAAGAAATGAGAAGTTTTACTGTTTTATTTTATGAAATAGAATATTAAAAAAGGAATGATTTTTAATTAACGGAAGTTTAAAAAAAATCAGTGCATATTACACAAATTCAAATAGCTGTTGCATACTTTTCAAATTTTAACGAGCTGTTTCTTTTAACCGGGAGGAATACCTATACATACATATTCTTCAATAAAAAGGTAGATACCTAATTTTGAAGATAATAATTTGCAAGAGGAAAATTATTCTTCTTAACGAAATAAATATACATAATTACATTTATATAAAGATCTGTTGTTGACATAGTTCGATAGTTGGTTGACATAGTTCGATTGCTGTTCCCTTTAAAGTGTAACATATGACACATGAGGAACCTTTAGCAATAATCGAACTATGTCATGTGTCTTGCAAGCGATTCTTAAGAATTGTGTGTGGTCTCCAATTTAATGGCACAACACTCCTCCCCCCCTAAAATAAGAAAGGCGTACGAGGTGACGAGTGAGATCTTTCGGCTTCAGGTGCGGAAGTAAATAATTCATAGGTCTTTATCACAACATTGTATTTATTAAATTGCAATCTTTTGTTTTTTTTTTTTTGTTATATTATACCTACTTATAATTACATACATACATATTTTTCGATTTTTGTTTTCTTTGTTTGTTGACATTTTTTTTTTTTGTTATAATTTTTTTTTATTTCTTTTAATAATGCTTAGGTTGCATTTTTGTTTTGTTTTTGGTTTGTTTACAAATAATTATACCTGCGATGTTTCTTCAAGGTCAGGTGTTACCTTCATTTCAGGATCGTTTAAATTTTCTGTTGGTTTTTTGTTAAATGTACATTTTATTTTAATAATTTTTTTAAATATTACGTATAAAGCTAGAACTACAAGAACAAGAAAAATAATGGAAACAGAAAATTGAGCATGTTCATGTGTGACATGGAATAACAAATTATTTTGCTTTAACAAATGTTTAATACTTATGCTATAATTATCTAAATCCAGTTTTTCTATATGGGTGGTATGGGGTGAAATTTGGGATAAATTTGTGGGAATTACTATGTTTTCAGGTATGGTTTGTTCTTCTAAAAAGTATGAAATGGGAGTTTTATTTTGTATGGTGTTTGATGCTTGGAGGTAGACTTCTTTTGTTATTGCTTTACAAAATGGGTCTACACTCAGAATTCCACTGTCAGATATTGTGATCGTTTTTGGTTCGTCTCCGCACAAAATCCTAACGTTTGTTGGTTTTGGCATAACATACAACCATGAATTGTTACTCATTAGATTGAACCAGACTTCTTGTTCAAGCGCAAATATTTTTGTTTCACAATTAGCATAGTTTTGCATTCCTGATATTAATTGGATAATGCAGTTCTTCGTATTATGGTTATGAACTACGAAGTTTTTTTCGCATATGAAGTGATTCGAGTCTGTTTTGATGCATTTATCTAGATCTTCGCTATTCAAAAATATATACCGCCTATAATTTTCATTTATAGCTACTAACTCACTATATATTGAGACAAAGCTGTACGTGTTTTCTTTGTATTTGGAAGGTAATGGTGAAAGTTTTACTAAATTGAACTCTTCATCTACCAATGGAATAGTAACTTTTATCATGAGATTTTGATTTACGAAAATCGGACTCGTCGTAGTGATTTTGTCTATGATTGGAAGATTCATTCTAGATATTTTTATTGGGAATCTTATATTGTTTGGCAGTTCTAATTGGATATCTTTTAATGTAGAAATAAATACTTCTGAATTGAGGAATCTACTATCTAGCTTATTCACTTTTGCTCCTTGTAAAATGTCAAGAATTTGTGATTGTTTTGAGAGAATTTGTGTAGCAAATGAAAAAGCTAAATTGGATATTTGATCGAAGTTATGTAGTGTTTTTTCGAAATTTGTAAGATTCTGAAGTTTTATTGTGTTCTGTCTAATTTCTTCAGTAACAGAGTTAAAATTATTATTTATGCTTTCAGCTGTTTTATTCAGTGCGTCTAACACGTCAGTGATTATTGTCATTTGGTTCTCTGTTATGTGATGCAAGTTATTCTGATTTTCTTGAATTAATCTCAATGAATCATCTATTTTTTCTGCGTCTTTAGAATCCATTGTTCCAAATAAAAATTTCTCTGCCATCCCTACTCCATTGAATAGACCACCGTCTACTATGCTTCTTTTTGAAATTTTGTTTTTAAATAGTATACTATCAAGGATTTCGTTATTATAATTGATTTCTTTGAGGGAATTTTGTAAAAGTCTTAGGGTAATTTTGCAATGATCTAAAGGATATTCTTTTATGCTTAGGATACATAATTCAGAAAGGGTGTTTAGGTTTTGCTCTAATGACTTTGTGTTAGTTTTAATATTAGTGTTATTAATGTTGAAGAGAAAGGTCCATTTTGTGAGGGACTTTTCTAGAATTCCGATTGGTTCCAAGTATACTCCGGTTCTATTTAAAGGTCGTACCGTCACTTCTGCCTCGCCTGTGTTTAAAAATGTTGCTAACGTTGTTATGATGGTTATGATGATTTTACTAGAAATGAGAACAACACCGATATTGTATAAGTATTTGAGTGTTGTACTTATGTTTTGTGAGTGTGTATGAGTGTAAATTGAGTGTGCTTGTGCTTAAATTGTTGTGTGTGTTGTGTCTCTTTGGTTATAGTGTTTTAAGAGGTTATTGTGAACAACTTTTTCTTTTCTGCCTACTTTTATTCCTGAGTTTTCTGGGGACAATACTTCAGTTATTTCGTATGGTCCTTCAAAGATTGGGGATAACTTTTTATTAGATCGATTTTTGATTTCCATTAATACTTTGTCACCTACTTTATAGCTTATCTGACTAGAGTTTTTATCATAGTACGCTTTAGATTTTTCTTTAGCCTTAATTTGATTACTGCGAATTAACTCATAACCGATTTGCATTTTTGCCTTCATTTCTGAGACATAATCATCGTAGTTGTAGGTTGGTTGTACGCTTCTATTCAGCGTAGAAGGAATTGGTGCTTCAAAACCGAAAAGAACTTCGAATGGACTGTAGTTCGTGCTGGAGTGTGGAGTTGTGTTGTAGCAAAATATAGCATACTCCAGATAATTATCCCAGTTCGATTGATCCTTGCTTGCATAGTTTCTGAGGTAGTCACCTAATGTTCTGTGTGACCTTTCGAGGGCACCATTTGATTGTGGATGGTATGGACTAGTTTGAGTTTTATTGATTTTTAAAATTTTGCAAACATTTTTAAACAATTCGCTAGTAAAGTTAGTTCCTTGATCTGTGAGAATGGTTTGGGGAATCCCATAAGTACAAACTATTTTCTTTACAAGTGCTTCGGCCACAGTTCTTGCTTCTTGATTTGGTATAGCTATGGCTTGTGCAAATTTTGTCAAATCGTCTTGGAATGTCAGTATGTACTTGTTATCATTTTCTGTTATAGGAAGTGGTCCCACTATATCGAGAGCTATTCTTTCGAATGGAGTTTTTGCTGTTGTTGTGATGACCATTGGTAGTTTGTTACGTGCATACAACTTATTCTTTTGGCAAAGTTCACATGACGCAATGTAATGTTTTATATCTTCATACATATTTTTCCATTTGTATGTCTTTTTTATTCGTTTGAGTGTACGTTTGACTCCTTGATGACCGCCTAAAGGTGTGTCATGAAATTCATGTAAAATTTTCTTAATCTCCTCTGGACTAGAGACTTCGACAATGTTCTGACTTACATCTTCTTGATATGGTAAGTTTTTGCTATTACTACGTGTTATCACATTAACTTCAGCTGTTTTCATACGGGAGAGAGCGTCTGCGTTTGTGTTCAAACGACCTGCTTTATGAGAAACTGTAAAATCATATTCTTCAAGTTTAATGCGCCAGCGCATTATTCTCGAGGAAGGATCCTTAAGGTTAAACATCCATACAAGTGGTTTGTGATCAGTAATTACTTCAAAGTGTCGTCCATAAACGTATGGTCGGAAATGAGTTACTGCCCAAACAACTGCTAAAGCTTCCTTCTCTATGGTAGAATAGTTTTTTTCTGATTTATTTAATATTCTGCTGGCAAATGCTATAGGTAAATCGTTTTCATCGGTATCTTTCTGTGACAATACTGCACCTATTGCTTCATTACTGGCATCAGTTGTGATATAGAAAGTTTTTTCAAAGTTAGGATATTGTAAGATAGGGGGTTCGACAATTGCTTGTTTTAATTGTTTGAATGATTCATCGCAAAATGCATCCCATTTGAAAACTACATCTTTGCGCAGGAGTTTGTTTAGGGGATTTGCTATTTTAGAAAAGTTTTGTATAAACTTTCTGTAGTATCCTGCTAAACCAAGAAAAGATTTAATATCTTTCTGATTTCTAGGAGCTTCGATATTTTGTATTGCGGAGATCTTTTCTGGATCGGGTTTTACACCTGATTCAGAGATGACATGTCCTAAATACATGACTTCTTTTTCTTAAAATTTGCATTTGTCTAATTGCATCTTCAGATTGTATTTATCCAGAGCTTGAAAAACTTCAATTAATTTTTTATTGTGATCATCTAGATTCTTCCCGTATATCATTATGTCATCTAGATAAACTAAACATTTTATACCTTGTAGCCCTGTAAGGACTTTATTCATCAACCGTTGAAAAGTTGGAGGTGCATTACGTAAACCGAATGGCATTCTGTTAAATTCAAAATGTCCGTTTGGTGTGCTGAATGCTGTTTTCGCTTTGTCTTCCTCATTAACTTCAATTTGATGAAATCCACTGGCTAGGTCCAGGGTTGTAAAGTATTTTGAATCGCCCAATTGTCCCAAGATGTCTTCGATATTAGGTATTGGATACGCATCCGCGATTGTAACTTCGTTAAGTTTCCTGTAGTCCACTACTACTCTCCACTTCTGTTTTCCTTTCTTTGGCACGACTAGAAGAGGGGCATTCCATGGACTTGAACTTGGTCTAATTATTTCATCGTGCAACATTTTGTCTACTTGATTATTTATTTCATTTGTGTGAATTTGTGCTAATCGATATGGTCTAATGTTAACTGCGGGTAGATTTGGGTTTGTCTTTATTTGATGTGTAATCCCAGAGGTAGTTGACAGGGTATCACCATCGAGAAAAAATAAATGATTGTATTTACGGCAGATATCAATCACCGATTTCTTTTCTTCGCTATTTAAATGATCTAGTGGAAGTTGGTTTTGTATTTTACTCAATCTATCGTTTATATAAGTTTGAGTATCGAATGAATTTAGATTATAGATATAATAGTCATTACTATTTACAAGTTCTAAATTTAAATCTTGTAAGACAACATCTTCATTGTTGGCGTTTAGAATGGATATATATATATATCCGTTTGAAGGTTCAGTTATAGCTGAAGAGGTATAAACTTGAGGGCGAATTTCTTGTGAAAAATATATTTGATTTGTAGGTTCACGGATAGGTCCGTATTTGATTATTTTTTCAGATCTAGCAGGTATGGTAACAGACTTTCGCTTACTAATGAAATCTGTTGTATACCTTTTATCTTTGAAGTGGTATATAAGGGTATTATCTTTATAATTTAGTATGGCATTAAAATTTCGAAATAAGTCTTCACCTAAAATTCCGTCTTGTGTTATTGGAAAATGTTCAGGCACTACATGAAATAAGTATTTAAGATTAATTCCAGGTGTTATTTCTATATTCAGAAGCAGTGTGCCTAATGTTGATGTGGGAGTATTACCAATGCCTTTTAGTTCAGTAATTTTGTCAGTATGAACCCAAAGTTCTTTATTTAATTTATTTATTTTTATTAAACTCAGGCTTGCACCTGTGTCTAAAAGCATAATGTTCTGGTTGGAGATAGTATCTTTAGAAATTATATTTATTTCGCTTTTGAAGCTAGAAGCATTATTTAAACATCCTATATGAGCAACAGTTTTGGATTTTTCGTTAGGATTTTGCGATTTTGAAAGAGAATGCGAATGTTTGTCATAATAATTATTTAGATCAGAGCTCAATGGTCCGTTTAGGAAGTCTTGCAAATTATTTATTTGCGCGGTACTTCTATTTTGCATGTGATTTTGGTTAAGTATCATATTTGCTTTTTTCGTATTGTTATACTCAGGACTTGGAGGAAAATTATCCCTTTTTTTGTTAAAATTTGGGAACTCTACGTTTTTGTTTCTGAAAGGATTGGAATATGTAGATGTTTTTTTTAAAGAGTTGTCTTCGGTTGACTTTGGATTTGGAATAGAGGATCTGGGATTTGGATGCAGTGATTCTGATTTTGAATTTTCATTTAGAGGCTGTGAACGAAATGGATTGGACTTTTGGCTATGAGACAGTGGATTCAGAGAAAGAGGATTCAGTGGATTCAGAGGAATTGAATCTTCTTTATGAGATTCTTGACGCAGTGGATTTAGAGAAATTGAATCTTCTTTTTGAGATTCTTGACGCAGTGGATACAGTGAAATTGAACCTTCATTCTTAGGTTCTTGACGCAGTGGATTTAGAGTTTTATTTGTATTATAGTAATTTCCACACCTTAATTCATATGTTTTACCTGGTTCCGGGTGTTGGTCGGGCCAGGTCTTCGCTCGTTTCCCGAATTTTGTGTTCCGCGTTGGTTGTCTTGCCTGCTGTTGTTATATTGTCTTTTTCTGCATTGGTCTATCGTGTGACCCAGATTTTTGCAGTAACGACATGAAACATTGTTTTGAACATTATTAACTCTCACCGTCTCGTTTGCATTGGAATTTGATCTGTTATTTCTGTTATTTGCGGATCTGTTTGAACTAGACTGAAAACGACACTCTGTTGTGTTGTGTGTCTTCGTTCGGCAGTGATGACAATATTTGTTATCAACAGTGGCACTAGAAAGGAGTTTTTCTTCTTCCATAGCAATATATAGAGCTTCGTCTAAATCATTGCATCTGGCGCTTTTCACCAAAGTTTTTAATTGTGGTATCAACCCATTGCAAAAACTATTTAGAATAGTTTTTGTATTTAAGTTCCTGATGGCTGTATCAGCAGCGTTGTCCCCCGTACTGGCATTGGCATTATTCAGTTCATCAAACAAGGCATAAGCTCTTTCTGCGTAAGAGCTCACAGATTCCTTGTAACCCTGTTTGAATTGAAAAACTTCAGTCTGTATAATTTGAACAGACCTAGTTTTTCGGAAATTCTTGATAAGAGCCTCTTTTAACTCTGCCCAGGCATTATAATTGTTATATTTGATTATAACATTATATGCCCGGCTTGTTAATTTCGATTTGACAATATCAAGAAGCTCAGCCTTATCGGTTGAGTCGGGTGCCGTGGAGGTTTTGTTTGATTGCAGGTCTACTAATTGGATAAACCTATCTAAATCTTTCGCACTACCATTAAACTCAGGTATGAGTTTTATGGCTTGGGCTGCTCTGAAAGTCATTATTTTGGGTGGACAAATGATAGAAAACAACTTAAATAAATAATTTTATATAACTAATATCTATTATTTCTTACTATGACATTGTTGATGCTTCTTTATATGTGGAAATGATGTTTATATTGATATTGATGTTGATGCTGATGTTGATTGCCTCGGCGTGGCAATTTCTTCCTTCCTTCCTTCTATCGACCACAGGAAATCGCTTACCTCTGTGGGATATTGTTCACTTTTTCTTTCTATTTTTTTTTTTTGCTTATTGTTCACTCTTTTATTTGATCAGGTATTGTTCACTCTTTTATTTGATTAGGTATTGTTCACTCTCACAATTTTCTGGCATTATATTTTCTTTTTTTTTTTTAAATGTTGATTTCTTTTGTTTAGATTTAGCACTACTTTTTTTTTATATATAAATATTTGCTTTGAATTTAGAATTTTAGATTTTGAATTTGAGTTTGAAATCGGTTTTTATTTTCGGGATTCAAATCAGATGCTTTAATTTGAATATCCCACCGCTGCCACCAAATGTTGTGTTCACCGAACACCGAAAGAAAACAACCTTTTTTCTTGGTCGTCAAAATGAGAGTGCCTCAAACTCTATTCATTATTTCCTTCGTTACCTATTCCGAAACCTAGATCATCACTTCCAGGTCAACCACGCATTCTACCTTACTTCACTTGCCTTGACACAGTTACAGTTTATTTAAACAACGAATGCACCGTATGTTATTATTGACATACTTGCACTCCATGGGTCAGTATTGTTTATGTTTGCAATATGACCCATGTCGTTGTTTTGCTGTTTGGTTGACATAGTTCGATTGCTGTTCCCTTTAAAGTGTAACATATGACACATGAGGAACCTTTAGCAATAATCGAACTATGTCATGTGTCTTGCAAGCGATTCTTAAGAATTGTGTGTGGTCTCCAATTTAATGGCACAACAGATCAAAAACACAGTATATGAAGATACCAATCTTTCGTACGTATCACCCTCCAAAACCCATTTGTTTACATTGTTGTTTTTGTAATTTCGTTTTGTGTCCATGAATAGATGTGAATTGCAACAACAATTTAACGGGGTGGGATTGTTCTGTTTTCCCAGAACAACCATTTTGTATGTGCAAATAACGCAGCCATCTTTAAAAAAATTTCAACTCACCAGCCTTTCACCATGAAAATGGCGGATGTTAGGTTGGATATCGGGATGTGTTGAAAAAAACACCAATTCAATGGTGCTTAGTCTGCTATTACACTACGAATTTCGCGTGATGAAACTTCTTTAAATTTTTCTTTGAAAATTCATCCTGTGAGTAGTTCGCTGTTACACAATGATTTTTAAATCTTTGGCATTTCACAGAAATGTCTGCAATAAAATAAATAACGTGATAAGTTAGAATTTATATATTTGCTATTGCTTTCGCATATACATAGCATAAAGGCTGTCCCAAACCAACGCGAAACATTCGCGCGAATATGCGACGACTGAATAATGTTCAAAGATTCGCATCGCGCCAGTGTGGGTGCTCCAATTAATCTCCATTTAAATATATTAAGACAGGCGAAAGTTTCGTCGTCGTTCTGAAGTATTCGCTTTGGTTTTGGAGAGCCTTATAATGCTCTTAAAAGCCATGTTTTTTTTTGCAAGCCCGGAGGGATTTGGTGGAAAAGAAATGATATTGGGGATTATCTATCGACGCCATCACAGAAAAAAATGGAGTTTCCATAAAAACTATTGATTAGAAGTACATATGTAATTCACGCCGTTAAAACATTTTAGCCCCGAAAATTATGTGCTCTTAGCTATGCCTGGAGGGCATTAGTTGTTGTTGCATTTAACATGTACATTCCTTAGCCCCGTCGCGACATAGTTTTGTTCGATCAATTTCCTCCAGGCTTGCAACGAGACTAGAAACATGCCAATTTATAACAGTTATAACAATTTTTGGCCTTTAAAAGCGGGCGTACCTTTACGCGCTTCGCACTACTTAAAAAAAAAAAACTTTAGGTGCTTGAATTATGCCCACCGGCGGAGGACCCTGGCCCTGCAGGGCCGCATAAACAGTAATATTATAAACAAAAACTGTTATAATTGGCATGTTTAGTAACTTCCTGCAAAAAAAAACACGCCTAAAGTTGTCTTACAACAGTTGCGTTGATTCTCTGATTTCTCATTCGTTTTTTTTTGTCATGTTCAAAGTCTGTTTCAATAATTCGAGAGCGAAATACAATACCAAACAATCGTAGAAACAAAACAAATAATGACAAAAGACAATCGAATATACTTAAATTGATTATAAATTTTCACGTTCAATTTGTTTCCACAAACTTATAAATACTTATAAGGTTGGGTTAGCACTTGATAACTCGTTGCTCCTTTTATTATACTTTTTGAACATACCCATTGAAACTCGTAAATAACCGACATTTTGGTGGTGAATGTACGCTTACTGCATGTGTGTGCAAATAAAGCGTGGTGGATGTACGCTTACTGCATATGTGTGCGTGTTTCTCCTGAATTTCCCCTATATGAGCTTGTAGGCAAACTCGGATGACAGCCGAGATTGGTATCTTCATATAGAGTGTTTTTGATAAAGATTAGGAAGGTAACCAGGTAGGTATGGATTTTTGATATGTAACTGCTTAGTAAT
Organism: Leucozona laternaria; assembly: GCA_932273885.2. Classification (NCBI taxonomy): domain Eukaryota; kingdom Metazoa; phylum Arthropoda; class Insecta; order Diptera; family Syrphidae; genus Leucozona; species Leucozona laternaria. The sequence continues at coordinate 88,246,381 of OW026366.1, read as the reverse complement.
AGGTTTAGGGGGTACATTGTCGTGAAAGCCAATTTCCGTGATACCTACTTACCTATTTATCATTTATAATAATTTCTGGCTAAATATAAGAAACTCAGACGGGCAGGTTATAACTTTATCATTGCCTACGTTCTGTAACTCTCGCATGAATAAAATTGGTCGAGAAACTATGAAAAATGGAACAAAACCCATACGATTTGTTTCAATTTTCATCGTTTCTCTACTGATTTTATCGATGTGAGAGTTACAGAACCTAGGCACAGAACTGAAGTACATAGGTATATTTTATATCACTTTTACTATTAATAAACTAACCACCGCACGAAATAAACAAATAATGACAAACTTTTTAACCTTTACGATTTGCAAAATAGAATGAACATTCACGTTCCGTCACTTTTGGTAATTTCTTTATGTTATACAGTTATACTGTTATACGAGACCGAGGGCAGCTTCATAATATAACAATTTTCAATTGGAGTCAACTTTTTTGTATGAATACACTATCCAGTCACTGATCTCTATAATACACTGGATAGCGTATTCATACAAACAAAATGACTCCAATTGAAGATTGTTATACGGTGCGCTTGGCACCAGGTTTGTATAACAGTATAACTTCATTTTGTCAAAGTGGCTGAACACAATACACGCGAGTCATGGCGCGCGTCCTTATCTTGCAAATGTTAAAATACATAAAATCTCGTTATAGAACGGTGTTCACATTGGACTGTGTCCTTTGACTATTTTTGGCGTCTCTGTGCTTTATCACACTTCATGGTGAGAAAATGATGGCGAAGAAAGTAAGGATTTTTTGATTTCTTGGCTAAGATTGTTCATTTTTTTTACGTTTTCTTTTTTGATATCTGTTCTCTCTGTCTGTACCTTATTTTTGGCACTTAAATCCTACGGAATCCAATTTTTTTAATTGAAAGCATTTTCCTAATAAGATTTATATTTTGTAAGTGAAATGTTTCTAATTAATCCTTCAACGAGCAAAGATTTTTGTTTTGTTTTAACGACTGCTGCACGTCAGAATAAGTCGGATGTGTTCACATTAGGTTTTGTGTCTGTAGCGACAAACGCGATTCTGGAAGTTAAATAGTAGGTGACATTTCTTGCGAATTTGCACAAATTGTAACAAACACTGAATTGTAATTTTTTGTTGTTTGGATAAACGCACAATTTTTTTTTGTTTTGTATGGTAAATTAAATGCCATATGAAATATTTGTTGTGAATTTGAAGGACCATTATTTTTTGTGTTCAAATTCCTGTCAAATAGAACTCACACCATCATATACAAAAATAAGCCATCTGAAATGGTTGAAAGAAATTCGACACAAATCTTATGTGGTTTTCCAAACAACCAAAAAAATTGATTTTTATTGGGGTCAACTTGATCTTTTTCAGATTTTACGTTCCTAACAACCAAAAAAATTGATTTTTTTCGTGGTCTGTTTTTTTTCTCGATTGATCTTTCAAATCTCGATTTATTGGCAGATTTACACATACTTTCACACACACTTGCACACAAACCAAATTGACATTTCTAAACGTCGTCTTTTCCTCGTCAGTTTAATTTCGTGTTGGCCTTTCGCTAGCATTGTTTACTTTTGATAAGGCATTTGTTTAGTAAAATAAATACAAATAATGAAGTTTAATTAGTGAAATTTTTGTCTTTATTGTCCTCATTACCGTCAACCATTGACTTCTTGAGTTCGGAGTCAATCAGTGATTAAATTTGACAAATGTTTAATATGGAATGAAAGCCATTGTGGAAACATGTGGGTTAGTCCATTGTTTTTTGTGAAAATAAAATTATTTTTATTAAAATTCCATAGTAATCCTTTTGTAGTGACCTTGTTTCATGTTCATTGTCTTCTTCCTAACCATCGACCGATAACTTCTCCTTTGATTTGGATTTTGGATGGACGGGATTCCTGTGGATATATGGATCCGACCGATGGCCAAATCATGTTATAAAGCAGTGATAGTATACCAACAAAATAAAATTCCTGCTAGGGAACAAAAAATTCCCTAATTTGTATTCTATTTTTTTATTTCAATTTGATTGAACAAAATAATGTACAATATCACATTCATTTAAATGAAGTCAAGAAAAGAATCCGTAAATCTTTTCTTTCTTATATTTTGTCATAATTTCAAAATGGCCTGAGGATATTAAAAATTTCAAGATTAAAAGTCAGTCCCACTTTTGAGTTTTTTCTTATAAAACAAATCAATAAAGGCTCCCAAACCGGCGCTAAGCCTTCGCGCGAATATGCAACGAATGAAGAATGTTCAAAGATTTGCATAGCGCCAATGTGGGTTCTCTCATTAATCTCCATTTCAATAAATTAAAGGCTTAACTACATAAGCCCAAAAAGTGAAAAAGTACAAAAGTGAAAATTTTCAAACTCATTTTGGAATAGTTTTTCTGACTGGAAAACTTATAAAAATGATGCAGAAAGCTTAAATTTTGGTCTACAAAAAAATTTGTATATTCTTTTTCACAAAACAACTGCACTAGCGGGAAAAAAAATATTTTTACTTTTGTACAAAAGTACTTTTTGGCTTATGTAGTTAAGCCTTTAAGGCTTAAGAAAATTTTCAAACTCATTTTGGAATAGTTTTTCTCACTGGAAAACTTTTAAAAATGATGCAGAAGGATTAAATTTTGGTTTAAAAAAAATTTTGTATATTCTTTTTCACATAACAACTGCGCTAGCGGGAAAAAAAATATTTTTACTTTTGTACAAAAGTACTTTTTGGCTTATGTAGTTAAGCCTTAAGACAGGTGAAAGTATTCGCGTAGTTGAAATTAATTATAATTTAAACACAAAAATGTTCTTTTATAATTTGAAAAAAAAAACGTTTTGTAAGAATTTTTTCTTACGCATTTTTCACCAGTTTCATCAAGAAAATAAAGCCAAATATATAATATTTTTGTATTAAAGAAAAAATTGTTCCCTAGGAAAAAAATACTTGTAGGAATTTTTCCCTACATATACTATCACTACTTACATCAGTAAACACAGACAAATCACCTACACCTTTACAAAAAAAAGGATCAATCGCGATTCGTTCTAGTTACCACGATTGATCTGGAATCTGACCCCCAAATCTGAAATGGTTGACTGGAAAACCACATTAATAATCACGCTCATGTGAACGCGCGAGTTATGTTTGTCGTGAAACGGGAGCTTAAAAAAAACCAACTTTCTTCTTTGACAGACAAACTTTAATTGAAATTCAAATCAATAATTAAATACAATATTACAAATACAAATTGTTTAGTTAGGCAAAAATACATAAGTCTTTAGAATTCTTAGAAACAATAATGCATTAACCTTTGAGGGAAATGCTTACTTATTAAAAATACAAATTCATTGGAAGTCAAAATATTTGAAAGCAAGAATTGCTTATTTAGCGAAAAAGTAAAATAATGTTGAAGTAAAAATATTTAAAAGTAGGAATTGCTTATTTAGCGAAAAAGTAAAATAATGTTGAAGTAAAAATATTTAAAAGTAGGAATTGCTTATTTAGCGAAAAAGTAAAATAGTGTTGATTAATCAGAATCAGGTTATCGGTTATGGTGTGGGGGCGGTTTGGTTGCACATGTAACTCCTCCCCCCTTAGAATAGAGCGACGGCCACAATGACGTAATTGGGGATGGAGCGAAAGACATCAGTGTTGGTTGTTGATCTTCGTTGCGATGGGTTTTTCTTCTTATGATGATAACGGCTATGATGATGACTATGATGGTGAGTATTGTATATAATGCTGTAGATGCTGATATAAGGTGAAGGACTTCTGTTTTTGCATAGAATTTTGCAAAATTGGAGTTAGTGATGAAGTTATACTCCTTTAGCTTTTCCAGACTAAGGTCTTCTTTGATAACTGTAGCTTTTATATGGCTGCTTGGGGGTGGTGGAATGTGGATTTCGTCCCAAAAGGTGTTAGGATTATCTTCATATGTGAGACCATTTATCTCGATGCTGCAGTTCTGGAAATGAATAAGTGCTGTGCCTTCTAGCACGGAAGTTTTTGTACTGCAAGTAGAGTTAATTATTAATTTTGGTGTATTTAATAGCAAAATATAATTTTTCTCTGGTTGTAAAATTTCTGATGTTTTGCCTTTGTCGGTGAAAGGGCAATTAGCTGCTTCGTTCTTCATAAGTTTTCCCATGCATTCGGAGTTGTTGATGTCTTCTTCGTGATGTGCATTCGTGCAGTAAAATGTACCTTCTATCTTGGGGCAAGGTGTTGTAAAATGCTGTATTTTGTTTTCGTTAATGTTTATGTAAGGTTCAATTGTAAGAAATTTTGTTTGATTTATTGGAAGAGGGACTACATGATAAAAAAAATATTTTTCATTAGACAAATTTGGAATTCGTACATTAAATATAATTTTAGAGCCATTGTAATATGCTTGTAAGCCTAGAAATTCATAAATTTGCTCGTTAGATTCGATTTTAACATTTTGTTTGATAAATTTATTTTCAATATAATAGAGTTCTTCTGTATTTAATAGAAATTTAGGAATTATATTTAATTTACTGAGAATAACTGCTTCAGCAATATTTGAAATATGATTTGTTAGTAAATCAATGTTAAAATTTATTTCGTTTAGATATTGTGTTTCTAGAAAAACGTGATTTTCTCTTTTTACAGCATTATAAGTTTTTAAAAGGAATTCTTCAATTTTATTTTGTTGGTTATTAATGTGTGAGGTGATGTTTTTAAATCTCTCTATTGTTTGAGAGTTAATTGCGTTTTGGGATAAAAGTGTATTAGTAATATTGGTAAGGTTTGAATTGAGGTATTGAATTTGTTCGTTTATAGTTTGTGCGTCTTGCGCATCCATGTTCCCGGTTATGAACTTAATAGTTGAACCAAGTCCATTAATAAGACCTCTTTTGTTTCTTTTCATAGGATATAATGTAGCAAATTTATTTGTTAGTTCTTTAAGTTTAAGTTTTGTTACGTGAATTGAGTTAGTATATGTAGCTCTTTTTTCGAAAAGGTTTAATGTGTTAGTAATTTGTTGTATGTTATTTTGATAGTCTTCTAGGTTAACGATATGGATTAAATTATTATAGTTAATAATTGATCTTGAGGGTCCTAGTCGGAGGGTAAGTACGCCGCGATCTTTTGGAAAATTGAAGATTTCTATTAGTTGTGTTACTACCAACGGAATGCTGTAAAAAGATTACATTAAATTATGTTTTATATTTTTTTTTTTTTTTTTTTTTTTTTTTTTTTTTTTTTTGTATTTATATAATATAAAAGCTTGTATATTATTTGAATGATGTTAACCATATTCCTTGGTTACATATTCTTAATATAAGCTTAGTTATTTTTATTATATTTTTTTTTGTTGTATATACATGTGTATTTAAATATAAGCTTTGTATTATTCGAATGATGTTAACCATATGCCTTGGTTACATTTTCTTAATATAAGCTTAGTTATTTTTATTATATTTTTTTTTTGTTGTATATACATGTGTATTTAAATATAAGCTTTGTATTATTTGAATGATGTTAACCATATGCCTTGGTTACATATTCTTAATATAAGCTTAGTTATATTTTTTTTTTTTTATTGTTTTTTTTTTTTTTTTTTTGTTTTTTTTTTTTTTTTTTTTTTTTTATATATGCCTTGGATAAGAGAAGGGTTTACAAATGCACTAAATTCTCATTAGATTGTAATGAGTTTAGGTTTTTTTTTTTTTTTTTTTTTTTTTTTTTTTTTTTGTAATGTACCACGATTTACAGTTGAGATAGGGAAAAAGGAAGTATAAGAATAAGTAGTATTAGGATAGTGGAGAGGTTTTTATTGTTTTGTCATTCTTCTGATTTTACTTTTGTGTAATTTTTTGTTGTTCTGAGTAATTAATGTAAATTTGTTATTTTGTTTAACTTTTTGCTTAGAAAATCTGGGTGTGAGTTTATTTCGCCTACATTCTTTGCGAAAGATGGTGTCTTCGACTTCTAAGTCTTTTGGTGTTTCTCTGTTACCATTCAACTTTTCAGTTCTATTTTTTGTAATGGTATCTACTTTTTCTTTGATTTTAGGGTAGATGTTATCAATAAACTCATTTAATTTAAGAAGGTACTCGTGTTCATTTGAGAATTTAAGGGTTTTGAGAAATTTATATGGTCTACCGAAAAATAGTTCGTATGGTGTAAGTTTTGTAACGGAATGTATAGCGTTATTATAAGTTATGAGTGTTTCTGATAAAATTTCTTCGTGGTCAACTTTTAATTTTTCTTCTATTCTTTTTGTATAGATGATCCTATAAATTTCAGTAAGGGTTGAGTGGAGTCTTTCAACTATACTATTACTAGAGGTTTGTTGAAACGATGTAAAGTGAAGGGTGATTTCATGTTGTTTGCAATAATCTTGGAATATGTTCGCGATGAACTCGGAACCTTGGTCGCATATAATTTTCTTCGGAATGCCGTAAAGGCTTATGAATGTTTTGAATTGTTTGAGTATGGCTACACTTTCTCTACAGTTGAGAGGAAATCCCCATGCGAATCTTGAAAATTTGTCAATTATTGTTAGTATTTGATTTTTATTTATTGTATATATATCCAAGTGAATAATTTCTAGCGGTTTTAGGGGATTCTCGGGTTGGACATATTTGATTTTTGGAGGGTTTCTATCATATTTCAGTTTTTTACAATGATCGCAGAAGTTTAGGGTTTTTTCTATTTTCTCCTTCATATGAGGGAAGTAGTATTCGCGTTTTAAATGGAGTAATGTTTCGTTTATTCCTCTGTGGTTCGAGCGATTATGGTAGTCACGTATAATCTGCTCTTGTTCATCCGGTTGTCGGATGTCTTTAAGGATCTCTGTGCATCTTAATAAACGGAGGCTATTGTTTTGGGAGAAATATTTGGAAAAAGTTGTTTGTAATATAGAGAAAATTTCGTCTGTAGTATAAACGGCAGTTTGTTTTCTGTGTGGAAAAAATTTCTTGAGTATATCTATCATGATATTCTCGTCATATGTCGTTCTACGTATTGTTCGTCTTTGTCTATTTTTGAAAATTGTTTCGACTGTCGTCGGGGAACCTTTGTCATTCATTTCTAGTATGACTTGCAAATTAAATTCATTTAAGGGTTTCTCTGATATTGGGATTCCGTCGTTTAGATTTTCCTGAGCACTGTGTACTGTTTGAAGGTCTTCATCATTAGTGAAAATTTCATGATAAGTTCCATCCGGATTTGTCAATCTAATGCGGCTCAAGGCGTCGGCGTTTGTGTTTGCTTTTCCCTTTTTATAAACGATTTCGAACTCGAATTCTGCTAGCTTTAAACGCCATCTAACTAATTTTGAGTTTGGTTCTTTAAGGTTCATTAGCCACATTAATGGTTTATGATCCGTAACAATTAGAAATTTTCGTCCGAAAAGATAGGGCCTGAAATATTTGGTTGCCCAAACAATAGCGAGAAGCTCTTTCTCTATTGTCGAATAATTGCATTCGGAAGAAGAAAGAGTTCTGCTTGCGAAGGAGATGGGCTTGTCGCTTCCGACTCTGCCTTGCGACAAAACTGCGCCTATTGCATAGTTACTAGCATCGGTAGTAACTATGAAAGGTTTTGAGAAGTCGGGGTGGACTAAAATGGGGTTATTCGTAAGAAGGTTCTTACATGTTTCAAACGCTTCTATGAATGTTTGATTTGTAGTTTGATCGGCTCCTTTTTTGAGTCGATTAGTGAGTGGTTTGGTTATTTTTGCCAGGTCTTTTATAAATTTCCTATAATAATTGATAAGACCTAGGAATGATTTTATTTCTTTGTTAGTTTTAGGGAGTGGGAAATTTTTAATGGCCTCAATTTTATTTGGGTTAGGTTTAGTTCCTTCCGGTGTGATTATATGGCCTAGAAAGGCAATCTCATGTCGTAAGAACTCACATTTATCCATTTGGATTTTTAAGTTGGAGTTTCGTAGTCTATCGAAAACTGTTTTTATGCTCTCGATATGTTCCTGTAAGGAAGTGGAGTATATAATAATGTCGTCTAAATAGACGAGACATATTTTGCCTACTAGTTCTTTGAGGACGTTGTCCATCACTCGTTGGAAGGTGGATGGGGCGTTTTTCAGCCCAAATGGCATCCTAAGATATTCGTAATGCCCACCTTCTACCGTGAATGCAGTTTTGGGAATGTGAGCTGGGTCCATTTCGATTTGGTGAAAACCGCTTGCCAAATCGAGAGTGGTGAAGTACATACATCTACCTAATTTATCTAGTATTTCGGTGATGTTGGGAATTGGATACCTGTCTGAGACTGTTTTTTCATTGACTTTTCTGTAGTCAATAACGAGTCTCCATTTTTGTTTTCCACTGGCATCCGATTTTTTGGGTACTATCCACACAGGTGAACTCCAAGGGGAGTAGCTTTGGCGGATGATTCCCTGTTCCAGCATTTTCGAAATCTGGTCCTGTACTTCTTGTTTATGTATATATGGGTATCTATATGATTTCATATAGATGGGTACGTCATCAGTTGTGTTAATAGTATGTTTGATTTGATTAGAAAAGGTAAGTTGCTCTCCTTCTATGTATATGATATCATTATACCGTTTACACAATTTTAAAAGTTGATTTTTCTCTTCTTTATTTAGATGATCGGTACGAAGTAGATGCTCTATGTTCTTCCTCTCAGTAGTTTTCTCTTCTTCCGGTGTAATGTGCAGATTGTTAAGTTCTAAGTATTCCTCTGGTTTGTACTCTGTTGATTGTAATGATTCTTCTAAAAGTATGTTTTCGTCGGATTCGGAGTAGTTTGTTATCTCGACGGTGCTGTAGCCATTAATTGCTCTGTAGATGCCTTGTGATATAAATACATCTGGTTTAAGTTCTATGGTATTTAAAATTATGTCACCATTCAATTTATTTACGGGAAGTTTTGCTAGAATCTTGGATTGAGCTGGGACATTTAATACGTCTGATGATTCATTTGGTTTAAAATGAATTTCGACTACAGAGTTTTTCGTGACAAGGATCTTGTTTTCAAGGTCAATTTTAGCGTTTAATTGCAACAGTGTATCTAATCCGAGGAGGCCATCAAAGAAATTATGAAATTTGAATATAAGGAATTTAAGGAGACCATCTTGATTGAATTCTTTAAATATTTTGACATTAGTCTGAGTTTTAAGTTGGTATTTCTTAAATACTGTTGTTATCGTAACAGGGTCACAATGAAGAAGTTTTTCATGTGGTATGTATTCTGGATTGATAAAGGATGCTGATGCACCTGTGTCTAGAAGGAATCTCAAGGGTCGACCAAAAGGAGAGGATATGTTAATAAAGGGAAGTGTGGTTGGGTGAGATTTTGAGTCTATATATCCGGTGGACTCTTGGAGGTTGTATAGAAAAAATTTTGATTATCATTAATATTTGTGGGTTCATTGTCAAAATATTTGTCCAATTGTTGGAAGGAGCCTTGATTGTCGTCTTGAACTTCTTGAAGATTGAAATTTGTATTCTTTATTTGTTGGCTGGGACTGGTTTTGATTTTTGGAGATGAATTGGGATTCTGAAATTTATTGAATTGAGTCTCTTTCTTTTGGAATGGTCGGGAATGACTTGGCTCATTAAAATTTTGTGTATTTCGCATTTGGGGTGATTTGGAAAATGGATTATTTGATTGCCATTGGTTTTGGTTGTTGTAGTATGTCCTTGATTGATTTTGGCCTGAACTGTTTGTATATCTTGGATTTTGTCTTGAGTTATATGGATATGTTTGGTTTTGGTCTGAATTATTTGTATATCTTGGATTTTGCCTTGAATTATATGGATATGTTTGATTTTGTCCTGAATTGTAGTTATATGGTCTGTACCTATACTGTTGCGAGTATCTTTGATAAGATATATTTTGTTCTTTAATGCAACAAGACAGGGCTGTAGCTAATGAGTCAGGTTGCATGGTTCTTACTCTCGAACCAAGTGGTTCATTTAGTCCACTCAAAAATGAATTAAGGCACATTTCGGAATACAAATTCTTTTTAGCTTGGATTACAGACGGGTTTATTTCCTGAATAAGGATATTGTTGCATAAAGCAGATTGGATTTCAATTATTTCACCGTAGAAAGATTGAATCGTTTTATTATACTGCCTTATATTATGGAGGTCTCTAATAAGGGATGTTTCGGTTCGTTTGTCGGAATAGTGGAGGATAAGATTTGTTTTTATATCATCCCAAATTAAAGGGGTCCCGTACATATTAAGTATTTCATTTGCTTGGCCTTCAACCTTATTCCGGATAGCCCTGAGAAGTATTTGGCCGTAAGGCGTGTTATCAGTTCCTCTAATGTGAAGAAGAATTTCTTCCACATTATTTAGGAATTCAAATAAGAGACGAGGATTCCCGTCAAACTTGGGAAGATCTTTAATGGCATCGGGTATCCTAAGAGAATTAAAAATTTCACTGTGATTTATAGTTCGTTCTGTAGTTTGTGTAGTGTTGTCTTGTTCGGTAGTCATGTTAAATGATTCAGTACTAGAGAATGAAGAATCTATATTTTCAGGGATGGAATTAAGACTTCTTGAAAAGCGATTTAGATTATTAGAGAGATATTTAAAGTTATAGGGGAAAAATGAGCGTCGTGGTTTTACAGGAGGTCCCTTTTCTTTAGGCATTAATTCGATTTTAAAAGAATAAATATTCTGTGATTTTGTTCGAGTTACATGTATGTATTTTTTTTTAAAAAAAATTCATATATTGTTTTGAAAATATTGTTTTGAGATTTAAAATAATATAATTGAGATATATTTATAATTTAATATTTAGGAAATGATTGATATACTTATATATGTTTTTTTTTTTTTTAATTATACAAATTGTAATAGCACTCACAAACACATGCACCCAAGAAGAATTATCCTTTTTTCCATTTTTTTTTTTTTGGTATGTGGTAGGTTCTTTCGGTGATAAAGGGTCAAAACCCAACAGCTAACAGTTCCAAATAGTTAGATTTAATTAAAAACACACTGTTCGTAAGAGTTTATAACTTTTCTTATATATTTTCTTTCCTTTTATTGGATTAGTCACTAACACTGCTTTTTATTTATTTTTTTTTTTTTTTTTTTTTTATTATAATTTTCACATCAAAAAATTGTCTTAGCTGTTCACCGCGGACTAACGACTGCGCCAGTTATGTTTGTCGTGAAACGGGAGCTTAAAAAAAACCAACTTTCTTCTTTGACAGACAAACTTTAATTGAAATTCAAATCAATAATTAAATACAATATTACAAATACAAATTGTTTAGTTAGGCAAAAATACATAAGTCTTTAGAATTCTTAGAAACAATAATGCATTAACCTTTGAGGGAAATGCTTACTTATTAAAAATACAAATTCATTGGAAGTCAAAATATTTGAAAGCAAGAATTGCTTATTTAGCGAAAAAGTAAAATAATGTTGAAGTAAAAATATTTAAAAGTAGGAATTGCTTATTTAGCGAAAAAGTAAAATAATGTTGAAGTAAAAATATTTAAAAGTAGGAATTGCTTATTTAGCGAAAAAGTAAAATAATGTTGAAGTAAAAATATTTAAAAGTAGGAATTGCTTATTTAGCGAAAAAGTAAAATAGTGTTGATTAATCAGAATCAGGTTATCGGTTATGGTGTGGGGGCGGTTTGGTTGCACATGTAACTCGCGCCCTGCCGCGTGTCCTGACGCGCGTACTGTGTTCAACCAGTGAACTGAAAAATGTACGTCAAATTACTTCTTTTTTTTAAAGACAGACGTCAAAAGGTGCGCTTGGCACCAGAATGTCATCTTCAATTGGAGTCAAAAAAAACTGTTATACATAAAGGGAGTCCACTATCCATTGTATTATAGAGATCAGTGCATATGTTGAGGTAGGATAAGTTTTGGGGTAACGTCATCTGTTGGAGAAGAAGAGAAGTAAATATGACACCATCAAGATGGTGGAAGCGATTCTCGAAGGGTTGGAATTAGAATTGAGGAGAAATCGAAATAGGCGACTACTACCACACTTACATCTATAATAAGAAAAAAAAAATAAACTAGCGGGTATATTAAATCGTACGATGTTATAACTGTGTGGGAGTAGAAATTGTATAGAAAACAAAGTGTCATGTTCGCAGACTGAAAATCCGGAGGGAAGAAAATTTAAATGACAGCTATCTCTAAATCTTTCCTCAGAGGTGAACACGAGCCGATTTATAGAGCTCGGATGAGACCATAGAGTACCTATATTACCTAGAGAACCGACCGGTACCCCTCTTGCCTTAAACACCCGCAAATTTTATTTGAGGTGAGTAAGTGAAAACTCTCTTCCTTTACTCTTTTTTCCTTATCCGTGAATCCGTGTGAATGGTGGATATAAAAACAAATTGGCGCATTAATTCAAAAAGGTACGTGTCTAAGGTTTAATTGTGAACAAAGTGGTGGCATTAGCTCAAAAAGGTGCGTGTCTACGATTTGCACACCTAAATCGTAGACACGTACCTTTTTGAGCTAAGAAACTAGAGTGCGCTTCCAATTTTCGGTAGGTGTTTTTGTTTTTTTTTTAAACATAAATATTCAAAAATATTATTTAATTTACTACCCGGGAGCAACAATGACCGATATTCTTCATAGTTAAGGTTGACAAAAGGTTAAAAAAAGAAATTTGACTACGAAATTAATAAATTTCTCAGTTTTTGAATTTAACGGATTTTTTTTTTGAATCCCTGGGCGGTCTTATCCACCTTATTGAGCACTTTGAGCAATTTGAGCGAAGTCCTTTCAATTGAAGCCATGTTGGTTCGGTCCCATTTAAAATGCATTGGACAACAACCCCATACAAAACTTAATGGGCATTTTCCTCTCAGTACAGCTTGTAGGGTGGAAGAGAACGACCGCCTAAGTCGGTTCTCTAGGTAATATAGGTACTCTATGGTACCTATATTACCTAGAGAACCGACTTAGGCGGTCGTTCTCTTCCACCCTACAAGCTGTACTGAGAGGAAAGAGTCCATTAATTTTTGTATGTAGTTGTTGTCCCATGCATTTTAAATGGGACCGAACCAACTTCGCTTCAATTGAAAGGACTTTGCTCAATTTCTTCAGCTTGCTCAATAAGGTGAATAAGACCGCCCGGGTATTTAAAACAAAAATCAGTTAAATTCAAAAATTGAGAAATGCAATAGGCCAATGACCGATATTATGTAATAATACATTTAGGTCATTCTAAAAGAAAAGTGCATTCGAAAAGCATCTGATCGAATATTCAACAGTGCGGTTCATAAGAATTGGTTCGCTATTTACGGTGAATTCTTTTTTTATCGTTTCTTTTTATTAGACAAAGAAAATATGTTTTCTCATAAAAAAAAAACAATTACCAGAATAAATTCACTGAAACATCAAAAGGTGGAAATTATTTTTGTATAGTGAATAAAAGATAACCTTAGTAAAAAAAAAATTAAATACCTATGATTCATAGAAAATAAGTATCGGTTCAAAACGGCGGCCGACACCAAAGTAGGAAGAGACCTACTGGTACATTCCGTGGGGGTGGAAATTATCCATACAAATATTGAAAGCAGAGGTAGTTGGAAATAATTAATGATAATAGATATAACAGCAGACAAAGTGATGATATTTTAGGAGTGAAAATAAAATATTTAAAATATCCTTTAGGTATCATGATCATGCATGATCACATGACTGGCTATATATCTACAGCTATAAAAATCGGCACTACTACATTTATACAGCTATAAGTAGATAGCAATAGATAGATCCAGGATCAATAAGCTAGGCAGAAATAAGCCTTAGTCTCTGCATTGCATTCTTAGGATAAGGATCCAAAGTCAAGAGTACCGACTTTTGGGACGATTTGAACGGAGCAAAAGGGTGCTCCGACAGACCATAGAAGCGGAGTTAATAATAAGTCAATTTGAGTGGTTTGTACTTCTTGAAAGCGCTAGACATAGAAGAAGGAACAGAGATAAGAACGAGGTGTTCCAGAGAGGGACTGTTGACGACAAGATTTTTATTATAAAAAATTAGTAAAAAATATGTTTTCCGAAAGAAATAAAAAATGCAACCACATTGTTAGAAATTTGAAAGATTGTCATTTTATTGGCTCATAAGACCTAGTGTATAGTCGATTTGTACACTTATTCAACTAATTCTTTGACGTTTAAATCTGCTGAATTTGTGGATTGCATTTGGTTATGTATAATGGGTCGTTCTCACATTATAAATTCGTCTAGATTTATACGTGTACTTTGGTACATTCTCCCGCCTCGCGATGATAAGATCAGGTTCAGTCATTCCATTTCAAACCTCGCCGTGTAAATCCGCATAGTTTCGAAATTGGCATCACTGTTATAAGTGTCGATAATTTGGCACTGCACTATCGACAGTATCGGCTAAGTGCTAAGGGCTCCTTTTCATCATTCATTTGACATGAAAAGAGACAAGAGTATTAATAAAAAACATTCAGAAACAAACACTTACAACAAACAGAGTCAACATTATAATGTGATATATTTACAAACATAAGACGGAAATTTCGTTAAAAGTGTTCCACCTCGTTTTTAGTATTTTCATTGATGAAATAATTTAATTCTGTCGTACTCTACTCGTTGTTTAATATCCGTGTCGTCGCCATTGTGATTGTAAAATGTGTATTAAATTTTCTCGTGCGAAAGCGTGTTCGGTTTGTAGATTTAATTTTGTTGTTTTATGTAAATTAATTATAAGTAATTAATTCGATCGTTGTTAATGTGAAAAGTGAATTATCAGGTAAGTTATTGTTGCTGTGTTGAATGTGTGTTGATGAAGTGGGCGCAATGTGCAAAATCGTGTGTGTGCATTTTATGAATTGCATTTTCATTTAAAATAATTTGGTTTTGATACCTATTAGGTATTTTTATTAAATAATTGGCTTCGGTGCCGTTATTATATAATAATTATTATAATTCATTATGTACTTGTCGGCGTTATGTACTAGTATTATATATAACAGTGGGGAAGGTCAACTTTCCAATTGGAAATATTTTAATTCCATTTTGACTTCCCGGGAAGTTTGTTTACATTTATTTTTTGTTTGAGTGAGTTTTGAGTGATAAACGATAATGCAAACAAATAAAAAGAAGAAAATATTTGTTATCAAAGGTGCAAATCAAAAGTGCAACAATCAAATAATTCCTTTCAGTGATATGTGTTAATTGTGTAATTGTGTTTTTATCAAATAATTTTATCAAACCAGTGCGGTGTATTAAATAATTAATTATGATAAATTTGTTGGTTTTGTTTTTACGATGAATTATTTTGTGACGTCTGATCGTGGTTGTTTTGTTGTTGTTGTTTTGATTCGGTGCATTAAATAGTTCAAGTTTATTTTTATTTCGTTTGATTAATCGGAAATTAATTGTGATGAAATTTAAAGTTGATTTAAAGTTGATTTAAATAATTAATATAATCTTTTATTTGTTTTTGGGTTTTTTGACGTTTGATGTGCTTTTTATTGGGAAAATTATTAAATTTTCTTAAATTAGAATTTGTTCCGACGTGTGGTTGACATTTGATGTGTTTGTTTTTGTGGATAGTGTTTGCTGAATTCCAAATGTGTTTTGTTTACATGAAATATTTATTAAATTGTGAATTTATGATAAAATTAATTTTGTTTTATTTCGTAAATAATTATTAATTTTGCATGCGTTGCTACAGTTCGAATTTTAATTTTGTGAATTTTTCATTATATGCCTTGTAGCAGTATAATTAAATTAAATAATTTTATTGAAAATAATTTGTAATTTCTGCAAGTGTTGTTGCTGCTGAACAGAAAGTTTTTTTTTGTTTTTGAATAAATGATGAAAATGTTATTTGTGTTTCATTGAATAAATGATTTAAATGTTATTTTGTGTTTCATTTATCATAAATATAATATATATTTGATTACGTTATTATTTAATTGTTATTATATGTTGCATTTTACAATAAATTGAAAAAATATTTTTTTTTTTGAAAAAATGATTTGTTTTATTTTGATGATGTATGATGTTTATTCCTTTGATTGACGAACGATTTTTGAATTGAATTTGGAATTAAATTTCGATAATCTAATTATAGGTGCGATGACAATGTTTGTAATTTGACTAAATTTTTGATTTTGATTGATTATACGATGTGGGTTTTCTCGAATTTTGATTATTTAAACGATTGCGGTTTTTTCGAGAGATTGATTCGATGGTAGTAAGCAAATTTTTGTAATCGGGCGTTTCATCTGTCCGGTTTTTGTTTTTACCGTCACAACTCTCACAAGTCCGTCCGCTCCAGTATGTGTGCCTTCAATTCTTGCGAGATTCCAGTACGTCGGTGGTACGCGTTCGTCCTTAATGAGTACCAAGTCTCCTATTCTTTGCATCGGTTGGATTTGTGTCCATTTTGGGCGTTGTTGGAGGCGTGATAGGTATTCGGAATTCCACTTTTTCCAAAATCCTTCCGCGAGCGCTTGAACCCGCTTCCATCGGTCGAGATGCGTGGTATTAATACTGATTTCGCCTTGTGGTACTGCATGTAGCGATTCGCCGACTAGAAAGTGCGCGGGCGTTAGCGCGTTCAAATCAACGATGCTGTCAGAAAGAGGGCATAAGGGTCTCGAATTCAAACAAGCTTCTATCTGAGCTAGAAGCGTCTCCTCAAAGGTCAGCCTCTCGGTTCCCACAACTCGTTTCAAGTGGTGCTTGACTGATTTCATGCCTGCTTCCCATAACCCACCGAAGTGTGGAGAAGCAGGTGGAATAAAATGCCAATTAGTACCCTGATTTGCTAGTTCTTCCGCGATTTCCTTCCAGTTATGCTTTGCTTCCGTTAATAACTTGGCTAATTCATTATTAGCTCCAACGAAATTTGTACCGCGATCGCTATAAATTTGCTTACAGCCTCCTCTTCTGTCAGTGAACCGTCAAAAGGCTGCTAAAAATGCGGTGGTTGTCAGATCTGATACCACTTCCAAATGTATAGCCTTAGTAGCCAAACATATAAAAATAGCAAAATACGCCTTCAAGATTTTTGCACCGCGTGCTTTCCAAGATTTTATCTCAATGGGTCCTGCATAGTCGACGCCGGTATGACTTAATGGTCGAGACATACGCACTCTAGCTGCAGGTAAATTTCCCATTTGTTGCTGCATTTCGGATGCCTTTTGCCGGTAGCAAGAAGGGCATCTATACAGCTGATATTTTACACTGCGTCTTATTTGTCCGATCCAATATTTTTGTCGAATATATCCGATCATCTGTTGGATGCCGCCATGAAGGGTGTTTTTGTGCTCATCTCTTACAACCAAACTCGTAAAGTGATGGTTGCCTTGTAATAATATTGGGTGTTGAGCATCGTAGGAGAGGAGGGAGTTCTCTAAACGTCCTCTTACTCTTAGAATCCCGTCTTTATCTATGAATGCGTTTAACGAACGAGAATTTGCTCAATTTCAGTTCGAAACATCTCCCTTTGTGCTGTTTTGACTATGATTAGGTGAGCTGCTTCCAATTCTTTGGGGCTAAGTGGACCCTCCAATGGTCCCAGTTTAGGTCGGCATTTGAATGTGAATCGACAACAAGTAGCGACAACTCGAATAACTTTGAGTAAACTCGAAAAGTTGTAAATACACTGTAATACACAGTCGTTGTCAATTACATGTATGCTGAGTACCTTTATTTTTCGCTTTTCTTCTTCAGTGTCCACTTCAATGGGTTGATCTGGGAGATCGAAATCCCATTGACACCGCAGAAATTCCGGTCCATTCCACCATGCTTCGAGCGATTTCAATTCTGATGGATATACACCCCTGGACGCCAGGTTATGAAGCGTGCCGACATGTCTCCAGCAATCGATCCCTACTAACCGCTGAATCTCCGACACACGGTTGGAGACGAATGTGGTCCATTTGGCGGGAGTAGCTCGTATCCAGGCTAATGCAATCATCGAGTCCGTCCAAACATACGTTTTTAAATTAGGAAGAGCTAGGACTTCCTTGGTGTACTGCAACAATTGTGCCAAAACGACTGCACCACATAGCTCTAGTCGAGGCAGAGTTATAGTTCGTTGGCTTGGTGCGACCTTTGTTTTGGACAAAAGCAGGTTTAAATGGATCTTGCCTTCGCTGTCTAAAACGCGGATGTATATTGCTGCACCGTAAGCCTTCGTTGAAGCATCGCAAAACCCATGCAACTCGATCGCCTGGTTGGTCTTGCTCAGATGGGTCTACCGTGGAATTCGAAGTTGCTCGATCTGAGGAAGTTCTCGGTGAAAGGCTACCCAGTCTTTCTTCATATCGGCTAGAATTGGTTCGTCCCAATCACAACCAACCTCCCACAATTGTTGCATCATTAGTTTTGCCGTGATGATGCATGGCGAAATCCAACCAAGGGGATCGAATAACTTGGCTATTGTTGACAACATCGATCTTTTTGTAGTTGCTTCTGTTGCAGGTTGCAGATTTTGATAAGAGAAGCAATCATCGATGGGAAACCACTTGATGCCGAGCGTCTTAACGTGATTGTCCAAGTTAAAAGGAACCTCAAAATCCAGCTCACGATCCTGAACAGGAATATCTTCGATGATTTCCTTCATGTTACTCGTCCACTTCCTTAAGTTGAATCCCTTTGACGCCAAGAGTTGTTTTGCTTCGTCGCGTTTCCTCATTGCTTCTTCAATCGAATCTGCTCCACTTATCAGGTCATCCACGTACATGTCCTCACGGACAACCTTCGCCCCCTCCGGAAAAATTTTCTGCTCATCATCAGCTACTTTCTTTAAAATTTTAATAGCAAGGTATGGTGCACTTGCTGTGCCAAAAGTAACTGTATTCATTTTAAAAATTTTTATAGGTGATGTCTTCTGCTCTCTCCACATAATCAGCTGATAGTATCGGTCTGGGAAACTAACCAAAATTTGACGATACATCTTCTCGATATCTGCCGTAAAAGTGACTCGGTGAGTCCGCCATTTTAGAACAAGATCTATGATGCTCGACTGCAGTTTTGGACCCACCATTAAACAGTCGTTGAGGGATTTCCCATCCGAAGCTTTCGCTGCTGCATCAAATACTACTCTCAGCTTTGTAGTGGAACTAGCTTCCTTGAAAACCGCATGATGTGGTAAGAAATAAAGAAATGGAGTATCTAACACCGCATCATTTGCATCAATTTCTTCCATGTGATGGAGTTCTTCATACTCCTTTATACACTTCGTGTAATCCGTCTGAATTTCCGCTAGAACTTTCCCTAACACAATCCACCCTAGCTCTGTCTTTTGCGCAATCGGTCCGATGCCATCGTCTGGGCGTCTTATCTCAGGAAGGAGAATTTGGGCGCAAACGTCACTTCCTAAAAGTAAGTCGATCGGTGCAGGCTCGTAGAGATGGGGATCTGCTAACGAGAGACCTTTCAGGTGATTCCATTTGCCGGGTATCACTCGTTGGGTCGGGAGATGCCCAGTCAGCGACTTGAAAACCAAAGCCTGGACAGCAGTCTCAAACGTTGAGTGGCGGGACGCAAAAGGTACTTCAACGGAGTGTTGCGTAGTGCCGCTGCTGACCAACCCTAACCCAGATACCTCGGCAATGGTGAGTCGCTTTTCCAGCTTCAACAGTTGCGCAGCAGCTTCGGTAATGAACGATGTTTCTGACCCTGTGTCGATCAAAGCACGTAAGAGGCGTATCTTACCATCTGTAGATCTTGCTTTGACAACTGCTGTCGCTAGAAGCACCTGATGTGCAAAACTGCGATCACCATGCGACGCGTGGTAATTAAAAGTTTGTCCATTTGACTGGAGCTGTTGTTGTTGTTGTGCCATTGGCTGGAACTCAGGCGCGTTTGGATTCACGGACGCCTGACACGCGTTCGTAACAGGATTCTTCGACTGCTGTGAAGTACTTGCCACAGGCTGTTGTTGTGCTTGTGTGTTGCTCGTTTGTTGGTTGTTCATATGCAATAGCGAATGGTGTCTTTGCTGGCAAAAATGGCAAGAGCTGAAGCTGAGACATGCTTGAAGAAGGTGGGCGTAAGAGAGACAATTTTCGCATACTTGGAGCCTGCGAACAGTATCTCTACGCCCCGCGATGTCCAAGCTCAGGAAACGTTGGCACCTTCTCAAGGAATGTTTGCCCTGGTTGCATAGTTTGCATGCTAACTGCTCGACACTGCTAGCTTTAGCTGCTGGTTTTGATGGCTGCTTAACGACCTGCTTCGCATGTAATACCTTTGTCTTGGCTGCTTGAACACGTGGCCTTGTGTTGACTGGTGCCTCTTCTTTGGTCCGGAATGCTGCCCCATGCTCTTGCTGACTAACAACCTCGAGAGTACGGAAACGGGTCTCCAAAAACTCGGTAAGTTCACTAAATTTTGATAAATCTTTCCTGTTTCCTAATCTTTCTTCCCACAGCTTTTGACAAGAACTAGGAAGTTTCTGGCAAAGAAACCAAATCAGGACGGTGTCCCAACTAGCAACCGGTACATCCATGTTCTCAAGAGCTAGAAAACACTCTCTTGAGGTGTATAAAAGATCTTTCAACCCTGCTGCCGTTTCACGAGTCAAAGAGGGTTGACCAAAAAGCATCTGCATTTGGATGTGGACCAGAATGCGCTTGTGGTCATACCGCTCTTTCAAAAGATCCCTTGCCGATTCGTAATTCGCTGCTTCCACGGACAAGTTTTGCAAAAACGCTGTGCATCGCCCTGCAAACATGATTGCAAAAAATGCAATTTGTCGATGTCATCCAGGCTTTTGTTGTTGTGCACAAGAGCCTGAAATCTGTCGTGGAAAGCACGCCATGTGACATAAGCACCGTCAAACTTTGGGAGATCGATTCGAGGAAGTCGAATACCCGAATGCGACGTCGGTGCAGCTGTAGAAAGGTGTGGAGCACCTGTATTTGTCGACGCCATACTGTTTGGCGAGGACTTTTCAATGACGTCCACCAATTCTGCACGGTATTCTAAATAAATTTTGTTTATTTGCTCATAAACCACTAATAATTCGTCCATTTTTAGAGTTTCCTCCAGCAAACCTGCCCCAACGATGGCCTCATGATAGGATTTTGCAGTCTGCTAATCTTCCTCCAACTTTGATAAGCGCCCTGAAGTGTAAACTCTCCCCTTACGCTCTTTTGGCGCCTTTTTAAAATTGGTGAGATCCTTAATAATTTTATTTAAGATGCCTTTTTGCAGCTCACCATATTTATAATTTTTATTATCTGCCATTTTGTTATAAAATTGTATTTTTCTTTTATATTAAACAGAATGAATATTGAACGAGTTTACAAACATGTAACAAGCAAAACTTACTGCTTATACTGCTGCTGCTGCTGTCTATGATGCTGCAAAGTTGTTTGCTGGAGCCTCCACTGATGTTGGAAATTTTGTTTAATTTTAATTTTAAGTATAATTTTGAGTTAATTTTAGTTATTTAAGTAAATTATAAAATTGAAAACGAAAAAATCACTGATTAAATTGAAATTGTTTGTGAAATTTAAGTCATGTGACTATATTAGATCAATCGTAGATTGGATCTTTTTTTTTTTTTTTTTGATATTATGAGCACACACTGCACACACTTTATTATAATTGTTTATTGTTCAAAATTGTTCGAATTGTTCGTAAAAACTGATTCTTAAAAGGCTCGAAAGACCAATGTTGACGACAAGATTTTTATTATAAAAAAATGGTAAAAAATATGTTTTCCGAAAGAAATAAAAAATGCAACCACTTTGTTAGAAATTTGAAAGATTGTAATTTTATTGGGTCATAAGACCTAGTGTATAGTCGATTTGTACACTTATTCAATTAATTCTTTGACGTTTAAATCTGCTGAATTTGTGGATTGCATTTGGTTATGTATAATGGGTCGTTCTCACATTATAAATTCGTCTAGATTTATACGTGTACTTTCTTACAGGGATATTTAGACGACCGCTTGTCGTGAAAGGAAAATTCATGCTTTGGGATCTTCTCATGCAAATGGTTTAGATCCGTGTAACCAATAGTGCTCCAGACTTTTTTTTTCATTACTTTGACTTCTAAAAATTAAACACGGCCAAAAAAAAGTTTATTTCGCTTATCAGACCCCGTCAACCAACCAATCATGTTGTTTATACTTACAAATCGAAATTAAAATTTGGAGCATATTCTTTTCCACTTTTTTTGTACGTTGATTTTAAGTTTTTTAAGTTTGGTGTAGGTCTGCCCGCATCAATAATCGTTTTTTTTCGTCATACTTATAAGAACTAAACGCTTTTTCCAATAACTCATTCACGTGATCTTCGACTTCACTTTCACTCATTGTTCTAATGTTATAAGTTATTCTTTTTTTCTTCAAAGTTGAATTAAAAAAAAAAAACGATTGCATTAAAAAGCAAAACCACAGCACGAAGCTGTAACCACTTGAAAACTAATACACGAAAAGCAAAGTAATTTACTTTTATTTAACGAAACTTGGTGCATTGGACGGATACAACAAACAACAGAATAGCAGCTCAGACTCAAGTGCGAAGATATCTTTCGGACGAGTTCACGTAAACTTCATCAAATTAATAGTCGTAAGAGTGACAAAGACAGTGCGAAGATCGTCGATGTAATGTTCATTGAATTTTTGACCTTCTTTGATGCTTTAAGGAAACGGAACAGACACAAAAGAAAATATAATAGAATAAGAGCATAGACTGAAGTGCACGCAAAACTTTCGCACGAGTTCACTACAAATTCATCAAAATATATATCATTATTATGTGTGTATGTAGAGCGGGCGATGAATAACGATGGGGATGGCTACTGGGGAAATCTAGTAGGCGTAGTTGGGAGTTTGAAAATCTTGGATGAGTTTATGTGACGAATACAAGAATACAAGAGAATAAGTGCACAGTGTTGTTTCGTACGAGTTTAATTTATTTTTTTCTCTAATTTCACTAAACTGTGAAGGAATATTGTAAGAGCAATTATGAAAGATGAAGATTATGTCCCTGTGTAGGCTGTGTCTTAGACGGTATTAGGGTTTCTATTATGGTGTATGTTTGTGTGTGTTATGAGGGATTCGATGAGGAATTTTTCGCCTGACGAGACGCCACTGGTGAATAGCTACTTTACGACGATTGTGGCTGGAAGTTGCTTTAGGGGTCATCTTCTAAAATCAGGCAAAGAAGAAATGACATTATTTGTGTGTTTACATACAAGGGGGGGTAGGTGAACTTTCGACACTAACATCAGTCGAGGCTTCTATTGATTTGATGAACCATTGTCTGGGAGAGGCAGTAGGGTTGTCGTCAGTTATTTTAGGAAGGAAAAGGAACTTATTTTGGTTAGATTTAGATAGTTGTTTAAGATAGGTTTAGAATAAGGTTTAATCTTCATATGATGAAAGTTCATCATATTCATTAAATCCACTCTGAGTATAAATATAGTTATTAAGGGTTAAGAGGGTAGTATAGTTTAGTTTATTTTTTTTTTCTCATAATTTCCTTTTCTTTTCCGAGATAGTTTTTGATTCAACCCTATCCTTTCTCACAGGCGGTGGCAAAGGTAGCTAAATCTGTGCATTTTCTTTCTTTAATTATCCCTAGCCTTGACTCCTGAATTTATCCAACCCGATGACAAAGGCATGATATTTTGTTTTCCGATTGGGAGGTTCATGGAGAGGGGCAAGAACCGCCCCAATCTCGTCGAGCTGAGCCGAGCTGAAACAAGCATGCCAAGGCCCCTTTTCCTTTGGTAGGGAATCAGAGAAGAACAAAAAACACTCATCAAATCACGGGTCACAATCAATATTGACTAACTGACACTTATACATACAAAAACATACATACAATGACATTTTTGCTTCTAATGGGTGATTTTTTAAGAGGTTTAGAACTTTTTTAAAAAAAAAACACAAAAAATTCGAAAAAATGAATGAAATATTTATTTGAATCGATAGTTTGAACCTTGCAATTTAATGTTTAAAGATAATTTCATGCAAATGTTGACCGCGGCTGCGTCTCAGGTAGCCCATCCGCTGAGTCCAATTTTGGCATACTCTTTCACACATATCGGCTGGTATCTCACGAATGAATGCATGGATGTTGGCTTCCAGTGCGTCAATCGAAGCGGACTTGTCCCTATAGACATTAGCCTTGACATACCCCCACAAAAAATAATCTAATAGTGTCAAATCGCACGATCTAGGGGGCCAATTGACCAGGCCGAAACGTGAAATTAACTGTTCACCAAACTCGCCTCGCAATTGCGCCATTGTTTCGCGTGCTGTGTGGCATGTGGCACCGTCTTGTTGAAACCACATATCATGCAAGTCTAGAACTTCCATTTAGGGCAAAAAAAAGTTTGTTATCATCGCTCGGTAGCGTTCACCATTGACAGTAACGCTGCGATTGGCATCATCTTTGAAGAAATAGGCCCAATAATGCCGCCGGCCCATAAACCGCACCAAACAGTGGCTTTTTCGGGATGCATTGGTAGCTGTTGCAATGCTTCTGGCTGATCTTCACTCCAAATGCGGCAATTTTGCTTATTTACGTACCCATTCAACCAAAAATGAGCCTCATCGCTAAACACAAGCAGCGCGCGATGAACATTTCGAACCGAGCACGAATTTTGATAGTAAAATTCAATAATTTGCAAGCGTTGTTCATTTGTAAGACGATCCATGGTTAAATTGCAAACCAAACTGAAGCTGTTTGACAGTGACACAAGGTACTAAACACACGTCAGCTGTCAAAACCAGTGTTGCCGAAACCAAACCAGCTAAAAAATCACCCTTTACTACTCCACGCAGTGGCGAAGCGTCCTATTGTTCATTTCGTTCATGAACGCCTAACTTTCAGACAATTTTATTACCATCAACCTAACCACCTACAAAATGATTTTTACCTTTCTCCTAATATGATTAGTTTCCACAGTAGCTTTATATCCCAGTTTCCAACATCCAACTCGTGCAACCCTTTCGTGCACTCAATGACTCAATTTAAATCAAAACAACATAATTCCTGCAGCAATACTTCCCACTCATACAACATCTTCAACTCGTTCAAATACTTTAGCAACGAAATGTGTATGGTATTGGTCATTGACTTATTATATATGGACTGCCAGGAGCCAACTTCACGTTGACGCCACTTTAAGCTATGCGTTACAAGCGCCGAGTTCAGTCCTATCGGAAAATACAGACACTACTGTTTGACATTTGTATCGAGGATATTTTTGAAGGATTTTTTTCCATCTGATTTCATTTTTCATTGGGTACGTTCAGCAGACACAAGGGACTACATTTATGTAGTCAAGTGCTTTCATTGAACGCAAATTTTACAAACGAAACTAGTTATTTTTTGAGATGTCATTAATACCAAAATTGAAACTTTACTTCCAACCTTTACCTTCCGTCGATAGTGCAGATAGTATTTATAATAATATTTTTATCTGAAAAACACCTCACACAAATGAATTATGAATTGTATATTATAATTTCTTCAATACATGCATTCTGTCTTTCCGACATCCTTCACGTTGTGTGACGCTGAACGTGACTGAGATTTTTCACTTCTTGTCTAGGTGCAAATAAAATTTTCTTTCACTTAAATCGATAACCATTACCGCTGTTTGTTGATTTCATTGGTTGCTATTGTTAATTAGTTTCGCAATGATTCAACTTTGTTTTCATACTTTTTTTAATTAATAACAACAAACTAATAAACAAGCATCATCGAGAAGAATTCTGAAACTGAATTGCAAAATAAAAACAAACAATAAATGTCAAACCAGTGCTAAGGGTTATTTGAAAAGAAAATCCCTTAACCAAATCCGAAAATTTCCTTTTTTTACAAACAACTTCTCGCTTAATTTTCAAAACTGTTAATTCATACAAATTTTAGTCATGTCGAAGTTCATAAAATAAAATAAAATGAGTAGAAACTGGCAGATTTGAAAAGTAAATGAGTAGAGGTAGTATTTTGCTTTACACTTTTTGCTAAGAATATTGAATATATTTAGTACGCGTTTTTTTTGCAAGTCCATATGGATTTGTCGAAAAAACGACATCGGGACTTCTTACTTACAGTACGTAAGTCCCGATAAATATCTGGACTTAGCTAAGTCCATATAGATTTAAGTTGTTGTTGTATTTACGTGTAAAACAATTAGTTCCGATGTTGTTTTTTCGACAAATCCACATGGACTTGCAAAAAAAAACGCCTAGTAGTTTTAAGTACACACTTTAAGCGCGTTTTTATAGGGAATTTTAATCCTCTATAATTTCGGTTAAGATAAATTTTACTGATAAATTAAAAGTAAGGTTCGTTCCCTTACTCCAAATTTTTGGGCATTTTTGTACAATTTTATTGTTTTTTTATGAAGTTTGACAGAACTTTTGACTGAAATGCACAAAAATCAGAATTTTAAAATAAAGGAATGAACCTATGAATAAGTTATAATTAAAAGAAATACGAACGTTTTCAAGAAAAATAAGATATCTAAAAAGCTGCTCGGAAGTTGCCTAGTGGGCGAGTCGTATTTATTAGATTTTTGACTAGTTAGACAGTTTATAATTATTTCGAAATAGTTGGAAAATACTTTATTTGATATATACAAAAAATATTGCAATATTGCAGGTTTAGACAATAGATTCCATTGTCTTAAGGTAGGTAAAAAGTTAGAAAACTTCAGACATTAAAAATGTTTTTTATAACTTGGACGGCCGTCTAAAGTAAGACGGCGTTAATAAATACGATTGTACGAATTTTTCCTTGAAATAATGTTTTAAAAATATCTTCCTTCACTACACCTCTTGAAATGGAGAAAATAAATTTCATTGAAAAATCTTTTATTTGGAATATGACTCTAAAATCAAAGGTTTTATAAAATAAATCAAAAAAGGATTTTTTTCAGTGCTCCCCCAACACTACGCCGATTGGTGACTTCCTATGACCATAGATGGCCTTACCTTCTATGAATGAAATTTCATTCTAACGCGAAGTATGTAACAGATGGCGCTAAAAATAGTATTTATTATTGTCGGTAGGCCCGAACTTGTCGCTGATTTCGCTTTGAGAACTGGAACCATCATCTCCGCAGGTTATGTATGGAATTGACAACCAACTAGCAGTCCATATAATTATAATAATAAGTCAATGGTTTTGGTATCCACAACATCCACTACCAGATACACACAAAATATCCCACTTATTGTCATTTGACCATCAAACATCATCAACTCGTTCAAATGAGTTAGCAACGAAATGAACGCACCAAAGCTATACAAAAAAAAAAAAATTAAACGCAAAACTAATGAACCTTTTCGTTAAAACTATTTGTGAACGAAATCAAGCAATTGTGCGTTTTCTTAAGATTTTATATTCAAACTGTGTGTGATTGTTGTTTGGTTGGAAAAGGAAATAGTTGTATATGGATAATCTCTGGTTGCATGGTTGTATCTTGTTTTATATGCCGATTGGGTTCTATTCGTTCTGAAAGAATATGAACGAAAGGGGATATTTTATTTTGTGCCATGGATTGATTTATTTTATAAGATAAGGCTTTTTTAATGAAAAGCATTTTTGATACGCTGCGTGTACAATTTGGCATACGGTATAAAAATGACAACGTGTAGTGAATTGAAAAAGATTTTAAAGGTATAATTTTTTTGAAAAAATTTGTTGAACAAATGAAGAAGGTTTGAATTTGAATACCTATCGATATGTAGCTATTTTAATGTCAATTTGTAATTTAATAAAATAGGAAGAAATGAACTGAACGACTAGAATTTTTATTCACGCGTCGCCACTGACTCCACGAATGCTTTGGAAACCTGGTCAGGAAATCACACACCCAAATACAACAACAAACAAAAAGGAGGAAAAAAAAGTAATTCATACAATTAGCGCAGAAGTTTGCTCGAGAACGTTGCGTTGTATTGAAATTTGACATTACAAACAGAAAAAAAGAGGAATTTTGTCAGGAAATCACACACCCAAATACAACAACAAACAAAAAGGAGGAAAAAAAAGTAATTCATACAATTAGCGCAGAAGTTTGCTCGAGAACGTTGCGTTGTATTGAAATTTGACATTACAAACAGAAAAAAAGAGGAATTTTGTTTTACAGAAAGTAGCTAAGTATTAGATGCTTAGATAGAAATAACGACAAGGCTTGAAAACTAAATTCAAAATTTCGGATTTAAGTGAATTTTTTTTTTAATTTTGATCATGTTTTTGTAATTTTACTAGGTATAATTTTTGAATTTTTATTATTTTTTTTTTTAATTAAAAGGTTAGATTTTTAGATTAAATTTTTGATTTGAATTGAAAAGGAAGGGAGAATTGATTACTAATCAATAGATCATAATCAGAGATTATATCTAGAGTTTGTTGTCTCAAAATGGTTGGTAAGAGTACGGGGACAGTCCCCGAGAAAACAGGGTCGATAAGGACCGGATCAGGGTCAAAAACTGGACCACCATTGGAAGAAGATGAAGATCAACGCCAACAACCTGAATCGGCACAAGGTGTATCAAATCAAAACGAAATTGAGATGATTAATCCGATGACCGATTCAGATAAAAATGAAACGAAGGTAGTAGTGAGGGAGGAACAGTACGTTTCAAGGAGTTACCTTATTCAGGTACAGAAATTATAGACCAAGTAAGTGGATTTTTAGCTGTATCTGATGAGGACGGAGAGGAATTAGAAGAGAATAGATAGAGTTTACGTGAAAAGACACAGCAGTTACAGAAGGAAAATTTGCAACTTATGGCACTTATGGCTGAACAAATAAAAAGCATGTCATTCATTCGGAAAATGGTAGACGTTGTCACGAATAATGTCCAGATGATTCATGATCGCTTAAACATAGTGGAGAAGTCAAGAAGTTTGCTACACGCGAAACATGAACAATATGTGAAGTTTCCACAGGGAAACGTTAATCAAAATGAATCCGTAAGACAAACTCTTGATGCAAAGCAACAAAATCCTCAACGGAAGAATCCTACCCAAGAAACTGGAAAAAGGATCGACATCCACAAATGGGGCATCAAATTTGATGGAACCCCGAAAACAATGACCGTCGAAAGTCTCATCTTCCGGATAGAAACTCTCCAGAAAAAGAATGGCGTGACTAACGAGCAAGTTTTTGCTAATTTTATTGTCAGGATCCGCTGAAATATGGTATAGAGTAGAACCAGGGTGACGAAATGTTATGCATAAAATCTACAAAAGTTTAAAAAAAAAAACCAATAAGGTTCTGTTCAATATTCAATTTAACTTAATTTACTTTAAATTTGGCATCACCTAGCATCTATTACTTTCCTTAAAAACTCCCACAAGCTTTATGTCTTAATTACGATCCATTCACCTGTCCTGTCATCCTATTTTCTATTCCTCTTCATTTTCTGTTTCTTTAACTCACTTCCACTTGAGATTCTACCGTCAGCCAGGCAAGTAATACTTTATAAAGTAAATTATAATTTCAATAAATATTTTTTTGTCTTATATTTTGTTTTTAATTCTTTTTTTGGAATTACTTCTCTTGAAGCAAAATATAGATTTACTTCGCCGAGCTACCGAACAGGTTCGCTTAAAGAGCTCATATCTTGAGTTCTATTAATCGGATCGTCAAGTTAAACTTAGGAAAAGTTACACTTAGGAAAAATGACAGTGCATCATTTGTCATTTAAAAAAAATGAATTTAAGTGATAATTCTTCTGAAAAAATTGTAAAAATCGCCATTTTCAAACCCTCACCCCCACCACCAACATTCAATGCGACGCATCATCTTCTGGTGTAGGGAGTATTCTCTTTCAAATGGATGAAGAGAAGAATAAACGACCTATAGCATTCATGTCTCAGAAGCTAAATTCCGCCCATAGGAACTACACAGTGACTGAACTTGAATGCTACGCGGCCGTTCTTTCAGTAAAGAAAGTCCGAGCCTTCATCGAGGGATTGCCTTTTACCATTATAACCGAACACGCAAGCCTTAAGTGGCTGATGACACAGAAGGACTTGAGTGGTCGATTAGCTCGTTGGAGTTTTAAACTCTAAGGCTTTGATTTTACAATTGAGCACAGGAAGGTGAATCCTTAATGTAGACCCGGATACTCTCTCAAGAGTCCATATGGACGAGCTCAATACCGAAACACCTGAAGTTGACTTCAATTATCCATACTTTTCATCAGAAGAGTATGTTGAATTGAAGAAGACAATAACTGAGAACCAAGACAAACTTCCAGACGTGTGTTTTTCGGACGGGTACGTATATAAACGGACTGAAAAAAGGACAGGAGATCCTATCCAAGAAGACAGGGCCTGGAAACTCTGGGTACCGAGGGAGTTGAAAACAGCGCATGACTCCTTCATCGCTGGTCATGGAGGAATCCACAAAACCCTATCCAAACTGAGACAAAAGTACTTTTGGCCTAACATGCAAGTGGAAGTACAAACTTACGTAAAGAACTGCGACATTTACAAGTGCAATAAGGCATCCAATGCAATTTTAAGGCCACCCATGGGACAACAGACAATGACAGAACGACCCTTCCAACGCCTATATATCGACTTTTTAGGACCATACCCGAGAACAAAGACTGGAAATACTCACATTTTTATTGTGCTTCACCATTTCAGCAGGTACGTATTTTTAAAACCTATCCGTAAAGCAACAGCGGCTGAGGAAGTGAAATACCTCGAAGAAACTGTCTTCCATATGTTCGGTGTTCCCGAGTTCACTCTGACAATGGAAAACAATTCATTTCAGAATTGTTCTCCAGCTTTTTAAAAAAATATGGGGTCAAACACGTGAGAACAGTGTTCTACCAAAGATAATATAATACAAAGATGTCGCATCCAGTAAAAGCAAAGTGAAACCAAAATAAAACCGTCCGTATCTGATATATAATACGACAACATGTTGCGAAATGTTGCATTGGTCAATTTAAAGAGCCAGAGCGAAAAATCTTTCTGGAAACATTTTAAAATTTGAAATCTCTTCAAAATGGATATCTCAAGGACAAAAATAATGTCTTCGTTGTTTTTGTATTTCGCTTTTTTTTAGTTTTTTGCTTATTATTTTTTGTGATCATGATGATGGTGGGCATAGATACACCATATAAAGATATTAATCTCGGCTGTCATCCGAGTTTGCCTACAAGCTAATTCAGGGGAAATTCAGGAGAAACACGCACACATATGCAGAATTCGTCCATTCACCACCATTTATTTGCACACATAGACAGAATTCCTCCATTCACCACCAAAATGTCGGTTATTTTAAAAACACCATGAGTATGTTCAAAAAGTATAATAAATTCAGCAACGAGTTATCAAGTGCTAACGCGACCTTATATGGATAAGTTTGTGGAAACAAATTTTGAAAGTGAAAATTTATAATCGATTTAAGTATATTCGATTGCCTTTTGTTTTTTAATCTCAATTTATTGAAACAAACAGTGAATATGATGAAAAAAAAAACAATAATATAAGAATGAGAAATCAGAAAATCAACGAAGCCGTCGTAAGACAATTTTAGGCGTGTTTTTTTTAGCAAGCCCGGAGGAAATTAGTAGAAAAAAAAATTGGTACGAAACCGAGTGAATACAAAGAATTCATATGTTTTGCCCATAATTGCGATTTGGTAATGTTCGTCTAGTTTTCGTGAACTTTTGCCGTCGGACGTGAAGAGCGCTCATCGACCGCTCTTTCGTAAGTTGTTGGATGCAAAAAAACAAAATGGGAAAAGTAAATTAAAAACAATATTTGGCGCATGGTGCTTATTTTTTGACTTTTTTTTCTGATTGATGAATGAGTGAAGTGAAATGTTAAGTTTTCCTTTAATTAATTTATATCACATCGAATTTAAGTGGTTTCGCAAAGTAAATAATTAAAAGCTTATCACTCTGTGCTGTGAAAATTGACATTGAACAAACTATTTGTTTTCTTACTTTCAACCACTTAAGAGCATTATGGATGACTTGTGAAATTGACGTTTCGGACAGAAAAACACAGTTCAGCATAATGTCATTATGAGAGTAAAAGAATGAAGTCCAAACATGGTGTCATTCACGGCAATATGAAATACTGCTATTATACACGACTAGTTTTTAGTCATTACTTCTTTTTAAATAAGGAGTGGGTCATGTAGGTCGTAGGCCAAATTTTGGCCACTGATTTTTGACATTTCTTATTGTATTCCTTGTTTATTTAACAATTCACTTCATTTATTTCTGTTGTTTGTAGAGCGCACATGTATACCTGTATGGTTGTTAATATTAATACATATATGTATATAGAGAGCATTGAAAATTTTAATAACCAATCAAACTAAAGGGAAATTCCAAATTTGAGTCAAGATTTAAAAATCAATGTGCAGTAGCGCACGACTCACAAGATCATCATCATCATCGTCGGCTCGACAACCGGGGTCCGGTCCTGGCCTCCTTCAACAAGTCTCTCCACCCATCCCGGTCTCGAGCCGCCGCCATCCAGTTGCGCACGACTCACAAGATGAATTTTCAAAAAAAGTTTAAAGAAGTTTCATCAATGTAATAGCGGACTTAGCATCATTAAATTTGTGTTTCTTTCAACACAACCCGATATCCCACCTCACATCCATCATTTTCATGGTGAAAAGCTGGTGAGTTGGAATTTTTTTAAAGATGGCTGCGTTATTTGCACATACAAAATGGTCGATCTAGCAGAACAGAACAAACCCACCCCATTAAATTGTTGTTGCAATTCACATCTATTCATCGACACGGGATGAAATTACAAATACAACAATGTAAACAAATGGGTTTTGGAGGGTGAAACGTACGAAAGATTGTCATCTTTATATGATGTATCTATGATGGTGGGTATCTGTATAGATAGACATGTAGTAACATTTTTGTTCTTTCGTCGCAAATCGCGATCTTCGTAAAAGGTAGCAAGGATTTTCTTTTGGTTTTATTTATTTTTGTGAGGTTGTTTTGTAGGTATTCCTTGAGAAATTAAAAAAAAATTGTGTGAGTGCCGGGACTCACGGTTAATATGTGCAAACATAAACGTGCGCGGATCCAAAACGGACTTGTTTTTGCTTGAAGGGGATCTTAAGATTTTTTTTCACTGAAAGCAGATAGTAACGTTGCACACCGTAACGTTGCACGACGTAACGTTGCACATGAACGTTCACGTTTTTTTTTCACTCTACCGCCAGCATAGATGTTTACACATCAAAAACATTTTCATTAATTTATTTAGTGAATTTCTTTTTATTCCTTCTGAGAATTTTTGTAGGGCAGAGAAATTCATGTACATAATATGTAGATATGAAGAACGGTTTCAAGGAATTATTTTGTAAGGATTTCTTTTTTTTCACATTTGGGGCTGGAGAATATATACCTATATGTATATCCGAACGGCAATCTAAAAGCAGCTTTTACTGCTAAACTACCTACATAGGCGCCTTTTCTCAGGGTGGAGGGGGGTAGTGCTTGTGGGCAAACAAAATATTTTGATAAAATTTTTAAGGTGTTATATTTCCTTGAATATTGATTTAATTTTTCTTATGGTACCTAGTCACATTTATTCTTTTATGTTAATAATAAATACTATAGGCAATAATGCTTATTTCAAAAAACAAAACATATTTTTTTGGTCTTTTTAATTGTTTGAAAACTGGAATTGCAATTTTCGTTGTTTTTACCAAAACGGTATAGGTACCTACGTATATTTTCATTATAAAAGACTCCGTATCTTCTTTTACTAGATTTTTGTGAATATCGACGAGTAATGAGCCATTCATTATAAACAAGCAGACTAAAAAAGCCGAATTCGAAGACGAGGAATAAAGTTGAAGGGCTCGTTATGTTTTGTAACATGGTATCCCGCCTCCCCCAGCTTCTGTTGTTCTTCCATTACAACGACTATGTTTTCCCTGAATTTTCGTAGACTTTTTTTCACATCTTGTTTCACAGACCAGGGGGATGCTGAGAATTTAATTTCTTAGCAATGAACTGTCCCGGAATAAAGTAATTATTTCTTTTATCGTCCCAACCTCATTTCTGACCTCGGACACTTCCTTTACATCATTTATAATACTTAATTCAGTTTGTGTGCCTTTCGATACAAATCTTTTATTTTTTTCCTTACCCCACACAATTTTCCAATATTTGTTCGTATGACAAAACAATTATATGAAAAATTTGTCAATATGAAATGAAAAATTAAATCCATTTGTATGATAAGCAAGTGCCCCCCTGCGGGCGCCTAAGCCTACCTAGTTTTGGAGGATTTGTGTGAATCCTTCGCAAGAGGCACCACCCATGGGAAATTATTTGTTTTGCTGTTTTTAGGTGGCTCGTACAGAATATACATAATGTACCTACATTCGCAATTTTCTGGTATTAATTTGCCGCTCACTTTTGGGGTGCTTGTTTAGAGTGAGTCCCCTTCCCTCTCACTTTTGGGGTGCTTGTTTGGAGTGAGTCGCATTGCCTCTCACTATTGGGGTGTTTATGGTTTTTTGGATCTCGCCATATTTCAGCATCCTTCTTAGCGCAAGGAATAAGTTCTGAAGAATGATGATACATTATGTTTAAATTGTTCAAAAATATAATTTTATATTTTATACAAACTTTTTAAAATGATTTGCAAAAACAAGTGAAGGAGCAGAAACGCGAAACGAGCGCAATTGAAACTACACGCTCAAAAAATGCTATACCAAAGTTTCGGCAAAACCTTCTATGTACCTGAAAGGAAAATATATCTTCGCTCAGCATTTCAGACAACGCAAATTCTTTGTTAATAAAACAATAAATCAAATTGTGGACAAAAGATGAAAAATTAATTTTCAAAAATTATTAGAGCTATGTATGTACAGTACATTATAAGGTTTCTAATATGACCAATTGGTCTTAACTTGTTGAGTGTTGTTTGAGATCAGGGTTCAAATAAAAAGAACTGTTATAAATGCTTAAGAATTATTTAAATGGAAGAGCAATCTTTCTTTCTGAATGGTAATAAGATCATGGTATTTTATTTTTCCTCACTTTCTTAAGAATTTAAGAAATCTTTTTTGAACTTAAAATTTCGTTACACCAAAGGCACAGTTAAGTTTTCAGGTAGTTTGTGAGCTTTACGATTTGGAAAAAGATAAGCAGGTGACAAAAATGTGTCCAAATTTAACGGAAAGCATATAAATCCTTCGTATTTTTACTCACTTGCAAGACAGGTTTCTTAGTCGCATAACCGTTGCTGGAATAAGAACCAATGTAGACAATTTAAAAATAAACTCTCCAGCCACTGCCTCAGCTACATTTTCGTTCTTTGAACGAATAGGCAAATTAATAGACTGTGATTCTATTTTGACGAAAATTCATTTGACCCCGCCATTCAAGTAGGCAATGGTGGTTATGAACATATTTATTAAGGATTGTGTTTAATAGGTATGTCAAGGGAATAAAATTGTTAAATGACTGAAGATCTTTCCCAAAAATTGACGGAATTCGACACACTCTAACAGCTGCATTAAATCTTTATAATCAAATCACAGCAAAAGATCTACCTATAACTTAAATTTTGACAAAGAGAATAAAACAAAACGTTGCTGCGAATCTTTTTAGTGTTGCAAGTGTTATTGGGGTCATAATAAAACCCATCAGTTTACGAGCTCAACATTTTGTTAGCAAAAATATTGCCGATTATTGCGGTGTACCTCGAGTTATAATTGTTTTGATGATGAAAATAATTCTTTAACATGCAAGTACATATTGAAAATTAAATGGAAAATCAATCAAGTGATTCATTTTAATTAGAAATGGATCAATTGGCAGACAGAACACTTTTTCAAATGGGTGTATTAGATTTTTTCCGATAGATACGTTTGGCAATTATATTAAAATGATAGAACTTCTCGGAGATATTTCACGTTTTTTTCGTTGCGTTTAAGATGCTTCTGTCAATAAATTTTATTTGATGTGAAGAGATTCCGAATCGAGATCTATGTAGTTATAACTTGTCGTCTGAATTTCTTTCATATCTTAGATTCACTCTTCAGTTTCAAAAAAATAAATTTAGTAAAACAAACAAGTAAAAAATTAGTCTAGCATCAGATTGACAAGGAGGATGTCATGTTTATTATGATATTATTTTCAAAGAATTTGAATCTCTCGGTTACTGCTTTTTATTGATTTCTGAACGTACCATGAACAATATTTCCTGAGTAGGACTGTCAGAAAAACATTGAGCATGGACTTTCTGTGTTCTAAGCAGATATCATTCTCTGCAAACCAATCAGGGGTGCCCTCCCTTGTCAATCTTATGCTTTCAGAAACTATGACTTCTCTTATGTTTTTAATTTGTTTGTTTTCTTTAAATATTTTTTGAACGTTGTAGAATGAATCTTGCAAATTTGAAAAAATAGATCTGAGGGTGCACGGAGGTTACCAAAATCAGAATTTTGGGCATAATTTCTGGCTAAATATAAGAAACTCAGACGGGCAGGTTATAACTTCATCATGCTTCAAA
Source organism: Leucozona laternaria (assembly GCA_932273885.2). Classification (NCBI taxonomy): domain Eukaryota; kingdom Metazoa; phylum Arthropoda; class Insecta; order Diptera; family Syrphidae; genus Leucozona; species Leucozona laternaria. The sequence goes on along the minus strand of OW026366.1, from coordinate 88,209,863 downwards.
ATAAACTCTTCACATCGAAGACAATTTACTTTAGGAAGCATTTTAAATGTAACGTAACCCGTGAAATATCTAAGAGAAGTGAGTTCAATTTTAATTTCATCGTCAAAGGTATCTACCGAGAAAAATTCCTCATATTCTTTTTGAAAAAGTGCTCTATCTATCAACTTATCGTTTTCTGCTATTAAAGGATCACTTGATTCATTTTCTATATCATTTTCAAAATTTATATTAAGAGGAATATCACTATCATCAAAAAAAATTAGAGCTTGGTGTACTGTGCACTAATCGACTAGACATTATTTTTGCAAGTAACATGTTCAGCTCATAAACTGATGGATTTTTATTATTTCCTCCCATTGCTCTTGCCACACTAAACAAATTTTCTGCAACGTCTTGGCTTAGCCTTTTTGTCAAAATATATGTTATAGATGCGTCATCTGTTGTCATATCCTTATATAATTCTAGCTCTCCGGAAATGGCTTATAACTTTGGTAATTCTTTTTTTTTATCTTCAAGGATGAATTATTAAATAAAAGATAATATAACAAAGATTATATTTTTATAGAAAATATATCGATTGGAATGAACATTAAATTATTATAAGAGGTGCAAATCTTCAATGTATTCAGTATCCTAAAAATAAATATCTATACTAAAAAAAAACTCTTGTCTAAGAACAGACCTAGTAAATCTGTCTGCAAATAAATTAATCTTTCTACCAATATCAAGATCAGGTAGGTAGGCATCTATTTTATCTATTATTTTTATTATTATTAATAATATTAATTTTTATCTATTAATAGGTATAAACTTTAATTTTTTATTTTTTTTAACTGTCGAAGAATAAAAATGTATTTAGAGTAAGTATAAGTACATTCGCAAATGATGTGTAACATGTCTTTGTTTCGATAACTTTATTGTTTAGATATTTAAAGCATAAACTATGATTCATTATACCATAATAATGATACCTTTTATTTCTTAATATTTACGTTTTTTATTGATTTTCTAGGCAAATTTGCTCGAAAGAATTTAAAATCAAGATTGTGCCGCTTTTATACCTCGTAGGTCTAAGGATAATAAGGGTGTCAAAATAACCGTTATTTTTGTAGGTATATGCGAAATTTATAAAAAATAAATGAATCCATTCATGCACTCAAGAGATATTAGTTCATTATGTTAAAGCACTCAAATATTGCAGTTATCTCCGTTCAACGGAATTCCAGGATTCTAATTTGCTGTAGGTAGGTATTCATATTTAAATCAATATTTTTCATCATCTGTCAAAAAGGCTCACTCTTAAAAAGATAAAAATCAAATACAGTGTAACTTCCAGATAAGTCAAACTCTCAAAATGTGAGAAAAAATTCTAGTTATAGAAACTTCGATTTAAAGAAATGAGAAGTTTTACTGTTTTATTTTATGAAATAGAATATTAAAAAAGGAATGATTTTTAATTAACGGAAGTTTAAAAAAAATCAGTGCATATTACACAAATTCAAATAGCTGTTGCATACTTTTCAAATTTTAACGAGCTGTTTCTTTTAACCGGGAGGAATACCTATACATACATATTCTTCAATAAAAAGGTAGATACCTAATTTTGAAGATAATAATTTGCAAGAGGAAAATTATTCTTCTTAACGAAATAAATATACATAATTACATTTATATAAAGATCTGTTGTTGACATAGTTCGATAGTTGGTTGACATAGTTCGATTGCTGTTCCCTTTAAAGTGTAACATATGACACATGAGGAACCTTTAGCAATAATCGAACTATGTCATGTGTCTTGCAAGCGATTCTTAAGAATTGTGTGTGGTCTCCAATTTAATGGCACAACACTCCTCCCCCCCTAAAATAAGAAAGGCGTACGAGGTGACGAGTGAGATCTTTCGGCTTCAGGTGCGGAAGTAAATAATTCATAGGTCTTTATCACAACATTGTATTTATTAAATTGCAATCTTTTGTTTTTTTTTTTTTTGTTATATTATACCTACTTATAATTACATACATACATATTTTTCGATTTTTGTTTTCTTTGTTTGTTGACATTTTTTTTTTTGTTATAATTTTTTTTAATTTCTTTTAATAATGCTTAGGTTGCATTTTTGTTTTGTTTTTGGTTTGTTTACAAATAATTATACCTGCGATGTTTCTTCAAGGTCAGGTGTTACCTTCATTTCAGGATCGTTTAAATTTTCTGTTGGTTTTTTGTTAAATGTACATTTTATTTTAATTATTTTTTTAAATATTACGTATAAAGCTAGAACTACAAGAACAAGAAAAATAATGGAAACAGAAAATTGAGCATGTTCATGTGTGACATGGAATAACAAATTATTTTGCTTTAACAAATGTTTAATACTTATGCTATAATTATCTAAATCCAGTTTTTCTATATGGGTGGTATGGGGTGAAATTTGGGATAAATTTGTGGGAATTACTATGTTTTCAGGTATGGTTTGTTCTTCTAAAAAGTATGAAATGGGAGTTTTATTTTGTATGGTGTTTGATGCTTGGAGGTAGACTTCTTTTGTTATTGCTTTACAAAATGGGTCTACACTCAGAATTCCACTGTCAGATATTGTGATCGTTTTTGGTTCGTCTCCGCACAAAATCCTAACGTTTGTTGGTTTTGGCATAACATACAACCATGAATTCTTACTCATTAGATTGAACCAGACTTCTTGTTCAAGCGCAAATATTTTTGTTTCACAATTAGCATAGTTTTGCATTCCTGATATTAATTGGATAATGCAGTTCTTCGTATTATGGTTATGAACTACGAAGTTTTTTTCGCATATGAAGTGATTCGAGTCTGTTTTGATGCATTTATCTAGATCTTCACTATTCAAAAATATATACCGCCTATAATTTTCATTTATAGCTACTAACTCACTATATATTGAGACAAAGCTGTACGTGTTTTCTTTGTATTTGGAAGGTAATGGTGAAAGTTTTACTAAATTGAACTCTTCATCTACCAATGGAATAGTAACTTTTATCATGAGATTTTGATTTACGAAAATCGGACTCGTCGTAGTGATTTTGTCTATGATTGGAAGATTCATTCTAGATATTTTTATTGGGAATCTTATATTGTTTGGCAGTTCTAATTGGATATCTTTTAATGTAGAAATAAATACTTCTGAATTGAGGAATCTACTATCTAGCTTATTCACTTTTGCTCCTTGTAAAATGTCAAGAATTTGTGATTGTTTTGAGAGAATTTGTGTAGCAAATGAAAAAGCTAAATTGGATATTTGATCGAAGTTATGTAGTGTTTTTTCGAAATTTGTAAGATTCTGAAGTTTTATTGTGTTCTGTCTAATTTCTTCAGTAACAGAGTTAAAATTATTATTTATGCTTTCAGCTGTTTTATTCAGTGCGTCTAACACGTCAGTGATTATTGTCATTTGGTTCTCTGTTATGTGATGCAAGTTATTCTGATTTTCTTGAATTAATCTCAATGAATCATCTATTTTTTCTGCGTCTTTAGAATCCATTGTTCCAAATAAAAATTTCTCTGCCATCCCTACTCCATTGAATAGACCACCGTCTACTATGCTTCTTTTTGAAATTTTGTTTTTAAATAGTATACTATCAAGGATTTCGTTATTATATAATAAAAAGGTAGATACCTAATTTTGAAGATAATAATTTGCAAGAGGAAAATTATTCTTCTTAACGAAATAAATATACATAATTACATTTATATAAAGATCTGTTGTTGACATAGTTCGATAGTTGGTTGACATAGTTCGATTGCTGTTCCCTTTAAAGTGTAACATATGACACATGAGGAACCTTTAGCAATAATCGAACTATGTCATGTGTCTTGCAAGCGATTCTTAAGAATTGTGTGTGGTCTCCAATTTAATGGCACAACACTCCTCCCCCCCTAAAATAAGAAAGGCGTACGAGGTGACGAGTGAGATCTTTCGGCTTCAGGTGCGGAAGTAAATAATTCATAGGTCTTTATCACAACATTGTATTTATTAAATTGCAATCTTTTGTTTTTTTTTTTTTGTTATATTATACCTACTTATAATTACATACATACATATTTTTCGATTTTTGTTTTCTTTGTTTGTTGACATTTTTTTTTTTGTTATAATTTTTTTTAATTTCTTTTAATAATGCTTAGGTTGCATTTTTGTTTTGTTTTTGGTTTGTTTACAAATAATTATACCTGCGATGTTTCTTCAAGGTCAGGTGTTACCTTCATTTCAGGATCGTTTAAATTTTCTGTTGGTTTTTTGTTAAATGTACATTTTATTTTAATTATTTTTTTAAATATTACGTATAAAGCTAGAACTACAAGAACAAGAAAAATAATGGAAACAGAAAATTGAGCATGTTCATGTGTGACATGGAATAACAAATTATTTTGCTTTAACAAATGTTTAATACTTATGCTATAATTATCTAAATCCAGTTTTTCTATATGGGTGGTATGGGGTGAAATTTGGGATAAATTTGTGGGAATTACTATGTTTTCAGGTATGGTTTGTTCTTCTAAAAAGTATGAAATGGGAGTTTTATTTTGTATGGTGTTTGATGCTTGGAGGTAGACTTCTTTTGTTATTGCTTTACAAAATGGGTCTACACTCAGAATTCCACTGTCAGATATTGTGATCGTTTTTGGTTCGTCTCCGCACAAAATCCTAACGTTTGTTGGTTTTGGCATAACATACAACCATGAATTCTTACTCATTAGATTGAACCAGACTTCTTGTTCAAGCGCAAATATTTTTGTTTCACAATTAGCATAGTTTTGCATTCCTGATATTAATTGGATAATGCAGTTCTTCGTATTATGGTTATGAACTACGAAGTTTTTTTCGCATATGAAGTGATTCGAGTCTGTTTTGATGCATTTATCTAGATCTTCGCTATTCAAAAATATATACCGCCTATAATTTTCATTTATAGCTACTAACTCACTATATATTGAGACAAAGCTGTACGTGTTTTCTTTGTATTTGGAAGGTAATGGTGAAAGTTTTACTAAATTGAACTCTTCATCTACCAATGGAATAGTAACTTTTATCATGAGATTTTGATTTACGAAAATCGGACTCGTCGTAGTGATTTTGTCTATGATTGGAAGATTCATTCTAGATATTTTTATTGGGAATCTTATATTGTTTGGCAGTTCTAATTGGATATCTTTTAATGTAGAAATAAATACTTCTGAATTGAGGAATCTACTATCTAGCTTATTCACTTTTGCTCCTTGTAAAATGTCAAGAATTTGTGATTGTTTTGAGAGAATTTGTGTAGCAAATGAAAAAGCTAAATTGGATATTTGATCGAAGTTTTGTAGTGTTTTTTCGAAATTTGTAAGATTCTGAAGTTTTATTGTGTTCTGTCTAATTTCTTCAGTAACAGAGTTAAAATTATTATTTATGCTTTCAGCTGTTTTATTCAGTGCGTCTAACACGTCAGTGATTATTGTCATTTGGTTCTCTGTTATGTGATGCAAGTTATTCTGATTTTCTTGAATTAATCTCAATGAATCATCTATTTTTTCTGCGTCTTTAGAATCCATTGTTCCAAATAAAAATTTCTCTGCCATCCCTACTCCATTGAATAGACCACCGTCTACTATGCTTCTTTTTGAAATTTTGTTTTTAAATAGTATACTATCAAGGATTTCGTTATTATAATTGATTTCTTTGAGGGAATTTTGTAAAAGTCTTAGGGTAATTTTGCAATGATCTAAAGGATATTCTTTTATGCTTAGGATACATAATTCGGAAAGGGTGTTTAGGTTTTGCTCTAATGACTTTGTGTTAGTTTTAATATTAGTGTTATTAATGTTGAAGAGAAAGGTCCATTTTGTGAGGGACTTTTCTAGAATTCCGATTGGTTCCAAGTATACTCCGGTTCTATTTAAAGGTCGTACCGTCACTTCTGCCTCGCCTGTGTTTAAAAATGTTGCTAACGTTGTTATGATGGTTATGATGATTTTACTAGAAATGAGAACAACACCGATATTGTATAAGTATTTGAGTGTTGTACTTATGTTTTGTGAGTGTGTATGAGTGTAAATTGAGTGTGCTTGTGCTTAAATTGTTGTGTGTGTTGTGTCTCTTTGGTTATAGTGTTTTAAGAGGTTATTGTGAACAACTTTTTCTTTTCTGCCTACTTTTATTCCTGAGTTTTCTGGGGACAATACTTCAGTTATTTCGTATGGTCCTTCAAAGATTGGGGATAACTTTTTATTAGATCGATTTTTGATTTCCATTAATACTTTGTCACCTACTTTATAGCTTATCTGACTAGAGTTTTTATCATAGTACGCTTTAGATTTTTCTTTAGCCTTAATTTGATTACTGCGAATTAACTCATAACCGATTTGCATTTTTGCCTTCATTTCTGAGACATAATCATCGTAGTTGTAGGTTGGTTGTACGCTTCTATTCAGCGTAGAAGGAATTGGTGCTTCAAAACCGAAAAGAACTTCGAATGGACTGTAGTTCGTGCTGGAGTGTGGAGTTGTGTTGTAGCAAAATATAGCATACTCCAGATAATTATCCCAGTTCGATTGATCCTTGCTTGCATAGTTTCTGAGGTAGTCACCTAATGTTCTGTGTGACCTTTCGAGGGCACCATTTGATTGTGGATGGTATGGACTAGTTTGAGTTTTATTGATTTTTAAAATTTTGCAAACATTTTTAAACAATTCGCTAGTAAAGTTAGTTCCTTGATCTGTGAGAATGGTTTGGGGAATCCCATAAGTACAAACTATTTTCTTTACAAGTGCTTCGGCCACAGTTCTTGCTTCTTGATTTGGTATAGCTATGGCTTGTGCAAATTTTGTCAAATCGTCTTGGAATGTCAGTATGTACTTGTTATCATTTTCTGTTATAGGAAGTGGTCCCACTATATCGAGAGCTATTCTTTCGAATGGAGTTTTTGCTGTTGTTGTGATGACCATTGGTAGTTTGTTACGTGCATACAACTTATTCTTTTGGCAAAGTTCACATGACGCAATGTAATGTTTTATATCTTCATACATATTTTTCCATTTGTATGTCTTTTTTATTCGTTTGAGTGTACGTTTGACTCCTTGATGACCGCCTAAAGGTGTGTCATGAAATTCATGTAAAATTTTCTTAATCTCCTCTGGACTAGAGACTTCGACAATGTTCTGACTTACATCTTCTTGATATGGTAAGTTTTTGCTATTACTACGTGTTATCAGATTAACTTCAGCTGTTTTCATACGGGAGAGAGCGTCTGCGTTTGTGTTCAAACGACCTGCTTTATGAGAAACTGTAAAATCATATTCTTCAAGTTTAATGCGCCAGCGCATTATTCTCGAGGAAGGATCCTTAAGGTTAAACATCCATACAAGTGGTTTGTGATCAGTAATTACTTCAAAGTGTCGTCCATAAACGTATGGTCGGAAATGAGTTACTGCCCAAACAACTGCTAAAGCTTCCTTCTCTATGGTAGAATAGTTTTTTTCTGATTTATTAAATATTCTGCTGGCAAATGCTATAGGTAAATCGTTTTCATCGGTATCTTTCTGTGACAATACTGCACCTATTGCTTCATTACTGGCATCAGTTGTGATATAGAAAGTTTTTTCAAAGTTAGGATATTGTAAGATAGGGGGTTCGACAATTGCTTGTTTTAATTGTTTGAATGATTCATCGCAAAATGCATCCCATTTGAAAACTACATCTTTGCGCAGGAGTTTGTTTAGGGGATTTGCTATTTTAGAAAAGTTTTGTATAAACTTTCTGTAGTATCCTGCTAAACCAAGAAAAGATTTAATATCTTTCTGATTTCTAGGAGCTTCGATATTTTGTATTGCGGAGATCTTTTCTGGATCGGGTTTTACACCTGATTCAGAGATGACATGTCCTAAATACATGACTTCTTTTTCTTAAAATTTGCATTTGTCTAATTGCATCTTCAGATTGTATTTATCCAGAGCTTGAAAAACTTCAATTAATTTTTTATTGTGATCATCTAGATTCTTCCCGTATATCATTATGTCATCTAGATAAACTAAACATTTTATACCTTGTAGCCCTGTAAGGACTTTATTCATCAACCGTTGAAAAGTTGGAGGTGCATTACGTAAACCGAATGGCATTCTGTTAAATTCAAAATGTCCGTTTGGTGTGCTGAATGCTGTTTTCGCTTTGTCTTCCTCATTAACTTCAATTTGATGAAATCCACTGGCTAGGTCCAGGGTTGTAAAGTATTTTGAATCGCCCAATTGTCCCAAGATGTCTTCGATATTAGGTATTGGATACGCATCCGCGATTGTAACTTCGTTAAGTTTCCTGTAGTCCACTACTACTCTCCACTTCTGTTTTCCTTTCTTTGGCACGACTAGAAGAGGGGCATTCCATGGACTTGAACTTGGTCTAATTATTTCATCGTGCAACATTTTGTCTACTTGATTATTTATTTCATTTGTGTGAATTTGTGCTAATCGATATGGTCTAATGTTAACTGCGGGTAGATTTGGGTTTGTCTTTATTTGATGTGTAATCCCAGAGGTAGTTGACAGGGTATCACCATCGAGAAAAAATAAATGATTGTATTTACGGCAGATATCAATCACCGATTTCTTTTCTTCGCTATTTAAATGATCTAGTGGAAGTTGGTTTTGTATTTTACTCAATCTATCGTTTATATAAGTTTGAGTATCGAATGAATTTAGATTATAGATATAATAGTCATTACTATTTACAAGTTCTAAGTTTAAATCTTGTAAGACAACATCTTCATTGTTGGCGTTTAGAATGGATATATATATATATCCGTTTGAAGGTTCAGTTATAGCTGAAGAGGTATAAACTTGAGGGCGAATTTCTTGTGAAAAATATATTTGATTTGTAGGTTCACGGATAGGTCCGTATTTGATTATTTTTTCAGATCTAGCAGGTATGGTAACAGACTTTCGCTTACTAATGAAATCTGTTGTATACCTTTTATCTTTGAAGTGGTATATAAGGGTATTATCTTTATAATTTAGTATGGCATTAAAATTTCGAAATAAGTCTTCACCTAAAATTCCGTCTTGTGTTATTGGAAAATGTTCAGGCACTACATGAAATAAGTATTTAAGATTAATTCCAGGTGTTATTTCTATATTCAGAAGCAGTGTGCCTAATGTTGATGTGGGAGTATTACCAATGCCTTTTAGTTCAGTAATTTTGTCAGTATGAACCCAAAGTTCTTTATTTAATTTATTTATTTTTATTAAACTCAGGCTTGCACCTGTGTCTAAAAGCATAATGTTCTGGTTGGAGATAGTATCTTTAGAAATTATATTTATTTCGCTTTTGAAACTAGAAGCATTATTTAAACATCCTATATGAGCAACAGTTTTGGATTTTTCGTTAGGATTTTGCGATTTTGAAAGAGAATGCGAATGTTTGTCATAATAATTATTTAGATCAGAGCTCAATGGTCCGTTTAGGAAGTCTTGCAAATTATTTATTTGCGCGGTACTTCTATTTTGCATGTGATTTTGGTTAAGTATCATATTTGCTTTTTTCGTATTGTTATACTCAGGACTTGGAGGAAAATTATCCCTTTTTTTGTTAAAATTTGGGAACTCTACGTTTTTGTTTCTGAAAGGATTGGAATATGTAGATGTTTTTTTTAAAGAGTTGTCTTCGGTTGACTTTGGATTTGGAATAGAGGATCTGGGATTTGGATGCAGTGATTCTGATTTTGAATTTTCATTTAGAGGCTGTGAACGAAATGGATTGGACTTTTGGCTATGAGACAGTGGATTCAGAGAAAGAGGATTCAGTGGATTCAGAGGAATTGAATCTTCTTTATGAGATTCTTGACGCAGTGGATTTAGAGAAATTGAATCTTCTTTTTGAGATTCTTGACGCAGTGGATACAGTGAAATTGAACCTTCATTCTTAGGTTCTTGACGCAGTGGATTTAGAGTTTTATTTGTATTATAGTAATTTCCACACCTTAATTCATATGTTTTACCTGGTTCCGGGTGTTGGTCGGGCCAGGTCTTCGCTCGTTTCCCGAATTTTGTGTTCCGCGTTGGTTGTCTTGCCTGCTGTTGTTATATTGTCTTTTTCTGCATTGGTCTATCGTGTGACCCAGATTTTTGCAGTAACGACATGAAACATTGTTTTGAACATTATTAACTCTCACCGTCTCGTTTGCATTGGAATTTGATCTGTTATTTCTGTTATTTGCGGATCTGTTTGAACTAGACTGAAAACGACACTCTGTTGTGTTGTGTGTCTTCGTTCGGCAGTGATGACAATATTTGTTATCAACAGTGGCACTAGAAAGGAGTTTTTCTTCTTCCATAGCAATATCTAGAGCTTCGTCTAAATCATTGCATCTGGCGCTTTTCACCAAAGTTTTTAATTGTGGTATCAACCCATTGCAAAAACTATTTAGAATAGTTTTTGTATTTAAGTTCCTGATGGCTGTATCAGCAGCGTTGTCCCCCGTACTGGCATTGGCATTATTCAGTTCATCAAACAAGGCATAAGCTCTTTCTGCGTAAGAGCTCACAGATTCCTTGTAACCCTGTTTGAATTGAAAAACTTCAGTCTGTATAATTTGAACAGACCTAGTTTTTCGGAAATTCTTGATAAGAGCCTCTTTTAACTCTGCCCAGGCATTATAATTGTTATATTTGATTATAACATTATATGCCCGGCTTGTTAATTTCGATTTGACAATATCAAGAAGCTCAGCCTTATCGGTTGAGTCGGGTGCCGTGGAGGTTTTGTTTGATTGCAGGTCTACTAATTGGATAAACCTATCTAAATCTTTCGCACTACCATTAAACTCAGGTATGAGTTTTATGGCTTGGGCTGCTCTGAAAGTCATTATTTTGGGTGGACAAATGATAGAATTTGACTTAATCTCAATCGGAGTGAGAGGCGGTATGGGTTTTCGTTTTGTTTCGAGCCTAGGAAGATCACTTTCTGATGATCTTCGGGTACGCGGGATTTTTCTAGTTCTTAATGAAATATTTAAATTCAATTCAGACATATATGTTTGATCGAATTTAAACGAAACTGTACCAGATTTGTATGAGGATAAGGTAAAGGGGCAGTGTATAAATTAATTACCAAAAGAAAAACTGGTTACATCAATAACATAAATATATAAATGTCAAGAATAAAAATATATAAATATAGGTACGTCAAAAACAACTTAAATAAATAATTTTATATAACTAATATCTATTATTTCTTACTATGACATTGTTGGTGCTTCTTTATATGTGGAAATGATGTTTATATTGATATTGATGTTGATGCTGATGTTGATTGCCTCGGCGTGGCAATTTCTTCCTTCCTTCCTTCTATCGACCACAGGAAATCGCTTACCTCTGTGGGATATTGTTCACTTTTTCTTTCTATTTTTTTTTTTGCTTATTGTTCACTCTTTTATTTGATCAGGTATTGTTCACTCTTTTATTTGATTAGGTATTGTTCACTCTCACAATTTTCTGGCATTATATTTTCTTTTTTTTTTTTAAATGTTGATTTCTTTTGTTTAGATTTAGCACTACTTTTTTTTTATATATAAATATTTGCTTTGAATTTAGAATTTTAGATTTTGAATTTGAGTTTGAAATCGGTTTTTATTTTCGGGATTCAAATCAGATGCTTTAATTTGAATATCCCACCGCTGCCACCAAATGTTGTGTTCACCGAACACCGAAAGAAAACAACCTTTTTTCTTGGTCGTCAAAATGAGAGTGCCTCAAACTCTATTCATTATTTCCTTCGTTACCTATTCCGAAACCTAGATCATCACTTCCAGGTCAACCACGCATTCTACCTTACTTCACTTGCCTTGACACAGTTACAGTTTATTTAAACAACGAATGCACCGTATGTTATTATTGACATACTTGCACTCCATGGGTCAGTATTGTTTATGTTTGCAATATGACCCATGTCGTTGTTTTGCTGTTTGGTTGACATAGTTCGATTGCTGTTCCCTTTAAAGTGTAACATATGACACATGAGGAACCTTTAGCAATAATCGAACTATGTCATGTGTCTTGCAAGCGATTCTTAAGAATTGTGTGTGGTCTCCAATTTAATGGCACAACAGATCAAAAACACAGTATATGAAGATACCAATCTTTCGTACGTATCACCCTCCAAAACCCATTTGTTTACATTGTTGTTTTTGTAATTTCGTTTTGTGTCCATGAATAGATGTGAATTGCAACAACAATTTAACGGGGTGGGATTGTTCTGTTTTCCCAGAACAACCATTTTGTATGTGCAAATAACGCAGCCATCTTTAAAAAAATTTCAACTCACCAGCCTTTCACCATGAAAATGGCGGATGTTAGGTTGGATATCGGGATGTGTTGAAAAAAACACCAATTCAATGGTGCTTAGTCTGCTATTACACTACGAATTTCGCGTGATGAAACTTCTTTAAATTTTTCTTTGAAAATTCATCCTGTGAGTAGTTCGCTGTTACACAATGATTTTTAAATCTTTGGCATTTCACAGAAATGTCTGCAATAAAATAAATAACGTGATAAGTTAGAATTTATATATTTGCTATTGCTTTCGCATATACATAGCATAAAGGCTGTCCCAAACCAACGCGAAACATTCGCGCGAATATGCGACGACTGAATAATGTTCAAAGATTCGCATCGCGCCAGTGTGGGTGCTCCAATTAATCTCCATTTAAATATATTAAGACAGGCGAAAGTTTCGTCGTCGTTCTGAAGTATTCGCTTTGGTTTTGGAGAGCCTTATAATGCTCTTAAAAGCCATGTTTTTTTTTGCAAGCCCGGAGGGATTTGGTGGAAAAGAAATGATATTGGGGATTATCTATCGACGCCATCACAGAAAAAAATGGAGTTTCCATAAAAACTATTGATTAGAAGTACATATGTAATTCACGCCGTTAAAACATTTTAGCCCCGAAAATTATGTGCTCTTAGCTATGCCTGGAGGGCATTAGTTGTTGTTGCATTTAACATGTACATTCCTTAGCCCCGTCGCGACATAGTTTTGTTCGATCAATTTCCTCCAGGCTTGCAACGAGACTAGAAACATGCCAATTTATAACAGTTATAACAATTTTTGGCCTTTAAAAGCGGGCGTACCTTTACGCGCTTCGCACTACTTAAAAAAAAAAAACTTTAGGTGCTTGAATTATGCCCACCGGCGGAGGACCCTGGCCCTGCAGGGCCGCATAAACAGTAATATTATAAACAAAAACTGTTATAATTGGCATGTTTAGTAACTTCCTGCAAAAAAAAACACGCCTAAAGTTGTCTTACAACAGTTGCGTTGATTCTCTGATTTCTCATTCGTTTTTTTTTGTCATGTTCAAAGTCTGTTTCAATAATTCGAGAGCGAAATACAATACCAAACAATCGTAGAAACAAAACAAATAATGACAAAAGACAATCGAATATACTTAAATTGATTATAAATTTTCACGTTCAATTTGTTTCCACAAACTTATAAATACTTATAAGGTTGGGTTAGCACTTGATAACTCGTTGCTCCTTTTATTATACTTTTTGAACATACCCATTGAAACTCGTAAATAACCGACATTTTGGTGGTGAATGTACGCTTACTGCATGTGTGTGCAAATAAAGCGTGGTGGATGTACGCTTACTGCATATGTGTGCGTGTTTCTCCTGAATTTCCCCTATATGAGCTTGTAGGCAAACTCGGATGACAGCCGAGATTGGTATCTTCATATAGAGTGTTTTTGATAAAGATTAGGAAGGTAACCAGGTAGGTATGGATTTTTGATATGTAACTGCTTAGTAATAGGTTTAGGGGGTACATTGTCGTGAAAGCCAATTTCCGTGATACCTACTTACCTATTTATCATTTATAATAATTTCTGGCTAAATATAAGAAACTCAGACGGGCAGGTTATAACTTTATCATTGCCTACGTTCTGTAACTCTCGCATGAATAAAATTGGTCGAGAAACTATGAAAAATGGAACAAAACCCATACGATTTGTTTCAATTTTCATCGTTTCTCTACTGATTTTATCGATGTGAGAGTTACAGAACCTAGGCACAGAACTGAAGTACATAGGTATATTTTATATCACTTTTACTATTAATAAACTAACCACCGCACGAAATAAACAAATAATGACAAACTTTTTAACCTTTACGATTTGCAAAATAGAATGAACATTCACGTTCCGTCACTTTTGGTAATTTCTTTATGTTATACAGTTATACTGTTATACGAGACCGAGGGCAGCTTCATAATATAACAATTTTCAATTGGAGTCAACTTTTTTGTATGAATACACTATCCAGTCACTGATCTCTATAATACACTGGATAGCGTATTCATACAAACAAAATGACTCCAATTGAAGATTGTTATACGGTGCGCTTGGCACCAGGTTTGTATAACAGTATAACTTCATTTTGTCAAAGTGGCTGAACACAATACACGCGAGTCATGGCGCGCGTCCTTATCTTGCAAATGTTAAAATACATAAAATCTCGTTATAGAACGGTGTTCACATTGGACTGTGTCCTTTGACTATTTTTGGCGTCTCTGTGCTTTATCACACTTCATGGTGAGAAAATGATGGCGAAGAAAGTAAGGATTTTTTGATTTCTTGGCTAAGATTGTTCATTTTTTTTACGTTTTCTTTTTTGATATCTGTTCTCTCTGTCTGTACCTTATTTTTGGCACTTAAATCCTACGGAATCCAATTTTTTTAATTGAAAGCATTTTCCTAATAAGATTTATATTTTGTAAGTGAAATGTTTCTAATTAATCCTTCAACGAGCAAAGATTTTTGTTTTGTTTTAACGACTGCTGCACGTCAGAATAAGTCGGATGTGTTCACATTAGGTTTTGTGTCTGTAGCGACAAACGCGATTCTGGAAGTTAAATAGTAGGTGACATTTCTTGCGAATTTGCACAAATTGTAACAAACACTGAATTGTAATTTTTTGTTGTTTGGATAAACGCACAATTTTTTTTTGTTTTGTATGGTAAATTAAATGCCATATGAAATATTTGTTGTGAATTTGAAGGACCATTATTTTTTGTGTTCAAATTCCTGTCAAATAGAACTCACACCATCATATACAAAAATAAGCCATCTGAAATGGTTGAAAGAAATTCGACACAAATCTTATGTGGTTTTCCAAACAACCAAAAAAATTGATTTTTATTGGGGTCAACTTGATCTTTTTCAGATTTTACGTTCCTAACAACCAAAAAAATTGATTTTTTTCGTGGTCTGTTTTTTTTCTCGATTGATCTTTCAAATCTAGATTTATTGGCAGATTTACACATACTTTCACACACACTTGCACACAAACCAAATTGACATTTCTAAACGTCGTCTTTTCCTCGTCAGTTTAATTTCGTGTTGGCCTTTCGCTAGCATTGTTTACTTTTGATAAGGCATTTGTTTAGTAAAATAAATACAAATAATGAAGTTTAATTAGTGAAATTTTTGTCTTTATTGTCCTCATTACCGTCAACCATTGACTTCTTGAGTCCATTGACTTCTTGAGTCAATCAGTGATTAAATTTGACAAATGTTTAATATGGAATGAAAGCCATTGTGGAAACATGTGGGTTAGTCCATTGTTTTTTGTGAAAATAAAATTATTTTTATTAAAATTCCATAGTAATCCTTTTGTAGTGACCTTGTTTCATGTTCATTGTCTTCTTCCTAACCATCGACCGATAACTTCTCCTTTGATTTGGATTTTGGATGGACGGGATTCCTGTGGATATATGGATCCGACCGATGGCCAAATCATGTTATAAAGCAGTGATAGTATACCAACAAAATAAAATTCCTGCTAGGGAACAAAAAATTCCCTAATTTGTATTCTATTTTTTTATTTCAATTTGATTGAACAAAATAATGTACAATATCACATTCATTTAAATGAAGTCAAGAAAAGAATCCGTAAATCTTTTCTTTCTTATATTTTGTCATAATTTCAAAATGGCCTGAGGATATTAAAAATTTCAAGATTAAAAGTCAGTCCCACTTTTGAGTTTTTTCTTATAAAACAAATCAATAAAGGCTCCCAAACCGGCGCTAAGCCTTCGCGCGAATATGCAACGAATGAAGAATGTTCAAAGATTTGCATAGCGCCAATGTGGGTTCTCTCATTAATCTCCATTTCAATAAATTAAAGGCTTAACTACATAAGCCCAAAAAGTGAAAAAGTACAAAAGTGAAAATTTTCAAACTCATTTTGGAATAGTTTTTCTGACTGGAAAACTTATAAAAATGATGCAGAAAGCTTAAATTTTGGTCTACAAAAAAATTTGTATATTCTTTTTCACAAAACAACTGCACTAGCGGGAAAAAAAATATTTTTACTTTTGTACAAAAGTACTTTTTGGCTTATGTAGTTAAGCCTTTAAGGCTTAAGAAAATTTTCAAACTCATTTTGGAATAGTTTTTCTCACTGGAAAACTTTTAAAAATGATGCAGAAGGATTAAATTTTGGTTTAAAAAAAATTTTGTATATTCTTTTTCACATAACAACTGCGCTAGCGGGAAAAAAAATATTTTTACTTTTGTACAAAAGTACTTTTTGGCTTATGTAGTTAAGCCTTAAGACAGGTGAAAGTATTCGCGTAGTTGAAATTAATTATAATTTAAACACAAAAATGTTCTTTTATAATTTGAAAAAAAAAACGTTTTGTAAGAATTTTTTCTTACGCATTTTTCACCAGTTTCATCAAGAAAATAAAGCCAAATATATAATATTTTTGTATTAAAGAAAAAATTGTTCCCTAGGAAAAAAATACTTGTAGGAATTTTTCCCTACATATACTATCACTACTTACATCAGTAAACACAGACAAATCACCTACACCTTTACAAAAAAAAGGATCAATCGCGATTCGTTCTAGTTACCACGATTGATCTGGAATCTGACCCCCAAATCTGAAATGGTTGACTGGAAAACCACATTAATAATCACGCTCATGTGAACGCGCGCCCTGCCGCGTGTCCTGACGCGCGTACTGTGTTCAACCAGTGAACTGAAAAATGTACGTCAAATTACTTCTTTTTTTTAAAGACAGACGTCAAAAGGTGCGCTTGGCACCAGAATGTCATCTTCAATTGGAGTCAAAAAAAACTGTTATACATAAAGGGAGTCCACTATCCATTGTATTATAGAGATCAGTGCATATGTTGAGGTAGGATAAGTTTTGGGGTAACGTCATCTGTTGGAGAAGAAGAGAAGTAAATATGACACCATCAAGATGGTGGAAGCGATTCTCGAAGGGTTGGAATTAGAATTGAGGAGAAATCGAAATAGGCGACTACTACCACACTTACATCTATAATAAGAAAAAAAAAATAAACTAGCGGGTATATTAAATCGTACGATGTTATAACTGTGTGGGAGTAGAAATTGTATAGAAAACAAAGTGTCATGTTCGCAGACTGAAAATCCGGAGGGAAGAAAATTTAAATGACAGCTATCTCTAAATCTTTCCTCAGAGGTGAACACGAGCCGATTTATAGAGCTCGGATGAGACCATAGAGTACCTATATTACCTAGAGAACCGACCGGTACCCCTCTTGCCTTAAACACCCGCAAATTTTATTTGAGGTGAGTAAGTGAAAACTCTCTTCCTTTACTCTTTTTTCCTTATCCGTGAATCCGTGTGAATGGTGGATATAAAAACAAATTGGCGCATTAGTTCAAAAAGGTACGTGTCTAAGGTTTAATTGTGAACAAAGTGGTGGCATTAGCTCAAAAAGGTGCGTGTCTACGATTTGCACACCTAAATCGTAGACACGTACCTTTTTGAGCTAAGAAACTAGAGTGCGCTTCCAATTTTCGGTAGGTGTTTTTGTTGTTTTTTTAAACATAAATATTCAAAAATATTATTTAATTTACTACCCGGGAGCAACAATGACCGATATTCTTCATAGTTAAGGTTGACAAAAGGTTAAAAAAAGAAATTTGACTACGAAATTAATAAATTTCTCAGTTTTTGAATTTAACGGATTTTTTTTTTGAATCCCTGGGCGGTCTTATCCACCTTATTGAGCACTTTGAGCAATTTGAGCGAAGTCCTTTCAATTGAAGCCATGTTGGTTCGGTCCCATTTAAAATGCATTGGACAACAACCCCATACAAAACTTAATGGGCATTTTCCTCTCAGTACAGCTTGTAGGGTGGAAGAGAACGACCGCCTAAGTCGGTTCTCTAGGTAATATAGGTACTCTATGGATGAGACTGTGTGGTCATAATTTTTTTGTAATATTCGACATTTTTTTTTAAAGTGAAATAAAAGGAAGAAATTAATTTATGGTAAATGACGTTTTCTTGTGAAGAAAGTAATTCTTACATTTTTGTTGATTATTTTGTTTTGGAAAAAAATTGGTAAATCAATACGTTTTATTTTTGATTAAAGACCATTACTCGGAAAAATTTTAGATACATGTTTCTTTAAAGAAAAGGATTAGCAAGGTGAGATGTGTGAGTTATTTTATTGAGAGTGAGTGCTTAAAGTAGTATGTTTATACAGGCTACTATACATCACGTTTTTGATTTTCTAGCGGTTCCAGCTGGCCAGCGGAGCACTGGGCTGCCACTGATTTTTTGCATGCAAAGGGTGTTTTTTTGGACGTGTGGTTTTCAATCTGGCAACACTTTTTTCGGAGTTGGTCTTTTTGACAGCTATTACTTGATTTAAGCTCAGTTTGGTTTGCCATTTCATAATGAAAAGATTTACTCCTGAAGAACGCTAAATTCTAAATTCTAAATTCTAAATATGGCTAAATTCTTTGCCATAACATTAAATTATATGCGTTTTATTTCTTCTTAAAAACCACACGTCTAAAAAAAACACCCTTTATATATATATACTGGTGTTCTTGTTCGACGGTTCCTGCTAGCGATGAATTACTGGAAGTCATATATCCCCAGCCATTGTTTAAGCGTCACGGTTGATTATCCTATTTCGTTTGATGGGGAAAGTGCTAGATATTCACCAGAACATATTGTGATCGTCTCATCGTCACGAAAGTCCTCACCGCCCAAAAGCTGTTATACTGGGGAAACTTCTTTTGATTCTTGGACCCGTACACCCGCATTTGAAATCCTGAGCCGGAACACCCTCTCAGTTAAGGTAACAGGTTTGGATCTTAGAAATTAAAAGCAAGTTATAATAGATAAATTACTCGATATAACATAAAATCATCGAGTGCTTTCCACAATTTTTTTGCAATTTTTTAAATTGATACGTAAAGTTTTCATCGAGGATCTAAATTAAACTTACTTGTATCATCAATTCTCGTTAAGGACTTCCCATGTCCCTCTATTTATTAAATTTTTTTCCTGGTTGCTGTTTTGATCCGGATTAACGTATTAATAAAATTAAGAGAAGTGAAGTTTTTTTTATTAAAAGTATTGGCGCAAAATTTTAAACATTTAAAACCTACTCTAAATCATTTTTAAATTCGACGCCGACTCTAAAAATGAGTTTTAGAATGAGAGTCGAAGCTTTGATAATTTGTTACTTTAACGCTAAAGCACTCGTCTAACTTTAAAAGCAGCAGAATGCTTCTCTATCTTTTTTAAAGTATACTTTATCCATTCAACGTTTGTAATTTCATAACAAAAATTTAAAGAAAAATGTTTAATGAAGATTTTAAGCATGTTAATCAACAATCACGAAAACTGTGTTAGCTTTAATTTGTGGTGCATGCACCCAGTAACCATTACCACGACAAAACAACACCATCTCCACCCCCGATTCAATAGACTATGACACCAAACAATATACAATACCAACTTGTATTCGGTCGACCGCCCCAACAAAAACAAAAAAAAATGTGGTACATAGTTTTGGACTACCATATCGCGGCAAATCATTTTCTGCTCACAAAATCGCCCTTCATCTTAGCTGGAAAGGTGAAATAGCTATAGGGGAGTTAAAAAAAGAAGAAAAAAATTACAAACAAATTTAATTTTCAAAGCGGACACCCGGATTTGAACCGGGGACCTCTCGATCTGCAGTCGAATGCTCTACCACAAATCATAAAAAAAACCCTACAAATGCACTAAAAACCTTAATTAGTTAGAAGAGTTGTTTAAAGGTTTAAAGTGTTTAATGGCCGATTTAACTGTTTAACAGGCTTTTAAATATTTAAATGACGTTTGTTCCATACAAAATACGTCATTTAAAAATTTAAAAGCCTGTTAAATATGTATGAAACTGAACATAAGATTAAGAAAAGGTTAGACAAGGGCTCGCAACTAAAGGACTGCGTTTACTAGAGTCGGTTTTATTCCTTAAACGAGGACTGTTTAAAAATTTGCGCCATTTGCTTTAATATTAAGCTCATATTATTTTTTTGTGCATTCTTTTCATATTTCAGGTAGTCATATTATTATTCTTATATTAAGTTTATTATTCCTTTTTTTTCCAAATTTTCATCTTTTGCCATTTTGAATCAAATTGTAAATGAAAAGTTTTATTTTCAAGGCCTATCATTTTATTACTCCATTTTGTTTTGTTGTTGTGTTGTTTTCTTAGCGATACAGTCCTGAGTGTAAGGAAAGGCTACTTTTTAGAGTTTCAGAGAAGCAAATCTGCTCATGTTGTTTTGCCATTTTTTTTTTTGTTTTTCAGTTGTCTGTAAAGATCAAGCTTATTTTTAAACTCGTAAGTCTTTATCAAGAAAGTCACTGACGAACTTAGCTAAATTGCGACGAGCTTTTGAAAATCCACAGTGACTGCGGTTAGTGAGTGTTTTCTTTCTTCTTAAACTGGACTGGGTGCAGGTTTTCGGATTCGTAAGTCTTCACCTAGAAAGTCTCTGACATACTATGGTGAATTTCGACGAACTTAGGAAATCTGCAGCCAGTACAGCCACTTTTTTTAAGTCCTGTTTTCCTTACATTCCTAGTTCCCAAATTTCAACTTTTCTATTTCTTAATTTCAATTTCATTCCCCATGTATTGTCTTCTTAGGTTTCAATTTAAATGCGGTGACCGTGTGTGACTGGTCATTCCAGATTGCTGCACCGTTCCAAATTTATCTCCTTTCATCTTCTATCTTTGGGACTTTCTCATTTTTGTTTTTCGTTTCCCTTACCGTTTCAAGTCTTCTGGCAAAGTCCTAAAAGACTGACCGGAATCGCGGGAACTATGAGGTAAACTATACTTCCAGTCTTTTCGTGAATTCTCTACTTTTTGTAATTCCCTTTCCTACATCATCACTTCAAGGAAACTTATTCTGCCCGTCTGATGTCTATTTTTGAAAGATACCATTAGTAAGGTCATACCATATCGAAAAATGAAGCACCGTCCCCGAATGCATATGAAAGAACCAAAAACAAATAATCCAACTATTTATTTTTGAAATACTTACTTTCAAAAACATATTAAGGGTATTCATGCAAAGAAATAAATGTCTGCTTTGTAGAAAAATATAACTTTCCGCAGGACGTTTCCATGAACACCCCTTAGAAAAATTTTTGAAATGTCACATGAAACACACCACAAATGTCATTTCTAGATTTAACAGGTTTATCTTTACGCTTTCCGCATCAAATTGATGAGATAAATTTATAAGATCTGCAGAAAAATATTCCTATACAAATTTTGACAGTTCTGTTTTCGGATTCGGTTTTCGGATTCGTAAGTCTTCACCTAGAAAGTCTCTGACATACTATGGTGAATTTCGACGAACTCAGGAAATCTGCAGCCAGTACAGCCACTTTTTTTAAGTCCTGTTTTCCTTACATTCCTAATTCCCAAATTTCAACTTTTCTACTTCTTAATTTCAATTTCATTCCCCATGTATTGTCTTCTTAGGTTTCAATTTAAATGCGGTGACCGTGTGTGACTGGTCGTTCCAGATTGCTGCACCGTTCCAAATTTATCTCCTTTCATCTTCTATCTTTGGGACTTTCTCATTTTTGTTTTTCGTTTCCCTTACCGTTTCAAGTCTTCTGGCAAAGTCCTAAAAGACTGACCAGAATCGCGGGAACTATGAGGTAAACTATACTTCCAGTCTTTTCGTGAATTCTCTACTTTTTGTAATTCCCTTTCCTACATCATCACTTCAAGGAAACTTATTCTGCCCGTCTGATGTCTATTTTTGAAAGATACCATTAGTAAGGTCATACCATATCGAAAAATGAAGCACCGTCCCCGAATGCATATGAAAGAACCAAAAACAAATAATCCAACTATTTATTTTTGAAATACTTACTTTCAAAAACATATTAAGGGTATTCATGCAAAGAAATAAATGTCTGCTTTGTAGAAAAATATAACTTTCCGCAGGACGTTTCCATGAACACCCCTTAGAAATATTTTTGAAATGTCACATGAAACACACCACAAATGTCATTTCTAGATTTAACAGGTTATCTTTACGCTTTCCGCATCAAATTGATGAGATAAATTTATGAGATCTGCAGAAAAATATTCCCATACAAATTTTGACAGTTCTTTTTTGCCGAGATAAAATTATCTGGTTTCTGGGGTTTATCTGGGGTTTCCGCCGTTGCATGAATACCATTATTATCAAACAAAAAAAAAACTTAAATCTAGCAAGGAAAAGAAAAACATTGAATTTTTTTGTTGCTGTATACGAAAAACTTTTTTTTTTACTAACAGCTGAACGTTTTTGGTATTTATCTTAAATCTACTTTAAAAAATACTCTCTAAATTATTCTTACCTAAATATTAATTATATATCATTTAAGCTATTTAAAACTACTCCTTTTTGAAAAGAAAATACTTTTTCTATAAAAACAAGCCTAAATTTCTTAAATTTTCTAGGTTTAGCATTACTTATTTTTTTAGGGAAAATCAATTTCTTAAGATAACTCACCAATTAAATTTTTGTTGTTGTTAATTTTTTCAGTTATTTTTGTTGATTAGTAGGTATATCTTAGTTGAAAATGGATCCGAACAGTAGAGATGAAGAGAATCGCATCAATATTATCTGAAGAGATGCTGAAATAGATGAAAACGTTAGATTATCTAGGTCAGCGAGCCGAAATTTAGATGTTACCGATAAGCGTCGGGTAGTGTATTCTCCTCTCAGAACAGATAGACAGGTCCGTTGTGCATCCAATATACCCACTGATAGTTCTTCTACTCCTTCTAGCAACCTCAGTGGCGTGGGAGCAGAAGCTTTACCTCCTCCACGTGGAAGTTCCAGGTTGTTGGGAACCACACAGTTATGCCTAATACTGAATGGTTACCCACTCCTAGGCAACCTAGCGCAAATCCAAACAACGGGGGTGTAGTGACATTTTAGACAGTCTGTCACAAATAAGGCCCCCTGCAAGTAAAATGAAAGAGAAGAACATAATTACTGAAGATTTAAAGGTGTACGTAAATTTACCTATTGTAGATGCTATTTCTACTTACAAAAAAACAGTACATAGTGAGGTATCGAATACTCTGAATGATGAGATTCAAAATCAACTTAGTGGATTGCTCAGAGAATTGAATTTAAGTCAGCCTTCTCCGCCAACCGTCAATCATGTACCGAAACCAACTGATAGTCAGTATAATTTTCCGCCACCTATCATTCCACAACTTCAACAGCTTCCTCGGTCTGAGTCAAGCAGGAGTGCTTTTGTTCCTCCTGAACAACAGCGCAGGAGAAAACCGGAACCATTCAGATGGAGTCAAGACAGAAATTTCCAACCTGAAGCTTTTCATGATGCTAATTTTGGAGCTGCAAGAAGCAATACAATTCACATCATTTGTTGCTTTCTGGTTTTAAAGCTCCAATTAAGATCAATAAATGGGGTCTTAAATTTGAAGGTCAGCCAGCAACCTAAACGGTTGAAGATTGCATTTTTCGTCCTTAGACTTTGCAGAGTAACTACCAGTGTCCGTGGGCAGAAATCTTGCGTGATTTCCACCTTTTGCTTTCTGGAAATCCTAAAGCTGAAATCAATCTTAAAAAGAAAAGGGTTGAAAATTCTCTCACGGAAGAGAGCGAAAATCAAATTATAATTCTAAAAAGAGAAGAAATACAAAATCCAAAAATAAAAACTGTTTACAGCTGGGGCCTATTTCACCAAACACTTTTCACTTTGCAGCTTTTCACTTTTAGGGCAAAAAGTAGAAAAGTACAAAATACACACATACCCTAGCGACATCTCTTTGCGAGAAAGTTTACCACAATTGTGTTTCACACTTAAAAGTATCTGTCATTTCTTAAAAAGGCACGAGTACGATAACTTTGGCGCCAAAAATTGATAACGGTTTTTTTTAGAGGGGTCGAAAACAAGCACTTTTTACTATCTCCTGACTTACTCACAAACTGACCGACTGGGACGCGGAATGCAATGCAATTCTACCTCCTCGTGGTGCATTCTGGGTAACGCTAAATGAATTGCTGTACTTAACTTACAAAGATGAACCTAATCAACGTAAATACTCTAACGTTTTACCTAGGTTCGATAATAAAACTTATTTCCTTTAAATAATAACTTCCACGTATTTACTATTCAGAATAAACACACTTTATTTCAGTTCAAATCGTTTTTATTATTCTTCAATCTCAATAGTATGCAATCTAAAATTCACTTCCGGATACACTTTTACTTCTTACTTTACGTTATCACATTCAAAATTAAACTGTGTCCACTCGCTTGAAAACATCCCCTTATATAGGGAATTAAATGGTTCTAGTCTGAACTAGTACAAACTAGAATATTCGAGCATCGCCTTCTAGAAATTTCCTTTCCAATCGTTGACTGGAACCGATATTCTGCTGAATGCTAAATGCTGAAGGTATGGTGTCTAGCTTTTCAAACAGATGGCGCTGGGAACAGTTAGAGGATTTCCCTTTTGTTTCAAATTCAAAGTAGTTGGGTAATTATTAAATCGTTACATTGCCCCCCTCTTAGGATTGATCGTCCCGAACAATTCCATCACTACTTTCACCATTATAACGATATAAACGGTCACAATGAACTACTTTTAATTTGCCTCTCACCCCTGTCCGTATACGGTAAACCACATCACTAATTCTTTTCACAACAGTGTAAGGGCCTTCCCAGTTTTGTTGAAGTTTTGGTGACAGCCCCTTTTGTCGATGGGGATTATAAAACCACACAAGGTCTCCTTCTTGAAATCCTGTCGATGTTGCTTGTGCGTCATATCGTGTTTTCATCCGGTCACTGCATGTTTTTATGTTTGTCCTTGTTCTTTGGTGAATGTCATTAAGTCTTTCTTTAAGGTTATCCACATATTCCTCTGTTCTTTGCGGCTCAATTGTGCGGCATCCAAATTTCACTTCACTTGGAAGCCGTATTGTTGTTCCGAACAGGATCTCCGATGGTGTATGTCCTGTTGAGCTATGTGCCGCACTGCGATAAGCCATCAGGAATAATGGAATATGTCGGTCCCAGTCTCGTTGATAGTCGCCGACAACCTTAGACAGATGTTCTTTAAGAGTCCTGTTGAATCGTTCAACCATCCCATCAGATTGCGGATGAAGCGGTGTTGTCCTTGTCTTTTTAATGCCAAGGAGTGTGCAAACTTCCTGAAAGATGTTAGATTCGAAGTTCCTCCCTTGGTCAGAATGCAGTTCCATAGGTACACCGAACCTGCTCACCCAATTGAAGACAATCTGGTCCACTACTGTTTTGGTTTCCTGGTTTGGGATGGCGTATGCCTCAGGCCACTTGCTGAAGTAATCCATTACGACTAGGATATATCGGCTTCCACTATTTGTTTCAGGAAAAGGGCCTGCGACGTCTACTGCAATCCTTTCGAAAGGTGTGCCTACATTGTATTGATGCATTTTACTTTGAATCTTTCTACCTGGCCCCTTGCTAGCTGCACAAGTATCACATTTTCGGCACCACTTTTCGACGTCATCTCTTGCATTTAGCCAGTAGAACCGTTGTCGTACCTTTTCCAGCGTCTTATTGACTCCTAAATGATCTCCAGAAGCTCCATCATGCATCTCTCGCAGAACCTCATTTACCTTTGACCGAGGAACGATAAGCTGCATCACATAAGACTTACCATCTGCGGATTCCCATTTACGATTTAGTACCCCTTCTTGCACATGAAGCGAGTCCCATTGGGCCCAATAAGCTTTGAGAGCAGGGCTTCTGTCTGAAATGTCACTCCATTCAGGTTTTTCTTGGTGTTCCTTCCATGCAAGAATGGGTTCGATTTCCGAGTCTTCTTGTTGGGCAACCCTGAGTTCTTCATTGCTCCAACCGTAAATGGGATCGGCTCTTATACGTTGTACGGCAATCACCTCCTTTTCTTCTTGTCGCGTGCAATGTTTGCAGTCTTGTTTGCACGGTCGCCGAGATAATGCGTCTGCGTTTGAATGCGGCTTTCCTCTTCGATGTTGAATCTGATAGTCGTAGGTCTGTAGTCTCTCTATCCACCTTGCTACTTGACCTTCAGGATTTTTGAAGTTCAAAAGCCAGTTGAGCGCACCATGGTCCGTTCGAAGAAGGAACTTCTGTCCATAGATGTATTTATGGAAGTGCTTTGTTGCCAAAACCAGAGCAAGAAGTTCTCTTCTGGTAACACAATAATTACGCTCTGGCTTTGAGAGTACCTTGCTGTAGTAGGCGACAACTTTTTCTTCTCCATCATGGACTTGTGAGAGTACAGCGCCAATTCCAACGTTACTTGCATCAGCGTCGATGATAAAAGGTTTTCCTGGAGTCGGATAGGTCAGCACAGGAGCGTTACATAAGCGCAGCTTCAGTTCCTGAAAGCTTTTCTCGCACTCACCTGACCATTTGAACGGCTTCCCTTTTTCAGTGAGCTGATGCAAGCTTTTGGCGATTCCAGCAAAATCCTTCACGAAACGCCGATAATATGTGGCTAAACCAAGAAAGCTTCGGAGTTGATGTTTGTCCTGTGGTGTTGGCCAATTCTTGACGGTGTCAACTTTCTCAGGATCAGTCTTTCCTCCTTGAGACGAGATGATATGTCCTAAGTATTTAACTTCGGTCTTAAAAAGCGCACATTTGTCTGGATTCAACTTTAGGTATGCTTCTCGAAGTCTCTGGAATACAGCTTTAAGGTTGCCACAATGTTCCTCAAATGTTTTGCCATATACGATGACATCGTCCAAATAAACTAAGCAAGATTTCCAAGTAAGTCCATGTAGAACACATTCCATCAAACGCTCGAATGTTGCCGGAGCGTTACATAGTCCAAACGGCATCACTTTAAATTCCCACAGACCATTTCCTGTGGAGAAAGCCGTCTTTTCTCGATCTTCTGGATGTATTTCTACCTGCCAATAGCCACTCTTCAAGTCCAAAGTTGAAAACCATTGGGCTCCTTCCATTGCATCTAAAGTGTCGCTGATTCTGGGTAGAGGGTAGCTGTCTTTCTTTGTCACATCGTTAAGCCTTCTGTAGTCTACACAAAATCGATTGCTTCCATCCTTCTTTTTGACAAGAACCACCGGGGATGCCCAAGGGCTTTTGGAATTTTCGATTAGCCCATCTTTCTTCATGGTGGATATCATCTCTTCAACTTCGGCTTGTTTGGCCAAAGGAAGACGTCTTGCTGGTTGACGAATCGGTCTTGCATCTCCTGTGTCGATTCGATGCTGCACCAGTTGTGTTCGACCATATTGCCCACTGGGTGAAGAGAAAATATCAGCATACTCGTGAAGAAGGCTTCTAGCGACATTTAGCTGATGTTTACTAAGATTGGATGACTTTAGAATCTCGGATTTTAATTTTTCGGAGTTCACAGACTTCTGTGTATCCACTTCGTTGATCTTGGTTATCGCCGATACAGCTTCACATTGCCCAACTATTTCTCCTTTTCTGAGCTTAACTTCGTACGGTTTGATGTTCAGTATCCGTACAGGCACCATGTTGTTCTTTGGCGCCACTAGAGTTTTCCCTACGATAATGTTTTGGGAACATTGCTCAGTAGCTGGTTCCACCATGAGGTACCGATGACTACCCAAATCACCCTTTATTTTTGTCCAAACGAACATTTCTGAAGAAGGAGGCAAGCTTATGTCTTCTTTGATGACAGTTCTTAGAGATGGCGATTTTTCGTCACCATAAACCATTGGAATCTCTACATTTTTGTACTTAAGAACTTGCTTACCGATATCCAGGATTACTCCATGTTCTTTCATGAAGTCAATTCCGATGATGCATTCATCACATATGTCTGCTACCAGAAACACATGTGTAAACTCCAGCTCTGCCAAACGGATCGGAAAACGAAATTCTCCGTACACTTTTGCTGCTTCTCCTGTTGCCGTTTTCAGACGATAGCTATTGGTGTTATGTAGCCATGTCATCTTGACCAAGTCCCTTCGTAGAATAGAGGCTGTCGCACCGGTGTCAATTGTAGCCACGTGTTTCTTGTTGTTTAAAGTTGCCTCCACTGTCAGACTTTTGTTGTCTCGTTTAGTCTGTGAGACTTGGATGGTGGTTCTGGGGCCATCGATACCAGAAACCAGCTTCTGCCCCTCGAAATCGGTTCTTACTCGTTTCCCGACTGGGAAACAAGTCGATCAGGAGTGTTGGTGTTATTGCTTCTTTGTTCTGGAGTATTATTTCTGCTTCCACAATGTTGACATACAGGTCTTCTCAGTGGCAGTCAGCACTGGCGCTGGAGGTGTCCGGTCTTGTTACAGTTCCAGCAACGAGCAGGTCCATCTCTCTGATTTCTTTGGAATGCAACTCTTTGACATGTGCATTCTTCAACTTCCACTTCTCTTACTCGATGAACTCCTTGAGAAGCCTGTTCTGCTGCTTCCATAGTCAAAGCGAATGCTAATGCCTCCGGAAGCATCCGTTTTCCAGCAGTTTGAATTGCTCGCTGTAGGTTGATGTCGGATACAGCACGGACAAAGGCTTCTGTTGCTAATTGACTTGTAATTTCGTCTCCTGCAGTTGGATATGCCAAATGGGCAAGCCTTTCGATATCTGCTTGCAATTGCTGCAGACTCTCTCCTCTTTTCTGAACTCTAGTATTGAGTTGGACGCGGAAGACTTCTTGCATATGGCCATCTCCAAAACGTTTGTCGATAGCCTGAACAAGAGCACTGAAGTTGCCATTCTTGTCTGCTGGTATGGTTTGCAATAGTTCAGCGTCAGAGCTATATATTTGTCTTCGTCATCCCAGCCATTTGTTGCTGCGGCTGCCTCAAACTGCTTCTTGTAGATCGACCAAGAAGTTTGTCCATCAAAGGTTGGTGGATGCATTTCCTTTCGCTTTGGAAAGTCGCCAGAACTTTCTCGAACCTTCATTTTTCTTACATCATTTAATTCATTAGGAATGCTCTGAATTTTATTTTCAAACTGTTCTTGAACTTCTTGAACTTTCGCGAGCATTGCGTCTACTTTAGAAAATTGTTTTTCGACACCCTCAACACGTTCGTTAAGAGTAACGAATTTGTTTTCAAATGCATCTAGCTTACCTTCGATAAGGTTTTTCTGTTCTTCTAGAAGGTTCTTTTGCTCGCTGCGTTGTTCTTCGAGAATATTCTTTTGCTCATTGCGTTGTTCATCAAATCTTTCCAGAAGATTCTTTTGTTCATTCTTTTGTTGGTTGCGTTGTTCATCAAATCTTTCGAGAAGATTCTGTTGTTCATTCTTTTGTTCTTTTCTTTGCTCTTCAAACTGAGCAAGCAACATAGTCATCATATTACTCATGTCTAAGCTAGGACTTACTTGTTCTTCGGCCATTTCAATCTCAAAGAGAAACGTGTCTGGGTTTTCTCCGTGTTGTCTTAACTCTTCTTGCAGACGAATAATGAGGTCATTTTTCGTTCCAGCAGTAGGAAGGCCTCTTTGGTTCAGTTCTGCTTTTAGTTCAACACAATTCAATTCATTCACTATCTTACCCATTGTCTCCTTTTGCACAAAACACTTCGTAATAATAGCAAAAACACTATCACTGTTTTTATTATTATTTTTCAAACACTTTCACCATAAATATCTGAATGCACAGATGAAATAAGTTTTATTCCACTTTTCTGACACCAATCCCAAGAAACATTTTTAACTGCTTCATTGCTTTAATGGCGCTTCCAAAGCAAATGTTAGAGCTTGATTATTTGAGAAAGAGCAGCTAATTCATTGAGTTTGAGAGCACATTTTTGCTCGTAACCAGCTTTTTATCATTGACGAGTGACTTTGAAGCTCTTTAATATATTCATATGAAATCCTAAAAGCAGCACTTTTGACAGATTTTTGTTTGTATTAGTTTGTGAGATCCAAATGATAAATAAATATAAAAGTAGC
Organism: Leucozona laternaria; assembly: GCA_932273885.2. NCBI lineage: Eukaryota > Metazoa > Arthropoda > Insecta > Diptera > Syrphidae > Leucozona > Leucozona laternaria. The sequence continues at coordinate 88,179,603 of OW026366.1, read as the reverse complement.
ACAACATTAATCATGTATGTAATGGTAGGAAGAGTAAACTTCATTTATTGTGATGTCAACAAGCTAGTTATTATTTATTCCTAGAGAGATAATCTATCTCATTAATTGTTTTGCATTAACGTCATTGAATTTTAAGTGCGCGCTTAGTTTTTTCATAAATGTTTTGGAGGTACTTCGCAAAATTACAACGCGCCTTCCAAATTATGTATTTTAAGCTGTGAAATGTGAAAAAAACTAAATTGAAGAATGTAAAAATTGGTTAAATAAATTTATCGAAGCACGAAACAAAATTCTTTGTTTAAATTGCAATCAATATTGTGTTTTATATTTGAAGTGAAGGATTTAAATGTTTTTAAATGAATGAAAACAAATAAATCCAGTAATTTTCATTTGTGTCACCATGTTTTTTATTATGGACAATATGTCTCTTTAATAGAGCTGCAATATCGCTTTGAGAGCAATGTTACAGTTTTCCATTCAGGGCTTTGTAAAAAATAGGGTGTTTTGAAAATTGAAAGCTAGAGACTGTTAAGTGAATACATAATGCTAAATTGTAGAAATAATTTTGAATTCGAAGAGTGCCTACTTGCCATTGAAGTGAATAAAGTTTTATAAGCACCTTAAATTACTAAAGGAAGTACTTGTGCGACTAAGTCGTAGATTTAATTTTTTAGGGAACTGCATAGAATCTTAAGATTTCCCTTATAAATTGAAAGGAATTTGTTTATTTTCCACTGTTTTAAGTTTTCCAGTTGAAATAATTTTTGTTTTAGTTTATAACACCCTATAATATGATTGGGAGAATTGTCTTGAATGAGAATAAGTATTTATGCAGCTCTATATGTGCATTATTGGAGCTCTAATGATGGATTTTTTTGACATCAAATTTTGTGTGAGAATATTAGTAATTGAACTCTACAGCTGCTTTCAGTGTAGCTCTGTTAATGCAATTTTTTGACATTTTGAAAGATTATGAGTTAGTATTGTGAGCATGTGTTGTTAGCAGCTCTACAATGCCTCTATCTATGCTGATGTTTAGAGTTTGCTCGTTACAAGATCTCATGAACTGTGTTAAGGAGCATATTTTCAAATCTGGAAGCGTTGTAAAGTTAATAGAGCTAAAAGTGTCCTAAAACTGAGTATATAGAACATTATTTTGAAATATAATGTAGGGAGCTTTGAAATAATCTCTAACAGAGCTGTAGCTTTGGATTTCACTATCTAGGAGCTGTAGAAGAACAGTTTTGCTTCTATTAGCTCCAACGATGTTACTTGGGATGTAACGTTTTACCTAGGTTCGATAATAAAACTTATTTCCTTTAAAAAATAACTTCCACGTATTTACTATTCAGAATAAACACACTTTATTTCAGTTCAAATCGTTTTTATTATTCTTCAATCTCAATAGTATGCAATCTAAAATTCACTTCCGGATACACTTTTACTTCTTACTTTACGTTATCACATTCAAAATTAAACTGTGTCCACTCGCTTGAAAACATCCCCTTATATAGGGAATTAAATGGTTCTAGTCTGAACTAGTACAAACTAGAATATTCGAGCATCGCCTTCTAGAAATTTCCTTTCCAATCGTTGACTGGAACCGATATTCTGCTGAATGCTAAATGCTGAAGGTATGGTGTCTAGCTTTTCAAACAGATGGCGCTGGGAACAGTTAGAGGATTTCCCTATTGTTTCAAATTCAAAGTAGTTGGGTAATTATTAAATCGTTACAATACCAAAAAACAAAAATCTCATAAGAAAGTAGTTTTAGTAATTTTCAATATTCTCAAAAACTGGAAGACATAAATCGTTTCGGTTTTTTGTGTTCGATTCAGAACTAATATTTTCATTAACTTTTATTAGCTTATTTAGCGCATCATTTCAAAATTTTGAGAAAAATTGGTCTAAACTTTTTTTTTCCATTTTTTTATCAAAATTTTGAATTTGCCTGCGAATTTTGTAAAAAACTATCGGCTAAAATAATTTAATTTAGATGCAGGATTAAAGTATAGATTCCTTGCTTTCAAAAACGGTATATTTAATTACTGTAAGTGTTGCCGTTGTTTTTTAATAATTATTTTTTAATTTTAAGTAATTTTTTCTAAAATTGCCCGTACCTCCTAAACGTGGTGAGGTAGACCCCCCCCCACCCATAGTACAAAATGCTTATTTTTGACTCTTCTACAAGAAACCATTATCAATTTTTGGCGCCAAAGTTATCGTACTCTTCCCCTTAAAAAAAAAGACTTTTCTCTGGTCTTGGTTCGTCTTTCTTAAATAAATTGCTTAAAAATCCAAAGGCATTTGCAGATTGACATGGACATCCAATTCGTAACACTGGCTTGGGCTTCACAAAACAACCAACCGAACTACTCCTACCAACATGTCTCAGAATCGCTATCGCTGATCATTAATATCGGAAACAAAGTTCGCTACCAGGACAAACTGGTGCGCGCCATCGATGATGACATGAACAGAACGGGCGACTTCCCGGGAACAACGATAACGCGAGTTATCCGTCTGGAGAAGCACGGTGGCACCAAACATTATGTTGTAGGTACATATTTAGTATTTAGTATTTATTTTATTCATTAAATTTCTTACACATTAAGAATAAATCTTATAAATTTCTGAAGTTCTTAATAAGTGCATTTAATTATAATTTTTAAAAGTGAAAAAAAAAAATTATCAAAAAGAAACAAAACAAATTAATTAATAGTGTAACGATTTAATAATTACCCAACTACTTTGAATTTGAAACAAAAGGGAAATCCTCTAACTGTTCCCAGCGCCATCTGTTTGAAAAGCTTGACACCATACCTTCAGCGTTTAGCATTCAGCAGAATATCGGTTCCAGTCAACGATTGGAAAGGAAATTTCTAGAAGGCGATGCTCGAATATTCTAGTTTGTACTAGTTCAGACTAGAACCATTTAATTCCCTATATAAGGGGGTGTTTTCAAGCGAGTGGAGACAGTTTAATTTTGAATGTGATAACGTAAAGTAAGAAGTAAAAGTGTATCCGGAAGTGAATTTTAGATTGCATACTATTGAGATTGAAGAATAATAAAAACGATTTGAACTGAAATAAAGTGTGTTTATTCTGAATAGTAAATACGTGGAAGTTATTATTTAAAGGAAATAAGTTTTATTATCGAACCTAGGTAGAACATTACATTGGTGTCAGAAAAGTGGAATAAAACTTATTTCATCTGTGCATTCAGATATTTATGGTGAAAAGTGTTTGAAAAATAATAATAAAAACAGTGATAGTGTTTTTGCTATTATTACGAAGTGTTTTGTGCAAAAAGAGACAATGGGTAAGATAGTGAATGAATTGAATTGTGTTGAACTAAAAGCAGAACTGAACAAAAGAGGCCTTCCTACTGCTGGAACGAAAAATGACCTCATTATTCGTCTGCAAGAAGAGTTAAGACAACACGGAGAAAACCCAGACACGTTTCTCTTTGAGATTGAAATGGCCGAAGAACAAGTAAGTCCTAGCTTAGACATGAGTAATATGATGACTATGTTGCTCGCTCAGTTTGAAGAGCAAAGAAAAGAACAAAAGAATTTGCGCGAAGAACAACGCAACCAACAAAAGAATGAACAAAAGAATCTTCTGGAAAGATTTGATGAACAACGAAGTGAGCAAAAGAATCTTCTCGAAGAACAACGCAGCGAGCAAAAGAACCTTCTAGAAGAACAGAAAAACCTTATCGAAGTTAAGCTAGATGCATTTGAAAACAAATTCGTTACTCTTAACGAACGTGTTGAGGGTATCGAAAAACAATTTTCTAAAGTAGACGCAATGCTCGAGAAAGTTCAAGAAGTTCAAGAAAAGTTTGAAAATAAAATTCAGAGCATTGCTAATGAATTAAATGATGTAAGAAAAATGAAGGTTCGAGAAAGTTCTGGCGACTTTCCAAAGCGAAAGGAAATGCATCCACCAACCTTTGATGGACAAACTTCTTGGTCGATTTACAAGAAGCAGTTTGAGGCAGCCGCAGCTACAAATGGCTGGGATGACGAAAACAAATATATAGCTCTGACGCTTGCCCTTAGAGGATCTGCTGCTGAACTATTGCAAACCATACCAGCAGACACGAATGGCAACTTCAGTGCACTTGTTCAGGCTATCGACAAACGTTTTGGAGATGGCCATATGCAAGAAGTCTTCCGCGTCCAACTCAATACTAGAGTTCAGAAAAGAGGAGAGAGTCTGCAGCAATTGCAAGCAGATATCGAAAGGCTTGCCCATTTGGCATATCCAACTGCAGGAGACGATATTACAAGTCAATTAGCAACAGAAGCCTTTGTCCGTGCTGTATCCGACATCAACCTACAGCGAGCAATTCGAACTGCTGGAAAACGGACGCTTCCGGAGGCATTAGCATTCGCTTTGACTATGGAAGCAGCAGAACAGGCTTCTCTAAATGCTGAAGGTATGGTGTCTAGCTTTTCAAACAGATGGCGCTGGGAACAGTTAGAGGATTTCCCTATTGTTTCAAATTCAAAGTAGTTGGGTAATTACTAAATCGTTACAATACCAAAAAACAAAAATCTCATAAGAAAGTAGTTTTAGTAATTTTCAATATTCTCAAAAACTGGAAGACATAAATCGTTTCGGTTTTTTGTGTTCGATTCAGAACTAATATTTTCATTAACTTTTATTAGCTTATTTAGCGCATCATTTCAAAATTTTGAGAAAAATTGGTCTAAACTTTTTTTTTCCATTTTCTTATCAAAATTTTGAATTTGCCTGCGAATTTTGTAAAAAACTATCGGCTAAAATAATTTAATTTAGATGCAGGATTAAAGTATAGATTCCTTGCTTTCAAAAACGGTATATTTAATTACTGTAAGTGTTGCCGTTGTTTTTTAATAATTATTTTTTAATTTTAAGTAATTTTTTCTAAAATTGCCCGTACCTCCTAAACGTGGTGAGGTAGACCCCCCCCCACCCATAGTACAAAATGCTTATTTTTGACTCTTCTACAAGAAACCATTATCAATTTTTGGCGCCAAAGTTATCGTACTCTTCCCCTTAAAAAAAAAGAATTTTCTCTGGTCTTGGTTCGTCTTTCTTAAATAAATTGCTTAAAAATCCAAAGGCATTTGCAGATTGACATGGACATCCAATTCGTAACACTGGCTTGGGCTTCACAAAACAACCAACCGAACTACTCCTACCAACATGTCTCAGAATCGCTATCGCTGATCATTAATATCGGAAACAAAGTTCGCTACCAGGACAAACTGGTGCGCGCCATCGATGATGACATGAACAGAACGGGCGACTTCCCGGGAACAACGATAACGCGAGTTATCCGTCTGGAGAAGCACGGTGGCACCAAACATTATGTTGTAGGTAAATATTTAGTATTTAGTATTTATTTTATTCATTAAATTTCTTACACATTAAGAATAAATCTTATAAATTTCTGAAGTTCTTAATAAGTGCATTTAATTATAATTTTTAAAAGTGAAAAAAAAAAATTATCAAAAAGAAACAAAACAAATTAATTAATAGTGTAACGATTTAATAATTACCCAACTACTTTGAATTCGAAACAAAAGGGAAATCCTCTAACTGTTCCCAGCGCCATCTGTTTGAAAAGCTTGACACCATACCTTCAGCGTTTAGCATTCAGCAGAATATCGGTTCCAGTCAACGATTGGAAAGGAAATTTCTAGAAGGCGATGCTCGAATATTCTAGTTTGTACTAGTTCAGACTAGAACCATTTAATTCCCTATATAAGGGGGTGTTTTCAAGCGAGTGGAGACAGTTTAATTTTGAATGTGATAACGTAAAGTAAGAAGTAAAAGTGTATCCGGAAGTGAATTTTAGATTGCATACTATTGAGATTGAAGAATAATAAAAACGATTTGAACTGAAATAAAGTGTGTTTATTCTGAATAGTAAATACGTGGAAGTTATTATTTAAAGGAAATAAGTTTTATTATCGAACCTAGGTAGAACATTACATTGGTGTCAGAAAAGTGGAATAAAACTTATTTCATCTGTGCATTCAGATATTTATGGTGAAAAGTGTTTGAAAAATAATAATAAAAACAGTGATAGTGTTTTTGCTATTATTACGAAGTGTTTTGTGCAAAAAGAGACAATGGGTAAGATAGTGAATGAATTGAATTGTGTTGAACTAACAGCAGAACTGAACAAAAGAGGCCTTTCTACTGCTCGAACGAAAAATGACCTCATTATTCGTCTGCAAGAAGAGTTAAGACAACACGGAGAAAACCCAGACACGTTTCTCTTTGAGATTGAAATGGCCGAAGAACAAGTAAGTCCTAGCTTAGACATGAGTAATATGATGACTATGTTGCTCGCTCAGTTTGAAGAGCAAAGAAAAGAACAAAAGAATTTGCGCGAAGAACAACGAAACCAACAAAAGAATGAACAAAAGAATCTTCTGGAAAGATTTGATGAACAACGAAGTGAGCAAAAGAATCTTCTCGAAGAACAACGCAGCGAGCAAAAGAACCTTCTAGAAGAACAGAAAAACCTTATCGAAGTTAAGCTAGATGCATTTGAAAACAAATTCGTTACTCTTAACGAACGTGTTGAGGGTATCGAAAAACAATTTTCTAAAGTAGACGCAATGCTCGAGAAAGTTCAAGAAGTTCAAGAAAAGTTTGAAAATAAAATTCAGAGCATTGCTAATGAATTAAATGATGTAAGAAAAATGAAGGTTCGAGAAAGTTCTGGCGACTTTCCAAAGCGAAAGGAAATGCATCCACCAACCTTTGATGGACAAACTTCTTGGTCGATTTACAAGAAGCAGTTTGAGGCAGCCGCAGCTACAAATGGCTGGGATGACGAAAACAAATATATAGCTCTGACGCTTGCCCTTAGAGGATCTGCTGCTGAACTATTGCAAACCATACCAGCAGACAAGAATGGCAACTTCAGTGCACTTGTTCAGGCTATCGACAAACGTTTTGGAGATGGCCATATGCAAGAAGTCTTCCGCGTCCAACTCAATACTAGAGTTCAGAAAAGAGGAGAGAGTCTGCAGCAATTGCAAGCAGATATCGAAAGGCTTGCCCATTTGGCATATCCAACTGCAGGAGACGAAATTACAAGTCAATTAGCAACAGAAGCCTTTGTCCGTGCTGTATCCGACATCAACCTACAGCGAGCAATTCGAACTGCTGGAAAACGGACGCTTCCGGAGGCATTAGCATTCGCTTTGACTATGGAAGCAGCAGAACAGGCTTCTCAAGGAGTTCATCGAGTAAGAGAAGTGGAAGTTGAAGAATGCTCATGTCAAAGAGTTGCATTCCAAAGAAACTAGCGAGATGGACCTGCTCGTTGCTGGAACTGTGATAAGACCGGAAACCTCCAGCGCCAGTGCAGACTGCAACCGAGCAGAGCTGTATGTCATCATTGTGGAAGCAGAAACTATAATCAAGAACAAGGAAGCAATAACACCAACAATCCTGCTCGACTTGGTTCCCAGTCGCTAGTCGGAAAACGAGTAAGAACCAACTCCGAAGGGCAGAAAATGGTTTCTGGTATCGATGGCCCCAGAACCACCATCCAAGTCTCACAGACTAAACGAGACAACAAAAGTCTGACAGTGGAGGCAACTTTAAACAACAAGAAACACGTGGCTACAATTGACACCGGTGCGACAGCCTCTATTCTACGAAGGGACTTGGTCAAGATGACATGGCTACATAACACCAATAGCTATCGTCTGAAAACGGCAACAGGAGAAGCAGCAAAAGTGTACGGAGAAGTTCGTTTTCCGATCCGTTTGGCAGAGCTGGAGTTTACACATGTGTTTCTGGTAGCAGACATATGTGATGAATGCATCATCGGAATTGACTTCATGAAAGAACATGGAGTAATCCTGGATATCGGTAAGCAAGTTCTTAAGTACAAAAATGAAGAGATTCCAATGGTTTATGGTGACGAAAAATCGCCATCTCTAAGAACTGTCATCAAAGAAGACATAAGCTTGCCTCCTTCTTCAGAAATGTTCGTTTGGACAAAAATAAAGGGTGATTTGGGTAGTCATCGGTACCTCATGGTGGAACCAGCCACTGAGCAATGTTCCCAAAACATTATCGTAGGGAAAACTCTAGTGGCGCCAAAGAACAACATGGTGCCTGTACGGATACTCAACATCAAACCGTACGAAGTTAAGCTCAGGAAAGGAGAAATAGTTGGGCAATGTGAAGCTGTATCTGCGATAACCAAGATCAACGAAGTGGATACACAGAAGTCTGTGAACTCCGAAAAATTAAAATCCGAGATTCTAAAGTCATCCAATCTTAGTCAACATCAGCTAAATGTCGCTAGAAGCCTTCTTCACGAGTATGCTGATATTTTCTCTTCACCCAGTGGGCAATATGGTCGAACACAACTGGTGCAGCATCGAATCGACACAGGAGATGCAAGACCGATTCGTCAACCAGCAAGACGTCTTCCTTTGGCCAAACAAGCCGAAGTTGAAGAGATGATATCCACCATGAAGAAAGATGGGCTAATCGAAAATTCCAAAAGCCCTTGGGCATCCCCGGTGGTTCTTGTCAAAAAGAAGGATGGAAGCACTCGATTTTGTGTGGACTACAGAAGGCTTAACGATGTGACAAAGAAAGACAGCTACCCTCTACCCAGAATCAGCGACACTTTAGATGCAATGGAAGCAGCCCAATAGTCAACATCGAAGAGGAAAGCCGCATTCAAACGCAGACGCATTATCTCGGCGACCGTGCAAACAAGACTGCAAACATTGCACGCGACAAGAAGAAAAGGAGGTGATTGCCGTACAACGTATAAGAGCCGATCCCATTTACGGTTGGAGCAATGAAGAACTCAGGGTTGCCCAACAAGAAGACTCGGATATCGAACCCATTCTTGCATGGAAGGAACACCAAGAAAAACCTGAATGGAGTGACATTTCAGACAGAAGCCCTGCTCTCAAAGCTTATTGGGCCCAATGGGACTCGCTTCATGTGCAAGAAGGGGTACTAAATCGTAAATGGGAATTCGCAGATGGTAAGTCTTATGTGATGCAGCTTATCGTTCCTCGGTCAAAGGTAAATGAGGTTCTGCGAGAGATGCATGATGGAGCTTCTGGAGGTCATTTAGAAGTCAATAAGACGCTGGAAAAGGTACGACAACGGTTCTACTGGCTACATGCAAGAGATGACGTCGAAAAGTGGTGCCTAAAATGTGATACTTGTGCAGCTAGCAAGGGGCCAGGTAGAAAGATTCAAAGTAAAATGCATCAATACAATGTAGGCACACCTTTCGAAAGGATTGCAGTAGACGTCGCAGGCCCTTTTCCTGAAACAAATAGCGGAAACCGATATATCCTAGTCGTAACGGATTACTTCAGCAAGTGGCCTGAGGCATACGCCATCCCAAACCAGGAAACCAAAACAGTAGTGGACCAGATTGTCTTCAATTGGGTGAGCAGGTTCGGTGTACCTATGGAACTGCATTCTGACCAAGGGAGGAACTTCGAATCTAACATCTTTCAGGAAGTTTGCACACTCCTTGGCATTAAAAAGACAAGGACAACACCGCTTCATCCGCAATCTGCTGGGATGGTTGAACGATTCAACAGGACGCTTAAAGAACATCTGTCTAAGGTCGTCGACGACTATCAACGAGACTGGGACCGACATATTCCATTATTCCTGATGGCTTATCGAAGTGCGGCACATAGCTCAACAGGACATACACCATCGGAGATCCTGTTCGGAACAACAATACGGCTTCCAAGTGAAGTGAAATTTGGATGCCGCACAATTGAGCCGCAAATAACAGAGGAATATGTGGATAACCTTAAAGAAAGACTTAATGACATTCACCAAAGAACAAGGACAAACATAAAAACATGCAGTGACCGGATGAAAACACGATATGACGCACGAGCAACATCGACAGGATTTCAAGAAGGAGACCTTGTGTGGTTTTATAATCCCCATCGACAAAAGGGGCTGTCACCAAAACTTCAACAAAACTGGGAAGGGCCCTACACTACCTCTGTTCGTTTACTTTCCAAACCTGCCAGTTTTAGTCCGAAGTTCTGTCAAAGTCCATATAAAAAAAATTAAATTGGACCAAAAATGGTAAAAATGGGTAGTTTCGGACTAGTACGTGAACACACCTACTGTTGTGAAAAGAATTAATGATGTGGTTTACCGTATACGGAGAGGGGTGAGAGGCAAATTAAAAGTAGTTCATTATGACCGTTTATATCGTTATAATGGTGAAAGTAGTGATGGAATTGTTCGGGACGATTAATCCTAAGAGGGGGGCAATGTAACGATTTAATAATTACCCACCTACTTTGAATTTGAAACAAAAGGGAAATCCTCTAACTGTTCCCAGCGCCATCTGTTTGAAAAGCTAGACACCATACCTTCAGCATTTAGCATTCAGCAGAATATCGGTTCCAGTCAACGATTGGAAAGGAAATTTCTAGAAGGCGATGCTCGAATATTCTAGTTTGTACTAGTTCAGACTAGAACCATTTAATTCCCTATATAAGGGGATGTTTTCAAGCGAGTGGACACAGTTTAATTTTGAATGTGATAACGTAAAGTAAGAAGCAAAAGTGTATCCGGAAGTGAATTTTAGATTGCATACTATTGAGATTGAAGAATAATAAAAACGATTTGAACTGAAATAAAGTGTGTTTATTCTGAATAGTAAATACGTGGAAGTTATTATTTAAAGGAAATAAATTTTATTATCGAACCTAGGTAGAGCATTACAATAGATTAAATCATACATTTATAATACAAGGTAGAGAAAAAAAATAAGATTGATAATGAAATATTAATACAAGGAAAAAGAGTTAAGAAACTAAGAAAAATTTTATAAATTAAAGAAAGTTGAAAATTTTAGATGCTGCCTTAAATAGAGAAAAAATTAGTCGCCACGATTTGAAAAATATGAGTGTAAATTCTTTAAAAAAGTTTGCAAGTCGTCTAGCTCTCTTAAGCACAAGGGAAGTGAATTCCTATTTTCCATATTTCTCTTCGTTTTGTTCGTTTTCTTGCTGTAAATGTTGTTATAAAACTAAAGTGAGCCTGAGAAGAGGACTGGGAGCAGGTAAAACAATTTATTTACAAAGATTTATGTTTATATGAAATAAAAGCTTTGTTTCGCGAAAAGAGAAAAAAATCTTATCTATCTATCGCTGGGAGCTTGGCTTCTGGATTGTGAAACTACGACTGACATTGTAGCTTTCTTTTCTGTTTCCTTTTCAATAAAATACATATTGTATTCGAATAAAATACATTTTGTATTCGACTTTCAACATCACCTTTGCATTTAATTTTGTTATATTAGCTGTGTTTTATTATCTTCTATCGGGATCTGGATCTGTATCTGGATTAACTTTTAACACGTGTTACAAAAACAATTTTGAAAATTTCCCAGTATTTTGTTTGTGTATTACGTGTTAAAAGTAAATCCAGATCCGGATCCCGATAGAAGATAATAAAACACGGCTTGGACTGAAATTCACAGGAAGGGGAATTTTTGATAAGCGAAATTGACAATTGTAGCAGATTTTTTTGGAGAAGACTCCGCTGTTTATGTCTAGGCATGTTCTACCTAGGTTCGATAATAAAAACGTATTTACTATTCAGAATAAACACACTTTATTTCAGTTCAAATCGTTTTTATTATTCTTCAATCTCAATAGTATGCAATCTAAAATTCACTTCCGGATACACTTTTACTGCTTACTTTTACGCTATCACATTCAAAATTAAACTGTGTCCACTCACTTGAAAACATCCCCTTATATAGGGAATTAAATGGTTCTAGTCTGAACTAGTACAAACTAGAATATTTGAGCATCGCCTTCTAGCAATTTCCTTTCCAATCGTTGACTGGAACCGATATTCTGCTGAATGCTGAATGCTAAATGCTGAAGGTATGGTGTCTAGCTTTTCAAACAGATGGCGCTGGGTACAGTTAGAGGATTTCCCTTTTGTTTCAAATTCAAAGTAGTTGGGTAATTATTAAATCGTTACATTGCCCCCCTCTTAGGATTGATCGTCCCGAACAATTCCATCACTACTTTCACCATTATAACGATATAAACGGTCACAATGAACTACTTTTAATTTGCCTCTCACCCCTCTCCGTATACGGTAAACCACATCATTAATTCTTTTCACAACAGTGTAAGGGCCTTCCCAGTTTTGTTGGAGTTTTGGTGACAGCCCCTTTTGTCGATGGGGATTATAAGACCACACAAGGTCTCCTTCTTGAAATCCTGTCGATGTTGTTCGTGCGTCATATCGTGTTTTTATCCGGTCACTGCATGTTTTTATGTTTGTCCTTGTTCTTTGGTGAATGTCATTTAGTCTTTCTTTAAGGTTATCCACATATTCCTCTGTTCTTTGCGGCTCAATTGTGCGGCATCCAAATTTCACTTCACTTGGAAGCCGTATTGTTGTTCCGAACAGGATCTCCGATGGTGTATGTCCTGTTGAGCTATGTGCCGCACTTCGATAAGCCATCAGGAATAATGGAATATGTCGGTCCCAGTCTCGTTGATAGTCGTCGACGACCTTAGACAGATGTTCTTTAAGCGTCCTGTTGAATCGTTCAACCATCCCATCAGATTGCGGATGAAGCGGTGTTGTCCTTGTCTTTTTAATGCCAAGGAGTGTGCAAACTTCCTGAAAGATGTTAGATTCGAAGTTCCTCCCTTGGTCAGAATGCAGTTCCATGGGTACACCGAACCTGCTCACCCAATTGAAGACAATCTGGTCCACTACTGTTTTGGTTTCCGGGTTTGGGATGGCGTATGCCTCAGGCCACTTGCTGAAGTAATCCATTACGACTAGGATATATCGGTTTCCGCTATTTGTTTCAGGAAAAGGGCCTGCGACGTCTACTGCAATCCTTTCGAATGGTGTGCCTACATTGTATTCATGCATTTTACTTTGAATCTTTCTACCTGGCCCCTTGCTAGCTGCACAAGTATCACATTTTCGGCACCACTTTTCGACGTCATCTCTTGCATGTAGCCAGTAGAACCGTTGTCGTACCTTTTCCAGCGTCTTATTGACTTCTAAATGACCTCCAGAAGCTCCATCATGCATCTTTCGCAGAACCTCATTTACCTTTGACCGAGGAACGATAAGCTGCATCACATAAGACTTACCATCTGCGAATTCCCATTTACGATTTAGTACCCCTTCTTGAACATGAAGCGAGTCCCATTGGGCCCAATAAGCTTTGAGAGCAGGGCTTCTGTCTGAAATGTCACTCCATTCAGGTTTTTCTTGGTGTTCCTTCCATGCAAGAATGGGTTCGATATCCGAGTCTTCTTGTTGGGCAACCCTGAGTTCTTCATTGCTCCAACCGTAAATGGGATCGGCTCTTATACGTTGTACGGCAATCACCTCCTTTTCTTCTTGTCGCGTGCAATGTTTGCAGTCTTGTTTGCACGGTCGCCGAGATAATGCGTCTGCGTTTGAATGCGGCTTTCCTCTTCGATGTTGAATCTGATAGTCGTAGGTCTGTAGTCTCTCTATCCACCTTGCTACTTGACCTTCAGGATTTTTGAAGTTCAAAAGCCAGTTGAGCGCACCATGGTCCGTTCGAAGAAGGAACTTCTGTCCATAGATGTATTTATGGAAGTGCTTTGTTGCCAAAACCAGAGCAAGAAGTTCTCTTCTGGTAACACAATAATTACGCTCTGGCTTTGAGAGTACCTTGCTGTAGTAGGCGACAACTTTTTCTTCTCCATCATGGACTTGTGAGAGTACAGCGCCAATTCCAACGTTACTTGCATCAGCGTCGATGATAAAAGGTTTTCCTGGAGTCGGATAGGTCAGCACAGGAGCGTTACATAAGCGCAGCTTCAGTTCCTGAAAGCTTTTCTCGCACTCACCTGACCATTTGAACGGCTTCCCTTTTTCAGTGAGCTGATGCAAGCTTTTGGCGATTCCAGCAAAATCCTTCACGAAACGCCGATAATATGTGGCTAAACCAAGAAAGCTTCGGAGTTGATGTGTTTCCTGTGGTGTTGGCCAATTCTCAGGATCAGTCTTTACTCCTTGAGACGAGATGATATGTCCCAAGTATTTAACTTCGGTCTTAAAAAGCGCACATTTGTCTGGATTCAACTTAAGGTGTGCTTCTCGAAGTCTCTGGAATACAGCTTTAAGGTTGCCACAATGTTCCTCAAATGTTTTGCCATATACGATGACTTCGTCCAAATAAACTAAGCAAGATTTCCAAGTAAGTCCATGTAGAACACATTCCATCAAACGCTCGAATGTTGCCGGAGCGTTACATAGTCCAAACGGCATCACTTTAAATTCCCACAGACCATTTCCTGGGGAGAAAGCCGTCTTTTCTCGATCTTCTGGATGTATTTCTACTTGCCAATAGCCACTCTTCAAGTCCAAAGTTGAAAACCATTGGGCTCCTTCCATTGCATCTAAAGTGTCGCTGATTCTGGGTAGAGGGTAGCTGTCTTTCTTTGTCACATCGTTAAGCCTTCTGTAGTCCACACAAAATTGAGTGTTTCCATCCTTCTTTTTGACAAGAACCACCGGGGATGCCCAAGGGCTTTTGGAATTTTCGATTAGCCCATCTTTCTTCATGGTGGATATCATCTCTTCAACTTTGGCTTGTTTGGCCAAAGGAAGACGTCTTGCTGGTTGACGAATCGGTCTTGCATCTCCTGTGTCGATTCGATGCTGCACCAGTTGTGTTCGACCATATTGCCCACTGGGTGAAGAGAAAATATCAGCATACTCGTGAAGAAGGCTTCTAGCGACATTTAGCTGATGTTGACTAAGATTGGATGACTTTAGAATCTCGGATTTTAATTTTTCGGAGTTCACAGACTTCTGTGTATCCACTTCGTTGATCTTGGTTATCGCAGATACAGCTTCACATTGCCCAACTATTTCTCCTTTCCTGAGCTTAACTTCGTACGGTTTGATGTTGAGTATCCGTACAGGCACCATGTTGTTCTTTGGCGCCACTAGAGTTTTCCTTACGATAATGTTTTGGGAATATTGCTCAGTGGCTGGTTCCACCATGAGGTACCGATGACTACCCAAATCACCCTTTATTTTTGTCCAAACGAACGTTTCTGAAGAAGGAGGCAAGCTTATGTCTTCTTTGATGACAGTTCTTAGAGATGGCGATTTTTCGTCACCATAAACCATTGGAATCTCTACATTTTTGTACCTAAGAACTTGCTTACCGATATCCAAGATTACTCCATGTTCTTTCATGAAGTCAATTCCGATGATGCATTCATCACATATGTCTGCTACCAGAAACACATGTGTAAACTCCAGCTCTGCCAAACGGATCGGAAAACGAACTTCTCCGTACACTTTTGCTGCTTCTCCTGTTGCCGTTTTCAGACGATAGCTATTGGTGTTATGTAGCCATGTCATCTTGACCAAGTCCCTTCGTAGAATAGAGGCTGTCGCACCGGTGTCAATTGTAGCCACGTGTTTCTTGTTGTTTAAAGTTGCCTCCACTGTCAGACTTTTGTTGTCTCGTTTAGTCTGTGAGACTTGGATGGTGGTTCTGGGGCCATCGATACCAGAAACCAGCTTCTGCCCCTCGAAGTCGGTTCTCACTCGTTTCCCGACTGGGAAACAAGTCGATCAGGAGTGTTGGTGTTATTGCTTCTTTGTTCTGGAGTATTATTTCTGCTTCCACAATGTTGACATGCAGCTCTTCTCGGTGGCAGCTTGCACTGGCGCTGGAGGTGTCCGGTCTTGTTACAGTTCCAGCAACGAGCAGGTCCATCTCTCTGGTTTCTTTGGAATGCAACTCTTTGACGTGAGCATTCTTCAACTTCCACTTCTCTTACTCGATGAACTCCTTGAGAAGCCTGTTCTGCTGCTTTCATAGTCAAAGCGAATGCTAATGCCTCCGGAAGCGTCCGTTTTCCAGCAGTTCGAATTGCTCGCTGTAGGTTGATGTCGGATACAGCACGGACAAAGGCTTCTGTTGCTAATTGACTTGTAATTTCGTCTCCTGCAGTTGGATATGCCAAATGGGCAAGCCTTTCGATATCTGCTTGCAATTGCTGCAGACTCTCTCCTCTTTTCTGAACTCTAGTATTGAGTTGGACGCGGAAGACTTCTTGCATATGGCCATCTCCAAAACGTTTGTCGATAGCCTGAACAAGAGTACTGAAGTTGCCATTCTTGTCTGCTGGTATGGTTTGCAATAGTTCAGCAGCAGATCCTCTTAGGGCAAGCGTCAGAGCTATATATTTGTCTTCGTCATCCCAGCCATTTGTAGCTGCGGCTGCCTCAAACTGCTTCTTGTAAATCGACCAAGAAGTTTGTCCATCAAAGGTTGGTGGATGCATTTCCTTTCGCTTTGGAAAGTCGCCAGAACTTTCTCGAACCTTCATTTTTCTTACATCATTTAATTCATTAGCAATGCTCTGAATTTTATTTTCAAACTTTTCTTGAACTTCTTGAACTTTCTCGAGCATTGCGTCTACTTTAGAAAATTGTTTTTCGATACCCTCAACACGTTCGTTAAGAGTAACGAATTTGTTTTCAAATGCATCTAGCTTACCTTCGATAAGGTTTTTCTGTTCTTCTAGAAGGTTCTTTTGCTCGCTGCGTTGTTCTTCGAGAAGATTCTTTTGCTCACTTCGTTGTTCATCAAATCTTTCCAGAAGATTCTTTTGTTCATTCTTTTGTTGGTTGCGTTGTTCATCAAATCTTTCGAGAAGATTCTATTGTTCATTCTTTTGCTCGTTGCGTTGTTCTTCGCGCAAATTCTTTTGTTCTTTTCTTTGCTCTTCAAACTGAGCGAGCAACATAGTCATCATATTACTCATGTCTAAGCTAGGACTTACTTGTTCTTCGGCCATTTCAATCTCAAAGAGAAACGTGTCTGGGTTTTCTCCGTGTTGTCTTAACTCTTCTTGCAGACGAATAATGAGGTCATTTTTCGTTCGAGCAGTAGGAAGGCCTCTTTTGTTCAGTTCTGCTGTTAGTTCAACACAATTCAATTCATTCACTATCTTACCCATTGTCTCTTTTTGCACAAAACACTTCGTAATAATAGCAAAAACACTATCACTGTTTTTATTATTTTTTTTCAAACACTTTTCACCATAAATATCTGAATGCACAGATGAAATAAGTTTTATTCCACTTTTCTGACACCAATGTAATGTTCTACCTAGGTTCGATAATAAAACTTATTTCCTTTAAATAATAACTTCCACGTATTTACTATTCAGAATAAACACACTTTATTTCAGTTCAAATCGTTTTTATTATTCTTCAATCTCAATATTATGCAATCTAAAATTCACTTTCGGATACACTTTTACTGCTTACTTTTACCCTATCACATTCAAAATTAAACTGTGTCCACTCGCTTGAAAACATCCCCTTATATAGGGAATTAAATGGTTCTAGTCTGAACTAGTACAAACTAGAATATTCGAGCATCGCCTTCTAGAAATTTCCTTTCCAATCGTTGACTGGAACCGATATTCTGCTGAATGCTGAATGCTAAATGCTGAAGGTATGGTGTCTAGCTTTTCAAACAGATGGCGCTGGGAACAGTTTCAGTTTCCTTTTGTTTCAAATTCAAAGTAGTTGGGTAATTATAAAATCGTTACAGTATTATAAATATATGGAGTGCCCACCTTAAGTTGGTTCCATTTTAATCTCAGGCATTTTTGGCGACACTAGCCCTCTTCACTGCAACTAGCGGAAAAAAAATGAAACCTCAATTTTGACATTTGTGCACCACGGAAAAGAAAATGGCACTTCTGTTTGGTTTTCTTGCGTTTACTTGAGAAGTAGTTGAAATTAGCGAGTGATAAAAAAGTGAAATAATTTAAGTATAATTTACAAAACGACATTAAAAAACCTTTTAACAAAACAATAGAAATCCATTATTTAACTAAAAAAGAACAATGAAGACAAAGTGGGTTGTGGCCAATTGTTGCTCGCGAAATCATGCCCTTGAGAAGGGTATATCTTTTCACTGGCAAGTTAATTTTAATACATTTAAACAAAATATAGCTAAAAGTTGTTTATTTTAGTATATATCGAAAGGGTGAATACGAGCAAAAATGGATTGAGGCGATCCGTACTTTAATCGGACAATAAATACAATATCTTTCAAGAGATATGGTCATTTGTATTAGTAAGCATTTTGGAAAAGTGTTTCAAAGAAATGTTGGTAGACAAATTCAATTGCTTCCAAATGCTGTCACAACGATTTTCCCAAATTCGATTGAACAAAAAATGTAGTTTTAAAATGAGTAATATTTTGGTACAAAGCCTGTACATGAGATTCATCAAATTTCAGCACGGTTAACAACGAAAATAATCTGCAATGTTCTTGATCAATTTTGATCTCCAGGGGTAAAAATATTGCAATGTAAGTTAATTCTATTTCCTCTTAAAACTATCTAAATATAATTTAATTATAGCCCACTTGACATGCAAATTGAATATTACGATATTATTGAACACCACTTTGTATCACCTCAAAAGTGAGTTCCATTTCTTTCTTAAAGGGTGTGTTTCTTTATTTTTTCCGGATAAAGAAGAGAAAAGTCGGAAAAGGCAAAATATCTATCCAGAATCGAATAAATAAGGAAACAGATCTTAATTGAAAGAATATCCAACTATCAGCTGTTTGTTTTTATGTCAAAAAATCATTTTGCGATTATTTCTGATAGAAGACACAAATAATTATTTGTTTTGCAAATTGTAAATTAATTTTACGCGCACGCATAAGCATCATGAAGATACAAAAATAATTATCACAGAATCATGCTCACCCATTTCCATTTCATTAAATTTCTTTTCATCCATTGCAGAGGATTGTAACCAATGAAAATAATGAAATGTATCTGTCAAAGTAGAGAATATTCCATTTACACCAGCTCTTGACTAGGAACAGAAAGAACGCATTCCAATAATTCTAGAACGAATAAAGAAACAACAAAAAAGTATATCCGGAATATACCAGAGAATAAAAAAACGCAAAAGCGGTGTTCCAGATATCCCGAATATTCGGAATAAACAAAGAAACACACCCAAATTGAAACCACTTTTTAATAATATCGTTATATTTCAGTGTACTTAACAACGAAGGTGAAAATTTAAAGCAGCCAACTATGTCTTATCACATGGAATTTGAAAATTCCAATACCGATTGTTTTGCTGACAGTGTTCCGGATGAAAAGTAATTTTCTTAACGAAAACATTACAAAAGTATTTCAACAAAATAATTTAATTTTAGCATTGTAAGAACCGAAATTGGATAATTGTAGCAGCCCACGACGTCAAATTGGGGAAAATTTAAACGTAATTTAATTTATTTTAATTCAAATATCACATTAAAATTGGGTACGTTCAGAAGACGTAGGGACTTGAAGGCAAAGCAAGTTTCTCGTCTCTGATTGGCCAGCTGTCGCAAAATTGCCTTGCAATTAAGGCAACTTTTATTGGAAAGTGACTGGAAAGCTAGTTAAGAAATATCTCCCTTCATTTCAGTTAAGTACATTTAAATCAAAATATCAGCTGATTATATTTTGTCATTAAACAGAAAGCTGAAGTTCATTGTTCAGTGACTTCTTTTTTCCACGTTTGTTTTTTTTATTTTGGATTATACAGGGTGTCCGCCGAGAAGGTATACTACTTTGTTTTGCCGCCATTTTGGTAAACATTAGTCTTGACAGTTCATATTTGGCAGTCGTAAAGTAGACACGTGGAAAATTTATTATGGAAAAATATTTGATAAACCAACGTGTTCTAGTCGTTAAAACATTTTATCAAAATCAATCATCGATTACTGTGGCGATGAGAAAGTCACGTGAAATTTTTGGGGAAACAACGTGCCAACAAAACGCACTATTTATCGTGTAGTGAATGATTTCGAAGAAAGAGGGTCTGTAGGTGATAGGCCTAAGCATGGACCACAACGCCCCCATTTACGCCGCCGTACATATGCCAATAGGATGTTACAGCTAGCCCATGACAACCCCGATTTTCATGAAAAAATCATAATAAGTGACGAGGCACATTTTCATTTGAATGGATATGTAAATAAACGGTGTATTCGGTTCTGGACAATGGAAACCCTCAAGTTATTCATGAGTCACCTTTGCACCCATTAAAAGTAACAGTCTGGTGTGCAATTTGTTCAGGAGGAATCATTGGACCTTACTTCTTTGAAAATGAAAACGGCGTAACGGTAACTGTGAATGGGGAGCGATATCGTGATATGATTGAAAACTTTTTAGCGCCACAACTGCATGCTTTGGGCTTGATTAACATGTGGTATCAACAAGACGGTGCCACATCGCATACAGCCAGAATTACAATGGAATTATTGCGAGACCTCTTTCCACAACAAGTTATTTCAAGAAATGGTGATGTTGATTGGCCTCTACGGTCACTTGATTTGACTGCTCTGGGATTCTTTTTGTGGGGATATCTGAAAAGCAAGGTTTATGCAAACAAACCAGAAACGCTTGAGCAACTCAAACTAAATATTCGTGATGAAATTAATGAAATACCGCGTGAAATGTGTGAGAATGTAATGAAAAATGTGCTCAAAGGGGCTCGCATTTGTGAGAGTAACAGAGGCTGACATTTAACTGATAATGTATTTCATACATAATTGCCGACATTAAATAAAACATTTATCAATATAAGATCCTTTCTCTTTCATTTAATCAAAAATTATAAACAAACAAAGTAGTAAACCTTCCCGGCGGACACCCTGTAGAAAAGATTTAATTAAAAAATGCATCATTATTCATAAGTATTGAAAAATTATAATTTACAATTCGTAATTGACTTGTGTGAGGTGTTTTTCAGATAATAATATTATTATATATACTGTATGCGCTATCAACGGAAGGTAGAGGTTGGAAGTAAAGTTCCAATTTTGGCATTAATTATATATCAAAAAATAACTAGTCTCCTTTGTAAAATTTGCATTCAATGGATGCACTTGACAACATATGTAGTCCATTGTGTCTGCTGAACGTACCCATTCATTTAATTTAGCCAAAGTTATGCCGAAAATAAAATCGGAGATTTAGTACCCTCGAAAACAAAACATGTCATCCGACAAATCGACAAAACTCGAAGGAGTCTTCAAGCAACACCTCGAACACTAAAAAGAATGAACTGCACTTTAATAGGTCGCTTAAAAAAAAAAAAACAAAAGTTTTGAAGTCAACGCAGCGAAAAATCCATCGGAAAAAAACAAAAAATTCAGAGGTCTTAGCGTTAGTTAGAAAACGCAGCTAGAACACTTGAAGTAAGTTCTTGATTTTGTGTACCGTTTCGGCTAATTGTTTAGATAATTCTTGTTTTCTGTTAAAAAAGGAATGCCTTTTTTAAACGGAAACATAATTTTTAGCGAATCAAATATTCATACCTATCATCATACCTATCATTAATATTCGATTTTATTTTCAAAAATAAAACTTATATTAACATAAACTGACTTAAACCTTAACTACATTGAGGCTGGTATTCACCGAGCGCTCTTAAACGGCTCTTAACTTTACGAGGCTCTTAACTTGAAAATTATTTGTTATTTGTGGTATTCACCAACCACTCGTAAGTACTTTTCGAAATTCGAAAATGAGAGCCGCTCTCTCACAACCAGACATGCCCAAACTGTGAAATGAAGATGCTTTTTGTTGAAAAAATTTAAAATCTTTTCACAACGGCTAAAATGAATTTACAAATCACTTTATTTCATTGCAGTTTTGCATTTTTTGCATACATTTTGTCATTTATTTACTTATTTTCATTTTATTTATTTCAATGGTGTGTTTCTTCACTGAAATTTTAATCTAAAAACATTGAAATAGCAAACAAAAACTCAAGCAAAGTGAGAGTTGGTATGTGGACTTCGAACATTTTTGATGAGAGCCCTCATAACTTAATAGTGGTCGAGACCACTCGTAAGTCTTATGAGCGCTCATAAATATTCACTATTATTGCTTGGTGAATAGGTTTATGAGCCTCTTAAGTTATGAGCGTAAGGTGAATACCGGCCTGAATGTGTAAATTTTCCAATTTTGAGTTAATAGGTTGGGTTGATTAACTTTAGAATGTTCTATGATATACCAAAACCTAGAATGCCATGCGTACAAAGAGGCCACAATATTTTACAATGTTAATAACATGAATGCAGAGTTCAGTCTCATCAAGTTAAGCAAGGAACACAAATGTGATACATTCATGATTCTGACTCCCATCTGAAAAGTATAAACTTTCTTCCATGGCACCGGAGGATGTTTTTTTTTTAACTCCTTCAATTTGTGACGTACCCAGCTGTGAATTTATCATCGTGCGTTCGTCGCAACTGATATGAGATTGATTGTTCGAGCTATCTTGAATAAGTATGACCCATAAAACCATCCACAAACAGCTGAAACCACCCCTAACGAAAACACTGACTCCCATCCAAATTTACTAGCAAGTATACCAGCCGTAAGAATTGACTTTGCTGTTCCAAAAGCTGTCCCCACATAAATTAGAGTAGACATAACACTTCTTTCGTTCGGTGCGGCTCATGCAGCGACCATACAGTGAATAGCAGGGAATGTTGCAGCCCCGCTAACTCCTTCGAGCACACACAAAAATGATCGGAGTAAGAAGTGTGCAAATAACATTAATTGCAACGGAAAAAAACATCACCCATTTGGCGGAATAGTTTTCAATAACCTGAGCACCTGGAATCTGGGAAACAATGTAGCCCCAGAAGTAACAGCTGAGAAGCGTGGCTCAATCCAACCAAATGGCCCGTCCTTGAAAAAAAAAATAAAAAAATTCATTTTACTTGTTAAAATACGATTTAGATAAGTTATAGTTTGTAGGTTATATGAATGATCAACAGCAATATTTTTTGTAAATTACTTTTTGCCAAGTTACCAAGTTACCAAGTTACCCAAGTTAAAAGTTCAAGTGAGCTCAACTCCATAAATGCGTTTCGCCCAGGTACGATAGTTAAGCTCATCAGTTAGATGGCTATCGTACCCTTCTAAGACGCACATTTGTATCGATGTTTACCGAATAATATAAAAATCTCTGTCGTATCTGGGCGAAATGCATTTATGGAGTTGAGCTCACTTGAACTTTTAACTTGAATTTTATTCAGTCACTCCACTTAAACAGAAGAATTTTTCTTTTAAAATTTTCTTCATATTCTATTACTTTTTTACCGTTTAAACCTAATTTCAGTTCGCGTGCGAAAGAAAAATTTAACAACAATTTTCTTCATATTCTATTACTTTTTTACCGTTAAAACCTGATTTCAGTTCGCGTGCGAAAGAAAAATTTAAAAACAATTTTCCTCCTACATTGTATACACTGAGCCTTCTTGTAAGCCTGGCGCATTGGTCCATGGAGTTATACTCAAGCTTTGGCTTATCAGAATGTGAGACAAATATTTTGCATCTTTGGGGAAAGCCTTATAACTTTGCAGCCACTGAAGTTGGTCTGTAATAGAGCGAGCTGAAAGTTTTCAGTCATGCCTATTACCGATGTCGTAAACGACTCCAAATAATACGACCAGCAAAAATTTGCATTCCATTTGTCGTTTTCAATCATTCACTTTTGTTTTAACGTCGTATGAAAATGTTAAACGTCGTTAAACGACTCTATTTTGCATTCTGTAAGACGTATAGAAACGACGACTAACAGAAAACAACGACAGTAACGTTGGTTAGCTGAAAAACTCAAAAACATACATTTAGTTCCTCATGCAAGAAATGGTGGACCAAAGTTTTGCATCGGAAATTCACATAATCACTATTGCAACACAGTAAATTTATGATGTTTATTTACACAAAATAAAAAAAGACCAGCTTTACTTTCTTCACTTGAATTCACTGCCGCAATTTGCTTTATTTAAAAAAAGTGGTTATTATTATGGGAAATGCGTCGACTATACTTTACAAACCATAGCTGCAAAAACTTTCATCACCTCACACCTCATTTACAAACCATAATCCATTTTTTAATAAATGTGTTCTGCATTTCTTCATATTCGCTAAGTTGATATCAACTTAGCGAAGCACCCTGTCAAAAAGGGGTAAAAACTGCTTAAATTGCATGGTTTTCTGCTTAATAATTTGGCGTTCGGGAGTTTTGAATTATTTGTGATAATTTCAATTTGTTCGGTGCTATGTTTTTTTTTTTGCTGCTTTGCTAACTTGGTGTCAACTTAGCGAAGCACCCTCTCAAAAATGGGTAAAAACTTAATGCATTTAATGATGTACTGCCCAATAATTTGCCGTTAATTAGTTCTGACAATTCGAATTTTGTCGTGCAATGTTTTCTATGTTTTTTTTTTGCTTATTTCCTAAATTCATATGAAGTTAGCGAAGCACCCCCTAAACAGTGTTAAAAGCTTCTTAAATAGAATGATTTCTTCCTTAATAATTTGCTGTTCATAAGTCGTGAATTACTTGTGATAATATTTGTCGTTCCATGTTTTCTATGTTCTTTTTGCTGCTAATTTGCCAAATTCGTATGAAATAAGGGAAACACCCCCCAAAAAGGGTTAGAAACTTTTTATATCGAATGTTTTATTGCTCAATAATTTGACGGTCATAAGTCGTGAATTAGTTGTGCCAATTTCAATTTTTCCGTCCAATGGTTTCTATGTATTTTCCCAATTGAAATCAAGTCAGCGAAACACCCCCTTAAAAAATGGTACAAATTTCTTAAATTAAGCGTTTTATTGCTTAATAATTTGCCGTTCATCAGTCGGGAATTAATTGCTATAATTTAATTTTTTTGTCGTGCGATGTTTTCTTTTTTTTTTGCTGCTAATTTGCCAAATTCGTATGGAGTAAGCTTAACTACATTCAAAAACATTTTGCAAAAAGTAGTAAAGTACAAAACTGCACACATACTCTAGCGAGTACCTGTCATTTCTCATTTCTTCGAAGAAAACAACAAATCAAAATAATGACCTTCTTTGGTCTTGGCCGGTGTGTTTTAAAAAAATGCCTAATAAATCCTCAGGCATTTCCAGTAACATCCAATTCATAACACTGGTTTCACATAAAACAACCAACCGATCTTCTCCTACCAACCGATGCCCCAGAATCCCGGCCGCAGTCGTCTCAAGCAAGATTTCACCGCAGAAGAAAACGAACGAGCCGTCGAAGAACGTCAGCAAAAATCGGCGCTCTCAAGTCAAGACAAACTGGTGCGCAGCATGGACAGTGACATGGATAGTGTAACGATTTAATAATTACCCAACTAATTTGAATTTGAAACAAGAGAAAATCCTCTAACTGTTTGCAGCGCCATCTCTAGGGAAAACTAAACATCAAACCTTCAACCGTTCACAGTGCCATCTTGTGATTCAGCTGAGTATCAATTCCAATGTTCCATCTGTCAGCGACTGGAAAGGAAACTTCCAGAAGGAGATATTCTCGAATATTCCAGTGGATACTAGTGAAGACTAGAACTATTTACTTCCCTATATAAGGAGAGGTTTTCGAGCGAGTAAACACAGTTTAATTTTGAATGTGATAACGTAAAGTAAGAAGTAAAAGTGTATCCGGAAGTGAATTTTAGATTGCATACTATTGAGATTGAAGAATAATAAAAACGATTTGAACTGAAATAAAGTGTGTTTATTCTGAATAGTAAATACGTGGAAGTTATTATTTAAAGGAAATAAGTTTTATTATCGAACCTAGGTAGAACATTACATTGGTGTCAGAAAAGTGGAATAAAACTTATTTCATCTGTGCATTCAGATATTTATGGTGAAAAGTGTTTGAAAAATAATAATAAAAACAGTGATAGTGTTTTTGCTATTATTACGAAGTGTTTTGTGCAAAAAGAGACAATGGGTAAGATAGTGAATGAATTGAATTGTGTTGAACTAAAAGCAGAACTGAACAAAAGAGGCCTTCCTACTGCTGGAACGAAAAATGACCTCATTATTCGTCTGCAAGAAGAGTTAAGACAACACGTTTCTCTTTGAGATTGAAATGGCCGAAGAACAAGTAAGTCCTAGCTTAGACATGAGTAATATGATGACTATGTTGCTTGCTCAGTTTGAAGAGCAAAGAAAAGAACAAAAGAATGAACAAAAGAATCTTCTCGATAGATTTGAAGAACAACGCAACGAGCAAAAGAATGGACAACAGAATCTTCTCGAAAGATTTGATGAACAGAAAAACCTTATCGAAAGTAAGCTAGATGCATTTGAAAATAAATTTGGTACTCTTAACGAACGTGTTGAGGGTGTCGAAAAACAATTTTCTAAAGTAGACGCAATGCTCGAGAAAGTTCAAGAAGTTCAAGAAAAGTTTGAAAATAAAATTCAGAGCATTGCTAATGAATTAAATGATGTAAGAAAAATGAAGGTTCGAGAAAGTTCTGGCGACTTTCCAAACCGAAAGGAAATGCATCCACCAACCTTTGATGGACAAACTTCTTGGTCGATTTACAAGAAGCAGTTTGAGGCAGCCGCAGCTACAAATGGCTGGGATGACGAAGACAAATATATAGCTCTGACGCTTGCCCTAAGAGGATCTGCTGCTGAACTATTGCAAACCATACCAGCAGACAAGAATGGCAACTTCAGTACTCTTATTCAGGCTATCGACAAACGTTTTGGAGATGGCCATATGCAAGAAGTCTTCCGCGTCCAACTCAATACTAGAGTTCAGAAAAGAGGAGAGAGTCTGCAGCAATTGCAAGCAGATATCGAAAGGCTTGCCCATTTGGCATATCCAACTGCAGGAGACGAAATTACAAGTCAATTAGCAACAGTAGCCTTTGTCCGTGCTGTATCCGACATCAACCTACAGCGAGCAATTCGAACTGCTGGAAAACGGACGCTTCCGGAGGCATTAGCATTCGCTTTGACTATGAAAGCAGCAGAACAGGCTTCTCAAGGAGTTCATCGAGTAAGAGAAGTGGAAGTTGAAGAATGCTCATGTCAAAGAGTTGCATTCCAAAGAAACCAGAGAGATGGACCTGCTCGTTGCTGGAACTGTAACAAGACCGGACACCTCCAGCGCCAGTGCAAACTGCCACCGAGAAGAGCTGCATGTCAACATTGTGGAAGCAGAAATAATACTCCAGAACAAAGAAGCAATAACACCAACACTCCTGATCGACTTGTTTCCCAGTCGGGAAACGAGTGAGAACCGACTTCGAGGGGCAGAAGCTGGTTTCTGGTATCGATGGCCCCAGAACCACCATCCAAGTCTCACAGACTAAACGAGACAACAAAAGTCTGACAGTGGAGGCAACTTTAAACAACAAGAAACACGTGGCTACAATTGACACCGGTGCGACAGCCTCTATTCTACGAAGGGACTTGGTCAAGATGACATGGCTACATAACACCAATAGCTATCGTCTGAAAACGGCAACAGGATAAGCAGCAAAAGTGTACGGAGAAGTTCGTTTTCCGATCCGTTTGGCAGAGCTGGAGTTTACACATGTGTTTCTGGTAGCAGACATATGTGATGAATGCATCATCGGAATTGACTTCATGAAAGAACATGGAGTAATCTTGGATATCGGTAAGCAAGTTCTTAAGTACAAAAATGTAGAGATTCCAATGGTTTATGGTGACGAAAAATCGCCATCTCTAAGAACTGTCATCAAAGAAGACATAAGCTTGCCTCCTTCTTCAGAAATGTTCGTTTGGACAAAAATAAAGGGTGATTTGGGTAGTCATCGGTACCTCATGGTGGAACCAGCCACTGAGCAATGTTCCCAAAACATTATCGTAGGGAAAACTCTAGTGGCGCCAAAGAACAACATGGTGCCTGTAC
The DNA here is from genome assembly GCA_932273885.2 of Leucozona laternaria. Classification (NCBI taxonomy): domain Eukaryota; kingdom Metazoa; phylum Arthropoda; class Insecta; order Diptera; family Syrphidae; genus Leucozona; species Leucozona laternaria. Next base: position 88,151,770 of record OW026366.1, on the reverse strand, counting down.
GGATACTGAACATCAAACCGTACGAAGTTAAGCTCAGAAAAGGAGAAATAGTTGGGCAATGTGAAGCTGTATCTGCGATAACCAAGATCAACGAAGTGGATACACAGAAGTCTGTGAACTCCGAAAAATTAAAATCCGAGATTCTAAAGTCATCCAATCTTAGTCAACATCAGCTAAATGTCGCTAGAAGCCTTCTTCACGAGTATGCTGATATTTTTTTTTCACCCAGTGGGCAATATGGTCGAACATAACTGGTGCAGCATCGAATCGACACAGGAGGTGCAAGACCGATTCGTCAACCAGCAAGACGCCTTCCTTTGGCCAAACAAGCCGAAGTTGAAGAGATGATATCCACCATGAAGAAAGATGGGCTAATCGAAAATTCCAAAAGCCCTTGGGCATCCCCGGTGGTTCTTGTCAAAAAGAAGGATGGAAGCACTCGATTTTGTGTGGACTACAGAAGGCTTAACGATGTGACAAAGAAAGACAGCTACCCTCTACCCAGAATCAGCGACACTTTAGATGCAATGGAAGCAGCCCAATAGTTTTCAACTTTGGACTTGAAGAGTGGCTATTGGCAGGTAGAAATACATCCAGAAGATCGAGAAAAGACGGCTTTCTCCACAGAAAATGGTCTGTGGGAATTTAAAGTGATGCCGTTTGGACTATGTAACGCTCCGGCAACATTCGAGCGTTTGATGGAATGTGTTCTACATGGACTTACTTGGAAATCTTGCTTAGTTTATTTGGACGATGTCATCGTATATGGCAAAACATTTGAGGAACATTGTGGCAACCTTAAAGCTGTATTCCAGAGACTTCGAGAAGCACACCTAAAGTTGAATCCAGACAAATGTGCGCTTTTTAAGACCGAAGTTAAATACTTGGGACATATTATCTCGTCTCAAGGAGTAAAGACTGATCCTGAGAAAGTTGACACCGTCAAGAATTGGCCAACACCACAGGACAAACATCATCTCCGAAGCTTTCTTGGTTTAGCCACATATTATCGGCGTTTCGTGAAGGATTTTGCTGGAATCGCCAAAAGCTTGCATCAGCTCACTGAAAAAGGGAAGCCGTTCAAATGGTCAGGTGAGTGCGAGAAAAGCTTTCAGGAACTGAAGCTGCGCTTATGTAACGCTCCTGTGCTGACATATCCGACTCCAGGAAAACCTTTTATCATCGACGCTGATGCAAGTAACGTTGGAATTGGCGCTGTACTCTCACAAGTCCATGATGGAGAAGAAAAAGTTGTCGCCTACTACAGCAAGGTACTCTCAAAGCCAGAGCGTAATTATTGTGTTACCAGAAGAGAACTTCTTGCTCTGGTTTTGGCAACAAAGCACTTCCATAAATACATCTATGGACAGAAGTTCCTTCTTCGAACGGACCATGGTGCGCTCAACTGGCTTTTGAACTTCAAAAATCCTGAAGGTCAAGTAGCAAGGTGGATAGAGAGACTACAGACCTACGACTATCAGATTCAACATCGAAGAGGAAAGCCGCATTCAAACGCAGACGCATTATCTCGGCGACCGTGCAAACAAGACTGCAAACATTGCACGCGACAAGAAGAAAAGGAGGTGATTGCCGTACAACGTATAAGAGCCGATCCCATTTACGGTTGGAGCAATGAAGAACTCAGGGTTGCCCAACAAGAAGACTCGGATATCGAACCCATTCTTGCATGGAAGGAACACCAAGAAAAACCTGAATGGAGTGACATTTCAGACAGAAGCCCTGCTCTCAAAGCTTATTGGGCCCAATGGGACTCGCTTCATGTGCAAGAAGGGGTACTAAAGCGTAAATGGGAATCCGCAGATGGTAAGTATTATGTGATGCAGCTTATCGTTCCTCGGTCAAAGGTAAATGAGGTTCTGCGAGAGATGCATGATGGAGCTTCTGGAGGTCATTTAGGAGTCAATAAGACGCTGGAAAAGGTACGACAACGGTTCTACTGGCTACATGCAAGAGATGACGTCGAAAAGTGGTGCCAAAAATGTAATACTTGTGCAGCTAGCAAGGGGCCAGGTAGAAAGATTCAAAGTAAAATGCATCAATACAATGTAGGCACACCTTTCGAAAGGATTGCAGTAGACGTCGCAGGCCCTTTTCCTGAAACAAATAGCGGAAGCCGATATATCCTAGTCGTAATGGATTACTTCAGCAAGTGGCCTGAGGCATACGCTATCCCAAACCAGGAAACCAAAACAGTAGTGGACCAGATTGTCTTCAATTGGGTGAGCAGGTTCGGTGTACCTATGGAACTGCATTCTGACCAAGGGAGGAACTTCGAATCTAACATCTTTCAGGAAGTTTGCACACTCCTTGGCATTAAAAAGACAAGGACAACACCGCTTCATCCGCAATCTGATGGGATGGTTGAACGATTCAACAGGACGCTTAAAGAACATCTGTCTAAGGTCGTCGACGACTATCAACGAGACTGGGACCGACATATTCCATTATTCCTGATGGCTTATCGAAGTGCGGCACATAGCTCAACAGGACATACACCATCGGAGATCCTGTTCGGAACAACAATACGGCTTCCAAGTGAAGTGAAATTTGGATGCCGCACAATTGAGCCGCAAAGAACAGAGGAATATGTGGATAACCTTAAAGAAAGACTTAATGACATTCACCAAAGAACAAGGACAAACATAAAAACATGCAGTGACCGGATGAAAACACGATATGACGCACAAGCAACATCGACAGGATTTCAAGAAGGAGACCTTGTGTGGTTTTATAATCCCCATCGACAAAAGGGGCTGTCACCAAAACTTCAACAAAACTGGGAAGGCCCTTACACTGTTGTGAAAAGAATTAGTGATGTGGTTTACCGTATACGGACAGGGGTGAGAGGCAAATTAAAAGTAGTTCATTGTGACCGTTTATATCGTTATAATGGTGAAAGTAGTGATGGAATTGTTCGGGACGATCAATCCTAAGAGAGGGGCAATGTAACGAGTTAATAATTACCCAACTACTTTGAATTTGAAACAAGAGAAAATCCTCTAACTGTTTGCAGCGCCATCTCTCGGGAAAACTAAACATCAAACCTTCAACCGTTCACAGTGCCATCTTGTGATTCAGCTGAGTATCAATTCCAATGTTCCATCTGTCAGCGACTGGAAAGGAAACTTCCAGAAGGAGATATTCTCGAATATTCCAGTGGATACTAGTGAAGACTAGAACTATTTACTTCCCTATATAAGGAGAGGTTTTCGAGCGAGTAAACACAGTTTAATTTTGAATGTGATAACGTAAAGTAAGAAGTAAAAGTGTATCCGGAAGTGAATTTTAGATTGCATACTATTGAGATTGAAGAATAATAAAAACGATTTGAACTGAAATAAAGTGTGTTTATTCTGAATAGTAAATACGTGGAAGTTATTATTTAAAGGAAATAAGTTTTATTATCGAACCTAGGTAGAACATTACAATAGAATGGGCAGCTTCCTGGGAACAACGATAACGCGAGTTATCCGCCTGTAGAAGCACGGTGGAACCAAACATATTATGTGTTACATATCGTTTTGTTCGTCTTCTTGTTGAACATATTGTAACAATTTAATAATTACCCAACTAATTTGAATTTGAAACAAGAGAAAATCCTCTAACTGTTTGCGACGCCATCTCTCGGAAAAACTAAACATCAAACCTTCAACCGTTCACAGCGCCATCTTGTGATTGAGTTGAGTATCAATTCAAATGTTCCATCTGTCAGCGACTGGAAAGGAAACTTCTAGAAGGAGATATACTCCAATATTCCAGTGGATACTAGTGAAGACTAGAACTATTTACTTCCCTATATAAGGAGATGTTTTCGAGCGAGTAGAGACAGTTTAATTTGGAATGTGATAACGTAAAGTAAGAAGTAAAAGTGTATCCGAAAGTGAATTTTAAATTGCTTACTATTGTGATTGGAGAATAATACAATAGATTTGAAGTGAAATAAAGTGTGTGTTTTGTAAAGTAAATAAGTGGACGTTATTATTTAATGGAAATAAGTTTTATTATCGGACCTAGGTAGAACATTACATTGGTGTCAGAAGAGTGCAATAAAACTTATTTCATCAGATAATCTACGGTGAAAAGTGGAAGATAAAAGTGAAAAAAAGTAGAAAAAATGGGTAAGATAGTGAATTTATTGAATTGTGTTGAACTTAAGGCAGAATTGAATAAACGAGGTCTTCCTACTGCTGGAACAAAAAATTACCTCATTATTCGTCTACAAGAAGAGCTAAGAGTACACGGAGAAAACCCAGACACATTTCTCTTTGAGATTGAAATGCCCGAAGAACAAGTAAGTCCTAGCTTAGACATGAGCAACATGATGACTTTGTTGTTTGCTCGATTTGATGAACAAAGCAATGAACAAAAGAATCTTCTGAAAAGATTTGATGAACAACGCAACGAGCAAAATAATGAACAAAAGAACCTTCTGGAACGACTTAATGAACAACGCAATGAACAAAAGAATCTTCTCGAAAAACAAGAAAACAATATGCTGGAAAGATTCCAAGAACAGAAAAATCTCCTGGAAGATAAGCTAACGGGTGATTTTTTAAGAGGTTTAGAACTTTTTTAAAAAAAAAAACACAAAAAATTCGAAAAAATGAATGAAATATTTATTTGAATCGATAGTTTGAACCTTGCAATTTAATGTTTAAAGATAATTTCATGCAAATGTTGACCGCGGCTGCGTCTCAGGTAGCCCATCCGCTGAGTCCAATTTTGGCATACTCTTTCACACATATCGGCCGGTATCTCACGAATGAATGCATGGATGTTGGCTTCCAGTGCGTCAATCGAAGCGGGCTTGTCCCTATAGACATTAGCCTTGACATACCCCCACAAAAAATAATCTAATGGTGTCAAATCGCACGATCTAGGCGGCCAATTGACCGGCCCGAAACGTGACATTAACTGTTCACCAAACTCGCCTCGCAATTGCGCCATTGTTTCGCGTGCTGTGTGGCATGTGGCACCGTCTTGTTGAAACCACATATCATGCAAGTCAAGAACTTCCATTTCGGGCAAAAAAAAGTTTGTTATCATCGCTCGGTAGCGTTCACCATTGACAGTAACGCTGCGATTCGCATCATCTTTGAAGAAATAGGCCCAATAATGCCGCCGGCCCATAAACCGCACCAAACAGTGGCTTTTTCGGGATGCATTGGTAGCTGTTGCAATGCTTCTGGCTGATCTTCACTCCAAATGCGACAATTTTGCTTATTTACGTACCCATTCAACCAAAAATGAGCCTCATCGCTGAACACAAGCAGCGCGCGATGAACATTTCGAACCGAGCACGAATTTTGATAGTAAAATTCAATAATTTGCAAGTGTTGTTCATTTGTAAGACGATCCATGGTTAAATTGCAAACCAAACTGAAGCTGTTTGACAGTGACACAAGGTACTAAACACACGTCAGCTGTCAAAACCAGTGTTGCCAAAACCAAACCAGCTTAAAAATCACCCATTAGATGCATTCGAGAAAAAAAATTTATTGCTCTTGACGAACGTGTCGAAAAACAATTTCTAACAGTGGACGCAAAACTCGAGAAAGTTCAAGAAAAGTTCGAAGACCGAATTCAGAGCATTACAAATAAATTGGATAAAGTAAGAAAAATGAAGGTTCGAGAAAGTTCTGGGGACTTTCCAAAGCGAAAGGAAATGCATACACCAACCTTTGATGGAAAAACTTCTTGGCCGATCTACAAGAAGAAGTTTGAGGCAAGCGCAGCAACAAATGGCTGCGATGACGAAGACAAATATATAGCTCTGACGCTTTCCCTTAGAGGACCTGCTGCTGAACTATTGCAAACCATACCAGCAGACAAGAACGGCAACTTCAGTGCTCTTGTTCAGGCTATCGACAAACGTTTTGGAGATGGCCATATGCAAGAAGTCTTTCGCGTCCAACTCAATACCAGAGTACAGAAAAGAGGGAAAAGCCTGCAGCAACTTCAAGCAGACATCGAACGGTTGACTCATTTGGCATACCCAACTGCATGAGACGAAATTATAAGTCAGTTTGCAACAGAAGCCTTTGTCCGTGCTGTATCCGACATCAACCTACAGCGAGCAATTTGAACTGCTGGAAAACGGACGCTTCCTGAGGCATTAGCTTTCGCTTTGACCAGTGCCAGTGCAGACTACCACTGAGAATAGCTGCATGTCAACATTGTGGAAGCAGAAATAATACTCCAGAACAAAGGAGCAATAACACCAACACTCCTGCTCGACTTGTTTCCCAGTTGGCAAACGAGTAAGAACCAACTTCGAGGGGCAGAAGCAGGTTTCTGGTATCGATGGCCCCAGAACCACCATCCAAGTCTCGCAGACTAAACGAGACAACAAAAGTCTGACAGTGGGGGCAACCTTAAACAAGAAGAAACACGTGGCTACAATTGAGACCGGTGCCACAGCCTCCATTCTACGAACGGACTTGGTCAAGATGACATGGTTACATAACACCAATAGCTTGTGATGTGCTTTTTGCTTTCCAGCCGAGGTTTTGCTCGTCGGATTGCCGGGGTTCTTATGAAGAAAACACGAAACTTCAATGGGAGAAAGGCCCTTCAAAACCTTAAAATAAAATCTTTATTTTTCAAAACACTCTTAACTATATTTACAAATTATTTTATTCAAATTTATTTAATGATGTGACTCCGTCTGGTTGCTGCAATCTCCCTGGCTTGGAAATCTAGAATTGGCTGGAAACACAGTATTGTAACGGCCCTGGTAACGCGGAGAAAAACAGCTCTAGTGGAATCAGCAGGATTTGTGACTGCCCCTGGCGGCAGATGAAACAGCAGGCCGAAGCTCTGGTGGAATCAGCAGGATTTGTGACTGCCCCTGGGGGCAGGTGAAACAGCAGGCCGAAGCTCTGGTGGAATCAGCAGGATTTGTGACTGCCCCTGGCGGCAGATGAAACAGCAGGCCGAAGCTCTGGTGGAATCAGCAGGATTTGTGACTGCCCCTGGCGGCAGATGAAACAGCAGGCCGAAGCTCTGGTGGAATCAGCAGGATTTGTGACTGCCCCTGGCGGCAGATGAAACAGCAGGCCGAAGCTCTGGTGGAATCAGCAGGATTTGTGACTGCCCCTGGCGGCAGATGAAACAGCAGGCCGAAGCTCTGGTGGAATCAGCAGGATTTGTGACTGCCCCTGGCGGCAGATGAAACAGCAGGCCGAAGCTCTGGTGGAATCAGCAGGATTTGTGACTGCCCCTGGCGGCAGATGAAACAGCAGGCCGAAGCTCTGGTAACTACTCTACTTCGTTGAAATCCCTTACCACTGGTGGGGGGGAAATCCCAACGAAAAAATTATTCGATTTAATAATTACCTCTGGCAACTCTGGTTTTGCAGTATTAAGTTCAGTTTTACGGTCACTCTTATCAATTTTGCTTTTTTACCAGTTTTATAAAAGGAATTAATTTAAAAAAATAATATCACGCTAAATCTTAATAATCACAGCACTGAAATAAAGTATAATTTTGGTGAGTCCTTCCGTTTTTATCTCCAAATTAAAAAGAAACAAATAAAGCAAGCAGCAGTGCATATATATTAGAATAAAACAAAGGATTCAATATGAATCGAACCCCCCCGGCGAATTATTTCAGTGTAGACAACCAACCACCTAAAAGACACCACAAGGAGGTTGTTCCAGAGTCCCCACTGAATAGAAGAGCTGGTTCTAGCAGGAACACCACTGCTGTTGGAGCGATGGATGTGACAGATTTGAGGACTATGATCTCCGAAATTATGTCAACCATTTTAGATGACAAAATGAAGGACATGCCGACACGGTCTGATTTGGACATCATTAATACCGAATTACATAATCTTCGAGACAGCAACTTGACCTTGCAGACACAGGTGAAGCACTTTGAAGACCGATGCAATTCACTGGAGCGGCAAGTTGAATTTCTGGCGATGAAATCAAACGAAAAAAATGTAGTGGTTCACATTCCCGTACAGCAGGGTGAAGACGCAGGAGAGAAGGCAAATAAATGTTGCATGGATCTTTTGCAATCGACGGACAAAAACATTATTGCATCAACAAGAATACTACGCTCAAGGAGCAATAATATAGCGAATGTCATCGTAAGGCTGAACCAAAGGGAGGACGTGGGACGTATTTTGAGATCAACGGTCAAATTAAGGAATAGTGGAATTTCCATACACCGAGATTTACCTGCATCTGCGAGAGCCCGAAAAAGACTTTTAATTAAGCTCAAAACAAATATTCTCGCGAAAAATAATCGTCTGAAAACACATCTCCGCGGACAAACATTGGTGGTTGAAGGCAAAACTTTCTATTACGACAACGAAAACAATCTGAAATGTGAAGGCATGTGCGGAATGTCACTATTAGACCAGTTGGTAAATGACATTTCTGTTGGAGGCGTTCCTGGGCGAAGAAATTTGTTTGAAAACAGCAGTGATCCACACGCGTCGTCTACGACACCAATTTCTAGTTTTTAGTTATAATGCCGTCTGCCCTTTAAAGTCTAAAAAAAATAAAAATGTAGAAAATATTAATGTTGAAAACATAAAAATTGTAAAAATGTTGTCATATAACATAGCAGGTCTTAGCAATAAGGGTATATATGTAGATTTTTTTAGTTTTATAAATCAGTTTGATATAATTTTTTTATTTGAAACTTATTTGACTGATAACAACCTAGAAACGTATGAAAACAAGTTTAATAATTACGATATTAGAATAATACCAGCAAAAAGAAGTCATGCCAAAGGAAGAGCGAGTGGTGGATGTATTTTCGGCTTCAAAAAAGATTTGCTTAAAGACAAAGTCAACTGCGAATTTAAACATCAGGGAGAGATTATTTGTTTGGATTTAAAAATTTCTGGGAAGAGATTTCGTATAATACCAGCTTATATAAATTGTAACAACTGGGATACGGATTTCGATAAAATTAAAGAGTTTATATCATGTGGAGATATTGTAAATGTGCTTCTTGTTGGCGATTTAAATGCGAGAGTAGGTATCGAAGCTGGTGTGGAAAATGAAAGAGTTGGTTGTGGTAGACAAACAAAGGACACAACTAAAAATGCAAGGGGTACTAAGTTGCTTGATCTGTGCGATTCATACGGGCTTCGAATCCAAAATGGTACAAGTGATGGAGATAAACACGGAGAATACACATTTGTTGGGAAACAGGGGAGCTCCGTCATCGATTACAGCCTTGAGGGTGGGGAATGGTATTCTATTATAAAGGACTTTGAAGTACTAAAGAGACCGTATTCTGACCATATGCCTATAACTGTGTCATTTAATATCGGAAAAAGAGAAAGTGAAGACATTTTGGATTTGGGGCTTTTGCCAAAACTGTATTGGAGAAACTCAACAGGCTCAATTTATAGAAGACAATTGGATACACTTCTACTGGCGGATGAGAGTGACAGAAGTTTAAAACGCATTGAAATTTGTATCAAAGGGGCATATCTTGGACCGAACAATTATTCCTCTCAGGGAGAAAAGAAGCATAGAGAACAATGGTTTGATAAAGAATGCATGCGAGCGAGGAACTTATCATATTCTTGGCTTAATAAATATAGACGGTTTAATGAGAGCTTTGCAAGAAACTCTTACATAGATTACAATCAAAGATATAAAGTGCTTTGCAAGGAAAAAAAGAAAAATTATTATGAAGCCCAGGCTCTCAAACTGGCTGGGTGCAAGAATTCATCCGACTTTTGGAACTTGGCCCCTAAACTAAACGGCTCGAAATACATCATCAGCAACGAACTAGATTCTAATATTTTAAAAATGTACTTCAGTCAACTGCTTAACCCAACAACTTCAACACCCTTCATGATACAATATGCTCAACCCGGTTTCCAGGACATCATTTTGGACGCCCCAATATCTGAAGAAGAAGTTCTTGTTTCGTTAAATGAGTTATCAGATGGAAAAGCTGCAGGTTCAGATAGAATACCAGGGGAATTCTACAAATATGGTACTGAGGAATTATTTAACAACCTCAGAAGAGTATTTAACCAAATTTTGGAAGATGGAATCATTCCGCCACAGTTTAAAGATTCCCTGATTTACCCAATCCACAAAAAAGGCAGTATTGAAGAACCTAGTAATTACCGAGGAATCTCCTTTTTAAACGCATCATACAAGATTTTTACATCTATCTTACTGAAAAGACTAAACACATGGATAGACGCAAATAAACTATTAAGTGAGAACCAGGCTGGGTTCAGAGCAGGATACTCTACCATAGACCACATCTTTGTGCTTAAAAGCATCGCGGACTCATTTCTTTCGAGAAATAAAAAGCTTTATACATGCTTTGTAGATTTCAAAGCCGCCTTTGATACGATTGACCGTAATGCGTTGTTGTACAAGTTGTTCGGAGTGGGGATGTCTCTTAAGTTTGGACGAATACTACAGAGCTTGTATATGGATACCAGAGCAGCAGTTTGGAATGGCAAAACTATATCAGAATGGTTCGAGACTAAGACAGGAGTCAGACAGGGTTGTGCACTAAGTCCAAGTCTATTCGCATTATTTATCGATGACATAACTGAGGCATTACCAGGCGGAGTAGAGTACGCAGGAGTTTTAATTAAAGCCCTGCTTTTTGCAGATGATATTGTGCTTTTTGCGTGCACACCGGAATCGCTCCAGCGTATGATAAATAAATTATTTGAATATTGCACGCGATGGAATTTGGTTGTTAATCTGAATAAGTCGAAGGTGATGGTATTCAAAAAAGGTGGAGGCAGGTATAGCGCAAACGAACAATGGTATTACGACAACGAAAAAATAGAGGTAGTGAAAGAATATAAATACCTAGGAGTCCAATTCACAAAGAATTTAAATATGGAAAGGCACCTTAAAGAAAAACTGTTAAAGGCTAAAACCGCTATTAATTTATCTTGGAGAGAATGTTTTAACAACAAGAACATTGCGAATAGCAGTAAATACAAAGTTTTTGAGGCAGTATCTGAATCCATTCTCTTTTATGCAGCCCAAGTGTGGGGAGGTAAAAGATATGACACTGTGGAAAAACTGCTCAGATTCTACATCAAACGGTCGTTTCACCTTCCTCCAAGTACTCCGAACTATATGATAATGCTCGAAACAGGTTTATCTCCACTGTTCGTCAAAACCTTAAAACTCCAAGTCGATTACATATTAAAAGTGCTTAATATGTCAAATGATCGCCTTCCGAAGAAAGCTGTTCTTCAAGCCATTCAATGCAAAACAGGATGGATTAAAGACTGGTTGGAGCTGGCACATGAAACGGGTATCGAACTGGATCTCAACGAACGGAGTTCATGGAAGGCGAGTCTTTATAAGGTAATAAGTCGACTGGATGACAACGCTAGAGCGATGTACAAGGAGGAGGCCTCAAATTCTCTACATCGGGTAATCTATAGCAGGCTGAATCATAACCTCAACCAAAAGAATTACTTCCGAGACGATTGTACCACAGATCAAATATCATGCATGTTTCGTTTAAGGGGGGAACTGCTTAACTTAAATTTTATACCACATCGAGAAGAGTTACCAATACTTTGCCAAATTTGTAATATGTCAGAGCGGGAGGATATTTTTCACTTTGTAGGAAGGTGCCCGGTCTTAAGGGAAACAAGAAGACACATATTGGGGAGTGACTTTCTAACAGAGAGCGAAATAATAGTCCTTCTTAATGAAATGGACGTAACAACGCTATTCAAATTTTGCAACACGGCACTTAATTATAGAAGCAGGATATTAGGAGAAAATTTTTAATAAATAACTGTAACTTAAGTCATTCAATATCTAGTATTCAATTAATATTGTCAATCAGGCAGACGGCAATGCCATGCTTTATATATATTTATTTATTGTAAAAGTATAATTGAATAGGAAATAAAAACAATCTAATCTATTGAATCTAATTACCTCCTGATGGCTGCTCCGGTTCGTGGCTCGATGTCGACTGAGCTTGACTGCTGGATGAGCCGGTATAATATTAATTCCTATGAAACCCCTTACCACTGGTGGGGGGAAGTTTCAAAGATAATTAATTCTATGTCTGCTCCGGTTCACCTCTTAGCGACGACTGAGCTTTATTCGACATAATATATAATATAATATAATATATATATATACCTTGCCGCTGCTGAACGTGATTTGGTATGATTCTTATGTTCCTCATATCATGTTTTCCGGCGTGACTGGGTGTGAGCTGTATGGAAATAAAAAAAATGACTATATTTAATATACCACTCAAGGTGGTAATATGCTAAAGGCATATCACTTTTTCTATTTCCAAACACATTGTCTGTTGGAGGAAATGTTTTTATGTTTAGTAGTTCCACTACTATCCAGTGCTGTCGGCGGTGGATTGAAAGCATGTAACGCTTCGTTACATACCACTCCCCCTTCGGAGACGAGAACCTTCTCGTCTTTTATGATAACCTAAATTATTCTTCTTCTTATAAGTAATGAATTAATCAAAAAAAAATAATTCAAAACAAAAAACTTTAAGTTAAAAATGACTTTCCCTTTTCCTATAGAAAAAAGAATGTTCTGTTTCTTTGCAATTTTTTTCAAATTGATAATTAAAATAATAAACATAATTGGTAACTGAAATATTTCTTTAAAAAAAAACGATTTAAACAACCCAAAATAATTCTCTTTTCAATTTCCATAAATTCGTTTTTTTTTTTTTTTTTTTTTTTTTTTTTTTTTTTTTTATATTATATTTTTTTATATTTTTTTTTTCAACAACAAATTAACTTAAAACTTAATTCAAAATAACAAAGAAAACAAAATTCAGAAGAGAAAGAAAAAAGAAAATATATATAGGCCAAAAACTTCCTATGGTTCGAAAACCATCCTCTTCCTTTGTCCGGTAGCCTGCTGGAAAAGTATGGCTACGCCTGGCTTTATTATACGAGCCACTACGGTTCCTTGGCGACGGTGGAAAATTAGGTGCTGGCGTCGATGCTTCCGGTTGTATTTGGGGTGGCTCGTAATAAGAATCCCCTGAAAAGGATTTCCCAAATTCCCTTCTTGTCCGGGAAAAACGGCGACGTTGGCAGAAGGTGGTGCTACCCTCACCAGCATCGGGAATTTCAGTTCTTCCACCTTCAGCTGGAGTTGTCTCCCTTCGGACATGCCGGCTAACGTGGCGGTGGTAGGATTGGGGACTGCATGAATGACGGTGTGAACTGGAGCGACCCGGGTAACTTTTGGAGCTGGCTGGGGTGTGGTGGCGTTGGTAGCCGCAGCTGCGTTTGCCGGGACCTTAGCATTAACGTCTAAGGTTGCCCGTGTAGTGACGGTGGCTATAGCTGTCCGTGCGGTGGCAGCGGCACCCGAGGTGGAGGCGTTGGTAGCGTAATAAGCCTCGACAGCTGCTACGTCGATCTGGTTGGTCGTTTTTTGTGTGGGTCTTCCAGCAGGGTTTTTGTTTTTTGGGGGCTTAATAATGTTGTTGGTGGTGTGGGTGACGATGTTCGTCACGTTACGAGTGGCCACGTTATTAATGTGCGTCGTCGGTGGTGTAGCTCTTCTGCCCTTTGTGGACTTTGGCCGATGTTTTTTTTTTTGTTCTCCTCCAGTAGCTTTCGGTGGTTTTCGGCTGGAGTCGGGCTTTGGCATCGGAGCCTCTGGTAAGGATGGCAAGAAAATGGTCTTCTTTCTGCCATCTGAAGCTGCTCGCAAGGAAGTCTTAATTGGTGCCTCTATAATGTGCCTTACCACTGGTGGTCGCATCTTGGCTGGCTTGGTCGGTAGCCTTTTCCATGGCTGAGCTTCATCCTTAGGGCTCTCCTCTTCTGAATTATTCATTGCGCCTTTTTTAATTTTACATCTACTCTGCTTGGCTGCTGTCGACTGAATGACAGAAAAATTCGTCTGATCTGGTATACTATCCTCCTGCGGAGTGAAACCCTTCAAGTCTTTGAGATGAGCTCGTGTTATCTCGTTCTTCCTTGCTCTCTCTTTTTGTAGCTTTCTGATTACTACTATAACGGGGGAATCAAACCGTACGACCTCGTATGGTCCTTCGTAGCGTGGAGCTAACTTCTCGGTAAAGTGCTTAGCGGCAGAAGAGAGGGTTCTGTTTCTTTTGTAAACATGCTCTCCTATGTTTGGTTTCCATGGTCTGCGCCTCAGATTATACCCCCGTGCTTGTTTTTGTGCGGCGTTTTGCAAATTTGTTTTTACTAGTTGGTAAATTGCTTTCAGCCTCTCTCCTCTTATAGAAACCGGTTCTTCACTGTTGTGGTTTGGCAAAATTTGTTGCTGGGGTGCTTTGATTTCCCTTCCATAATTCAAGAAGGCGGGGTGAAACCGGTGGAGTCGTGTTTGCTCGTATTGATAGCGAAAGTGAATTCGGGTATATTTTCATCCCAGGAACGGTGGTTCTCATTGACGTATTGCGCGATCATAGTTTTTAAAACTCTATTGACTCGCTCGGTCGGATTCTCTTGAGGGGAGTAAGGGGCGGTGAACCTCTGTTTAATGCCCATTTCTTGCAGGAAGTTCTTGAGAATTGAGCTAATGAACTGACTGCCATTGTCGGACAGCAGTGTACGGGGGACGCCGAAGTGGGATATAACTCGTTCTCTTAGGGCTCTGACTACGGCTTGACTAGTTGCTGATCGTAATGGGACTGCTTCTACCCACTTCGTAAATTTATCCACCATAACCAACATCATGGTGTTGCCTTTCATAGATTTCGGCAATGGCCCGACGAAATCTATGCATACTGTGTCCCATGGTCCGTCCGCTATATTAGTGTGCATCATCCCACTAGGTTTCTGTTGGGATGCCTTAAATTGCCTGCAAACTTGGCACCTACCCACATATTTGGATATGTCACGGTACATTCCTGGCCAATAATATAAATTCATTATTCTTGACGCGGTCTTGGCTATTCCTAAATGGCCTGCGGTGGTTTGGTCATGGTTGTCAAAAAGGACCTTATCTCTTTCGGCGGTGGGGACACAAAGCTTCCAATTCTCTTCTTGACTTGATAGCGGATGTGCGGGGAACTTTCGGTATAGGCGACTTTCGATTACGCGGTATTCTGGGTATTTTTCTGGGCTATGGAGCATCTGCTTGATACGTTTCTCCGTCCAATCCTCTGGCAGGCTCCCCAAAACAGACAGGTCACTTTGCGTCCATGGTAAGGGATCTCGGGACAAAGCGTCCGCGACGACATTCATTGCCCCTTTCCGGTATTTGATTTCGAAATCATATTGTTGAAGCTCGATGGCCCAACGGGCTAGGCGACCGGACGGGTTATCTAAGGAGTGAAGCCATTTTAAAGAGTGGTGGTCTGTTACCACTGTGAAGTGGTAACCCTCGAGGTAAGGCCTCATCTTTCTTATCCCAAAGAGGATTGCCAAACATTCCTTTTCAGTGACGGAGTACTTTTTTTCTAAGTCGGTAAGTGTTCTACTGGCGTATGCGATAACCCTTTCCTGATTTTCCGAATTTTGTGAAAGCACTACCCCGAGGCCATAATCACTAGCATCGGTCTGAAGTGTAAAAGGTAGGTCAAAATCTGGGCACATTAAGACAGGCGCTTCTGTTAGTCTCTTCTTTAACTGTATGAAAGCAGTCTCTTGGGCTTCCCCCCATACCCATTCCTCGTCTTTTTTGAGTAGTTTTGTCAACGGGGTAGCGACCAGAGAGAAGTCTTTAATGAAACGGCGGTACCATGAGGTGATACCTAAGATTCGACGTAATTCTTTGACATTTCGGGGGGCGTTCAGGTCTTGAACTGCAGACACCTTGTCCGGGTCAGTACTAATGCCGGCCGCAATCACTCACTACATGGCCCAAGTATTTGAGTTGACTCTTACAAAACTCGCACTTCTCCTTGTTAATTTTTAGATTAGCCTTTTGCAGCCTTCCAAATACCTCCCGCAGATGTTTAAGATGCTCTTCGAACGTCTTACTCACAACGATAATGTCGTCTAAGTAAGCGAAAGCATAATCGTCTAAGTCCGGACCTATGATATTGTCCAGCATACGTTGGAATGTGGCGGCGGCGGAATTGAGTCCACAGGGCATAACCTTCCACTGATAAAGGCCGCGGCCTGGGACTGTGAAAGCGGTTGCGGCTCGGGACTCGGGGTGTAACGGAATTTGCCAATACCCTTGTTTGAGATCGATGGTTGAAATGAAATTGGCTCGTTTGAGCTTGTCGAGGATTGCCACTATTTGGGGAAGAGGGTATGCGTCTAGCACGGAAATTTCGTTTAACTGGCGGTAATCAACGCATACTCTCCAGGAGCCTGTCTTTTTTTTGACTAAGACGATGGGTGAACTGTATGGGCTCTTTGATGGTTCGATTCTGTCGTCTTTGAGGAGGTCGTTAATTTCCTCATTGATAATTTTCTGCATGGCTGGGTTTTTTGGGTAATACCTTTGCTTAAAAGGTTGATCCGTCTTTAGTTGAATTCGGTGTACAGCAGCGTTCGTGGTATTAGGCAATTGCTCGAACTTCTGGAGTTCGACACTCAGTAACTCAGACAGACTCTCTTCTTGTTGCCAAGTCAGTGGTTTTCCTCCCAACATGCAAAGACGATCTCTATGCTGCCCTCGAACATTATCCAGTAATGGTACTTCTTTTCCCCGCAGAGTCATCTTGAAGTCGGCGTTAGACAATAAGTCTACTCCTATTACCATGTCTTCAATAAGTTGTCGCATGTACGTCAGTTCACCTTGAATTGCTTGCCCCTCGACGTAGATGGTCAGTCTGTAGTGCTCGCGGCTTGGGACGGGGTCCCCGTTTGCCATATGTGTCGTATGCGTTCGGTATTGGACTGGAACGTTATGTTCTCGCAACAGTTGACGGGTTTTCGTGTTGATAAAGGACTTAGTTGCACCGGTGTCTAATAATGCCTTTATTAATTGTCCGCAGATCTGGACTGGTATGAAACACCTTGGATCGGTCCAAACCTTGCTCCTCTGTGGTTGCTGTATGCCGGTGTGCGGTACAACTTCTTGGTTCGTTCCGCCTAGCTCAACTACGGGATTACGATCGGTCCAGCGCTGGTCTTCCCTAGTATTTGGTACAGTTTCCGAATTCATGACGCGGTTCACTGTTTCTGAGCTTGAAGTGTTAAGCCGAACTTGTCTATTACGTCTTTTGCGTGCGTTTCTGTTCCTACTCTTCATCACGGACGCCCAATGGGGATGGCAAGAGCAATCGTCTGTTAGGCGACCGTCCTCGCCGCAGTACGAACAAAACAAGCGAAAAGGGCGCCGACAGTTGCTCTTCGTATGCCCTCTTTGCCGGCAGTTCCAGCAATGGGTTGCTCGGTCATAAGAATCGGAAAACGGGTTATGTCGGCTAGTACTAGATGGGTTGGACGTGTTGGATCGATTGTTATTAGGCTGATTAAATGATACCCGTGGTGACGGTGGGGGAGGTGAGCGACTACTTTGCGCTGAGTACGATCTATTTAGGTTGGAGACCGGTCGAGGTGAAACCTGGCGAGAGCTACGGTCTTCGTTCTGAATGTACTCGTACTCCTCCGCTAATTTCATGAGCTCATCGAGAGTCTCAAAGTCTCGCCTCCTAATGTACATGTGGTACTCTGGTCGCAAACTGTCGTAGATTCGATCAACGCTGTCGAGAATACTCATACGTGGGTGTCTATGAATGAGATATTGTGTGGCTTGAATGAATTCCTTAGCTTTCTCTCGCGGCCCCTGTTTCCTTCGCATGATCTCGTCTTCCAATTTGAAAACGTAACGGGCTGGAAGGAAATGTGCGAGAAAGTATTCGTGGAAATCTTGCCATGTCTTCATTCTGTCTCGGTTTATTCGGAACCACTCCAAAGCCGTACCTCTTAAAATTTCGGGTAGGGCTTTCAGCATGTCGTCTGGGCGAATATCATAGCATTTAGTCAGTTCTTCAACTCGTTCCATGAACTCTAAGGCGTTGCCAGCCGAGTCAAACTTAAGGCCCCACTTCCTTACCCTATTCATCACTTCAGCGTCGTGGCTGAGTGTGAATTTACTGGCAGATCGATCAGTGATCGGGGTATCAGGTTGTTGGTGAAGCGCGGAGTTCCGGACGGGGAGTGTTCCAGATGGCTTGACATTGCTAAGGTGCTTGTTAGTTGAAGTAGCGGTGTCTGCGGTGTATGGTGGGACTTGGAAAAATATTTCCGAATACCCCGGAGATTTTGGGGGTTCGCCTTTCTGTGGACTTTTTCCAGCAGTGGGTACGATTACCTCTTGCGGTGTTTTGAACTCCCTCTCGGTTACGGCCTTTTCCAAATCCTCACACAAATTTTGCATGGACTTTCTTTGTCTTGCCTCTTTGATAAAAGCGCTAAACCGTGCTCGCAACGTAGAGCCATCGGTTTCAAGCCCTTGTTGTATCATCCGCTCTGTGAGCTCTTACTTACTGAGCAAGTAAATGGCACCAATACTCGCGAAGACGTCAAGTTCCCCTTCGCTGTCTGACATGATGAAACCGGTTTATATGTTAAGAGTGTGTTTTTGAAAGATTTTATTTTCACTGGGTTGGACCTTCTAAAAGTCCCTGCTCGGGCGCCAATTTGTGATGTGCTTTTTGCTTTCCAGCCGAGGTTTTGCTCGTCGGATTGCCGGGGTTCTTATGAAGAAAACACGAAACTTCAATGGGAGAAAGGCCCTTCAAAACCTTAAAATAAAATCTTTATTTTTCAAAACACTCTTAACTATATTTACAAATTATTTTATTCAAATTTATTTAATGATGTGACTCCGTCTGGTTGCTGCAATCTCCCTGGCTTGGAAATCTAGAATTGGCTGGAAACACAGTATTGTAACGGCCCTGGTAACGCGGAGAAAAACAGCTCTAGTGGAATCAGCAGGATTTGTGACTGCCCCTGTCGGCAGATGAAACAGCAGGCCGAAGCTCTGGTGGAATCAGCAGGATTTGTGACTGCCCCTGGCGGCAGGTGAAACAGCAGGCCGAAGCTCTGGTGGAATCAGCAGGATTTGTGACTGCCCCTGGCGGCAGATGAAACAGCAGGCCGAAGCTCTGGTGGAATCAGCAGGATTTGTGACTGCCCCTGGCGGCAGATGAAACAGCAGGCCGAAGCTCTGGTGGAATCAGCAGGATTTGTGACTGCCCCTGGCGGCAGATGAAACAGCAGGCCGAAGCTCTGGTGGAATCAGCAGGATTTGTGACTGCCCCTGGCGGCAGATGAAACAGCAGGCCGAAGCTCTGGTGGAATCAGCAGGATTTGTGACTGCCCCTGGCGGCAGATGAAACAGCAGGCCGAAGCTCTGGTAACTACTCTACTTCGTTGAAATCCCTTACCACTGGTGGGGGGGAAATCCCAACGAAAAAATTATTCGATTTAATAATTACCTCCTGATGGCTGCTCCGGTTCGTGGCTCGATGTCGACTGAGCTTGACTGCTGGATGAGCCGGTATAATATTAATTCCTATGAAACCCCTTACCACTGGTGGGGGGAAGTTTCAAAGATAATTAATTCTATGTCTGCTCCGGTTCACCTCTTAGCGACGACTGAGCTTTATTCGACATAATATATAATATAATATAATATATATATATACCTTGCCGCTGCTGAACGTGATTTGGTATGATTCTTATGTTCCTCATATCATGTTTTCCGGCGTGACTGGGTGTGAGCTGTATGGAAATAAAAAAAATGACTATATGTAATATACCACTCAAGGTGGTAATATGCTAAAGGCATATCACTTTTTCTATTTCCAAACACATTGTCTGTTGGAGGAAATGTTTTTATGTTTAGTAGTTCCACTACCTTCCAGTGCTGTCGGCGGTGGATTGAAAGCATGTAACGCTTCGTTACAAGCTATCGTCTGAAAACAGCAACAGGAGAAGCAACAAAAGTGTACGGAGAAGTTCGTCTTCTGATTCGTTTGGCAGAGCTGGAGTTTACACATGTGTTTCTGGTAGCAGACATATGTGATGAATGCATCATCTGAATTGACTTCATGAAAGAACATGGAGTAATCCTGGATATCGGTAAGCAAGTTCTTAAGTACAAAAATGTAGAGATTCCAATAGTTTATGGTGATGCAAAATCATCAACCCTAAGAACTGTCATCAAAGAAGACATAAGCATGCCTCCTTCTCCAGAAGTTTTCGTTTGGACAAAAATAAAGGGTGATTTGGGTAGTCATCGGTACCTCATGGTGGAACCAGCCACTGAGCAATGTTCCCAAAACATCATCGCAGGAAAAACTCTCGTGGCACCAAAGAACAACATGGTGCATGTACGGATGCTCAACATCAAACCGTACGAAGTTAAGCTCAGGAAAGGAGGAATAGTTGGACAATGTGAATCTGTATCCGCGATAACCAAGATCAACGAAGTGGATACACAGAAGTCTGTGAACTCCGAAAATTTAGAATCTGAAATTCTAAAGTCATCCCATCTTAGTCAACATCAGCTTTATGTCGCTAGAAGCCTTCTTCATGAGTATGCTGATATTTTTTTTTCACCCAGTGGGCAATATGGTCGAACACAATTGTTGCAGCATCGAATCGACACAGGAGATGCAAGACCGATTCGCCAACCAGCAAGACGTCTTCCTTTGGCCAAACAAGCCGAAGTTGAAGAAATGATATCGACCATGAAGAAAGATGGGCTAATCGAAAATTCCAAAAGCCCTTGGGCATCTCTAGTGGTTCTTGTGAAAAAGAAAGATGGAAGCACTCGATTTTGTGTGGACTATAGAAGGCTTCTTTACCCTTAGGCAGGCGATGGAAAAATGTCTAGAATTTAACATCCCAACATACCACCTGTTTATAGACTTTAAGGCCGCCTAAGATAGCATAGCCAGGGTAGAACTTTACAAAGCCATGAGAGAATTCGGCATCCCAAATAAATTGACACGACTATGTAGGTTGACCATGACCAACGTAACAAGCCAAGAAAAAATAGCCGGATTGCTATCCAAACCAATCAACATCTTTAATGGACTCCGACAAGGGGATGGTTTGGCCTGCCTCCTCTTCAACCTGGCGTTGGAGAAAGCAATCCGTGACTCTGGCACGGCAACAAGAGGGACCATCGTCAACAGCTCCAGCCAGATACGCCAGATGCTTACGCAGACGACATCGACATCATCGGAAGAACTGAGCAAGCTGTACATGATTCCTTCATCCAGATCGAGCAGGCGGCACAAAATCTGGGGCTGCACATTAGTGAAGGTAAAACAAAGTACATGGTGGCGTCGAATGCGAGAGGAACAGTTCGTCAAACAATCAAGGTAGCGGAGCACGAATTCTTTAAATACCTTGAGTCAATAGTAGCAGCCGATAACAATATAGAAGAAGAAATACGCGGGCGGCTTCTCAAATCCAACAGAGCCTACTATAGTCTGTCAAAGCTCTTCAAATCCAGAAATCTCACCATAACTTCAAAACTACTGCTGTACAGGACCATGGTCCTGCCAGTACTCACATATGGATCCGAGACTTGGGTGCTTAGCAAAAGGCACTCCGACCTCTTAGCCGCGTTCGAGAGAAAAGTCTTAAGGAGAATTGTTGGCCCCATATGTGAGGAAGGACGATTCCGGAGACCGTACAATCATGAATTGTACGCAATCTACCTTGAAGCAGATATCGTGACAAAAATTAAGCTCGGTAGACTCCGGTGGGCAAGTCACCTAGCTCGCATGAGCGAAGAGGAACCTGCTCGGAAAGTTCTTTGTGGTACATTCTATGGTAGACGACAGCGTGGTAGACCATGCTTGCGCTAGAGAGATGGCGTAGACCAGGACGCCCGGAGCCTTGGGATGCGCAACTGGATGGCGGCGGCTCGAGACCGGGATGGGTGGAGAGACTTGTTGAAGGAGGCCAAGACCGGACCCCGGTTGTCGAGCCGACGATGATGATAGAAGGCTTAACGACGTGACAAAGAAAGACAGCTACCCTCTGCCCAGAATCAGCGATACTTTAGATGCAATGGAAGGAGCCCAATGGTTCTCAGCTTTGAACTTGAAGAGCGGCTATTGGCAAGTATAAATACATCCAGAAGATCAAGAGAAGACGGCTTTCTCCACAGGAAATGGTCTGTGGCAGTTCAAAGTGATGCCGTTAGGACTTTGTAACGCTCCGGCAACATTCGAGCGTTTGATGGAGTGTGTTCTGCATGGACTTACTTGGAAATCTTGCCTAGTCTATTTGGATGATGTCATCGTATATGGCAAAACATTTGACGAGCATTGTGGCAATCTTAAAGCTGTATTCCAGAGACTTCGAGAAGCACACCTAAAGTTGATTCCAGACAAATGTGCTTTTTTTCAAGACCGAAGTTAAATACTTGGGACATAAAATCTCGTCTCAAGGAGTAAAGACCGATCCTGAGAAAGTTGACACCGTCAAGAATTTGCCAACACCACAGGACAAACATCAACTCCGAAGCTTTCTTGGTTTGCATGTTGTTTTTGTCTCCAAGTTATGTGGTATAAATATAATGATTAAATCAAAAGAAAAACACGAATATTTTTATTTTGTTAAAATATTTTAATAACGAATAAATTTCATAACTTTTATAGATATTAATATTAAGGTTTAGCGACGCGTTTCGGAGTGTACCTCCATCTTCGGGCGAATAACTCAATTTGACGTGGGTGTTGAATGTCAAAGCCAATGTGCATTGTAGTGTGATTGCAGAATATGATGTTGTTGTATTTGTTATTAGTTCTGTACTCTTTCTGTTTTAACTTTAATTGCTGTGTCATATAGTGGGTTTGTTTTAAATGTTAATTTATCGTTTAGTAGTTTGTCTTGTTCTAGTTTGCTTGCCTTATATATCTCGTATTCTTCTGTCGCGTCCAATGCAATGTCCATATGCATGGGTAGTAGGTTGGTTTCGAAATCAGTGTAATTGTGATTACATGTAATCAGATGTTGGGCGAATGTGGATTTCGTGTTTACTTTTGGTTTATGCTCTAGAAAACGATCGTAGAAGGTTCTGCCAGTTTGTCCAATGTAAAATTTGTCGCAGTCGTCACATTTTAACTTGTATACACCAGAGCATTTTTTATTTTATTTATTTAATTAATTAATTTTATGCCTATACATTAAGAATGATAATTCTTATAATTTTGCATAAGGCTGAATATAAGTATAATTTTTATAATGAAGAAAACTATTCGATATAAGATTTTGGCACAATATTCTTAAAGACAAGGATTGAGATAAGAAAAATTGAGTAAGAAAAATGAAGGTTCGAGAAAGTTCTGGGGACATTCCAAAGCGAAAGGAAATGCATACACCAACCTTTGATGGAAAAACTTCTTGGCCGATCTACAAGAAGAAGTTTGAGGCAAGCGCAGCAACAAATGGCTGCGATGACGAAGACAAATATATAGCTCTGACGCTTGCCCTTAGAGGACCTGCTGCTGAACTATTGCAAACCATACCAGCAGACAAGAACGGCAACTTCAGTGCTCTTGTTCAGGCTATCGACAAACGTTTTGGAGATGGCCATACGCAAGAAGTCTTTCGCGTCCAACTCAATACCAGAGTACAGAAAAGAGGGAAAAGCCTGCAGCAACTTCAAGCAGACATCGAACGGTTGACTCATTTGGCATACCCAACTGCATGAGACGAAATTATAAGTCAGTTTGCAACAGAAGCCTTTGTCCGTGCTGTATCCGACATCAACCTACAGCGAGCAATTTGAACTGCTGGAAAACGGACGCTTCCTGAGGCAATAGCTTTCGCTTTGACCAGTGCCAGTGCAGACTACCACTGAGAATAGCTGCATGTCAACATTGTGGAAGCAGAAATAATACTCCAGAACAAAGAAGCAATAACACCAACACTCCTGCTCGACTTGTTTCCCAGTTGGCAAACGAGTAAGAACCAACTTCGAGGGGCAGAAGCTGGTTTCTATTATCGATGGCCCCAGAACCACAATCCAAGTCTCGCAGACTAAACGAGACAACAAAAGTCTGACAGTGGGGGCAACCTTAAACAACAAGAAACACGTGGCTACAATTGAGACCGGTGCCACAGCCTCCATTCTACGAACGGACTTGGTCAAGATGACATGGTTACATAACACCAATAGCTATCGTCTGAAAACAGCAACAGGAGAAGCAACAAAAGTGTACGGAGAAGTTCGTCTTCTGATTCGTTTGGCAGAGCTGGAGTTTACACATGTGTTTCTGGTAGCAGACATATGTGATGAATGCATCATCTGAATTGACTTCATGAAAGAACATGGAGTAATCCTGGATATCGGTAAGCAAGTTCTTAAGTACAAAAATGTAGAGATTCCAATAGTTTATGGTGATGCAAAATCATCAACCCTAAGAACTGTCATCAAAGAAGACATAAGCTTGCCTCCTTCTCCAGAAGTTTTCGTTTGGACAAAAATAAAGGGTGATTTGGGTAGTCATCGGTACCTCATGGTGGAACCAGCCACTGAGCAATGTTCCCAAAACATCATCGCAGGGAAAACTCTCGTGGCACCAAAGAACAACATGGTGCCTGTACGGATACTCAACATCAAACCGTACGAAGTTAAGCTCAGGAAAGGAGAAATAGTTGGACAATGTGAATCTATATCCGCGATAACCAAGATCAACGAAGTGGATACACGGAAGTCTGTGAACTCCGAAAATTTAGAATCCGAAATTCTAAAGTCATCCCATCTTAGTCAACATCAGCTTTATGTCGCTAGAAGCCTTCTTCATGAGTATGCTGATATTTTCTCTTCACCCAGTGGGCAATATGGTCGAACACAATTGTTGCAGCATCGAATCGACACAGGAGATGCAAGACCGATTCGCCAACCAGCAAGACGTCTTCCTTTGGCCAAACAAGCCGAAGTTGAAGAAATGATATCGACCATGAAGAAAGATGGGCTAATCGAAAATTCCAAAAGCCCTTGGGCATCTCTAGTGGTTCTTGTGAAAAAGAAAGATGGAAGCACTCGATTTTGTGTGGACTATAGAAGGCTTCTTTACCCTTAGGCAGGCGATGGAAAAATGTCTAGAATTTAACATCCCAACATACCACCTGTTTATAGACTTTAAGGCCGCCTAAGATAGCATAGCCAGGGTAGAACTTTACAAAGCCATGAGAGAATTCGGCATCCCAAATAAATTGACACGACTATGCAGGTTGACCATGACCAACGTAACAAGCCAAGTAAAAATAGCCGGATTGCTATCCAAACCAATCATCTTTAATGGACTCCGACAAGGGGATGGTTTGGCCTGCCTCCTCTTCAACCTGGCGTTGGAGAAAGCAATCCGTGACTCTGGCACGGCAACAAGAGGGACCATCGTCAACAGGTCCAGCCAGATACGCCAGATGCTTACGCAGACGACATCGACATCATCGGAAGAACTGAGCAAGCTGTACATGATTCCTTCATCCAGATCGAGCAGGCGGCACAAAATCTGGGGCTGCACATTAGTGAAGGTAAAACAAAGTACATGGTGGCGTCGAATGCGAGAGGAACAGTTCGTCAAACAATCAAGGTAGCGGAGCACGAATTCTTTAAATACCTTGAGTCAATAGTAGCAGCCGATAACAATATAGAAGAAGAAATACGCGGGCGGCTTCTCAAATCCAACAGAGCCTACTATAGTCTGTCAAAGCTCTTCAAATCCAGAAATCTCACCATAACTTCAAAACTACTGCTGTACAGGACAATGGTCCTGCCAGTACTCACATATGGATCCGAGACTTGGGTGCTTAGCAAAAGGCACTCCGACCTCTTAGCCGCGTTCGAGAGAAAAGTCTTAAGGAGAATTGTTGGCCCCATATGTGAGGAAGGACGATTCCGGAGACCGTACAATCATGAATTGTACGCAATCTAACTTGAAGCAGATATCGTGACAAAAATTAAGCTCGGTAGACTCCGGTGGGCAAGTCACCTAGCTCGCATGAGCGAAGAGGAACCTGCTCGGAAAGTTCTTTGTGGTACATTCTATGGTAGACGACAGCGTGGTAGACCATGCTTGCGCTAGAGAGATGGCGTAGACCAGGACGCCCGGAGCCTTGGGATGCGCAACTGGATGGCGGCGGCTCGGGACCGGGATGGGTGGAGAGACTTGTTGAAGGAGGCCAAGACCGGACCCCGGTTGTCGAGCCGACGATGATGATAGAAGGCTTAACGACGTGACAAAGAAAGACAGCTACCCTCTGCCCAGAATCAGCGATACTTTAGATGCAATGGAAGGAGCCCAATGGTTCTCAGCTTTGAACTTGAAGAGCGGCTATTGGCAAGTATAAATACATCCAGAAGATCAAGAGAAGACGGCTTTCTCCACAGGAAATGGTCTGTGGCAGTTCAAAGTGATGCCGTTAGGACTTTGTAACGCTCCGGCAACATTCGAGCGTTTGATGGAGTGTGTTCTGCATGGACTTACTTGGAAATCTTGCCTAGTCTATTTGGATGATGTCATCGTATATGGCAAAACATTTGACGAGCATTGTGGCAATCTTAAAGCTGTATTCCAGAGACTTCGAGAAGCACACCTAAAGTTGAATCCAGACAAATATGCTTTTTTTCAAGACCGAAGTTAAATACTTGGGACATAAAATCTCGTCTCAAGGAGTAAAGACCGATCCTGAGAAAGTTGACACCGTCAAGAATTTGCCAACACCACAGGACAAACATCAACTCCGAAGCTTTCTTGGTTTGCATGTTGTTTTTGTCTCCAAGTTATGTGGTATAAATATAATGATTAAATCAAAAGAAAAACACGAATATTTTTATTTTGTTAAAATATTTTAATAACGAATAAATTTCATAACTTTTATAGATATTAATATTAAGGTTTAGCGACGCGTTTCGGAGTGTACCTCCATCTTCGGGCGAATAACTCAATTTGACGTGGGTGTTGAATGTCAAAGCCAATGTGTATTGTAGTGTGATTGCAGAATATGATGTTGTTGTATTTGTTATTAGTTCTGTACTCTTTCTGTTTTAACTTTAATTGCTGTGTCATATATTGGGTTTGTTTTAAATGTTAATTTATCGTTTAGTAGTTTGTCTTGTTCTAGTTTGCTTGCCTTATATATCTCGTATTCTTCTGTCGCGTCCAATGCAATGTCCATATGCATGGGTAGTAGGTTGGTTTCGAAATCAGTGTAATTTTGATTACATGTAAACTTCCCCTTTTTACTATTCTTACCATATTTCCTCCTCAGCTCATTTTGTTGTTCACTGTCCTACTTCGTCACCTTCAGCATCCCCTGAAAAGAAAGAACTTAAAAAGCCATCAAGCTATACGCTTGAAGAAAAGACGAAATTTCATCCGGATTGGTGCGATTTACAATCATAGCTTTTATTAAATTTTATAAACAAGGAAAACGTAAACATAAGTAGTGAACCAATATATCTAAAAAAAAAGAGGTATCAATACAAAGATATGCGAAGGTACTTGGTGTGAATGCAAACCTAGATGGAAAATAAACTTAGATCCTAGAAAATATAATGTAAATATATAAAGGTATAAATTATCGATTACAAAAAGAATGACAAAAACTTTAAACTTTAGCAATTATGAATTTTGCGTTAACTGGACCTTTATGGAAGCGGCATTTACTCAGCTTCCACCTTTCCTTGCTCTCAAAACTTTAATCGAGCAGAACGAACTTTTTCTTAGAGATCAGATTTTCCTACCTGGATTGAGCTCAATGGGGGTAGTACAATCTGTGCACTATTATTATATAAATTACTTCAGAATTTCTTATATCGAGTGGAAACTAAATGAACACCACCGGATCAAAAAACCACTTATCTTAATAAAGAAAAACGAATTCCTATTTGCTCTGATTTTAACAATGAAATGAAGTAACTCAAAGAATTTGTACAGCAAAAAAAATTTAGTGACAATAATATGAACGTACAAAAAAAATTAATGAATACTTTATCGCACCAAATACAACAAAAAAAAAATAAACAAAAATCCAAAAAATCCAAAAAAAATCCAATCTCCAGCAATAGTAATCGTACTCCAATAATGACGTAAGTATATATTACATAGGTATAAGTATGACTATCGACGTAATACACGTATGTATATATATATATATATTTTTTTTTTTTTTTTTTTTTTAACGACACTCAGGTGACAATGCATGCATACGCATACATGTATATAAGTATATTTATACTAAGTACGGAGGCTGGTGCTTCTTAATTCCACTATCAATTACGAAATTTAAAACTAAATTTTTATGTATTTACTTAATTACTAAAGTAAATTTAAAAATTTGCCGCCTTGGACTGGATAAGAAGCCCGCAGTGTGACGACACTTATGAGGATTTGAAGGTCACCTCGTGCGATGATGAAGAATGAAGTTCCTCGTATGTTAGAAAAAGGGGGGGCGGCGATCACGACCTATAATTGGTTGTCAATGATCGCCAAACCGCATGAAATCCACTTAGTGTATTATAAAAGTATTTAAATTCTTGATGTACAACTTTTACATACAGAGTTAAATTTTTCCCATAAGTAGGTACATTTATGTAGGTGGGTTGGTTGTGTCTTGTGTCGGAATTATTATTTCTCTAATTTTTTTTTTGATTTTATTCTTTGCATGGCACAGAACTTAGAACTATCACTTTTTAAATTAAATTTTAAACTTGGCCGCCCAATGCGTTTGGCGGTTTCACAGTCTATGTTCCCTTTTTGGTGCTTTAACCAAACTCCAATTCATATTGTTCCTCTAATCCGTTCAACGGCTTAATCGTTTGATTCCTACCGCCAATCAAATTATCCATACCATACATTTGAAAATTTACCCCCCTCATCAACACAATTAGGAAAAGTAATTTTCGTGCGTGTAAATGTGAGTTCAATCAAATTTTAGTACTTGCTTCAGTGACATCTAGCCTTGAAAACAGGAATCATTTCTTGCGGCGGCCATCATTCTTTTATTTCGCGAAAGGAGAGTGACTATATAAAAAAAATCAAGACAGAAAGTGAACTACAAATAAAAAAAAAACAAAGCAACACAAACAAACTACCTAAGTATGGCGGCCTATTTGGGTAAGCCAAAAATAAATTAAAACAAAAAAAAGACATAAATCATAAGAAGAAAAATCATTAAAGGATTCATAGTAAGTAAATTAGATATATAAAATCGTTGGAAACATCTAATGAATATAAATATAGTTTCTTTTCCCTAGCAAAAGGTATTTGCGTTGGCCTGTGCAATCTCTGACGGCGGCAGCAATAGCAACAAATACAACAAAAACAAGAGGGTGAGAAAAAAAAATCAATGTGAATATTATTTATTATTTTTGGTTTATTCGTTTATTATTCATTATCATTACTACAGGTTAAATCAACTAAACAATAGCTCAACAGCAGGGATGCAGATACACAACGGAGACATCGTTCCAATGGTAAGTACGTAGGAGTACCAAATTGGGATTACCTACTAACCTCCTTCTTTCCTTACAGGTGTCCACAACAAAACACTGAACACGGAGGAGGACCTTTGATGACGAGGACAGTGGAAAGGACACAATTGGATATACCTGGTGAGTTAATCCCAATTCTGAGTGATATTAGGGTATTCGGCAAAATTTTTCCAATATTATTATTGTTTACCATATCTCTCTTTATGTAAATTTTATATTACGAAAAGGTATTCACATATATGTGTTTAGGTATGCTTGGGCAAATAGGTACTTCGTAGGGGTTGTTGTTAGATGGATAGAATTAGTGATTATTTCTAATATATAAAAAGCAAATTCGATTTATTTTAGATACATATTAATTTGTATATGGGCGGTGTTTATACCTACATAAGTATGTACTGATTTTAAACGTGGAGAAGAACCCTCACAAGCCGGGCTACGATTAAATGAGTTTGCTTTTTTGATTACGATTTAGATTTATTTTTAATCTTACTTGACTGTTCTACAGTCAAGTCACATGAATTAGGTATACTTAATTGAGAATGGTAAGGAATGAAGATAGTTTTCTTTACAGTTTTTTCCTTTTTTTTTTGGATTATCATACGTACAAGCTTCGGTGTAATCATGCTCAATACGTTAAATATGAATAACTTGAATGAAGCAAGTTAATAATAATAGAGTGGATTAAAATGAATTAAAAACAAAGATAAATAAATAATGAACAAATAAATAAACTGAATACATAATTAAATAAATAAGTGAATTCATATTAATGAAATTTTATCAAACAAAAAAAATAAACGATTAAATGAGCGGTAAATACAAATAAACGTTTAAGTAAATAAATAAAAAAAGGAAAACAAATAAATTAACACCTAAAGAGGGTAAAGTCTTTAATAAATTAACAACTAAATTTAATAAATAAATAAATAAATTAACAAATAAATAAATAATTTAATAAATAAATAAATAAATTAACAAATAAATAAATAATTTAATAAATAAATAAATAAATTAACAAATAAATAAATAATTTAATAAATAAATAAATAAATAAATTAACTAATAAATAAATAAATTAACAAAAAAAAATGAATAAATTAACAAATAAATAAATAAATTAACGAAAAAAAATAATAATTAAATAAATAAATAAATTTATTAACAACTAAATTAATAAATAAGAAAATAAATAAATAAATAAATTTGATCATAACTAAACCTAATATTGCAAACTTAAATAAATATAAATAAATAACTAAAATATCACAGTGCTGGATTTATTTCATTGTTTCAATGAAAACTTGAAACAAAAAAAAATATCACAGGTCAGAAGGACTTCACTGATTTAATAAATAATCAATAAATTAATGAAATAATATAGATAACATAATGATAAATAAACATGGAACAAACAAAAAAAAAATTCAACAAGCTATAGATATAAAGAAATTAAATAAATAAATAGTTTACGATAAAGATAGTAATACGAATTTAAATAATTTACAATTATACATAGAATATTTGAATAACAAGATGTTGCCATAACAATAAACATAAATACAGATAAATTTTAACTAGTTTCATTGTTTAATGTCTTTAGCATGATAGACACCAATGGTTTTTCCGGATAAGTTTTCCAATTCGTACAGGTTTTTGCCTACAGATTTGACAACTCGACATTTGACAAATTTGGGACATAATTTGGCACTGAGGTATTTCGAACTATCACTAAGGATAAAATTCCTTCGGAATACCTCTTGCCCAGGTAGAAAACGTATGTTTCGAACACGGGTATTATACTTTTAGGCGCTTTTTTCGCTAGCTTTAGTTATGCTGTCTCTGATTTTATTTCGCATGCACTGCAGTCGCGTGTGTCGAGAGAGGGTCGTAATTTCGCCATCCTCTAAGGAATTAAGTTTTTGTGCTAGCTCATAACAACTTCCGTGAGTCATCATATTTAAGCCGAAAAGGGCGAAATATGGTGACACGCCAGTTGAAGTGTGAACTGCACTTCTAAGTGCACAAGCTATATCACTCAAATGGAGGTCCCAATCTCGCTGGTCTTCTTTGATATAGGAACGAATCGCGGCCAAAAGGGTACGGTTCACTCTTTCTGACGCTTTTGACTGAGGCGAGTAATTTGCAGTTTTGAAATGTCGTATTCCGTATGTTTTAATAAAGCTTTGAAAATCTTTCGATACAAATTGTTTTCCATTATCGGAGTGCAATATTTGGGGCACTCCGAACATATTGAAAATATTTTCTAGAAGATATTTAATTATACTCGAGGTATTCGCATTTCTCAAAGATTTCAAAAAGACAAATTTTGACAAGTGATCGAGGACAACAAAAACATAACTATTACCAGACTTAGAACGCGGATATGGACCTAAAAAGTCAACATACAATTTTTGGAAGGGACGTTCAACGCTATATCCACTTGACATGGGAGGACGTAAGACTTGGTTTGACGATTTGCACTGAATACAAGTATCACATTTTGAAATATACTCGCGTATTTGAACTGTCATATTCGGCCAGTAAAAGTATTGGTGAATTCTTTGTAACGTTTTACCTACTCCTCCGTGAGCAACCTGTGGAGGATTATGGGCACGATCAATGATTTCGTTTGTGAGGCCAGAAGGAATCCATAATCTCCAAGAGTGTTCAACAGCAATAAAATCGTCATTTTGTGCTGGAAAAGACCGTTTATACAAAAAATTTTCTTCGACTTTTAGATCGGGCAATCGGTCGTTATTCTCTTTTACAGTTTTGATTAAGTTCAAATATTCTTCGGAAGCGAACTCCTCTGAGTCCAGATCTATTAATGGAGCTATATTTTCAAGGTCGATGCTTTCTACTTCCATGAACACTAGACAATGCATCAGGAACAATATTTAAGCTACCTTTTCAATGTTCGATATCGAAGGAAAATGCTTGGAGTTGTAAACTCCATCGCGCAAGCCTTCCGCTCAAGTCTTTAAGACTCATCAGCCATTTTAGACTGGAATGGTCAGTAATAACAGTAAACACCATTCCTTCAACGTAAGGTCTAAATCTTTGTACTGCCAACACTGCTGCCAGGCACTCTTTTTCCGTGACGCTATAGTTTTTTTGGCATTTATTCAATTTTTGGGAAAAGAATGAGAGTGGTGTTTCTTCCTCAGCGTCATTTTTTTGATAAAGCACCGCCCCTACACCTGTATCAGATGCATCGCATTGGATATAAAATCGCTTGTCGAAATTCGGATGCGTTAACGCCGGGGCACTCGCCAAGGCCTTCTTCAACTTTCCAAATGCCTCCAGAGCTTCTTCCGTCATTTTAAATTTTAACTTGCTCTTTTTCAGGGTATCTGTGATTGGAGCCGTCAGTGTCGAAAATTCGCGTATGAACCTCCGGTACCACCTTGCCAGACCCAGCAGCCTGCGAACCTGTTTTGCTGTTTTCGGAACTGGAAAATTTTCGATCGCCTCAACTTTAGCGGGATCCGTCTTGATATTCCCACCACCAACGACGAAGCCCAAGTACTTCAATTTTTTGAAACAGAATTTAGACTTCGTTACGTTGATGGTGAGGCCAGCTTTGTTCAGGTGCGCAGCAACCTCGTCCAACAGAGCGATATGTGTCTCAAAATCCGGAGCGATGACGAGCAGATCATCAAGGTACACGAAAACACGGTCCCGTAACCTTGAGGGAATGACCTTGCCCATTAACTGGCAAAGCCTCTGGGCTGCATTACACAGTCCAAAAGGCATGACTGTGAAATGGTACAAGGGCCGTCCCGGTATTGTGAAGGCTGTCTTCTGCCTGCTTTGCTCATCCAGCGGAATTTGCCAGAAGGCGTCTTTGAGATCGATACTACTTATAAAAATAGTATCACGAAGACGACTAAAGATGCCTTCGAGATTTGGGAGAGGATAGGCATTTTTCTTCGTGAGGGAGTTCAGCTTACGCGAGTCCAGACACAGACGATTTTTGCCGGGTTTCTGTATCAGGACCACTGGCGAACTCCACGGGCTTTCGCTCTCTTCAATAACTCCAAGGCCCAACATTCGATCTATCTCGGCATACATTAGAGCTTGTATCGCTAGAGAGACGGGATAATGACGTTGTTTCACTGGAACCGCATCTCCGGTTTCGATGACATGCTCGACAAGCGTCGTTTTTCCGAGTCCATACTTGGTATAACACCGGAACTTTCGTCTGACAGCGTCCAATCGCGTCTGTTGCTCTGGAGACAATTGGTGAGTATCTGATGTATCTTTCACATCCGTAATCGATATTTCACTAATAATTCCAGGTGCAAGGTTGAATGCTCTCCAGAAATCGACGCCGGGATAAAGTTCCTGATCAAGATTTGGCACCAGGTAAAAAGTAAGCCTTTTTTTCATGTTTTTATATTGTACTTCTATGTTAATTTTTCCGATAATTGCTTGACATTTCCCATCTGCCGTCTTTACGTTAGAAGAAAAGGGAGAAATTTGAACATTAAGTTCACTTAATAAGTCTCTACATCCTTTTCCAAGTATGCTCACGCTTGCGCCACTATCGAGCAAGCCTAGCATTTCTTTATCTCCTAATTTTATTTTGGCATATGGCCTAGGATCTCCAGATACATCTATTATCGTCGATAATAGGTTGCATCTAATTTGTTTTCTTATTTTAAATCTATCTCTAGCTTTAAGGATTTTTTTGCTAATAGCTGCATTGAAAATTCTCTCCCTTGCCTTATTATATTCGTTTAATCTAACATGTAAAGGTTTTATAATACTAAACTTTCTGTTAATTGGGTTTTCTTTTATTTCTACATTTTCTCTTTTCAATATCTTTATTTTGTTTTCTCCACTTCCAAACAAATTTTGTTTCAAACTAGGTTCTACTGTTTTAATGACTCGGGGAATAGTGTCGAACGCGACTCCACCGTTGAAATCGCGCTCTTCTTCCTGTTTTCCGGTTTACACTTCGGGCAATTAGAAACAATTACGTTTCCTTCTCCGCAACGGAAACAAAAAAGATTTTGTTTGGGAGATGGGCACTCCCAATATAAATGTCCATCAATTTTACAGTTCCAGCAATTAAGGATTTTATTTGCTGGTTTTGGTCTGTTGTTATTGATGTACTGCATTGCTGCAACTTGGTCTTCGTAACAATTCGTATCCTCTTCATAATATTGAATTTCATTATTAATTAATTTTGCAGGCTGTCTATACTGTCTGCCTTGGTTATACGTTTCTTTAGACGGGAATGCATTTTCGGCTTCTTTGCAAGCAAAGCGCAGCTGGTCTAAAGAAAATATCGCCAACGGGTAAACTAACTTGCCAATTCTGTCGTTTAAATTTCGTTTTAACATTTTTATGAGTTCGAACTCGGGTATCGGGGATTTTAATTGCGATTTAATTTTTGTTATATCTGCGAAGAAATTCTCGCAAGACTCAAATGCACCTTGCTTTCGGTCAGCTAATTCTCGCATTATTTCATAGTCAGATTTGCAGTTTCTGAAATGAAGCAATAATGCATCACGCAACGTAGGCCAATCGGGCCGGAAGTTAGAGCGTTGGAACTCCCAATACCAGTCTTGTGCCGTTCCTGAGAGAGTAAGGTGAAACTGTTTCAAGATCTCAGGCCAAGGGCACTGATACTGATCTTGGAGAGTTTCCAAACGGTGGATAAAATTTTCGGCGGTTAAGTTCTCAGGCTTACCATCAAACTTTAAACTCCATCTGTCCAACTTTATCACCTCACGAGTACCTCTACGTAAATTTGAACTCCATTCATAAGGTGGATTTGGTGGACTTTGATGGTAACTATTTGAGTATCGGAAATCAGGTAGTTGATGTGGAAGTTGATACTGTGGTTGTGAACCAGAGTTATCAAGATCATTATGGATTTGAATTGGTCTGAAACTATTTAAGGGTTGAGTTGGTTGATAGGATTGTTTGGGTTGAAGATTTTTAACGGGAGGTTGAAACGAATGCTGCTGTGGGTAAGGATATTGTGGATAGGGTTGTTGTTGCTGTAGGTTAGAAGTCTTTATTTGGTTTTGTTGTTGGTTAGGTAATTGTAAATGCTGTTGTTGTTGTTGATTAGGACATTGTAATTGCAGTTGTTGGTTAGAAAATGGTAGTTGCTGTTGTTGTTGTTGCACTTGTTTTGGCGGCTGTTGTTTTGGATGCCTTTGAGGCAAAGGTTTTCGGAAAGAAGCCGTATTCTCGGGTGGTTTCGGAATAGGGTCTTCTTGTCTTATCAGTGGGCGAGTCGTCGAATTGATTTCGCCTAAGAATTCAATGAAATTATCTTTCATTATTTTCTTAACACTTTCAGAAATTTCAGATTTCATAGACTCGGCGTATGACGAAAACGCGTTAACAATCGCTAAGATCACGTAAGCTTTTATGTCATTTGGTACTGATTCTCTGTTATTGGTGTTTCTATCTGTTATATTCCTGTTTTCAAAAACTTCTTGATTACGAACAGTAAGAATACTATTGTTAAGGTCGTTAGAAGCTGCGCCTAAATTACTAAGGCTACTGAAAGAAGGAGCAGTTATAGAAGTAGTGGAATAATTTGAGTGTTCACCACCCATCGAAACATTTAACAAAGGCATTTGTTCTTGATTAAGGATTTGAATAGGTGTGTGACGAACACGAGATCCCTGTTCAGTATTGAAATTAATCATGTTTTCTATTGGTGATTTTGGCTTTGCCAACAACAACGCCTCTTCTTGAACAGGATTTTCAGGCAAATTCCCCTCTGCAGGCCGTGATAAATTTGATTGGCTGTCGGATTGTGGAACAGGATTAGTAGAAACTGATTGGTTATTTTCTGTTTCAACGTTTGGTTGAGATGGAGAATTTCGGACTATAGGGCTTAAGCTGTATAGCAAACGATCTTGCTCGCTAGGATTTAATCTATTTGACGATCTAGTGCCTTTATTTTTTATAGCCCCAGTTTTTTTACTTGTAGGGTTGTCATCTCTTTCGATAACCATTTTCGTAAATTTTGTATTGTTTTAAAAAAAGGTGTTTGAAAATTTAAGAAAAATAAGAAATAGTAATAAGTTTTTAAATAATAGATATAAGCGTATATTAATTATTCGAAATCATTTAAGATTTGTATATATATATATGTATTTCTTTGTAAACCAACAATTTTGAGAACTATAAATGATTTTTTTTTTATTGAGAAAAAAAAAACTTTTTACCAAAAAAAAAGTAACTTGTACCAAAAACCCAAAAAAAAATTGAATTGAATTATATTATAGTATAATATATAATATAAATATTATAAGTATACTTTTATATGCATATATATGTAGTGAATTTATTAGTTGTTAGAGGCTATGATCAGCTTATTTTTTTTTAATAAATTTGAACTTTTTCAGAAATGAATTAATTTTGTTTTATTAAGGTTTTGCGAGGTTTTCTGCATATATCATTGCGGGGATGCTTCAGGCAACTTAACGGCGAACTTATTTTTGACGAAGTATGAGCTGAGCTGAAAATGGTTTTGAAATTTGAGCTAAATTAGAGTTTCGGACGGACAAATTTTTGGTTTTTCCCTCTTAATGGTAAATAGGTACACGTAATTTTAACGAAGGACAAAACTCGTTGCTATCTGATTACTTCCGCAATTCTAGACAAGCCCGAGACTTTTGCTAGAAGACATGAAGTCAGATAAGCAACACATGAAATAGATAGAAAATGAATGGAAAAGGAGATTGTGCAGCAGTTGTAATATTACATCATCCAACTGGCCACATTTCCTTGTAGTTAAACGAGACAAAAGAGTGAAAATTGAAAAAGAAGAAAGACAGAAAAGTAAAATTTATAACAAATAGGGAATGGGTATAGACAAAACGAAACACGGTTAAATTATAGTCGCCATCACCATATCTTGTTCTCTCGTCGCAAATGAAAAGGTATGTTTGAAACTTTCCTCAATCATGACATACGAGTTGCCGATAGTGATGACAAAAATAATTTGGAGGTAAATGAAATTCGGTAGAAGGTAAACAAAAACAAAGACTAACGTTGTGGGCGCCATTTGTAATAGGCTTGGTGAGATTTACTTGAGATTTCGAAAAATGATTGTTGAGTGCTATGAGCGTGGCATGCTTGTCGGTACTCGGCTAGAGCTCGCCGGAATTGGGTGGGAACTTGCTCATGCAGCCCAAACTCGCCTATCACGTAAACATGAATCATGCCAAAAAAAAAATAACCGATCAAAAAAAATGGTTAGGAATATATAAAGCGGACAGACGTTACCATTAGAGGGCGCTGTGATGTTTTCAGCGTTGGTCTTACCCACCCTACCTTGGAAGTTATCGACCAAAAATTTAACTTCCCCTTTTTACTATTCTTACCATTTTTCCTCCTCAGCTCATTTTGTTGTTCACTGTCCTACTTCGTCACCTTCAGCATCCCCTGAAAAGAAAGAACTTAAAAAGCCATCAAGCTATACGCTTGAAGAAAAGACGAAATTTCATCCGGATTGGTGCGATTTACAATCATAGCTTTTATTAAATTTTATAAACAAGGAAAACGTAAACATAAGTAGTGAACCAATATATCTAAAAAAAAAGAGGTATCAATACAAAGATATGCGAAGGTACTTGGTGTGAATGCAAACCTAGATGGAAAATAAACTTAGATCCTAGAAAATATAATGTAAATATATAAAGGTATAAATTATCGATTACAAAAAGAATGACAAAAACTTTAAACTTTAGCAATTATGAATTTTGCGTTAACTGGACCTTTATGGAAGCGGCATTTACTCAGCTTCCACCTTTCCTTGCTCTCAAAACTTTAATCGAGCAGAACGAACTTTTTCTTAGAGATCAGATTTTCCTACCTGGATTGAGCTCAATGGGGGTAGTACAATCTGTGCACTATTATTATATAAATTACTTCAGAATTTCTTATATCGAGTGGAAACTAAATGAACACCACCGGATCAAAAGACCACTTATCTTAATAAAGAAAAACGAATTCCTATTTGCTCTGATTTTAACAATGAAATGAAGTAACTCAAAGAATTTGTACAGCAAAAAAAAATTTAGTGACAATAATATGAACGTACAAAAAAAAAATTAATGAATACTTTATCGCACCAAATACAACAAAAAAAATAAACAAAAATCCAAAAAATCCAAAAAAAATCCAATCTCCAGCAATAGTAATCGTACTCCAATAATGACGTAAGTATATATTACTTAGGTATAAGTATGACTGTCGACGTAATACACGTATGTATATATATATATATATTTTTTTTTTTTTTTTAACGACACTCAGGTGACAATGCATGCATACGCATATTAAAACTAAATTTTTATATATTTACTTAATTACTAAAGTAAATTTAAAAATTTGCCGCCTTGGACTGGATAAGAAGCCCGCAGTGTGACGACACTTATGAGGATTTGAAGGTCACCTCGTGCGATGATGAAGAATGAGGTTCCTCGTATGTTAGAAAAAGGGGGGGCGGCGATCACGATCTATAATTGGTTGTCAATGATCGCCAAACCGCATGAAATCCACTTAGTGTATTATAAAAGTATTTAAATTCTTGATGTACAACTTTTACATACAGACTTAAATTTTTCCCATAAGTAGGTACATTTATGTAGGTGGGTTGGTTGTGTCTTGTGTCGGAATTATTATTTCTCTAATTTTTTTTTTGATTTTATTCTTTGCATGGCACAGAACTTAGAACTATCACTTTTTAAATTAAATTTTAAACTTGGCCGCCCAATGCGTTTGGCGGTTTCACAGTCTATGTTCCCTTTTTGGTGCTTTAACCAAACTCCAATTCATATTGTTCCTCTAATCCGTTCAACGGCTTAATCGTTTGATTCCTACCGCCAATCAAATTATCCATACCATACATTTGAAAATTTACCCCCCTCATCAACACAATTAGGAAAAGTAATTTTCGTGCGTGTAAATGTGAGTTCAATCAAATTTTAGTACTTGCTTCAGTGACATCTAGCCTTGAAAACAGGAATCATTTCTTGCGGCGGCCATCATTCTTTTATTTCGCGAAAGGAGAGTGACTATATAAAAAAAATCAAGACAGAAAGTGAACTACAAATAAAAAAAAAACAAAGCAACACAAACAAACTACCTAAGTATGGCGGCCTATTTGGGTAAGCCAAAAATAAATTAAAAAAAAAAAAGACATAAATCATAAGAAGAAAAATCATTAAAGGATTCATAGTAAGTAAATTAGATATATAAAATCGTTGGAAACATCTAATGAATATAAATATAGTTTCTTTTCCCTAGCAAAAGGTATTTGCGTTGGCCTGTGCAATCTCTGACGGCGGCAGCAATAGCAACAAATACAACAAAAACAAGAGGGTGAGAAAAAAAAATCAATGTGAATATTATTTATTATTTTTGGTTTATTCGTTTATTATTCATTATCATTACTACAGGTTAAATCAACTAAACAATAGCTCAACAGCAGGGATGCAGATACACAACGGAGACATCGTTCCAATGGTAAGTACGTAGGAGTACCAAATTGGGATTACCTACTAACCTCCTTCTTTCCTTACAGGTGTCCACAACAAAACTGTATCCTATTAAATAAACTACAGGGTTGTTTCGATTGAATAACATTGAACAGCAAAACGAGAGTACGAAAGCGCAAAAACTGATCAAAGGATAATTTGTAAACCTGGATCGAGTAACTAAAAACGTGGTCGAATCTGCGTAGCCCAAAAATATAACGAACGACGTTGTTGAAAGCAACATTTAATCTTCGCCTGGTTATTGAATCACAGTTACAGAATATTTCACAACCAAATGTGAGTATAGGTAAAACCAGCGTCTTAGCCAATAATAAACGTGTTTTTAAAGGGGTATAACATTGGGTAGGCCAGAGCGTACGTAAAACACCATACATTTTTCCAACGTTGGCGTTGATGTGTGTATCCCAGGATAATCTGTTGTTGAACAGCAGGCCAAGATTACGAGCGTTTGGTGCATAGGTGAGTGGTAAATCATTGAGATAAAGGTTAGGAAAATAATCTAAGCTAAAGGCATTCTTAGCTTTTATAAGGCATTTGGATTTCAAGGGATTGAGATGTAGACCATTACGTTTTGACCAGTTCGAAATCTCTTCGAGGTCTTTGTTAATCATGTATGCGCAGTCCTCGATCAGGCCTAGAGAACAACTTTTATGGAGTTCAACATCATCGGCGTACATTTGAATAGAAGATCTAGTCACTATGTCAGGTAGTTCGTTTATATTTATATAATGAGAAAAGTAAAGGTCCTAAAATCGAGCCTTGGGGTGCACCTCTTGAAATTGGCAGAAAGCAAGATGTTTGATTGCCAACACTCACACATTGCTTTCGGTCATGGAGATATGATGAAATCAGATTTACTGCAGTAGGTTATAGACCATATATATTTGCAAGTTTATAACACAAATTGTCATAATCAACGGTATCAAACGCTTTGGAAAAGTCAAGTAGAACCATAAAGGTAACTTGATCATCATCAATAGCTCGTCTGACGTCTTCAACAATGTTTGTAACAGCAGTGGTGCAGCTGTGCTTCTGACGGAAGCCAAATTGATTATTTGACAGGATTTTTTGGGAAATTAAGTGAACATTTATTTGTTTTTGTATTACTCTTTCGAAAACCTTAGATAGAAATGGAAGCACTGAGATAGGTCTAAGCTCACTGTTACTACCACTTTTAGGGATAGGAAGTACTTTCGCGAATTTCCACTGGTTTGGATATAAACCCGTCATAATGATAGTATTAAATATTTGAGTGAGAGTAGGTAAGACAATCGGTAAAATAATCTTTAGAAATTTTGGGTGAACTCCATCAATACCTACAGCATTGGATTTAATTGATAACAGGCTTTGAACTATGTCAGTACTTTCAACACGAGAAAACTCAAACAATGGCGGTAAGCATCGATAGCGGCTGTTCTCTGAGATCTCAGATACTCTTGGTAGGGTTGGAAGAGGTAAAGAGATAAAATTCTGGTTGATTGAGTTGACATCAACCTTTTCTTGTATCGTGGGTTGTTTCCCTATACCTAAAGCCTTCAAGTTATTCCATAGTGTTCGACCGTTGATTGTGGAACTAAGCTTTTTCTTGTATAAGTTAGTTTTAGCAGCTCTTATTTTCTTCACTACAAGGTTTAGAAGGCTCCGGAAAACCTGATGGTGAATTTCCAATCTAAACCGTTTCCAGATCTTATATGCGTGGTCTCGTTGAAGTAAAAGAGTTCGAATGTCATTGGTAGACCAGTCGCGATCTCCTAAATTCAAAGATTTGTATTTTATAGAAACAAAATTATTAAACAAACCTAGTATTTGATTACTTAAGAATTCAATTTGATCATTGGATGAAGGCATTCTGTAAATTTGTTCCCAATCTAAGCTCCGAGTGCATTGTTCTAGTCTTATATAATCAATGTTTCGGAAGTCTCTGTACTCATACTTCACTGAGGACCACTCCAACTTAAAGTTGAAAGTCAGATAAATCAGATCGTGCTTAGAAAAACCTCCCGCAGACAATTGGTCATTTAATAAAGCATCACTAGCATCATCAATAAAGAAAACGTCAAGCAATGTGCTAGATTCTCTAGTAAAATGAGTAGCAAGACTAGAATTAACTGGAAATAAGTTGAATGTCTGAAGTGCTTCAATGAGAAAATTTGTTGTTAGCAAGTTGCTATTCAAATCACCACAAATAATAATTTTATCTTAACCCAAAGTAATTGTTTCTAAAAGTCTTAAGAGGGGGTTTATATCTACACTGTTATTTGGTTTATAAACTGTGCCAAGAAGTAAAGTTCCACCACTACCTAAGATATTTATGAATAAGTAATCAATCTCACTACCCGATCCAGACCTACAATTGAACTTGCAGGGTATATCCTTTCGAACATACATAGCAACAACTCCCCCTCTTCTTCCAACTCGATCTGCACGAAAAATTTTATAACCCGGCAAGTTATACAACCTATCGTTTTGCTTATCAGAAAACCAGGTCTCGGAAACACAGATTACGTCAACATTTGATGCCTCAAATACATCTCTTAACTCATCGATCTTTCAGTATAAACTTTGTGCATTCAGATGACATACCTGAAAGCCAGCTTTTTGTTTGGATAAGATTTTTACCATCGAACGCAAAACCACAGTGCGGCGAGAAGGAAGTACAAACAGAATCGCTGGAACATGCAACAGTTTAATCATTGTGTTGATGAGAAAGAAATAATTAATTGAAAAGAAAAAAGAAGAAAGAAAAATGAGAAAAAATTAAGGAAGCTGGATGAATAAAATATAAATGTGTATGTATAAGATAAAAAAAAAAGAAGAAAGAAAAAGTAAAAATACAAATACAAATACAAAAAAAATTATTCTTAAAAAAAAATTTAAAAAAAAATCCTAATTATAATTATAATTGACATCATTGTGGGCTGGCAATTCCGTCAAGAGTTTCTATGTTTGCAATGTTTAACCCTCTCTCATCTGACTGCTGACGTTTGATGTAAACAAGTCCTCTGATCGTATAAACTGTTGCTATTATTTTTTGTTTTTTAAGTTGAAGTGACCTTTGAAGAAGCATGTTGTTCTTATTTGATAAACATTCACGAATTGCGTGTTTCTTGCTTTTCGGGCCTTGGCAATAGAGGAAAGTACAAAGTTTTTTTCGTAAGCCGATCTGAATTTAAGAATGATTGCGGTGTTCACGTTATTTTGTTTTTTCGGTCGAGTGCGAAAGATGTCAAGCAACGCTGTGGTTTGATATCGATGTTATGACACAAAAGATTAAAAAGTGACCTAAGGTTTTCATTAGGTGAGTGTGGAATGCCAAAAATAACCGCGTCGGCTGCAACCCTCTTATTGTCCAAGTCGTCCTGAGTATTTATAATTTCATCTAGGGATGTTTCAACACTGACCAGTTTATTTTTCAATTCGAAGATTTCATTGTGATGCAGATTAAAAAGCGTTTTTATATCTGTTTGTTCAGTTTTTACAAGAACAAGTGATGTTTTAAGGTTATCGATGTCTTTGACAGATAAGTCGATTGATGGTTCAAGTTGTGAAACTCTCTTGATGACATCTGATAAGTTGTTGTTAAGTTCGGCAAGTTGATTTTGAAGTTTTTGTGCAAGTGACTCAGTTTCTTCTTTAAGAGTTATTTGGAAACTTATATTTTCAAGAAACTTTGCAAAAATGCCCGCCACAAAAAAAAAACACGTCTAGTTGGTAGTTATCTTCATACTTTTTTTTTTTTTTTTTTTTTTGGTTTCGTTTTTAATTTTTGGTTTGAGTATATGTTGTATATTATTGTTTGTTTTAAATGAAATATTTATGTTATGTTTTTTAAATTCGTATTGTAAGGTTTGTGGTAGTAAGTTGGTGTAGGTAACTGAGGTGTATTTGTTTTCGGTTGGTGTATTTTTTATAATTTTGTTGTTGTTTATTTTCTTTTTCTTTTTTGTAATTAATTTGTCAATTATAGTAGGGTTGTAACCATTTGCCTGTGCGATTAATTTTATTGTGTTTAGTTCATCATTATAATCATTTAGGTCCATTGGTATATTTAGTAGTCTATTGATAAATGCATTATAGGCTGCCATTTTTTGGGTGTATGGATGATGAGAATCTCTATGGATGGTTATGTCGGTTGTTTTTGGTTTTCTGTATACTTTGTATTTGAAATTGTTGTTGCTTCTTGTGATGTTTAGGTCTAGAAAGTTGATTGTATTACTGTCTTCAATTTCTGTTTTAACTTTAATTTTGGTATTTATGTCATTGATGTATTTAGTTAAAATGTCTATTTGTCTATGTGTTCCGTCGAAAATAACGAATGTGTCATCAACATATCGTGAATATGATATAATTTTATGTTTTTTTGGATTTAAAGATGATAGAATTATATTTGTTTTCGTAAAAGTTCAAGTATATGTCAGCTATAAGCCCACTCAAAGGTGATCCCATAGCTAATCCCTCGGTCTGGATGTAGTATTTGTTATTGAAAGTGAAATAGTTTTGTTTTAATGTAATTTTTAATATGAATATCAGTTCGTCGATTTGAATTTTATTGATTGTTGTTGTGGTAGTGAGGTTGTCTTTTAATATGTTGATACTTTCGTTAATTGGTATATTTGTATACATGTTAGTTACGTCGAAAGAGATCATTTTGTGATTTTGTGAGATGTTTATGTTTCTAAGTATTTCAATTAAATGAGTGTAATTCATGATGCTATTATTGTTACTTAGGTTGATGTTGTTTTTAATTATTTTTTGTAATATTTTTGCAACTTTGTATCCTGGTGCTGTCGTATAATTAATTAGGGGTCGTATAGGTGTTCCATTTTTGTGAATTTTTGGTAGTCCTGTGA
Organism: Leucozona laternaria; assembly: GCA_932273885.2. Lineage (NCBI taxonomy): Eukaryota > Metazoa > Arthropoda > Insecta > Diptera > Syrphidae > Leucozona > Leucozona laternaria. The sequence continues at coordinate 88,106,970 of OW026366.1, read as the reverse complement.
ATTGTGGTGCTTTTGGGTTTGGTTGTTTAAGTGTGTTTTTATTAATATTAGAAAAGACGTTAGTACATTTGTTTATTGCGTTGTTGATTTCTTTGTTATATGTCTTGGTAGGGTTTTGTATGTTGTTGTCGTCGAAGAAAGTTTTTGTTTTCATAATGTATTCTTGTTGGTCAATGATGACCATCGTATTGCCTTTGTCTGCTTTTGTTATTATTGCGTTATTGTCTTGTAATTTTTGATTTATATTTTTTAAATTGTTACTATCTTCTTTATATTTAATTTGGAGATTTTTGTTAATTTTGTTGTTTTTAAGTAGTTGTTTAAGTTCTTATTAATGATGACTCTTGTTTCGTGTTGGATTTCGCTGGTGGTTATAGTTTTTATTGTTGCTTCTGCATTAATAACTTCTTGGTTGATATTGTTTCTGTGTATTTTTGGAATGTTATATTTAAGTCCTTTGTTAAGTGTTCTGATTTCTGTGTTAGTGAGTTGGATATTTGTGTTATTTATTAATCTTGTGTAAAAGGTGTGTGTGTTTGGAAGTTTAGTTTTAATAAATTGTTTTATGGTAATATCTATTGCAAGTTTTTGTATGTATAAGTTTATTTCTTCTATGTAAAGGTCGGTTGCGATTTGATGTATGTTTTGGTATAATTGTAGATGGAGTTTATATAATGTATGATTTAATTTTATTTTTTTGCTGTAGAGAAATTTGATTTCTTCTTTTATTCTTATAACTCTGGCTATTTTTTGTGTTACTTGGGCTGCTTTTGAATTGTTTTGTATTATAATTCGTGCATATTGTGGTGTAACATGGGTTTTGATGCATTTTTTATTAAATTTTATGTTAAGGTTGGCTTTTGTTATTTTGCGTTTGGTGTTCTTGTAGTGGTAGACAATTTTTGCTTGTTCAGCTGTGAGATGCATGTTGTTTTTGTCTCCAAGTTATGTGGTATAAATATAATGATTAAATCAAAAGAAAAACACGAATATTTTTATTTTGTTAAAATATTTTAATAACGAATAAATTTCATAACTTTTATAGATATTAATATTAAGGTTTAGCGACGCGTTTCGGAGTGTACCTCCATCTTCGGGCGAATAAAGTTGACACCGTCAAGAATTGGCCAACACCACAGGACAAACATCAACTCCGAAACGCTTGCATCAGCTTACTGAAAAAGGGAAGCCGTTCAAATGGTCAGGTAAGTGCGAGAAAAGCTTTCAAGAACTGAAGCTGCGGTTATGTAACGCTCCTGTGCTGACCTATCCGACTCCAGGAAAACCTTTTATCATCGACGGTGATGCAAGTAACGTTGGAATTGGAGCTGTACTCTCACAAGTCCATGATGGAGAAGAAAAAGTTGTCGCCTACTACAGCAAGGTACTCTCGAAGCCAGAGCGTAATTATTGTGTGACCAGAAGAGAACTTCTAGCTCTGGTTTTAGCAACAAAGCATTTCCATAAATACATCTATGGACAAAAGTTCCTTCTTCGAACGGACCATGATGCACTCAACTGGCTTTTGAACTTCAAAAATCCTGAAGGTCAAGTAGCAAGATGGATCGAGAGACTGCAGATCTACGACTATCAGATCCAACATCGAAGAGGAAAACTGCATTCTAACGCAGACGCATTATCTCGGCGACCGTGCAAACAAGACTGCAAACATTGCACGCGTCAAGAAGAAAAGGAGGTGATTGCCGTACAACGGCCGATCCCATTTACGGTTGGAGCAACGAAGAACTCAGCATTGCTCAACAAGAAGACTCAGATATCGAACCCATTCTTGCATGGAAGGAACACCAAGAAAAACCAGAATGGAGTGACATCTCTGATAGAAGCCCTGCTCTGAAAGCTTATTGGGCCCAATGGGACTCACTTCATGTGCAAGAAGGGGTACTAAAGCGTAAATCGGAAGCCGCAGATGGTACCCGAGTGGCACAATGTAACAAAATTGCAACAAAAAGGGTAACAAACGGGTTACACTACAGTTTTTTTAAAAACAACTCAGTTGCATACAAGTTTCTTAGAGGTTTTCTGAAAAACCTCATAAATTGTGAGTAACATAAAAGTATATGCACCAAAGTATTGTGACTAAAAATTTAAAGAGATAATTATGAGTTACAAGCTAGTTACACAAGAGTTTCAATGCAAACCATTTTGAAACTAAGCATATTCGTAACTAAAATTGCCACCATTTAGTAACTTTCTTTTTTGTGTTACTTCTAAGTAACTCGATTGTAACTTTAAACATACAAGTTTCAGAAAACTCATTGGTTATTCATATGTAACACTGGACGATCTTTTCAAAGTGAAAATTTCATTAGTTGCAGATGAAATGGAACCTAAAAAAATGAAAAGTGATTTTGGAAATTTGTGGAAAAAAGTCAAAAGAAATGGAAGCTTTTGGAAAAAGAAAAAAGATATTTTTGCCAATTATAAAATTATTTATTTATATATTTAAAAGGAGATCCATACACTTCTGAATTGCAGCGCCATGCTTCTCTAAACCTATCTGAAGCATGTCAATTTTGTTTTCAAGACGTTCGAGAGTTTCTGTGATTATTTGAAAACTTTTCTCATCTGTCTCTGCATGTGTCGAGTCTGCGGCAAACAAAGATTCTGGTTCTTGACTTGGATCAATTACTTCCCCAGCTTCGTTCATATTTATAAATTATGTGTTGGATCGAAGTGTTAAGGTTCCCTTGTTCTGCTGATTCTGGTATTAAGTTTTGCTGTTCTTCTGCTACGTTTTGCGGTTAGTAGGTTTAGATATAGGTGAATACACAATTTTTTCCTTGAAATAATGGATTTAAAACTTTGTAAACTTTGTGTTAAGATTAACTTACCCGTGGTTTTGGAGTACCTGTAGATGATGTCAAAAGATTGAATTTCAAGCTCTTAAATTTGGTTTTGAAGCCGGAGTTTTTCTTTTTCGTGTTGACCGGGTCACGTTGTCTTCAGAATCAGTAACATATTGCTGATTTTCAGCAATTTTTTCCGAATCTTCCCGGGACATATTTTCAGCGACTATTTTATAAGAAATTGCTTTCCACTCTGTCACGTCTGGAACAGATTCTGTATCTTTTGACAACGTGACCCATCATTTTGGGGGCCAAAACACATAGAAGCCCACCTCCCATTTATTTGGAACAACCTCTAACACCGGAAGGCTATTGATGGATTTTTTAAATTGAATAACAGAGAACGCCATTGCAATGTGATTCAGTTTTTGATTAACTTTTTTTTAACCCTTAACACTGTTGTCCCGAAATAAAAACCTTGTTCAACTATCAATACTTCACTTTTGTTTGTTAATTTCTCGGAATAACCCGCCACTTCGCAACAACTTAGTAACAAATCAGTAACAATAGATTTTTTAATGTTTTTGTAACAAGAAAGTTACAAAATACCTGTTTGTGACTTCGTAGAAGCAATTGAAGGTTACAATTAAGCAACAAATCAATCACAATAGAGTTTTTAATGTTTTTGTTACAAAATAGCTGCTTGTGACTTTGCAGAAGAAATTGAAGGTAACAATCAAGTAACAAATAAGTCACAATAGAATGTTTAATATTTTTGTAACAAACAAAATTACAAAATACCTGTTTGTAACTTCGAAGAAGAAATTTAAGGTAACTATTTAGTAGCAAATCAGCCACTAAGGGGTTTTTAATGTTTCAATTACGGAGGGGTTCCAAAAAGTCTATTTGTGACTTCGCTTATGAGATTTATAAGGTATTCATGTTCTAAGAAAAAAAAAAATAAAGTTGGAGATCACAGCCCAGAGCCGGCGAATTCGAAATTCAGTGTTGAAATTTATTCATAATTATATATTAGAACATTTATCGGTACAAAATGTTAATTATATGGCGATAAAACTTATGTTTTACACTGGAGGTTATTTTTTTTTTAATTGTTTGTTTCAAAATGATAGTCCTTTGTATGATGCCGACAAATATTTTGTTATATCCGTTTATATATGTATAGCTTGACAGATGGGCTATGAACTATTTTTGATAAAAACAGTGTATTTCGTTCCAAATCTGACCCAGTTGCCCTTAAATCATATTTTTCCGCAGCAGTAAAAAAACTTAAAATTTCATTGCTTTTCTAGTCCATCGTTGAAACTAGGTTTACATTTGTATTAATTTTTAATTATTCTGTTCGTTGTTTGCGGTTTTGGTCTTTGCTTCCGGTTCGACTATAACAACAGAACAAACAGTACATTCAGGTTCAGCCCGAGTCGATGCCAAACCAAATACCGAGTAAGTATACTGAAACCGAACCCAAGACAATTTTCTTGCTCTGCAAGACAAACCGAACCGAATTCTCATTCGTGAAAGGAGCTAACTCGGTTGTCGGTTTGAACAAAATTCAACTCGGTTAGCCCTAAGCTCGGTTTGACTCGGTTTAATAAACCGAGTTAACACATCACTAGACAAAATAGTACTGTTGTAAGTTAAGTTAATACTTTCAGAATGCAACATTCGTTTAAACTGAAGACACAGCTCTGATATTATCATAAAAGCACAATTAACAATATGGTTACTAAGAGATCACAAGTAGAGCACGGACCGTCAGCCATTTGTTTCATAAAATTATAAATATTTTTTTTTTTAATAAATAATTATTTATTCAAACTTTTGATTTAATGCATTTTAAAAGAAGTTATTTCATTATAAAATGTTTAAATTATTGCAAAAATAAACAAAATATTTAATTTCAAAGCTTAGAAAAAAAATATATTTATTTTAATTGTTCAAAAATTGTTTAATTTTTAATATTTTCAGAGCGCTTTAATTTTAGAGGGGTTAGAAAGTTATATTTTCTGATACAACTGCGAGCGTTATAAAAATTTAGCTTCGAGAAAGCCGAAAATCGATAGTTAAATGTTTAAATTGCTCTAACCCAAAAATAACTAAAATAGTAGTGAACATAAAATATGTATGAGCTCTAAATTGACCAAATTTCCATTCGTTCACGTTATGTTTCTCGTTTTTATTACAAAGAAGTTGTTTTTATTTTTAAAAATATTGAAATCTTGGTACGTTCTGTTGCAATTAAGTTACAAAAAACAACATATTAATCTTAGTAACAATGAAATATCCGTTAACTGTACTGTTACTTTATTTTTAGTTTCTAAAACGCAAAAAAAACTTAATAGTAACTTGAATAATTAGAGACAATTCAGTTTCAGCGTTACTATTTTTTGACACTTAATAATAACATATTAGTTTTAATGTAACAACTTTGCAACAAGAATTTAGTTACAAAACTAGCCGATTTTTTCGCTTTTTTGGTAACAAAGAAGTCGCAACGAGTTAATTGTAATCTTATTGTAATAGCCAGTCAGTAACATAGAAGTCGCCACGACTTAATTGTGACTAAGTGTGCCACTCGGGTAAGTCTTATGCGATGCAGCTTATTATTCCTCGGTCAAAGGTAAATGATGTTCTTCGACAGATGCATGATGGAGCTTCTGGAGGTCATTTGGGAGTCAATAAGACGCTGGAAAAGGTACGACAACGGTTCTACTGGCTACATGCAAGAGATGACGTCGAAAAGTGGTGCCGAAAATGTGATACTTGTGCAGCTAGCAAGGGGCCAGGTAGAAAGATTCAAAGTAAAATGCATCAGTACAATGTGGGCACACCTTTCGAAAGGATTGCAGTGGACGTTGCAGGCGGGAACCGATACATCCTTGTAGTGATGGATTACTTCACCAAGTGGCCTGAGGCATACGCCATTCCAAATCAGGAAACCAAAACAGTCGTGGACCAGATTGTATTCAATTGGGTGAGCAGGTTCAGCGTACCTATGGAACTGCATTCTGACCAAGGAAGGAACTTCGAATCTAACATCTTTCAGGAAGTTTGCACACTCCTTGGCATTAAAAAGACGAGGACAACCCCGCTTCATCCGCAATCTGATGGGATGGTTGAACGATTCAACAGGACTCTTAAAGAACATCTGTCTAAGGTTGTCGGCGACTATCAACAAGACTGGGACCGACATATTCCATTATTCCTGATGGCTTATCGAAGTGCGGCTCATAGCTCGACAGGACATACACCATCCGAGATCCTGTTCGGAACAACAATACGCCGCAAAGAACAGAGGAATATGTGGATAACCTGAAGGAAAGACTTGATGACATTCACCAACGAACAAGGACAAACATAAAAACATGCAGTGACCGGATGAAAACTCGATATGACGCACGAGCAACAGCGACAGGATTCCAAGAAGGAGACCTTGTGTGGTTTTATAATCCCCACCGACAAAAGGGACTGTCACCAAAACTTTAACAAAACTGGGAAGGCCCTTACACTGTTGTCAAAAGAATGAATGATGTGGTTTACCGTATACGGAGAGGGGTAAGAGGCAAATTAAAAGTAGTTCATTGTGACCGTTTACATCGTTATAATGGTGAAAGTACTGATGAAATTGTTCGAGACGAACAATCCTAAGACGAGGGCAATGTAACGATTTAATAATTACCCAACTACTTTGAATTTGAAACAAGAGAAAATCCTCTAACTGTTTGCAGCGCCATCTCTCGGAAAAACTAAACATCAAACCTTCAACCGTTCACAGCGTCATCTTGTGATTCAGCTGAGTATCAATTCCAATGTTCCATCTGTCAGCGACTGATAAGGAGATGTTTTCGAGCGAGTAGAGACAGTTTAATTTTGAATCTGATAACGTAAAGTAAGAAGTAAAAGTGTATCCGGAAGTGAATTTTAAATTGCATACTATTGTGATTGGAGACTAATAAAAAAGATTTGAAGTGAAATAAAGTGTGTGTTTTGTAAAGTACATAAGTGGACGTTATTATTTAAAGGAAATAAGTTTTATTATCGAACCTAGGTAGAACATTACAATATGTTGTGATAAAACTTAGAAACTGTCTAAAGGCACGTAGTCTCGCTTACGCGAAATTAGTTCTCAGTGATTATAATAATTAGTTCTAAATTAATAAAAAAAAAACGAATTAAACATATATTTATTTATTGATTCATCAATCAGAGACACAGCTCTAACAGACTACTTAAAAATAATTAACAATTTAAGAAAAATATATCGAAATAAATACTAACCACCGTTATTAAGACTAAAAAAAAACAATCTTTTTTTGAAACAATCTATGCTTAAGTTTAAATTAAAATCAATAACAGTACATGACGAATTAGCTTGTCTTAAACACCGAGTTAAGGGTTCATTGGTTCCATAATTTACCCTATGAAAAAGGCACACAAAATAAAGGATTACTTCGTAAGCCACAACTTGGAACATGAAAACTAACCAACGAAAGCAAATGAGGGCAATTGATTTTGTAATTAATTAAATCACTTACAAACATGACATCAAAATATCTACGTCGTGTTTCCGAGGATTGAATGCCCAATAACAAACACCTTGTATTATATGATGGCGTATCAATATTCCATCGTAGAATCCGAATAGCAGTTCTAGTGAAGCGTTTCTGTATTCTTTCAATTCTCATTGAATGGACATCATACAAAGGATTCCAAATGGAAGAACAGTATTCTAAAATTGACCGTACGTAACAAAAATATAAAGATCTTAAGGTGAAAGGGTCAGAGAAGTCTTTAGCATTCCTAGAAATAAATCCAAGCATTGAACTGGCCTTAGAAATGATGAAGTCAATGTGGTTAGAAAAAGAGAATTTCAAATCAAAGATCACACCCTAATCTTTTTTTTTCGGTAACTTTGGATAGAGAAGATCCATGTATATCGTAGGAATACAATATTGGAGAAACACAGCGGTAAAACATCATACTATGACATTTAGAAACATTCAAATGCAGATCATTATTAGTACACCAAACAGATAAGTTATAAAGATCGTTCTGCAGGTTTATGCAATCCAAAATAGATTTTATACGTAAGAATAATTTAAGGTCGTCAGCATACATTAGACAAAGACTATTAATAAAAACACTCGGAATATCATTGATAAATAAGAGAAAAAGAAGGGGTCCTAAATGACTTCCTTGTGGAACCCCGGAAGTTACCACAACCGAGTTTGAAATAAAGTTGTTAATTCGAACGTGTTGAATTCTACCAGTAAGATAGGATTCAAACCATTTTAATAAGTTAGAATGAAAACCTAATATATGAAGTTTGGCAATTAATAATGCGTGATCAACCCTGTCAAACGCTTTAGAGAAATCAGGGTATATAACATCACATTGATACCCTTGTTCAAGAGCACCTAACACATAATTGCTAAAAATCGCAAGATTGGTCGAGGTTGATCTGCCACTGATAAACCCATGCTGCAGAGGGGAGATTATTTCTTTCACTGAGAAAACAAGCTTATTATAAACAATTTTTTCAAATAGTTTGGGAATTACAGATATTTTACAAATGGGTCGATAGTTTATAACTTCATTTTTAGATCCACATTTAAAAACAGGGTAGGCTTAAGAATATTTCCATTGTTTCAAGAAGTATCCATCTCGAAGAGAGCGATTAAAAATTATTTCAAGAGGGGTTACAAAAGAAAAAGCACATTTTTTAAAAATAAAGGGAACAATTCCATCAAATCCTAATTGCTTTTCATCTTTTAATTTTAATAATTCATCAAGGATGTCGTTTCTCTCCACATATAACTGACTAAAATTGAACAGTTCATTTGAAGACATAAACGGGGGCATTGTTAGGTAATTTCTAGGTTTAAATACCGAACGAAAAAAGTCAGCAAAGACATTACAGATGCTTAACGGCTCACTAGAAGTTTGTCCCATATATCGGACTGAATTAGGAATTCCAGTAGAACAATTCTGGTTGTTTATAAACTTCCAGAAACATTTACTATTTCTTTTAGCTTAGATTCAATACTTAAAAGGAATTGATTATAAAGAAATTTGTTGAGAAAATTAAATTCTCGATTGCATCGAAGGTAGTTCATATACAAAACATTATCATCCCTGGAATCTCGCTAAAGTTTTGTTATTACGATTACTCAAATTTTTTAGCTTTTTATTGAACCAACAAGGCTTAGATTGAGATTTCTTTGGAATTTTAGGAGTATTTAAGTCAATTGCCTCATTTAATAAATTCGTTAATATGGTAAAAGTTTCTTCAATATCAATATTAGCAAAAATTGAAAACCAATTATTCAAAAACTAGAAACGTTAGAAAAATTACATTTATCATAGTTTAGAACATAATCAATTTCAGATGTTAGCTTTATATACTCAAAAAATTCAAAGCTCATACAAAGTACAAGATGATTATCAGTGTTAGGTAAAGGAGGAGGAGTGGGACTGTCAATACTCACACCAAATTCATTATCTGTAAACACTAAATCAAGATAACGATTTAGTTTGTTTTGGAAACAATTAATCTGTTTGAGTCCAAACTCAGCTAGAGTATCGACAACCACACTCTCACAATCACTGCTAACGTTGTATGGCATCAAAAATTTGTCATCAGGATCGAAAACCCAATTTAAAGAAGGTAAATTAAAATCACCTAAGATAATAACATGTTGGTATTCTTTTAGATTATTTAAAACAAATGAACAATTATCAATGTGCGTTTTGTATATTTCAAAAGAGCTTTTCGGCGATATATAACTAATGGGTGATTTTTTAAGAGGTTTAGAACTTTTTTAAAAAAAAAACACAAAAAATTCGAAAAAATGAATGAAATATTTATTTGAATCGATAGTTTGAACCTTGCAATTTAATGTTTAAAGATAATTTCATGCAAATGTTGACCGCGGCTGCGTCTCAGGTAGCCCATCCGCTGAGTCCAATTTTGGCATACTCTTTCACACATATCGGCCGGTATCTCACGAATGAATGCATGGATGTTGGCTTCCAGTGCGTCAATCGAAGCGGGCTTGTCCCTATAGACATTAGCCTTGACATACCCCCACAAAAAATAATCTAATGGTGTCAAATCGCATGATCTAGGCGGCCAATTGACCGGCCCGAAACGTGAAATTAACTGTTCACCAAACTCGCCTCGCAATTGCGCCATTGTTTCGCGTGCTGTGTGGCATGTGGCACCGTCTTGTTGAAACCACATATCATGCAAGCCAAGAACTTCCATTTCGGGCAAAAAAAAGTTTGTTATCATCGCTCGGTAGCGATTCGCATCATCTTTGAAGAAATATGGCCAAATAATGCCGCCGGCCCATAAACCGCACCAAACAGTGGCTTTTTCGGGATGCATTGGTAGCTGTTGCCATACTTCTGGCTGATCTTCACTCCAAATGCGGTAATTTTGCTTATTTACGTACCCATTCAACCAAAAATGAGCCTCATCGCTGAACACAAGCAGCGCGCGATGAACATTTCGAACCGAGCACGAATTTTGATAGAAAAATTCAATAATTTGCAAGCGTTGTTCATTTGTAAGACGATCCATGGTTAAATTGCAAACCAAACTGAAGCTGTTTGATAGTGACACAAGGTACTAAACACACGTCAGCTGTCAAAACCAGTGTTGCCAAAACCAAACCAGCTAAAAAATCACCCGTTAATAATAAGAAAAATATCATGAATATTGTTAAAGCTTAAACGAATAATAAGTTGTTCAATGTTGATTGAAGAATTAGAAGAAGACGGCAACTCTAACTGCATGCTCAAAATAGAAGATCGAAGTGCAACCAACACCCTACCACCACGAGTCAGCCCTGTCGTCTGATAACAGCGATCATTGCGATAAACATTGATCAGCTGAGTGTCGAACATCTCTGAATTGAAATGGTTCTCAGAGAGCCAAATTTCAGTTAGCGCAATAATCACAGATTAGCCACATGAAGATGAGAATCCCCGGCAGCCATTTTAATTTGCCTACAAGCTTGAACTGGCAGTTATCAGATAAAAAATGAGAATGTGTGTATAAAAATCTCACATAAAGACAGTAGGGATCTTCACACACCTGGTTAAATTGTTGTTGCAATTCACATCTATTCATCGACGCGGGAAAAAATTACAAATACAACAATGTAAACAAATGGGTTTTGGAGGGCGAAACGTACGAAACATTCTCATCTTCACTGGCTGAACACAATAGACGCGCGTTCGATCGCGCGTTCGTACGCGCGTGATTATTAAAACTTATTTAACTCCCAGAGTCGCGTTCGCGGCTGCGTCTCCATTGTATTCACTTTAACGAGATTTCACGTATTTTAACTTTGACAGGTGCAAACGCGCGATCGAAAGAGCGTCTATTGTGTTCAGCCAGTCATATGGCTAATCTGTGGCAATAATATCAAATTGTTGTGAAGATGAGAAGAGAAGAATGTCATTGGTCCGTTCTTTTTCTCTAAAAAGTTAACTATTGTAAATGTGTCAAATAAAGATGTTGAAGTGCCATTGTTAAAAATGTTACACATTTTAACATTTCATTTAGGAACGATCAATGTTAACAATATTGTTGGTCTGTCAAACGCAATAGGTTGAAAAAAATGAAAATAAATTTAGATTAAATAAATCAAAGAAATCACTTGATTGCATCAAATTTATTTGAAAAAATACTTAAAAAATGTTTACAGTTAATTAATTATATGTTATATAAACTTTATTTTTGCAATAAAAGCGAATCTTCCAGCGAAATATAAGATTTTGTTAATTTCAAAATGGCCACAAATTCACTTGTTAAATATCTATCGAAATATAAACGAAAGAAAATATCAAAAAAAGAAGTTTAATCATAGAAGGACAGAAAACTTTTCCAAAAATCAAAATCGAAAATAAAAATCTATTAAATTGTAAAAGGAAATCCAAGAATTAAAATAGTTTCAACTCCAAGAACGAAAAGTAAACAAAAACATAACCACAAATTGAAAACATTTCCAAATTCAGCTGCTTTTGACAGATTAACATTTCAATTCATATCATCGAGATGAGTTGGAAATTGTTACAAAGTGGAACATTCTGACACCTCAACCTTGAATTTAGGAACGATTTGCAGACGTCAGAATGTAACACAATGTTACAATTTGAGAATTTAGGAACGACCAAAGTTAACAATAGTTAACAATAGTTAACTTTTAAGAGAAAAAGAACAGACCACATGCATTTTGGTTCGTAATCCACCAACATTATGATAGAATATACAGAATTGAGAGTCTTTATTATAAGACGGTGGATAAGCAGGGAGAAGTGTGGGTTGACAAGAGTTTATATCAATATTAATTATGTTATTGCTGTTGCCTCTTGGCGTTTTAAGTTTTTTTGAGATGGAATAAACAACTTCACACGCACAAATTCAGGCCATATAGTAGGCTTCAAAATAACATTGAGCTTGTCTTCAGGAACACTTAGCTTAAAATTGACAAAAGATAACTCACTTATAGCAGCGTCTTTTTTAGTTAATTTAAAGCATTTAAATGATTGATGATTGATTTTAGTGATATTGGATATATATTTAATAATTGAGGCAGGTTCAGTATCATTTGAGAAGGTTGACAAATGCACCCACTTATTATTAGGTATCACATTAAGATTTGAGTCAGAATTTGTACCATATATAGGAGAATTCGAAATGGGGCCGCGAGGGGGGTTTTTACTATTTTTCTTTTTATTAGCCTTCGCGAGAAGAGGTTTGTTTATGACATTTGAACAGAGATTATTTAAAGAGTTAGTCGCATTATTCATTTCGATTACTTCTTGATGTGCAATTGCAACACTTTCAACAACCGCTGCCGCGCTTTGATTACAAACATTGGAAGCAGACTTAAATTTTCGCGTGGGACATTATTTGATGGAATTAAAGTATTTTTTGAAAGATCAGTAGTTATTGATGAAGGTTTTGAATTTAAGAGAGTTTTTACTAATAAACTTTGGGGATTATGTAAGAACTCCAATGTTGCACAAGACCGGTGTGCGTCGCGTTGAATAAATTTCGATTGAATGGAATGAAAGAGAAAAGAGATCTGTCAAATAAGATTGGTCGCGTTCGATGATAATTTACAACACGGCAGCAATTAAAATTGCTACCACCGGTTTCGCTCAGCAAAGGGTGGGTTTGCATGATAGGTAAATTTTATTAATTGAGTGCCCAATCTGCGCTGAATTAATAAAAGTATTGGTTTTTAATAAATGTTAAATAAAATGATGGGAAGTACAGGGGCATGCTTCAATGGGCGCCAGGAAGTTTTTTACCACTGGTGAAAACTTACCAAAACCTGAAAAAGATTGGATTCCTTTTCTGAATGAAATTACTACATAGAGTTTAATTTCCAAAAGGAAAAATATTAATTTTATTAGGGAAACCTTTACGGGTATAGGTGAAAAACCTTAAATTTTTTTAAAAATACAAATCTTACAATTTTAATATTTGGCAAAAGACCAAAATTGAAATCGAATGAAAACTGTTTTATATATTTAAAATTAACGTTATAACTGTGCCGCAAAACGCCAAATTAACTGAAGGTGACTTTGGGAAAAATAACCGAAACACAAAGAAAGAAAATGGGGGGTTGACAAAGATCCGTATTTTCGGAAACACAGATTGAAAAACGAAGGCCTGCCAAGTTATAAATTAGCCCAATCTGGCTTTTATAAAACAACAATTAAACCACTTCACTATACACAAAAATATACTTATCTTTTCTAATCAAAAGAAGTTGAATAATTCCTGCTGAGTTTTCTGGCCCATCTGGCCCTAAATCTTGAAGTTGCTCCGTCTGAAGATTTTAACTCCTCAACACCAAATTTATCTGAGTTTCCCTCACTGGATACTCCTAAGATTTTCTCTCAAAAAAAAGTAGAAGTGAAAATAATTAATAAACGATATTCAAGTTCGTAAAATGATTTTCCTCTTTTCTAACAACTTTTCTACAACGATCTGTTCTATCACAGGATCTATCAAAAAGTGACATAATGGCGGCCTTCTTCGCTCACTTTCGCTCCCTACAATTGTTGCCCTCTCTTTGTATCCCAAATGTAGTGGCGGTATTCGGTCACGGCTTTAGCGCAAAAATTCGCCCATTGGCTGCAAGTTTGCTCCGTTGTTGAACCCATAAATTTGTTGAACCCGCAGATTTGTGGATTTTGGGGAATCACCTAACAAAGTCAACTTCTTTTAAATTGCAATAAGGCACTTTATGTTGGGCTCTCGGCCGTTTTGTTTTTACGTTGGGCTCTCGGCCGTTTTGATTCTCGACGACTGGCATTGCCAGTATTGACATGACTGTCAATTTATCTGTGGACTGTCTGTCGCAAATGTTGTTGGACCATAGACCATCTGTCGCATGTTGTTCATTTGGATTGAATCTTTTCGTGCACCGCCTGTCACACGATAATATTTTTGAATACCAGCTTCTGTTGTTTTTCCAAGATGCTTTAGGAGTAGGCATCTGGCTGATGGCCCATGTCGCACTTTACCCTGCCAGAATTTTGGTGCCGCAACAGAAAAGGAGCGGTGAAAATGGAAAAAAGGGAAACGAATGAGCTGGTGCTACTTGTTGTGGTAAAATTTAGCGCAACAATCTTAAATCTCATACCTTAACAGTGAGGTATACATATAGTGAGGTTTCTTTAAATCCAAAATATTACTGAAAAAACCATTGGAAACGACAGAATATCCAAAAGACATTTCATAGGAATGCCCTTTCAAACACAAAAATAATTCTAAGAATCGGATACTTTTTTCATTTTAACCCATTTCACCCTACAAATCACAAAATTTGAAAAAGAATATCCCTAAAGCCATTTCCTAAAAAAAAACAATTCAAACAAAAAAAGAATTTCTTCAATCGAACAATTTTTTTATTCTTACCCCATTTCACTCTACAAATTGCAATTTAAAAAAAAATATCTTTGAAGCCATTTTCTAAGAATAACCTTTCAAACACAGGTAGAGTTATTTTAATCGGATACGTATTTTTCATTTTACCCCATTTCACCTCAGAAATTGAATTCTTCCGATATTTTTATAGTTATTCTGCTATTCGGGGCGGAGACGAATCTATGAAATCAAAAATCATTAAAATCGGTCCAGCAGGTCTTGAGTTCGGCAATGTAATTCTCAAAGCAACATGCATGTGGGCGCTCATGGAACATTTTAGAAACCAAACTGTTTTTTTTTTATATTTTGCGTGCACTCAAGGGGTTATGCCTACCCTTATAATGTTGACACACAGTGCGAGCGTTTAGAAAAGTGGGAGAGGATTAGAAAGGAGATACCGATGCACATTGGTTTTAAATGTCTAAACATCGAAATGGCAAAAAAAGATAAAATAATGAAAGACATGACACTTTACGGCGGTGTTCGAGGGTTTCAATTGCTTCCGTTTTAGTTTTATCGCCTATCATTTTTAAAGCTCTCTTTTGAATTCTATCTAATAGACTCAAGTGGGTTATTGGAGCACCTGCCCAAATATGAGAATTGTATTCCATTTTTGGACGAATGAAGGCTTTATAGATTACAGCCAGATCAGAGAGGGAGAAAAATTTCTTCCATCGACGGAGAAACCCCAAACACTTAGTAGCGTTTTTGGCGATATCTATTAGAGTCTATTGTATTTTGTAGAAAAAGGATATATTTATTTTAATATATCATAAACTAGATGTTGTTTACACAAAGTCTAATATCGGAATGAAAATTTGTGACAGCAAATTTTCTCATAATAATAAATATTGAAAAACGATTGCTTTAGTTTTTCAATACCCCTTCTCAATCGTTTAACCCAAGTTGTTTGCATAAATCTTGAAAACGAGTTGAATCGAGGGATTTCGTAAATATGTCCGCAAGTTGATCCTTTGTTCCAATAGGCTTTATTTCAATAAGTCCATTTTGAATGTGATCCCGAATAAAGAGATGTTTAATGTCTATATGTTTTATGCTGGTTCGTCTTCAATTTCCTAAAGGTCTTGTAATAAACCTCTAATCCAAATGCCTTCAGATGCAGCTGCACTACGAGCCACATACTCTGCTTCACTTGAAGAAGTTGCAACAGTAGTTTGCTTCTTGCTAGACCAAGGGACTGTACATCCGAAAACTTTAAAAGTATATCCAGTAATCGATTTTTTATCAATAACATCGCTTCCCCAGTCGGCATCAGCATATCCAATTAAAGGATAAGCAGTGTTTACTACGAAAATAAGTTTTTTCTTTTTGGTCCCTTTTAAGTACCTTACAATTCTTTTAAGAGCTTGCCAATGATTTTCTGACGGATTTTGTTGATATCTACCCATGTATCCAACTGGAAAACGTATATCTGGTGTAACGCATAACATAATTTACATCAAACTTCCAAGTAATTCTTTATAGGGCTTATCAAATGCAGTCTCAGTTTTCGTTGACTGCAGTTGTAGCCCTTTTTCCATTGGACTTCTTGTAGGATTACATTCTTCCATTCCAAACTTGGTTAATAACTTTTCAATGCTGGATACTTGAGATAAATTTATTTTGTTTTCATTAATGTCAATCTTAATTCTCAAAAAATATTTAAGACTTCCACAGTCTGACATCTTGAATTTCTGTTTTCTAACTCTTCTTCAACTGGTTTATTTGTTCTAAACTTTTTCCGGCAATCAATAAATCATCAACATACAGTATAAGTATTATGATTTCATCTTCTTCTTTTCCCATTTTGGTATATAGACAGTAATCGTGATTTGATCTTTTAAATCCCAACTGAAGGAGAAAATCGTTGAATTTTTTGTTCCAAAATCGAGGTGCTTGTTTTAATCCGTAGAAAGATTTTTGTAGGCGACAAACATGTCCATCCACTTCAGAAACCCCTTCTGGAACAGCCATGTATAACTCTTCCTTCAACTCTCCATGTAGAAATGCCGTTTTTACATCCAACTGATGAAAAATTAGATTTCTGTACAAACCAACAGCTAAGACTATTCTTATGGTTGTCACTTTTGCTACAGGTGAGTAGGTTTCGTCGTAATCAATTCCAGCTTTTTGAAAGTATCCCTTAACGAACAGTCTGGCTCTATGTCTCGTGGGCTCTCCGTTTCCATTAAATTTAATTTGAAAAATCCACTTTGGCTTCAAAATCTTTGCATTTTTCGGTTTTCTGACTACTTCCCAAACTTTTTTCTTTCATCGAAGATAGCTCCTCTTCAATAGCTTGAAACCATTGTGTAGCATCAGACCGCAAAACAATTTCCCCAAAAGAATTTGGAACACCTGATAAAAATTCATCCGCAGAAGTTGCTCTATAGCTATTATAATCATTTAACTTACTTTGAGGTCGGCGCTCCCGTTCGCTACGCCTTATAGTAACCTCTCCTTGAAGATCACTATGATTATAACGCGAAGGGAGTGCAGCTACACCATCAACACCTTCGGCTTCAGGAAAATTTTCAGATGATTCTTCTGCATCGCAAAAAATAAGATCGTCTTCACCCAAGTCTTCAACAACTTAATCTTCAGTAAAACCCTTGTTATTATCAAAACCAACGAGTATTTCTGGTGACTCTTCCCCTTCTTGCTCGTGGTTGCTTACTATAATTATTTCTTCTTTGTCTTTACTTTGTGTTGCATATTTGAATGGAAAATCTGTCTCGTCAAATTTAACAGTTCGTTCAGTAAATAACTTTTGAGTTTCCATATTCCAAAGTTTGTATCCATTCGGTACGTATCGAACCATTACTGACTTAAGGCTTTTCGAATCCAGTTTCTTTCTTTGCTGACTAGGGACCCACGCATAAGCTTTGCAACCAAAACACGGAGCTTTTTAAAATCGGGTTTTGTACCATACCACATCTCAGCCGGACAATCTAATGACTTAGTAGGTATTCTATTTATCAGATAAGTGCCAGTTAGCGCTGCCTCACTCCACATTCGTTTCGGCATTTAAGACTCTTGTAGCATCGATTTTATTTTTTCGATGAGAGTTCTATTGAACCTTTCAGCTACTCCATTTTGATGTGGTGAGTAGGCGATAGTCGTTTCAACTTGAATCCCTTCCTGCTTCCTGTACCATAACTTTTGTTTTCTTGAACAGTACTCACGTCCCTGGTCTACTGTAAGCTTCGAAATAAATTTTCCAAACATCACAGAACCCAATATAATTGACTGAAGTCAAATTGAGTTCCTTTACCATGTTTTCCTTTACAATTCTTTTGAAGGCTCCATGCCCAACATGACCCAATCGCTTATACCACAATTTGACTTCGTCTGTATTGCCTATATTAGCTGAACGCTTCTGAACTTCGAATTTCACTTCCTACAAATTTCCCTGCAAGTATGCTTCTGCAAGCACCAGTCCATTTTTCACAAATCTTGCTGTATTTTTGAAGAACTGGACATCAATTCCAAAACTTGTCAGTTTTCGAACAGATAATAAGTTGTCTCTCAGGTCCGGCAAGTATAACACGTCTTTTATAATTACATCTACATTCTTGTTGCTTTTCCCGTTTATAGTTCCTGAACTTTTTGCCAAAAAATTATTTTTGCAACATTGATTTGAACAGGTTCGCTTAGACCTATTTCTTCAGAAAAACACCAGTTTTCCCTCATCACTTGCTCCAGAATCTAATTTAAACTGAATTTTAGTGACATGCTCTTTCATCTCTCTTGATTGATTCCGATCTGACATTAAACAGATGCTTCTCGTATTTTTGTTGCACTTATGATTCGGTCCTATATCATTTTTTCTACAGTCTTTCGCCAAGTGTCCTATCTTGTTACACTTAAAACATTTACCTTGAAATTTGAAAGGTTTCTTACCATATTTCTTGCCAGCAAACGCCGATCTTTCCTTAACATCCTCCCTTTCAAACTTCATCATCATCGGCTCGACAACCGGGGTCTGGTCTTGGCCTCCTTCAACAAGTCTCTCCACCCATCCCGGTCTCGAGCCGCCGCCATCCAGTTGCGCACCCCAAGGCTCCGGGCGTCCTGGTCTACGCCATCTCTCCAGCGCAAGCATGGTCTACCACGCTGTCGTCTACCATAGAATGTACCACAAAGAACTTTCCGAGCAGGTTCATCTTTGCTCATAAGAGCTAGGTGCCCTGCCCACCGGAGTCTACCGAGCTTAATTTTTGTCACGATATTCGCTTCAAGGTAGATTGCGTACAATTCATGATTGTACTGTCTCCGGAATCGTCCTTCCTCACATATGGGGCCAACAATTCTCCTTAAGACTTTTCTCTCGAACGCGGCTAAAAGGTCGGAGTGCCTTTTACTAAGCACCCAAGTCTCGGATCCATATGTGAGTACTGGCAGGACCATTGTCCTGTACAGCAGCAGTTTTGAAGTTATGGTGAGATTTCTGGATTTGAAGAGCTTTGACAGACTATAGTAGGCTCTGTTGGATTTGAGAAGCCGCCCGCGTATTTCTTCTTCTATATTGTCATCGGCTGCTACTATTGACCCAAGGTATTTAAAGGATTGCACCACTTCAAATTCGTGCTCCGCTACCTTGATTGTTTGACCAACTGTTCCTCTCGCATTCGACGCCACCATGTACTTTGTTTTACCTTCACTAATGTGCAGCCCCAGATTTTGTGCCGCCTGCTCGATCTGGATGAAAGAATAATGTACAGCTTGCTCGGTTCTTCCGATGATGTCGATGTCGTCTGCGTAAGCCAGTATTTGGCTGGACCTGTTGACGATAGTCCCTCTTATTGCCGTGCCAGAGTCACGGATTGCTTTCTCCAACGCCAGGTTGAAGAGGAGGCAGGCCAAACCATCGCCTTGTCGGAGTCCATTAAAGATGTTGATTGGTTTGGATAGCAATCTGCCTATTTTTACTTGGCTTGTTACGTTGGTCATGGTCAACCTACATAGTCGTGTCAATTTATTTGGGATGCCGAATTTTCTCATGGCTTTGTAAAGTTCTACCCTGGCTCCATAGCATCGTAGGCGAGCTCAAAGTCTATAAACAGATGGTATGTTGGGATGTTACATTCTAGACATTTTTCCATCGCCTGCCTAAGGGTAAAGATCTGATCAGTTGTTGATTTGCCTGGAATGAAACCACACTGATATTGTCCGATGATGGTTTTAGCGTATGGGGTTATCCGGTCTTGTAAGATAGAGGAGACTATCTTATAGGCGGTACTCAACAACGTGATACCTCTATAATTGCTGCACGTTGTGACATCTCCCTTCTTATGCATGGGGCAAATTATACCTTTTCGCCAGTCTTCTGGAATTTCTTCATGCTCCCACACGTGCACTATAATCTCATGAATTGCTTGACGTAAAGCTGGTCCACCGTGTTGAAATAGTTTGGCTGGTATACCATCGGCTCCCGGGCTTTGTTTTTCTTTAGCCGGCCTATAGCCTTCTCAACCTCTTCTATGCTTGGCAACATAGGGTACTCTTCTTGAAGTAGTGGAGCCTCCACTTCTGCAGTGAGCTGACCATTTAGCAATTCATTGAAGTACACTTCCCATCGCTCCAGTATGCTTTGAGGATCGGTGATCAGATTTCCCTCTCCGTCCTTGCAGTATTTGCAGCGTGGTGTGTACTGCGTCATGTTTCGGACGGATTGGTAGAACTTCTGCGCCTGGTGCGGACCTCGCTCTCAGCTTTTGTTTATTTCACAGATTATGTTCTTCTCCCAGGCTGATTTTTTCTGTCTGTGAAGCCGTTTTTCAATTCTTCTGAGCTCTTTATATTAGTCTTCGCGTGCCCGCGTTCTATGAGATTGTTGCATTGCTCGGTACGCAACATTCTTACGTTCAGTCGCTAGCTTGCATTCATCATCAAACGAGTCGTTCCGATTTCTACGACTGCTGCCTAAGATGGAGTTGGCAGTACTAATGACAGTATTCTTAAGGTGTGTCCACTTCTCATCTACGCCCAGCATACTGGCTCCAGGACTTACTCTACCCAGTTCTAGGGCGAGTCCTAACGCATTACCAAAGGTGTTACTGGTGTTTTCATTGCGCAGAGCAGCCGTGTTGATTCGAACCTGATCGGCGGATGCAATACGTCTTCGCAAGGCAATCCGCCCTCGGAAAACCATACCAAAAAGATAGTGATCCGAGTCGATATTGGCACCTCGGTACGTTCGTACCGTCATCAAGTTCGAGTAGTGGCGACGGTCTATCAACACGTGGTCAATTTGGTTACGAGTGACTCCAGCAGGTGATACCCAGGTGGCTTTGTAGATATCTTTATTTATCTGGTACTCGCAACGACCATGTTTTTCGATGCCGCCAATTCTAAGGCTCGAAGTCCATTGTCATTAGTGTTCTCTTGCAAACTATGGGTGCCTGCGTAATGCCTGAATACCGGCTCCCGACCTATTTTTGCATTCAAATCCCCAAGGATGATTTTTACGTCATACCTTGGACAGGCATTGAGGGCCCTCTCGACTTGTTTGTAGTTAGTCTCTTATTCTTCGTCTGAGGACTCCTCCGTAGGTCCGTGAACGTTAATGAGGCTGATGTTCTTAAATTTGCCTCGCACGCGAAGGGTGCATAGCCTTTGGCTTATAGCGTTAAAGCCGATGATGGCAGACTTCATTTTTTCGCCGACTAGAAAGCCTACCCCGAGCACATGGTGCTTTGTATGACAGCTATAAGTCATAATGATATATATGAAAAAGAAAAATCTTTAAAGTTTCAATAAATTTATTTATTAACAACTAATATCACAACTTAAGTTTTTTTGTTATTTTTCGACGCGTTTCGGGATCATTGTTCCATCTTCAGGTTGAAAAAGTTTTTGCCTTTAAGAAATGATTGCTCTGCTACTTAAAAAAAAAAGGTATTACATAAGAAGCAGAGCAATCATTTCTTAAAGGCAAAAACTTTTTCAACCTGAAGATGGAACAATGATTCCGAAACGCGTCGAAAAATAACAAAAAAACTTAAGTTGTGATATTAGTTGTTAATAAATAAATTTATTGAAACTTTAAAGATTTTTCTTTTTCATATATATCAAATTATACACGCAACTTGGAGACCAAAAATAAACAATGACTAAGTCATAATCTTTCTTCTGTAGAACACCATTCCCTGTCCATCTAATTTCTTGTAGTGCTGTTATGTCAGCTTTATATTTTGACAGTGCATCGGCTAGCTGCTGAGCAGCTCGAGCTCTATAGAGCGATCGTACGTTCCATAAGAATATTCGTAAATCGTTTTTCCGTTTTCTTTGCGTGGGTTGTCGTAGTGAGATCAGTCCGTTTCCGAGGCTTGTTGTAGGTCTCAGAATTCTTTTAGTTTTACGGAACAGGGAATTAACCTGTTGCCAACCTGTGTAACCAGCCCGATCATATTAGCCAAAACTTTTTAAAGGCTTGTGTCTTCAAACTTCGCTTCTTCCAAAAGAAGTCTATCTTTCACAATACTGAACGTTAGTTCTCCACCCGTTAAGTTTTGTAAAGCGGTAACTAACGGATCAAACTTTTCAAGGAGTGTTAGGAAGAACTGAGCCAACAAATCACTTTCGTCTAGTGATGCTCCAGACATCTTCAACTTTCTTATCAAGTTTTCAAAATTGCCTATATGATAAGATACTGCATCGCCATCATTCATGCGAAGCTTAACAAGCTGCTTTCGCACCAACAGCTGGTTGACCACCGATTTTTTCGCAAAAGACGATTGAAGGCTGTCCCACATCTCTTTAGCAGTATCCTTTTCACGGATGTAACTTAATAAATCATTATGCACAAACGTCACAATTCTTTCATTTGCTTTTTCTCGTTTTGAAAATTCGACACATCCTGCAGCGTTCGCTTCAACGATGTTGGTCAAAACATCCGCCAGATTTAGCGAGTCCAGACGTGTTCTAACTCTGAACTGCCAATCATCGAATCCGCTTCCATTGAATTGCGGAGTTCCACAAGTTGACTCTTTTGAATAGCCCATAACCTATTAGAGTCTATTGTATTTTGTAGAAAAAGGATATATTTATTTTAATATATCATAAACTAGATGTTGTTTACACAAAGTCTAATATCGGAATGAAAATTTGTGACACAAATTTGCTCAAAATATATCATAAACTAGATGTTGTTTACACAAAGTCTAATATCGGAACGAAAATTTGTAACAACAAATTTTCTCATAATGATAAATATTGAAAAATCGATTGCTTTAGTTTTTCAATAATATCAAATATGTGATCATTCCATAAAAGGTGGTCTGTAATGCACATACCAAGAACTGAAAGTTTTTCAGTTTCCTCGATGCAAGTGTCGCTCATGGATAGTGGCATTTGGGGTAGGCTTCGCTTTAACGACAGAAGGCAGCATTGTGTTTTTGAAGCATTAAATTCTACGCGATTTTTATTTCCCCATTAAACAATGCTGTCGAGATCAGAATTTAATGAGCTTACCATACGCTGCCGTTGAAGTTCCACATCCGAGGGACAAGGATGTGAATCTAGAAACGAATATGAAAAGCTGAGGGTACTGTCAGCAAAACAGTTAAATGGATTAGAAGTTTCAGACAAGAGATCATTAATGAATATTAGGAAGAGAGTCGGAGACAAAACGGAGCCCTGTGGCACGCCAGCATTTATTTTGTGGATATCAGTCTTGAAGCCGTCCAATACAACTTGTATTGATCGGTCCGAAAGGTAAGAAGGTAAGAAGAGATTGATGCAAACTCTATCAAATGCTTTTGAAATATCAAGTGCAATAATCTTACTTTTGCCAAAACGATGTAAAGATTTGTGCCACTGTTCGGTGAGATATACCAGTGGACCTATTGCTACGAAAGCCATACTGTCGGTCATGAAGAAGCTTTCGTTCCTCAAGATATTTCTTAAGCTGATGGTTAATCAGCGTTTCCATGACCTTGGAAAGAAGGGAAGTAAGTGCAATTGGGCGATAGTTAGAGGGGGAAGAAGATTCGCCTTTTTTAGGGACAGGCTGGACAAATGCTGTGTTTCATAAAGTCAGAAAGAGACCAGTAGAGTAGGACAGATGGAAAAGCTCACGCAGTGGTTATGCCAGCGAAGAAGAACACCTCTTCAGAACTATAGGAGGGATACTATCTGGGCCAGTGGATTTGTGTACATCGAGATCTTTCAACACTCTTGAAACAGTACGTGTACGAAAGAAGATTGGTCCCATGAAATCGTTTACATCTTCAAGTACAGGAGGTGGCATATCACTTTCAGTCAGCGTCGAATTTACAGCAAACTGTGCTGCAAGCAAATTGGCTTTATCTAGTGAGCTGAAAAAGGGGATGTCGTTGAAGACAAGCGTTGGAACGGAAGACGAAGTAGTATTTCGAATGTTTTTTACAAAAGACCAACAATTTTTATTGCCTTTGGAATATTGAAGTATTTTTTGCTTTAAATTTTGATCATGCAAACATTTGGTTCGTCGAATATGACCGTTAGGCCAGGCGCGCACATGCAACTAAACAGTTTGGTTGCGATTTTGAGCACTATGGGATTATATGAGAGTCCGCGCACATGAACCGGCGGACTCTCATATAATCCCGAGTGCTCAAAATCGAAACCAAACCGTTTAGTTGAATGTGCGGGCCTGGCCTTACAGGTCTTTCTAGCTTGCTTGAACTTATTCTGGTTTTCCTCAGTGGGGTTGGTTTATAACTTCGGAAACTTACTTCTCTAACCCTGATAACCAAACTGTTGCGAAACACTAAAAGTTGCGTGGGGCCAGTAACTTAAAGTTGCCCAGTGTTGAGGGACACTAAGTTCCGTGTGTAACTCCGAGCTACTTAAAATTGCACAGTGAGCACTCTCCCATATAAGCCAATGTAATTGAATGAGGACCAACTTTATAAGTTGTTGAATTCAGCAACTCTTAGTTGCTCCCGATTCAATTATATTGGGTTATATGGTAGACCACCCACTAGGCAACTTACTGGCTGAACACAAATGGGATGCGGCTGCAGCTGCAGCTGCAGTTAAAAGAATCGCTATACCAGAAGCTGTCATTACAATCGCTCACTCATGTAGCAAACCACGACGTCTACAATGGTGTAGACGTCGCCTAGCTAAGCCCAAAGTCCCCTTTCACACGAGGAAACTGAGTTGCCAGCAACTTTTATATTGTAAGTGAGAAGGGCACGAAGTAAGTGCCTGATTACATGGGTCTTTATACTGAACTCTTGATTACACGGTGAAGAAAAATCCTTTCATTTCAATCTACCCTTCCCTATCTCACACCCTTTTAAATCCATATATCTCACTGACACGTTTCATGCTGAATCCGAAAATATTAACTGAAACTGGCGCATCGGTGGAATTTGGGTGGAATATCTACCCTTCTCTTCTTACGCGCATAAAATCTACCTGTCTCACCGATGCGCTCTTTAGTAAAACAACCCATGTAATCAGGCACTAAGAGGGGAAAATTAAATCTCCCCCGTCAACAATTCGAGAAGACTTTTTTGATATTCCTCTTCACACGCACAGTAAAGTGTTTACAACCAAGCTATTTTAAAAGGAAATTACAGAAATTTTCCTCAATTTTGTTTCTTCGTGTAAAAGGTACAGAAGATTTTTAAAAAAATTAAAAGAAAACGTCAAAAAAATCTCCAGCAACTTATGTCCTCGTGTGAAAGGGGACAAAGGGGATTAGTTGTTGTTACATTTAACATGTTAATTGCTTAGCCCCGACATAATTTTTTGCGAACAATTTCCTCGGACCACTAGCAAATTGGCAGTTTTCTGTCAGAATGAATTTCTGTCAGAATGAATCTTAGGTGACAGTTAACTGCCAAAATACTGCCAGTTTGCCAGCCGTGTTAATCCAGCATTACGCCTAACGTTTACCGAAACTTTTTATTTAAAACTTACATCCTTCACGAGTGTCACTCAGGCTCGATAATAAGTCTGTTTGGTAATTTCTTACGAATCACCCTGAGGCCATACAAGCAATTGCTCGCTGGCGAGTGGGCTTCATACATTAACTATCAATTTTTTGTTTGTATTTGCCTCAATGGCTGCTCTGCTTGCTTCTCAACTGGCTTTGAAAAAGGCAATTTCATTTATTTATTTCCAAAAATATAAATAACAATGACACGACAAGATTTAATCTTTTATAGTATCTAATGACTTAAATTACTAAGTACAATCTTAGGTAACTAAAAATGAATTAGTAAAAGAAGGTTATAATGCAAAAATAATAATTTATAAGATAAAAAAGAGATAAAACTTAATTTTGAGAAGCAAAGTTTAAAAATAGTTTTCTCTTAAAATCAGCAGGTGTGGTTGTTCGTTTGCAATTCATACGGAAGTCTATGCCACAAACGAATTGCAGAGACATAGACATGGAATGGAGTAAATAAATCGAATACAGTCGTTAAAGGCAACATTCAGTTTGCACTTACATTCACAGTCCAAAACGGGATAGACAGAACTATTAAAACTGAGGTAGGGCAAAATCAGCGATTTAACAAGGTGTTTTTTCATATTGGGTAAGAGCAAAGCTGAGGAAGATCTTAGTGATCGGAGTCCATAGTAAATCTTTCTAACAGCAGCCGTGTTTTTTTGCAAGCCCGGGGAGATTTGGTTGAAAAAAACGATATCGGGGATTAGCGACGCCATTACAGAAACAAAATGGAGTTTCCATACAAACTATCGATAACATGTATGAAATTCACGCCGGTAACACAGTTTTTCTCCGTGCTTAAGTTAAGCCGCGAGAATTCTCCGCGCTTAGCTAAGCCCGAAGGGGATTAGTTATTGTTGCATTTAACATGTAAATTGCAGGACAGGACGTCGTTTTTTTTCGATCGATTTCCTCGGGGCTTGCAAAAAAACACAGCTAGCATCACTTATGGCATTGCAGCAGGTTAGATTACTATTGATGTACAATCCCAAGTATTTAACATGACTCACATAAACAATAACTTCGTTTTCAAGAATAACATTTGGAAAATCTGAGGGATTAATTTGGACTCTAGAGGATATCATGACCACTGACTTAGTTGGATTGAAATTCATACCATTATCAAGTGACCAAGCAAGAATATGACACAAATCTTCATTTAAGCGAGCAATACAATCCTCCATCATACCTATTGGACGAGAAATATAAAGTGACACATCATCAGCGTAGAGATGCATTTGGCAACTTAGAGCAACGTCAGGAAGGTCATTTATAATAGAGAAAACAGTAAAGAACCCAATACTGAGCCTTGAGGAATTCCCTTGTGACAACGGAATTAGGTATGCCAACCTCCGTTTTAACTCGTTGAGTCCGATCTTTTAGATAGCTGTACAATAGTTTAAGCGAAGTATTAGAAAAGTTGAATTTTCTTTTGAGTTTTGAGAGCAATACTGAATGGTCTATGCTGTCAAAAGCCTTAGAGAAATCTAGGAGAACCAAAATGCCAAACCTATCTGAATCCAAAGCCTGACGGATATCAGTTGTAACTTTGAGTACTGCAGATTCACAGCTGTGGTTACTACGAAATCCCGATTTGAGATTTGAATTTGTTCATGCATTACTTTTTCAAGTACTTTACTCATAAAACATAATATACTAATGGGCCTGTAATCAGAGGGGTCCAAAGGATTTGTTTTTTTGGGAACTGGTAAAATGTTGGCATTTTTCCAAACAGCAGGAAATTTGCAGCTGTAAATGCATTTATTAAATATATGGAGTAGGTAGTTCAGTACTAAGGGGACGATAAGTCTTACAAATTTCGGCGAAATGTCATCAGGACCAATGGAATTGGATTTGACTGAACGGATTGCACTTAGAATCTGATTAATTCCTATACATTCAAACGAGAAAGGGCTTGCACTCTCACGCATCATAAAATAATCTCTCGGCTGATGAGAAATGGATGCAATCGGGCACAGAGTATAGGACATGACTTCAGGATGAAACGGACAATTGATTACATTTTTAGCTTCTTGGACACCTATTTCTTTAAGATTGTTCCATAGTTCTTTAGAACTGAGATTTGGGTCAAGTTTTTCGAACAAATAAGTACGCTTGGAGTTACGAATTAATGAAGTTACCTTATTTCGAGCTCAGTCGGATTTCTTTTGAATTTTCTATAGAAATGCTCCCGTTCCCTAATGAGAAGATTGATGTTGTGGCTGTACCATGGGCATCTTTTTGCCTTTATTTGTTTAGTATATAGGTTTCAAAAAGTTGACACAATAAGTTGTTAAACAGTGCAACTTTATAGTCCACATCAGGCAAGTATTAAATCGCATCCCACTCAAACATATTAAAATTTGCACTAATTTCACCATAATTCAAGTCACGATACGCTGAAGCTTATACTCCGGCTACTATTTGTTCTCCCAACTTCAAACTGAAACGAGCAAAAATAAAGTCATGGATAAAGTCCGAAGTTGGCCTGATTTGATCATTTCCCATTATTCTATTACTCGAACTAGTCAAAAACATATCTAGCAGCGATGGGTTTGTATCAGATTTAAAACAAGTTGGCCAAGAAGTATTCACAACTGAAAGACCAAATTTATCACAGAAGTGTTTAAATAATCGCGTGAGGCTATTGTTCAATAAATAATTCAAATTGAAGTCACCCCCAATCAAAACATCACTGTACTTTGGACCCAGTCTCTCTAAGGTTTCCTCAAATTCAACCAGATTTTCTTCACTAAACATGATTGGTGGGCTTTAAACGGCCACAATCAGGCATTTTTCAATCGAGTTCCTTAATTCAACACATAAAGGGTTCGCCAAATAACTTCTTTTTTTTTTTTGAAAATGGCGCAAAACATCGAGTGTAGCTTCGGCTGTGTGGCACGTAGCGCCGTCTTGTTGAAACCAAATGTTGCCAATATCCTCTTCTTCAATATTTGTGAACAAAAATTCGTTCAACATGGCCTGATAACGATCGCCATTGACTGCAACGGCCACTCCTTGCTCATTTTCGAAAAATGGCCCAATTATGCCTCTGGACCAAAATCCGCACCAAACAGTGACTCGTTTTGGGTGTATCGGCTTTTCAATGTATGCGTGCGGGTTTTCGGTGCCCCAAATGCGACAATTTTGCTTGTTTACTACCCGCCAAGATCAAAATGAGCTTCATCTGAAAAGATGATTTTTTTGGCAAAATCGGCATCTTCTCTAAGTCGATCGCAGACCCACTTAGCGAAGCGTATACACAACCATATTCGTTCAGCGGGAGGATAAAACTAGTTATCTGTCAAATCAGACATGAGCTAAGTATTACCATTCACGAAATAATCACTAGTTGAAAAAAAACGTTAAATGGCGGACCCTTTATAAAGTCTACATTAGGTCTATTTGATTTATAAACTGTAAAAGCTATTAAATTTTCCCGCAAAAACATGCAGACACCACCCCAAACCCTATCTTTACGGTCATTTCTTTGTATTTTAAACCCTGGAAAGTCAACATATGCATCAGCAACATTGTTATTCTGCCAAGATTCTGAAACCATAATGACATCCAACCTAGATCTGCTAAAAATTTGATATAACATTGTATATCTAGATCTTATACTCTCAGCATTCAAACAGCAAACACTGAGACCGTCAAACGCTTCGCACAATACATTTAAAACGCATCTTATATTATCGGGATCTGTACCTATCATCATAATAAAATTCAAAAAACCAAAACATCAACACCAACACCACCAATGCAGCAGAAAAAAACATTTTTAATACAAAATTCAAAATCATACTCAAATGTGCTAGGTTTGTATAGAAATTTGTTAAACTTAAAAGGTAAGTAAATAAAAGTAGTAGTTTATACAAGTAAATTTTCGAAAAAAATCATAGTGTGAAATTTAGTGCTCTGCTTAATTAATTCAATAATAAGTAACATAATAAATAGCATGCAATTAGTTCGAATTATTATAAAATATAATAATATAAAAAACAAATACAATATTCATACAATAATGTCCGTAACAGCAACCCATCAACAGCATCCAGCTTTGTTCAATTATCACCCTCATCCATCCCATGAGCAGCAGCAACAACACCAACATTAACAATCGATGTAGAAGTAAAAACCAGTTCTCTATCTCTCTTCTTTTCACTCATTTCAGCATCACATAAGTGACGACATCATTTATGTCGTTTTCGTTTGGATGTACAGAGTACTCCTTTTACACTCCTTTTTCACTCCTACTACTCCAAAAGCCTTCGATTGGCTGTTCCGAGTAATGTTTTCGGAGTGTTCTTCTGTCCCCAATTTCATTTTGGAGTAGATGAGGAACACACACATACATATAAAGTTTTTCGTTGGATTACTTGTCAAAAGTGATAACTACTTGAAGAAGCCATTTTGTTAAATGGCAGCTTTGGTAGTGTGTGTGTAAATTTAGGAAAGTCAGTGTTTTCATATTCGATTGGAATTGAAAAGGAGTACAATTTACCGAAAATCCAATCGAAAACGACATTATATTCATAGTGCAAGTAACTTCGAGAGATTGCATGCAGATAATACCAACAGGCTTTCTATTTGCCTCTCCGGTTTCCCTTACGTAGACTATCCCCGCCTAGTGAAAACAGAATGCAAGTACCCTTTTCTTCTCAGCTCATAGGCCTTACAAAATATTTCGTGGGTATTTTTAGTTAGGCTTTCGTATGCACGCACAAACTTATTTCCCTCAAAACCGAGGTCACTCAATGCAACAGCTCTGCGATTTTGTTTGTAGAATGCGGCTGTATTTTTCAAGACATTAATGTCGTTTTCGTTTGGATGTTCGGAGAACTCCTTTTCCACTCCTTTTTCACTCCTACTACTCCAAAAGCCTTCGATTGGCTGTTCCGAGTAATGTTTTCGGAGTGTTCTTCTGTTCCCAATTTCATATTGGAGTAGACGAGGAAAACACACATACATATAAAGTTTTTCGTTGGAGTACTTGTCAAAAGTGATAAATACTTGAAGAAGCCATTTTGTTAAATGGCGGCTTTAGGTAGTGTGTGTGTAAATTTAGGAAAGTCAGTGTTTTCATATTCGATTGGAATTAAAAAGGAGTAGAATAGACCGAAAATCCAATCGAAAACGACATAATTTTCTCTTGCGCATGCGGGAGTTTGATTATAATTGCACTCGTTGTTGATTTATTTTTTGGATTGCAATCTAGTTGATGAGCGAGTTGACGAAGTTGTTATTGTTAAACAAATTTTAGTGTATTGCAACTTGCTAGCGAATACTCGCTCATCTAGCCTCCCGATTACCCTGAATTTAGCTTGCAGCGCTTTTGTGGCGTTCTTTTTCTTACTTAAAGTTCACTATGGTTGTTGTGTCAAAAATAAAAGTTGGAATGTCATAGTAAAAAAAGTTACTTTGGGTAACTTTTCATTTAGGAACGATCAAAGTTAAAAATATGGTTGATCTGTCAAACGAAATGTGTTGCAATAAATGTATTCATTGCTTATAATTTCGTTAATAACAATTTCCGTGGAAAATTTTTTTCTTTATTGTTTTATACGCTATTTTACCACGTTTGAAAAAAAAAAATTATTTTTGGCGTATGTGGAAACCTGACCCATTAGTTCTGATACCTAAACAGTGAGGAATGTATGGAGGACATGCGCATGCTGCCCCCTGCAAACCCCCTGCTTGGCATCACTATGGGGCTTGGAGTAGGTGCAAGGTTGGTTATATGCAGTTATTTTGGATTTAAAGAAACCTCACTATATGTATACCCCACTGTTTAGGTATGAGAACTAATTTCGCGTACGCGAAACTACATACTTGCCTTTAGACAGTTTCTAAGTTTTATCACAACATATGTACAACAAGAATACGAACAAAACGATATGTAATACATAATATGTTTGGTTCCACCGTGCTTCTACAGGCGGATAACTCGCGTTATCGTTGTTCCCAGGAAGCTGCCCGTTCTGTCCATGCCGCGCATCAGTTTGTCTTGGTAGCGAACTTCGTTTCCGATATCGATGGTCAGCGACTTGAGAGCGCCGATTTTTTGTTGACGTTTTTCGGCGGCTCGTTCGTTTTCTTCTACGGTGAAATCTTGCTTGAGACGACTGCGGCCGGGATTCTGGGGCATCGGTTGGTAGGAGAAGATCGGTTGGTTGTTTTATGTGAAACCAGTGTTATGAATTGGATGTCACTGGAAATGCCTTTGAATTTATTAGGCATTTTTTAAAACACACCGGCCAAGACCAGAGAAGGTCATTATTTTGATTTGTTGTTTTCTTCGAAGAAATGAGAAATGACAGATACTTTTAAGTGCGAAACACAATTGTGGTAGTCTTTCTAGCAAAGAGATGTCGCTAGAGTATGTGTGTAGTTTTGTACTTTACTACTTTTTGCAAAATGTTTTTGAATGTAGTTAAGCTTACTTCATAGAAATTTGGGAAATTAGCAGCAAAAACATAGAAAACATCGCACGACAAAAAATAAAAGTATAGCAACTAATTCACGACTGATGAACGGCAAATTATTAAGCAATAAAACGTTTAATTTAAGAAATTTGTACCATTTTTTAAGGGGGTGTTTCGCTTACTTGATTTCAATTGAAAAAATACATAGAAAACATTGCACGGAAAAATTGAAATTCACGACTCATGACCGTTAAATTATTGAGCAATAAAACATTCGATATAAAAAGTTTCTAACCCTTTTTGGGGGGTGTTTCGCTTATTTCATACGAATTTGGCAAATTAGCAGCAAAAAAATGCATAGAAAACATGGAACGATAAATTCTAAATTATCACAACTAATTAACGGCTAATTATCCACCTAATGTTGTGTTGCGAGGCAAGAGGAGAGGAAGGCGTCGGTAAAGTGGAAGGGTAGGAAAAGGAAGGGTTAGGAAAGAGAGAAAGGAAATGTTTAGAGGGGGAAGGTGGAATGTCAAGTTCCGGGGACGCGGCCTGCTTGCACATGCACGGCGTCAGCTCGTCGGACGGGGGGATCTTGCCCCCGGAAACCTAACCTCGCCTGCAAACAAAAACACATATCAGGCCTGAGGAAAACTAGGGAAAAAAATCTTCGGACTAAAAGACTCACGGACGGACTATTGTCAAACCTAGGCACTGCGGATGTTGTTGCAGTGAGGCCATTACCCACCCTACCATAGGAATCCTTGGCCATTTTTAGATTCCCCCAATGGTGGCGGATGATCGGTTTCGGATCACACCATCTTCACCGAAATTCAGCTACCCTTGGCACCCCTGACATAAAAAAAACTCAGCAACCCATGTTTCACTTCATGCGCAACAATAAACTACTCATTTTCGAATCGTATTCAGGCATTTGAAGTTTATTAATAAGCAAATTTTTTTTCTTTTCTCTATCCCTTTTTTTTCAAATAGGCAACACCATAATCTATTACAAAATCTATATAAAAAACAACAATGTGACCTATGGACCAATGGATCCCGAGTTTAAATTTGGAACACCCTTTTTGGCGTTTGACACACGAAATAGCACAAACGCAAAACAAAAATACCCTACCTACAGAGAGCTCTATGGAGGTGGTTGGTGATGAATTGAAAAAGCAAAACTATATTTTAGCAAAAGTTTATTTTAATAAAAAAGAGAATGAAATGGTTTGCGTAAGAAGTTTTTAGAAGAAGTAAGCAGTTGACATATTCAGTCGTTTTGAATTTAAAAAGGAAGAGTGTTGCCAAGTATAAAGTAAAAGTGAATTGTTCTGTCACTGGCATGGAATTGCCAGAGCGCTGGTTGATATTTCTTAGTTCTAACACGCCTTCCTCAATCAGCGCTTTCTAGCAAGTTGATATACCGATGTCTTCTATACATCTGTAATGGGCTGGTCCAGGAAGTGGCTTGGTGAACACATCCGCTGGCATCATCTCAGTTGGGATGTAGATGACTGTTATTTTTCCATCATGTAGGAGCTGTCGGACAAAATGGTATCTGGTCGCAATATGTTTTGTTCGTGAATGACAAACTGCATTCTCAGCTATGTGTTTTGCGCCTTGGTTGTCTGTTCCAATACTTATTTTAGTGAGTTGCGGCAAATTCATCTCGGTCATAAGATTCTGAAGATATGTTGCTTCTCTCGATGACTCGGACAGCGCTACATATTCTGCCTCAGTACTTGAAATAGCTACTGACCTTTGTTTCTGGGAACGCCAGGTAATTGCAGCTCCACTCAGTACAAAAACGTATCCGGTGTATGATATTCTATCTTTTTCGTCGTTTGCATGATCAGCATCCGAGTATCCTCGGAGACCCAAAGTGTCCTTGGTGTAAATAAGTCCGTAGGTTTCCGTTCCTCGTAAATAGCGTAGAACACGCTTCGCAGCTGACCAGTGCACATCTTGATAGGTTTCGTTATACTGTGCTAAACGATTAACTGTAAACGCTATGTCTGGCCTGGTTGCAATTGCCAAATACATAAGCGATCCGATAAGTTGACGATAAGGTTTTTCGCTTAGACGCTGTTCAGTGTTACCTTTTCCAGGAGGTAATTTCGACTTTGTGTCGCTCGGTGTACTTATTGGTTTCGACTCGTCCATGTTGAACTTTTTTAATGTTTCTCTGATGTATGCTTGCTGCTTCAGTTTAATCTCGCCTTCACTTTGAATAATTTCGACGCCCAAACAAAATCGCGCCAGTCCGAGATCCTTCACTTCAAATGCTGCAGCAAGTCCATCACGTATGTACTTTAATGTCTTTTGACTTCTTGAGGCGTACAGAATATCGTCGACGTACACTGCAACGATGGTTAATTCTTCCTCACTTGTGTTGAAGTAAAAACATGTATCGTTAGCAGCTGGTTTCAAGCCAAGTCCACGAAGTGTTTCGTCTAACTTTTTATGCCATTGTCGTCCAGCTTGCCGTAGACCATACAACGCTTTCCTCAATCGACACACATAATAACCATTCTTGAGTTTTTGCAGCATTTGTTTGGCCTTTTTCATCACACCATCCTCCTTTTGGTTCTAACTTGATAGCATTTTCAACGACTGCTGAAGATATTTTGGAGTTTCCATAAAGATCTCTTGTTCTAACTCACCGTTTAAATACGCTGCCACGACATCCATTTGATAAACTTTCAAATTTTCACGGACTGCTAGAGCCATCAGGAGCCTGATTGATTCGAGCCGGGCTACAGGAGCGAAGGTGTCCTCGAAATCGATTCCTTTGCGCTGTGTGAAACCTCGAGCAACGACACGAGCCTTCTTTCGTTCCAAAGAACCATCTGCGTTCATTTTATTTCGTAGAACAATTTTGCTCGTCACAACACTTCTGTTTTCTGGACGCTCGACTAGGTCCCATGTATTGTTCTTGATAAGCGCTCGAATCTCTTCTTTGATTGCTCACAGCCAGTCTTGTGCTTCTGCTCCAGACATCGCATCCTCGAGTGACAACTCTCCAATGTTCGCAATCTCAATTTCATTTTCGTCTACGGCATCGTCGTAATCTTCATCGTCGGTTTCATCTTCGGCATCAACATCGTCTTTTGTTGGTTGTTCGACTTGTCTCTGCTTGGCCGACTTCGAAACAGACCGCGTTTGATAAACTTCACGGACATTTTTCTTCGCCATCGAAGGCTCAAACTCATCATGTGTCTCCAAATCCATTGAAGCTGACTCAAGTCCAATTTCATCACTTGGAATAGTTACATGTTTTTCTTGACTTTTCATAGTAGCTAGATCATGTTCTATAACCTTGATGTCTCTCGTAATGACTACCTTCTGTTTTTCAGGGATCCACACACGATAACCTTTGGATACGTCGGAGTACCCAACCAGGATGCCCTCCATTGAACGCGCTTCGAATTTGTCCTTACCAGGAGCTTTATCAAGAACAAAAGTCCTTGCGCCGAAAACCTTTAGATGTCTTAGGTCTGGCAATCTTTTGTTCCAGAACTCAAACGGTGTGCGTCCATCTAAACTGACTGTAAGACATCGGTTCCGTAGGTAATTCGAAGCTGCAATTGCTTTTGCCCAAAATTCATTTTCAACACCTGATTGGATTAGGAGGCACCTTGCCATATCGGCAAGCGTTCGATTTTTCCGTTCCGCCACACCATTTTGCTGTGGCGTATGTGGAATTGTAAGTCGTCTTCTTATTCCGTTCAGTCGTAGGAATTCATCGAATTCATGGTTGCAGAACTCTCCTCCGTTGTCTGACATCAAGCATTTTATTTTTCGACCAGTTTGTGTCTCAACTTGGGCTTTGTAATCCTTAAAAGCGCGAAAAACGTCATTTTTCTGCTTCAAAAACCTTACTTCGCACCAACGGCTGCAATCGTCAATAAAAGTGACGAAGTCTCTCGACTTTGCTAACGAATCGACTCTGGAAGGTCCCCATACATCAGTGTGCACAAGATCCAAAACGTTTGTGCTTTTCGTTTTCGTTCAGAGAAAGTCCAGTCACCACATTTCTTCGATGCATATCCAGAAGGTCTCGTTCGTTCAGGTGACCGAGCCTGCGATGCCATAAGTCAATCTTGGATTCACTCGCATCCAGCATGCACGCTTGTGTTGTACTTTCTTGGACATAATATAGTTGTCCAACTCGACTAGCAACTAGCTTGACTTCACCGTCCTCTCCTCGGACGATTGCTTTCTCTTTATTGAACGTGATGATGTTGTCGTGGTTGGTTATCCTCGCAACAGATAATAGGTTAGTTCGAAGGTTCTTTACCACTAATGTGTTTTCGAGTTTTACTGACCTTTCAGACATCCCGTCTGTAGTGACAATCCTTACAGATCCTCTCGCATCAACATTCGTACTGGAATCGTTTGCCAACAGCAGCTTTCCTTGCATCGCAGAGGATGTGGATGTAAACAGACTCTCATCGTTACACATGTGGGACGTGCAACCGCTGTCCAAACACCATCGTCTTTCAAATTCACTCTTCTGCATTCCCAAAGCATGGTCTTCCGTCGTGTGGAATGTACTTTCTGCTTTCGCTGATGATTCACATCGTGAAGAGTACTTCGGTTTGATGTTCTTCGTACACATAGACGCCTTATGACCAAGTTCATGACATTTGTAACATCTGAATTTAAAAGATGTGTCACGGTCAATCGCATTGCCATTGCCATGCTTTCGTTGCTGCGCTCCTCGTTCGAACTTCGATTTGCTCTGACTAGCACCTCGACGGACATACATCGCTTCGGATCTGTCGTCCTCCTTACGTTGATTTGTTGCATCGTACTTTTCGAGAATTTTCTCTCTCAGAATACTGGGCTTCGGAAGGTTGTCGTGAGACTCCATTGCACACTTGAACAGTTCGAAACTCGGTGGCAATCCATTCAATAAAAGAATCGACAACAACTCCTCGTGTATGTCAACATCCATACACTTTAGTTGTGACACTGCATCGAAGAATTCCATTAAATTCTTTCGCAGGTCGTCGCCTTCCTGGATTCTATATGTCGCCACACGTTTCAGCAATGTTGCCTTCTTCGTTGGTCCCGTGGAAGCAAATTCAGACTTTAATCGCTCCCAGACACCCTTTGTCGTGTCCAATCCTTTAACGAGACGCAATAGACTCGGATCGATGGCAATAATCAAATCTGACTTTGCTTTCGCGTCGTCATCCAACCACTTCTGAAGATCCTTTTTGGACTTTTCGTTGTTCTCAACAACTTCGGGTTGTGGTGATGCACCATTTGCATGCTTCCATGTTCCAGCTTTCACCATCACGGCCTCAATCTGCATGACCCACGTATCATAGTTGTCGCTGACGAGTGGCCTGATGGAATTCATGCTGTTCGACATGTTTATTTACTTTTAACTAATTCTTAACAATGTTTATATACTTTGCATTGGGACTGGGCCCATAACCTGATGAATTGAAAAAGCAAAACTATATTTTAGCAAAAGTTTATTTTAATAAAAAAGAGTGAAATGGTTTGCGTAAGAAGTTTTTAGAAGAAGTAAGCAGTTGACATATTCAGTCGTTTTGAATTTAAAAAGGAAGAGTGTTGCCAAGTATAAAGTAAAAGTGAATTGTTCTGTCACTGGCATGGAATTGCCAGAGCGCTGGTTAATATTTCTTAGTTCTAACAGTTGGACTGTATAAATATTATTATTTGACCGAATAATCCGAACAATTATCTGGAATCCCAACCTATAGCACTTACAGTTTCAATATTAAGTTATAAAAAAATTAGATTTAGGAAACACACAATAGCAATGAATAAATTTAAGTATTAAGTATATTAAGTATTTAATCGAAAGTAGAAATTTGCATGAAGAAATTATTCTCTGTATAAATAACTAAAAAACCAAATCCTTGTAAACTTCAATGCCAGTTGACAAAATAAAGACAAACACAAACACGAAATTTCTCACAGGCTTTACTGGATCTTATTGTTTTTTTTTCTAGTTCCTTTTGTTAGATCTCTGTCTGCTGTTATTTTTTTTGTTTTTTTTCGTTGATGAACGGGGCTCTGTTGGGAGCTTTGTTGGGGTGGGGGCTTAACTGGCAGTTCCTATACAGACTGCTACCAAGCGAGTTAGCCGTTATGCCCTTCACACACTGGAGACCCCGGGCTGTTAGGATAAGCGGCCGACACTCACAGACAGAACATGGTAAGGCGGAACTGCACCAGGAGTCCAGGAAAAATTTCCCCATAAAAAACGTCCGTCAACACGAGTGGGAACAATCAAAGTCGGCAAATTCGGCCAACCGGAATTAAAAATAATGCGGCGGTCCAGTCCTTGACTGGCAATCTGGAACCGCCGAAGATTATCCTAAAATGGTAAGGCACTAGCATAAGTTACATATATCGTTACTGTTTCATTTTTTCTTTTTGCACAACTCACCACTAATATATTGTTCGTTTTGCACGGATAAATTGGTATATAAATTATAGTTGAGCCGGGCTCACTACTTCACCGAGTATCTATAATTTTTAACAAAAAAAACTGTAAAATTTTGTAACCTTTAAAAAAAAAGATCGAAAATCGCACCATTTACAACGAAAAACAAATTTTAGGCTATAATCGGAGCCAACTTTTGTAGAGGGATTTAACTTGTCCGTCTCGTCTCTTGCAAAGATTTTCTTATTTTACATTCTGGCAGTTCAGTCTTTCGCCCAGCATGGGATTCACGTACCACATACCACTACACAAACGATTCTACCCCTTTTTTTTCATGTCCTAACAGAAAAACATCATCCGATCCTGCCAATCCGCTTAGCTGATACATGAAATTGTATACGTATTAGTGAATATACACATGGCTAGGCTCATGTAAGTCGATTTGTACGTGTTAATCAAGTTGTTCGATTAGGTTCCACTAACGGGAGCGTTCAACACGACTCTGAGTTAAGATCTTTAGTTTGCTCTTGAACGCCCAGATGGCACTCCGTAGGGTTTACACGGCGACCATTCCTACAGGATCTTTTTACAACCCGACGAAGTTTTCCCAGCTTACTGTCCAAACCAGTGAAACACTTGGAAAATGGGGATGTATAAATGAGGTTACAAAGGCTCATTTTCAGGGCAGAACCTCTTTCATTTACCCTGACCTGATAATCACCACAGCCTTTCATCTCACCACGACCAGGAAACAACTTTAAATTATATTGTTTTTTTTTTTTTTCTTTTTTTTTCTTTACGAAGTTCCTCCTGCGTGGCAGAATAAACACCAACTTATCCGACTAATTCCAATAAGCGTAATAATCTGGTTTATTACTTTCATCAGAAACGATTAAAGAAATCCCACATTCGCTATTCACCTATTTCATGTTGTCTAAGTTCGGATCGATTTTATTCACCTCATTTATCTACCAGGCGCATACTTTGACATTTGGGCGAACTACCCAAAACCGAAGTGTCAACTTCCAATTCTTCTAATAAGTCCGTCGTCTCTTTATTAATATTCTTGGGCATCTGTTAATTGCTCGCATCCTAGGTCCTGTCCACATCGAACAGTCAGGATACTTTAACAGGCGTCCGCAACAAAATTTGCTGTTTATTGGGATACATTCCCCATAAACAGCAAAAAACTCACTTCGGTCGCCTGGAAAAAGTGCTGGATGTTATGATAGACAGCAGGTTAACGGAACCACTAAAAGGACGCCGTGCGCGAAAAAGGTAAGTAAAACATATTCTTTCCACTTATTTATTTCTAACAATGGTTTTTCGATAATTTCAGGTTCATTGACTGACGACCTATGTGGGGAAAAACCCACGTTCGGCCGGGCAAAGGAAGTCCCTGCAAATCCTTTTTCCAGACTCACCGACGCCAATAGCTAACCGTACAGGGGGGTCATTCCGTAATTCGAT
Organism: Leucozona laternaria; assembly: GCA_932273885.2. Lineage (NCBI taxonomy): Eukaryota > Metazoa > Arthropoda > Insecta > Diptera > Syrphidae > Leucozona > Leucozona laternaria. The sequence goes on along the minus strand of OW026366.1, from coordinate 88,066,904 downwards.
TATCGCCACACGATATCGTTTTGACGATAGCTTTGCTTCACGTAAAAGCGATAATCACTATCGACTGGACGATATCGTCTTGACGATCGAAAATTTGCTCTCCGCAACTCAAAAATCGTCAAAACGTTATCGTTAAATCGTTACCGTTTGAACGATACCTATTTAGCTATCGTCTTGCGTCGTCTTGTTTGTTTTTCGAAACAATTTATGCATTTTATCATATGTAGGGTTTTTCAATAAGGGCGCGTAGATGTTTTCGGTTGATCCTGGGATAATAGACATGGAAATACAACCATGTAAACCTTAAAATGGGCGCAACGCACGTATCGTTGCCTAAAAGATTTTTATATTTAAGTTCTTTCAATTGGACGTGTCGTTCAATCGTGTAACTTGCCATTATGATTTGGCATCAGTAAATAATAAACAAAAGATTTAATAGATGTCACCGTCAAAATCTGCCCGCTGCAATTGAAAACCCTATAATTAATTATATGTAGTTTGAAGGATAGGTGGATAACCGATTTGTTTAGGCGACTTCACGTTTTGCCCGCACTTTTCTTCACTTTTTTTAAATAAAAATTGATATTTTTTGAGCGTTACTGACAAAAATAAATTACAGAATTGTCATTTATGACAATGATTGAAAAGTCAATCCTTCTCAAACTGTGATTTATAATAAACGATTGTCGAGACGATAGTGATTGTGTTACGTGAAGCAAATTGATGACGATATCGTGCACGATTATCGTTTAGACGATTATCATTTTAAAAATTACGGAATGACCCCCCAGGTAAGTACTGTACACATATAATCTATTCCTGCCTTAATACCTTTTTTTTTCTTTGAAATTTTAGACTGTACCCACTCAGTGCAAGGTCAACGACCCCTCAATGCAATTGGACCTAGCAATAAACGCAATCAGCTGATGACAAGTTTCTGCCCCTTCATCTATATCCATTCATCGTCTACGATATGTTCTCTTTTTTTCAGTGTTCTATCTGAATGGTGAGTGCTTTCAATTTGTCTTAAGTGAACTACGAGTGTATGAATTAGTGCAATTAAATAAATAAATAACTACACAAGCATACAAATAAAACAAGTGGTATAAAAAAATAAAAAAAAATATCACAGTTAAATAGTAAAACTAGTATCACAGTTAAATATTAAGGCTAGTATCACAGTGTAAAAGTCAATTAAATAAAATGTAAAAAGAGTAAATATCACAGATTGTTAAAAGTTAGTAAAGTTATCAGTCTTAAAAAGGAATAAAGTTAATAAAATATCACAGAAAGCTAAGTGGTTAGTAACTTATACCTAGAAATCACAGATGCTTGTTTATCACAGTTCATAGAATAATTAGAGTATTAATAAATAAATTAAATTTAATTTAATTAATAACATTAGTAACAAAATAACATTTAGTAACATTTCAGTACAAAAGGCATGCAATTAATAAAATATTTTATCAACTATATACAATCTCTTTGTTTTTTTATCAAAAACTGGCAGGTACCTTGTGAATAACATAGGGTGTTTCGATTTTCAATAATCTAATGGTTTTTTTTTTCTTTTGAAAACGTTTATCCACGAATAGTGAATATTATTACCAATCAATTTTCGGATTGTGAATAGAATCAGTGTTTTGAAAACGGTCAGGTACTACGCGAAAATAAATTAACAAATAAAACATGAAAATAATAATAAATAAATAAATAACAGTTAACAAATAGCAAAAACAACAACGACTAAGAATAACAATACGAAATATATATGCGAATAAATTTTACAAAATAATCAAAAGTTTGGTGAATAAATTGAAGTTTCCATCGGTTGACTCATTGTTTCAAATCTTTAGCGTGAAATATTCCGATTCGTTTTCCATTGAGATTTTCCAGTTCATACATTTGATTGCCAATTTGTTTGATTACTCGGCATTTAATATATTTTGGCGAAAGCTTTGCGGATAAATATTTTGAGGAATCACTCAACACAAAATTCTTTCGATACACTTATTGTCCGGGTAAATATCGAACATTTTTAGTACGCACATTATATATTTTTGCGGATTTTTCAATTGCTTTCATAATATTCTCGCGTATTTGATTCCGGATACATTGTAATCTACTCTGTCGGGGAAGAGTTAACAACTCGTTGTCGTCCATCGCGTTCAACCTTTTTGCAAGTTCATAACTAGTACCATGCATCATCATATTAGTACCAAATAAGGCATAGTATGGTGATACACCGGTAGAGCTATGAACCGCGCTCCTCAATGCACACGCTATATCGCCAAGGTGCATATCCCAGTTTCTTTGATCGTCCTTGAGGTATGATCGGATAGCGGCTAACAACGAGCGGTTAACCCTCTCCGACGCGTTCGACTGCGGTGCGTAATAAGCCGTTTTAAAATGTCTTACACCATATTTAGTTATAAAATTTTGGAATTCTTTCGCTACGAATTGTTTACCGTTATCGGAATGAATAATGTTCGGAACCCCGAACATATTGAAAACTTCTGCTTTTAAAAATTTAATTACGCTCGACGTTTTCGCATTTCGTAAAGCTTTCAATAACACAAATTTGGATAAATGATCTAAAACAACAAACACATATACATTTCCTGGTTTTGACCTCGGATAAGGCCTTCTGCCGTATCTGCCTTCAATTTTTAAATCGGGCAGCTCAGCTTTGCATTCATTTACAGTTTCGATTAAATCCAAATATTCTTCGGATAGGAATTCCGCTGACTCTAACTCAATCAACGGAGCAACATCTTCAAGAGCCAGAGTACCTACGTGTACCCGAGAAGGTACTATATGTTGGCTGCCTTTACGGTGCTGTATGTCGAAGGTAAAGGACTACAGTGACAAACTCCACCTTGCGAGTTTCCCACTCAGGTAATTCATGTTCATCAGCCATTGAAGGCTGGAATGATCAGTAATGACGGTGAAGTCCATACCTTCGACATACGGCCTGAATTTCTTCACAGCCATCACCGCAGCCATACACTCCTTCTCGGTGACACTATAGTTTCTCTGGCTTTTATTAAAGTTTTGAGAAAAATATGCAATGGGGACCTCTTCTCCCTCTTCGTCCAATTGAGACAGTTCAGCACCAATTCCCGCGTCCGAAGCATCACATTGGATATAAAATCTTTTTGTAAACTCCGGGTGCAAAAGAACCGGTGCCGAGATCAACGTTTTCTTCAGATCTTCAAATGCTTTCAGTGCCTCGTCAGTCATTTTGAATTTTTCGCTCCTCTTCTTCAACAAGTCAGTCAAGGGTGCAGTCAGTGATGAGAAATCCTTTATGTATTTCCTATACCACCCTGCCATGCCAAGCAACCTCCGAACCTGTCTTGGGGTTTTGGGGATTGGAAAATCCGCGACCGCCTCCACCTTGGCAGGATCGGTCTTAAACTTCCCACCACCAACAATGAAGCCCAAATATTTCAACTCTTTGAAGCAAAACTTTGCTTTCTTCATGTTGATGGTGAGATTAGCTCTGCGTAAGCAGTCGGCTACTTCACTTAACAGGGTGATATGCGTCTCGAAATCTTGCGCCATGATAAGCAAATCATCGAGGTACACAAAGACACGCTCCCTAAGTCGTGCAGGAATTACCTTGTCAATCAACTGGCTCAACCGCTGGGCTGCATTGCACAACCCAAACGGCATCACTGTGAATTGGTACAAGGGTCTTCCCGGTACCGCAAAGGCAGTCTTTTCCCTACTCTGTTTCTCCAGAGGTATTTGCCAGAATGCTTCCTTTAGATCAATACTACTGATGTAGTATGTATCCGGTAGCCGGCTGATGAGCCCTTCGATATGAGGGAGAGGATTCGCATTTTTCTTAGTCAGTGCGTTTACCTTACGAGAATCCAGGCAAAGTCGATTTTTGCCTGGTTTCCGCAAGAGCACTACTGGTGAGCACCAGGGACTTTCGCTCTTCTCAATAACACCCAGGCCCAACATCCGGTCTAACTCTTCGTACAGAATGGCTTGTACCGCTGGAGAGACAGGGTAGTGACGCTGTTTCACAGGGAGTGCATCCCCTGTATCGATGACGTGCTCCATCAGCGTCGTCTTTCCAAGACCATCACGTTTGAAACATAAAAACCTCTCCCTGACTGCATCTAGTCTGGCTTGCTGATCAGAGTTCAACTGATGAGCATTTGATGAATCTGATTGTTCATCAATCGAAATACTACTTATGATTCCTGGAGCTAACTATAACACTCTCCAAAAGTCAACCCCAAGATAGATTTCCTGATCCAAACTGGGTACGAGGAAGAAAGTAAGCTCCCCAACCTTATCTTTATATTGGACTTTTATTTCAACTTTGCCCACGATTGATTGACTCTTGCCGTCAGCTGTCCTAAATCCTGAACAAAACGGAATGATTGGGCAGCCGAGTTGCTGAATCAATCGTTTGCAATTTTTGCCTAAAATACTTACGCTGGCTCCACTGTCCAGCAGACCTAAAAATTCTTGTGAACCTATTCTAATTTTTGCATAAGGCCGAGGATCGGATTCCAAATTTAAAATAGTTGAAGATATCTTCTTTTGAGTATCTTTTCTGGCCTTAAATCTGGCCCTAGCCTTTAAAATATTTTTAGAAGGTACACTAATCGGACTATTAAAAATTCTATTTCTTGCTTCTTCATATTCCTTAAGACGGATATGTAAAGGTTTTATTTGAAAAAGATGTTTTTCTCTAACATTTTCTACATATTTAAATTTTTACTTGGTTTTTTAAAATTTTAATCTTTTGCTCTTTCTTTTTTGGAAGAGTTTCTAAAATTATATCATTTTCATTCTCTTCGTTTACATTTCCCTCTTTAGAACTTATTGGGGGTTCTGCTTTGAGGTGGCACGCGATTCCCCCAGAGCCTTCGGGTCCCTCCCTCGGTTTTCCGAGTGGCATCGAGGACAACTTGGTGTCTTTACACCCTCCTGACCATACTTAAAACAAAATAAGTTTCTCACATCGGACTCACAGTCGAAGTATGTGTGACCCTGAACCTTACAATTCCAACACACAAGAGTTGTAGTGTCGGCATATCTCTTGGGTGGATTTCTCGAACGTGCTCCACCGAACTGGTAAGCGGCCAGTTGTTCATCCGGATGCTGGTATTCTTCAAATTCCAGCTCATTCACTTATTTGGAGGCCTACCAGCTGATTTGGGTAGGTCCCGTTCTCTCTTCGGAAGTGCTGCTTCCGCTTCCTTACAAACATATCGAAGCTGATCAAGTGAAAAAATCGCTTGTGGAAACACTAAATTTCGGATTCTCTCATTCAAATTCCTTTTAATAATTTTGACCATGTCGGCCTCTGGAATTGGCATTTTCAATTGGAATCTCATTTTATTTATGGCGGCAAAGAATTCTTCGCTACTTTCGTAGGAATACTGTTTCCGATCTAGTATGATTCGGACTATCTCTAGATCCGTCATGGGGTTTTGATACCGACTCAATAATGCCTCTTTTAAAGTGGGCCAGTCAAATTCCCTATCGACTTGAAATTGCCAGAACCAATCATAGGCTGGACCGGAGAGTAATTGGTAAAAGTCTCTTAAAATATCGTTCCACGAACAAGCATAACGACTTTGTAACTTTTCTAGCCTAAAGATGAAATCTTCAACCGTTAAGTTGTTTAAAAGGCCATCAAATTTTAAGCCCCATTTATCTACTTTAACTGGAGTCTTGTATCCAGGCTGCATAAACTGATTTATAACTGGTGGTGGAAACGGCAACGGTGTGTACGGGGTTTGGTAGCCCCCAAAAGCGGACTGATTGGGCTGGGATTGGAACGGCCGTTCGGTAGATGCCGGATTTGGATTTGTCCTACGCGGCTGTCCTATCGGTACGAACGCACTCCTACCTTGATTACCTGGAGGATTTGGTAACACTGGTGGTGGCCCTACAAAAGCCGAGTTATAAGTTTGCATCGGAGGAGGAACTACGGGTAACGGATTTGACATCGGCGGTGGCCTCATCGGAACAGTTGGTTGTCTAGTCTGGTTATTTGCTACTGGAGCTGGAAGGGCCAAATTCAATTTCTCAAGAAACCCACTGAGTTGCCTCTCCACTTCCGCACCTACGCGTGCCGTCACTTCCGTCTCTAACTCTTTTTTACAGGTAGATATACCCCTAGCTATTCCTCTATTTATCAAATGTTGCAAATCTTCTGATGTAACCTTTCTTTGACTACTTTTAGGTAACGTCCTAGCAATACTTTCGAGAATTCCCCTCGAACCATGGTTGGATGGAATCCTTTGAGACCTATTCTCGTTCTCTCTACCAGTATTTTGCCTCCTGTGTTTTCGAATGAACCAAAAATTTCTTGCCGAGGTGGTAAAGAGGCTGCTCCCGGATCACTGATTTCGCTGTAAGACGGGGTGGATATTGAACTCGTGTGAGCACTCGTATTTTGGACACTTGGAACAATACCGCCAGAACTATCTACCAGGTGAGATGTGGATCGGACACGCCTTTCAGTCCTCAGAGGAGCACGTAATATTCTTTGCCTAGCACCAGTGTCTAAATTTTGTGCAGCTGACCTAGTAATCCTTGTTTCCTCTATTTCAGCCTCCCTGATCATGTCACTGATGCGATCTTCTTCATCTCTATCGATGTGTGCCATTTTCAACTTTAAATTTTATCAACCAATTCACCCAAACAAACAAAAATTCAACAACAAAATCAATAACAACAAAAAAGTGGTGAGTTGTCGAATATATGTTTTTCTTTTCTATCAGAAAATTAATTACTCAAAACTAACCAAAAAGAAAAATGTAAAAATTCCTTTAAAAAAAACAAATTGTAACAAAAAAAAATAAATAAGTAACAAAATCTCGCTGAAACTTAATAAAAAATTTCAAAAAAAAACATAGAAGAATAAATAAGAGACAAAACAAATATGTAAACTTAAGAAATCTGATTCGAAAAACGATCAAAATAAATTAATCAAAAAAAAACTGTTTAACTTGAACCAAAAATGTCAATCTTGTAACAAAAAGAATAAATAAATGATAAAGAAAAACAAAAATGTAAATAAATAACAAAAATAAATTGTATATGTAACCAAAAATTGAAATGAACAAAAAAAAAATGTAAAAAAATAACAAAAAAAAACGTAACTAATCACTTTTGAAAACCAATGAAAAACTTTACAAAATTTATTTAAACTTACTGATGTTACCAGAATTGTAAATCAAAATGTAATAAATATCAAAACTCAAAATATAATCACAAAAAAAAATATTTTCGAAACGAAAAACGAACTTGAAAAACAAAAAAACAATTAATCAAAAATCTATATTCTAATCTTAACGCTTTTGAAAAATCTAAAGTATTTTTTCTTTTTCAGAAAAAGAACCTTAATTTAACAAAAAAAATTAGTACTATTTTTGAAAATACTCTCTAATTTCAGAATTTTATCTTATTAAGAAAAAAAACTGGATTAAAGATTAAAGAAAACAAAAAAAAAGTTGACAAATTAATAAATAAATAAATAGAAACTTCAAGACAAAGTAAATATCTAACAAAAAAAATGTTTAAACAAAATATCGTTTTTTTTTTCAAAAACCAGAGTTTTTCAAATAAAGTTTTTCAAACAAAAAACTATTTCAACGAAAACTATAATTTTAACTTTTTCAAAAACTTACTGTCCTAACCTAAACAAATTTGAATATTCTGTTGTATTTTCCAAAAAAAATATGAACTTTAAAAAGAACCAAAAAAAACTGAACCAATTGTCAATTTGTTTATTTTTCAAACTTTAAAGTGTGAAATCTCTTTAATATTAAAAAAAAAACCAAAAAAAAAACACTATAAAGAAAAAAAAACAAAAAACAGATAAACAGTTAAACGAATTTCCAAAAATTTAGATTTTTAAGAACTTTAGTCCTAAGATTTTAGTTTGTATTTTGAAGTATGTATATATTTTTATGTTTTGTTTTTAAAGTAGTTAGGTTAGACCTTAGTAATATTATTGTTAAAACTAACCCAACTTCAAAAAGTTACTTAGGATTAGATAATAACTTTGAATTAACAATAAAGTTAATCGACTTCAATTTCAAAAAAAAAAATAATGTTTTAATTTCAAAGGATTTACTTATAACAAAGTACGTATTTTATGTTCGACGTTTGTATCATGAGCTTACGTGGTGCTTCAAGTAGCTTCTACTCGGTGGTTTCTTAGCGACATGGTATGATCCTACTTACGACATCACTAAAAAGGAACATCAGACGGACGAACAAGACTCCCCTGATGTGACAATAATAATAAGGAAAACTACTAGAAACACTAACATATTACTTTACAAAGTTTTCCCTCACCGTTTCCGCAATCCTAGACTGTCTCAAGGACTTTGCTAGAAGACATGAAACGATGAGGTAAAACTCACAAAAATGTTGGAATGATGACGATGAGGTCGGACTAAACGTCACTCACAATCATCACTTTCAAGTAGAAAACACAAGACTAAAGGATAAGAAAATTGAAAACTAGAATTGAAAAGTAAAAAAAAAGTAAGGATGGGAATAGGGAAAAACAATACTAAAATACGCTATCTGAAAATACTCAAGCTTTTGCAGAAGAACGTCGCGATACATCTAGGTTCGTCTGTCACCTTCCTGATGCAGACATACGCCTTTTGCAAAAACTCCAGTAATACCAGATAAACGCATAACATTTACTAACCGTAGTCACTGTGAATTTTCAAACCCTCGTCGCGATTTATCTAGGTATGTCCGAGACTTTCCTGATAAAGACTTACGAGGTTTAAAAATTCACAGTAAGTTTGGTTGGGGACTATACAACATAAACGAACTGAAACTAAGACTACAATAACTAAACTGTCAAGAAAACGTTCCAACTAGGTTGGGAAAACACTTTAACGACGTTGGGCGCCATTTTGTTGCGAGGCAAGAGGAGAGGAAGGCGTCGGTAAAGTGGAGGGGTAGGAAAAGGAAGGGTTAGGAAAGAGAGAAAGGAAATGTTTAGAGGGGGAAGGTGGAATGTCAAGTTCCGGGGACGTGGCCTGCTTGCACATGCACGGCGTCAGCTCGTCGGACGGGGGGGATCTTGCCCCCGGAAACCTAACCTCGCCTGCAAACAAAAGCACATATCAGGCCTGAGGAAAACTAGGGAAAAAAAATCTTCGGACAAAAAGACTCACGGACGGACTATTGTCACACCTAGGCACTGCGGATGTTGTTGCAGTGAGGCCATTACCCACCCTACCATAGGAATCCTTGGCCATTTTTAGATTCCCCCAATGGTGGCGGATGATCGGTTTCGGATCACACCATCTTCACCGAAATTCAGCTACCCTTGGCACCCCTGACATAAAAAAAACTCAGCAACCCATGTTTCACTTCATGCGCAACAATAAACTACTCATTTTCGAATCGTATTCAGGCATTTGAAGTTTATTAATAAGCAAATTTTTTTTCTTTTCTCTATCCCTTTTTTTTACAATTCTTTTAAGAGCTTGCCAATGATTTTCTGACGGATTTTGTTGATATCTACCCATGTATCCAACTGGAAAACGTATATCTGGTGTAACGCATAACATAATTTACATCAAACTTCCAAGTAATTCTTTATAGGGCTTATCAAATGCAGTCTCAGTTTTCGTTGACTGCAGTTGTAGCCCTTTTTCCATTGGACTTCTTGTAGGATTACATTCTTCCATTCCAAACTTGGTTAATAACTTTTCAATGCTGGATACTTGAGATAAATTTATTTTGTTTTCATTAATGTCAATCTTAATTCTCAAAAAATATTTAAGACTTCCACAGTCTGACATCTTGAATTTCTGTTTTCTAACTCTTCTTCAACTGGTTTATTTGTTCTAAACTTTTTCCGGCAATCAATAAATCATCAACATACAGTATAAGTATTATGATTTCATCTTCTTCTTTTCCCATTTTGGTATATAGACAGTAATCGTGATTTGATCTTTTAAATCCCAACTGAAGGAGAAAATCGTTGAATTTTTTGTTCCAAAATCGAGGTGCTTGTTTTAATCCGTAGAAAGATTTTTGTAGGCGACAAACATGTCCATCCACTTCAGAAACCCCTTCTGGAACAGCCATGTATAACTCTTCCTTCAACTCTCCATGTAGAAATGCCGTTTTTACATCCAACTGATGAAAAATTAGATTTCTGTACAAACCAACAGCTAAGACTATTCTTATGGTTGTCACTTTTGCTACAGGTGAGTAGGTTTCGTCGTAATCAATTCCAGCTTTTTGAAAGTATCCCTTAACGAACAGTCTGGCTCTATGTCTCGTGGGCTCTCCGTTTCCATTAAATTTAATTTGAAAAATCCACTTTGGCTTCAAAATCTTTGCATTTTTCGGTTTTCTGACTACTTCCCAAACTTTTTTCTTTCATCGAAGATAGCTCCTCTTCAATAGCTTGAAACCATTGTGTAGCATCAGACCGCAAAACAATTTCCCCAAAAGAATTTGGAACACCTGATAAAAATTCATCCGCAGAAGTTGCTCTATAGCTATTATAATCATTTAACTTACTTTGAGGTCGGCGCTCCCGTTCGCTACGCCTTATAGTAACCTCTCCTTGAAGATCACTATGATTATAACGCGAAGGGAGTGCAGCTACACCATCAACACCTTCGGCTTCAGGAAAATTTTCAGATGATTCTTCTGCATCGCAAAAAATAAGATCGTCTTCACCCAAGTCTTCAACAACTTAATCTTCAGTAAAACCCTTGTTATTATCAAAACCAACGAGTATTTCTGGTGACTCTTCCCCTTCTTGCTCGTGGTTGCTTACTATAATTATTTCTTCTTTGTCTTTACTTTGTGTTGCATATTTGAATGGAAAATCTGTCTCGTCAAATTTAACAGTTCGTTCAGTAAATAACTTTTGAGTTTCCATATTCCAAAGTTTGTATCCATTCGGTACGTATCGAACCATTACTGACTTAAGGCTTTTCGAATCCAGTTTCTTTCTTTGCTGACTAGGGACCCACGCATAAGCTTTGCAACCAAAACACGGAGCTTTTTAAAATCGGGTTTTGTACCATACCACATCTCAGCCGGACAATCTAATGACTTAGTAGGTATTCTATTTATCAGATAAGTGCCAGTTAGCGCTGCCTCACTCCACATTCGTTTCGGCATTTAAGACTCTTGTAGCATCGATTTTATTTTTTCGATGAGAGTTCTATTGAACCTTTCAGCTACTCCATTTTGATGTGGTGAGTAGGCGATAGTCGTTTCAACTTGAATCCCTTCCTGCTTCCTGTACCATAACTTTTGTTTTCTTGAACAGTACTCACGTCCCTGGTCTACTGTAAGCTTCGAAATAAATTTTCCAAACATCACAGAACCCAATATAATTGACTGAAGTCAAATTGAGTTCCTTTACCATGTTTTCCTTTACAATTCTTTTGAAGGCTCCATGCCCAACATGACCCAATCGCTTATACCACAATTTGACTTCGTCTGTATTGCCTATATTAGCTGAACGCTTCTGAACTTCGAATTTCACTTCCTACAAATTTCCCTGCAAGTATGCTTCTGCAAGCACCAGTCCATTTTTCACAAATCTTGCTGTATTTTTGAAGAACTGGACATCAATTCCAAAACTTGTCAGTTTTCGAACAGATAATAAGTTGTCTCTCAGGTCCGGCAAGTATAACACGTCTTTTATAATTACATCTACATTCTTGTTGCTTTTCCCGTTTATAGTTCCTGAACTTTTTGCAAAAAAATTGATTATTTTTGCAACATTAATTTGAACAGGTTCGCTTAGACCTATTTCTTCAGAAAAACACCAGTTTTCCCTCATCACTTGCTCCAGAATCTAATTTAAACTGAATTTTAGTGACATGCTCTTTCATCTCTCTTGATTGATTCCGATCTGACATTAAACAGATGCTTCTCGTATTTTTGTTGCACTTATGATTCGGTCCTATATCATTTTTTCTACAGTCTTTCGCCAAGTGTCCTATCTTGTTACACTTAAAACATTTACCTTGAAATTTGAAAGGTTTCTTACCATATTTCTTGCCAGCAAACGCCGATCTTTCCTTAACATCCTCCCTTTCAAACTTCATCATCATCGGCTCGACAACCGGGGTCTGGTCTTGGCCTCCTTCAACAAGTCTCTCCACCCATCCCGGTCTCGAGCCGCCGCCATCCAGTTGCGCACCCCAAGGCTCCGGGCGTCCTGGTCTACGCCATCTCTCCAGCGCAAGCATGGTCTACCACGCTGTCGTCTACCATAGAATGTACCACAAAGAACTTTCCGAGCAGGTTCATCTTTGCTCATAAGAGCTAGGTGCCCTGCCCACCGGAGTCTACCGAGCTTAATTTTTGTCACGATATTCGCTTCAAGGTAGATTGCGTACAATTCATGATTGTACTGTCTCCGGAATCGTCCTTCCTCACATATGGGGCCAACAATTCTCCTTAAGACTTTTCTCTCGAACGCGGCTAAAAGGTCGGAGTGCCTTTTACTAAGCACCCAAGTCTCGGATCCATATGTGAGTACTGGCAGGACCATTGTCCTGTACAGCAGCAGTTTTGAAGTTATGGTGAGATTTCTGGATTTGAAGAGCTTTGACAGACTATAGTAGGCTCTGTTGGATTTGAGAAGCCGCCCGCGTATTTCTTCTTCTATATTGTCATCGGCTGCTACTATTGACCCAAGGTATTTAAAGGATTGCACCACTTCAAATTCGTGCTCCGCTACCTTGATTGTTTGACCAACTGTTCCTCTCGCATTCGACGCCACCATGTACTTTGTTTTACCTTCACTAATGTGCAGCCCCAGATTTTGTGCCGCCTGCTCGATCTGGATGAAAGAATAATGTACAGCTTGCTCGGTTCTTCCGATGATGTCGATGTCGTCTGCGTAAGCCAGTATTTGGCTGGACCTGTTGACGATAGTCCCTCTTATTGCCGTGCCAGAGTCACGGATTGCTTTCTCCAACGCCAGGTTGAAGAGGAGGCAGGCCAAACCATCGCCTTGTCGGAGTCCATTAAAGATGTTGATTGGTTTGGATAGCAATCTGCCTATTTTTACTTGGCTTGTTACGTTGGTCATGGTCAACCTACATAGTCGTGTCAATTTATTTGGGATGCCGAATTTTCTCATGGCTTTGTAAAGTTCTACCCTGGCTCCATAGCATCGTAGGCGAGCTCAAAGTCTATAAACAGATGGTATGTTGGGATGTTACATTCTAGACATTTTTCCATCGCCTGCCTAAGGGTAAAGATCTGATCAGTTGTTGATTTGCCTGGAATGAAACCACACTGATATTGTCCGATGATGGTTTTAGCGTATGGGGTTATCCGGTCTTGTAAGATAGAGGAGACTATCTTATAGGCGGTACTCAACAACGTGATACCTATATAATTGCTGCACGTTGTGACATCTCCCTTCTTATGCATGGGGCAAATTATACCTTTTCGCCAGTCTTCTGGAATTTCTTCATGCTCCCACACGTGCACTATAATCTCATGAATTGCTTGACGTAAAGCTGGTCCACCGTGTTGAAATAGTTTGGCTGGTATACCATCGGCTCCCGGGCTTTGTTTTTCTTTAGCCGGCCTATAGCCTTCTCAACCTCTTCTATGCTTGGCAACATAGGGTACTCTTCTTGAAGTAGTGGAGCCTCCACTTCTGCAGTGAGCTGACCATTTAGCAATTCATTGAAGTACACTTCCCATCGCTCCAGTATGCTTTGAGGATCGGTGATCAGATTTCCCTCTCCGTCCTTGCAGTATTTGCAGCGTGGTGTGTACTGCGTCATGTTTCGGACGGATTGGTAGAACTTCTGCGCCTGGTGCGGACCTCGCTCTCAGCTTTTGTTTATTTCACAGATTATGTTCTTCTCCCAGGCTGATTTTTTCTGTCTGTGAAGCCGTTTTTCAATTCTTCTGAGCTCTTTATATTAGTCTTCGCGTGCCCGCGTTCTATGAGATTGTTGCATTGCTCGGTACGCAACATTCTTACGTTCAGTCGCTAGCTTGCATTCATCATCAAACGAGTCGTTCCGATTTCTACGACTGCTGCCTAAGATGGAGTTGGCAGTACTAATGACAGTATTCTTAAGGTGTGTCCACTTCTCATCTACGCCCAGCATACTGGCTCCAGGACTTACTCTACCCAGTTCTAGGGCGAGTCCTAACGCATTACCAAAGGTGTTACTGGTGTTTTCATTGCGCAGAGCAGCCGTGTTGATTCGAACCTGATCGGCGGATGCAATACGTCTTCGCAAGGCAATCCGCCCTCGGAAAACCATACCAAAAAGATAGTGATCCGAGTCGATATTGGCACCTCGGTACGTTCGTACCGTCATCAAGTTCGAGTAGTGGCGACGGTCTATCAACACGTGGTCAATTTGGTTACGAGTGACTCCAGCAGGTGATACCCAGGTGGCTTTGTAGATATCTTTATTTATCTGGTACTCGCAACGACCATGTTTTTCGATGCCGCCAATTCTAAGGCTCGAAGTCCATTGTCATTAGTGTTCTCTTGCAAACTATGGGTGCCTGCGTAATGCCTGAATACCGGCTCCCGACCTATTTTTGCATTCAAATCCCCAAGGATGATTTTTACGTCATACCTTGGACAGGCATTGAGGGCCCTCTCGACTTGTTTGTAGTTAGTCTCTTATTCTTCGTCTGAGGACTCCTCCGTAGGTCCGTGAACGTTAATGAGGCTGATGTTCTTAAATTTGCCTCGCACGCGAAGGGTGCATAGCCTTTGGCTTATAGCGTTAAAGCCGATGATGGCAGACTTCATTTTTTCGCCGACTAGAAAGCCTACCCCGAGCACATGGTGCTTTGTATGACAGCTATAAGTCATAATGATATATATGAAAAAGAAAAATCTTTAAAGTTTCAATAAATTTATTTATTAACAACTAATATCACAACTTAAGTTTTTTTGTTATTTTTCGACGCGTTTCGGGATCATTGTTCCATCTTCAGGTTGAAAAAGTTTTTGCCTTTAAGAAATGATTGCTCTGCTACTTAAAAAAAAAAGGTATTACATAAGAAGCAGAGCAATCATTTCTTAAAGGCAAAAACTTTTTCAACCTGAAGATGGAACAATGATTCCGAAACGCGTCGAAAAATAACAAAAAAACTTAAGTTGTGATATTAGTTGTTAATAAATAAATTTATTGAAACTTTAAAGATTTTTCTTTTTCATATATATCAAATTATACACGCAACTTGGAGACCAAAAATAAACAATGACTAAGTCATAATCTTTCTTCTGTAGAACACCATTCCCTGTCCATCTAATTTCTTGTAGTGCTGTTATGTCAGCTTTATATTTTGACAGTGCATCGGCTAGCTGCTGAGCAGCTCGAGCTCTATAGAGCGATCGTACGTTCCATAAGAATATTCGTAAATCGTTTTTCCGTTTTCTTTGCGTGGGTTGTCGTAGTGAGATCAGTCCGTTTCCGAGGCTTGTTGTAGGTCTCAGAATTCTTTTAGTTTTACGGAACAGGGAATTAACCTGTTGCCAACCTGTGTAACCAGCCCGATCATATTAGCCAAAACTTTTTAAAGGCTTGTGTCTTCAAACTTCGCTTCTTCCAAAAGAAGTCTATCTTTCACAATACTGAACGTTAGTTCTCCACCCGTTAAGTTTTGTAAAGCGGTAACTAACGGATCAAACTTTTCAAGGAGTGTTAGGAAGAACTGAGCCAACAAATCACTTTCGTCTAGTGATGCTCCAGACATCTTCAACTTTCTTATCAAGTTTTCAAAATTGCCTATATGATAAGATACTGCATCGCCATCATTCATGCGAAGCTTAACAAGCTGCTTTCGCACCAACAGCTGGTTGACCACCGATTTTTTCGCAAAAGACGATTGAAGGCTGTCCCACATCTCTTTAGCAGTATCCTTTTCACGGATGTAACTTAATAAATCATTATGCACAAACGTCACAATTCTTTCATTTGCTTTTTCTCGTTTTGAAAATTCGACACATCCTGCAGCGTTCGCTTCAACGATGTTGGTCAAAACATCCGCCAGATTTAGCGAGTCCAGACGTGTTCTAACTCTGAACTGCCAATCATCGAATCCGCTTCCATTGAATTGCGGAGTTCCACAAGTTGACTCTTTTGAATAGCCCATAACCTATTAGAGTCTATTGTATTTTGTAGAAAAAGGATATATTTATTTTAATATATCATAAACTAGATGTTGTTTACACAAAGTCTAATATCGGAATGAAAATTTGTGACACAAATTTGCTCAAAATATATCATAAACTAGATGTTGTTTACACAAAGTCTAATATCGGAACGAAAATTTGTAACAACAAATTTTCTCATAATGATAAATATTGAAAAATCGATTGCTTTAGTTTTTCAATAATATCAAATATGTGATCATTCCATAAAAGGTGGTCTGTAATGCACATACCAAGAACTGAAAGTTTTTCAGTTTCCTCGATGCAAGTGTCGCTCATGGATAGTGGCATTTGGGGTAGGCTTCGCTTTAACGACAGAAGGCAGCATTGTGTTTTTGAAGCATTAAATTCTACGCGATTTTTATTTCCCCATTAAACAATGCTGTCGAGATCAGAATTTAATGAGCTTACCATACGCTGCCGTTGAAGTTCCACATCCGAGGGACAAGGATGTGAATCTAGAAACGAATATGAAAAGCTGAGGGTACTGTCAGCAAAACAGTTAAATGGATTAGAAGTTTCAGACAAGAGATCATTAATGAATATTAGGAAGAGAGTCGGAGACAAAACGGAGCCCTGTGGCACGCCAGCATTTATTTTGTGGATATCAGTCTTGAAGCCGTCCAATACAACTTGTATTGATCGGTCCGAAAGGTAAGAAGGTAAGAAGAGATTGATGCAAACTCTATCAAATGCTTTTGAAATATCAAGTGCAATAATCTTACTTTTGCCAAAACGATGTAAAGATTTGTGCCACTGTTCGGTGAGATATACCAGTGGACCTATTGCTACGAAAGCCATACTGTCGGTCATGAAGAAGCTTTCGTTCCTCAAGATATTTCTTAAGCTGATGGTTAATCAGCGTTTCCATGACCTTGGAAAGAAGGGAAGTAAGTGCAATTGGGCGATAGTTAGAGGGGGAAGAAGATTCGCCTTTTTTAGGGACAGGCTGGACAAATGCTGTGTTTCATAAAGTCAGAAAGAGACCAGTAGAGTAGGACAGATGGAAAAGCTCACGCAGTGGTTATGCCAGCGAAGAAGAACACCTCTTCAGAACTATAGGAGGGATACTATCTGGGCCAGTGGATTTGTGTACATCGAGATCTTTCAACACTCTTGAAACAGTACGTGTACGAAAGAAGATTGGTCCCATGAAATCGTTTACATCTTCAAGTACAGGAGGTGGCATATCACTTTCAGTCAGCGTCGAATTTACAGCAAACTGTGCTGCAAGCAAATTGGCTTTATCTAGTGAGCTGAAAAAGGGGATGTCGTTGAAGACAAGCGTTGGAACGGAAGACGAAGTAGTATTTCGAATGTTTTTTACAAAAGACCAACAATTTTTATTGCCTTTGGAATATTGAAGTATTTTTTGCTTTAAATTTTGATCATGCAAACATTTGGTTCGTCGAATATGACCGTTAGGCCAGGCGCGCACATGCAACTAAACAGTTTGGTTGCGATTTTGAGCACTATGGGATTATATGAGAGTCCGCGCACATGAACCGGCGGACTCTCATATAATCCCGAGTGCTCAAAATCGAAACCAAACCGTTTAGTTGAATGTGCGGGCCTGGCCTTACAGGTCTTTCTAGCTTGCTTGAACTTATTCTGGTTTTCCTCAGTGGGGTTGGTTTATAACTTCGGAAACTTACTTCTCTAACCCTGATAACCAAACTGTTGCGAAACACTAAAAGTTGCGTGGGGCCAGTAACTTAAAGTTGCCCAGTGTTGAGGGACACTAAGTTCCGTGTGTAACTCCGAGCTACTTAAAATTGCACAGTGAGCACTCTCCCATATAAGCCAATGTAATTGAATGAGGACCAACTTTATAAGTTGTTGAATTCAGCAACTCTTAGTTGCTCCCGATTCAATTATATTGGGTTATATGGTAGACCACCCACTAGGCAACTTACTGGCTGAACACAAATGGGATGCGGCTGCAGCTGCAGCTGCAGTTAAAAGAATCGCTATACCAGAAGCTGTCATTACAATCGCTCACTCATGTAGCAAACCACGACGTCTACAATGGTGTAGACGTCGCCTAGCTAAGCCCAAAGTCCCCTTTCACACGAGGAAACTGAGTTGCCAGCAACTTTTATATTGTAAGTGAGAAGGGCACGAAGTAAGTGCCTGATTACATGGGTCTTTATACTGAACTCTTGATTACACGGTGAAGAAAAATCCTTTCATTTCAATCTACCCTTCCCTATCTCACACCCTTTTAAATCCATATATCTCACTGACACGTTTCATGCTGAATCCGAAAATATTAACTGAAACTGGCGCATCGGTGGAATTTGGGTGGAATATCTACCCTTCTCTTCTTACGCGCATAAAATCTACCTGTCTCACCGATGCGCTCTTTAGTAAAACAACCCATGTAATCAGGCACTAAGAGGGGAAAATTAAATCTCCCCCGTCAACAATTCGAGAAGACTTTTTTGATATTCCTCTTCACACGCACAGTAAAGTGTTTACAACCAAGCTATTTTAAAAGGAAATTACAGAAATTTTCCTCAATTTTGTTTCTTCGTGTAAAAGGTACAGAAAATTTTTAAAAAAATTAAAAGAAAACGTCAAAAAAATCTCCAGCAACTTATGTCCTCGTGTGAAAGGGGACAAAGGGGATTAGTTGTTGTTACATTTAACATGTTAATTGCTTAGCCCCGACATAATTTTTTGCGAACAATTTCCTCGGACCACTAGCAAATTGGCAGTTTTCTGTCAGAATGAATTTCTGTCAGAATGAATCTTAGGTGACAGTTAACTGCCAAAATACTGCCAGTTTGCCAGCCGTGTTAATCCAGCATTACGCCTAACGTTTACCGAAACTTTTTATTTAAAACTTACATCCTTCACGAGTGTCACTCAGGCTCGATAATAAGTCTGTTTGGTAATTTCTTACGAATCACCCTGAGGCCATACAAGCAATTGCTCGCTGGCGAGTGGGCTTCATACATTAACTATCAATTTTTTGTTTGTATTTGCCTCAATGGCTGCTCTGCTTGCTTCTCAACTGGCTTTGAAAAAGGCAATTTCATTTATTTATTTCCAAAAATATAAATAACAATGACACGACAAGATTTAATCTTTTATAGTATCTAATGACTTAAATTACTAAGTACAATCTTAGGTAACTAAAAATGAATTAGTAAAAGAAGGTTATAATGCAAAAATAATAATTTATAAGATAAAAAAGAGATAAAACTTAATTTTGAGAAGCAAAGTTTAAAAATAGTTTTCTCTTAAAATCAGCAGGTGTGGTTGTTCGTTGCAATTCATACGGAAGTCTATGCCACAAACGAATTGCAGAGACATAGACATGGAATGGAGTAAATAAATCGAATACAGTCGTTAAAGGCAACATTCAGTTTGCACTTACATTCACAGTCCAAAACGGGATAGACAGAACTATTAAAACTGAGGTAGGGCAAAATCAGCGATTTAACAAGGTGTTTTTTCATATTGGGTAAGAGCAAAGCTGAGGAAGATCTTAGTGATCGGAGTCCATAGTAAATCTTTCTAACAGCAGCCGTGTTTTTTTGCAAGCCCGGGGAGATTTGGTTGAAAAAAACGATATCGGGGATTAGCGACGCCATTACAGAAACAAAATGGAGTTTCCATACAAACTATCGATAACATGTATGAAATTCACGCCGGTAACACAGTTTTTCTCCGTGCTTAAGTTAAGCCGCGAGAATTCTCCGCGCTTAGCTAAGCCCGAAGGGGATTAGTTATTGTTGCATTTAACATGTAAATTGCAGGACAGGACGTCGTTTTTTTTCGATCGATTTCCTCGGGGCTTGCAAAAAAACACAGCTAGCATCACTTATGGCATTGCAGCAGGTTAGATTACTATTGATGTACAATCCCAAGTATTTAACATGACTCACATAAACAATAACTTCGTTTTCAAGAATAACATTTGGAAAATCTGAGGGATTAATTTGGACTCTAGAGGATATCATGACCACTGACTTAGTTGGATTGAAATTCATACCATTATCAAGTGACCAAGCAAGAATATGACACAAATCTTCATTTAAGCGAGCAATACAATCCTCCATCATACCTATTGGACGAGAAATATAAAGTGACACATCATCAGCGTAGAGATGCATTTGGCAACTTAGAGCAACGTCAGGAAGGTCATTTATAATAGAGAAAACAGTAAAGAACCCAATACTGAGCCTTGAGGAATTCCCTTGTGACAACGGAATTAGGTATGCCAACCTCCGTTTTAACTCGTTGAGTCCGATCTTTTAGATAGCTGTACAATAGTTTAAGCGAAGTATTAGAAAAGTTGAATTTTCTTTTGAGTTTTGAGAGCAATACTGAATGGTCTATGCTGTCAAAAGCCTTAGAGAAATCTAGGAGAACCAAAATGCCAAACCTATCTGAATCCAAAGCCTGACGGATATCAGTTGTAACTTTGAGTACTGCAGATTCACAGCTGTGGTTACTACGAAATCCCGATTTGAGATTTGAATTTGTTCATGCATTACTTTTTCAAGTACTTTACTCATAAAACATAATATACTAATGGGCCTGTAATCAGAGGGGTCCAAAGGATTTGTTTTTTTGGGAACTGGTAAAATGTTGGCATTTTTCCAAACAGCAGGAAATTTGCAGCTGTAAATGCATTTATTAAATATATGGAGTAGGTAGTTCAGTACTAAGGGGACGATAAGTCTTACAAATTTCGGCGAAATGTCATCAGGACCAATGGAATTGGATTTGACTGAACGGATTGCACTTAGAATCTGATTAATTCCTATACATTCAAACGAGAAAGGGCTTGCACTCTCACGCATCATAAAATAATCTCTCGGCTGATGAGAAATGGATGCAATCGGGCACAGAGTATAGGACATGACTTCAGGATGAAACGGACAATTGATTACATTTTTAGCTTCTTGGACACCTATTTCTTTAAGATTGTTCCATAGTTCTTTAGAACTGAGATTTGGGTCAAGTTTTTCGAACAAATAAGTACGCTTGGAGTTACGAATTAATGAAGTTACCTTATTTCGAGCTCAGTCGGATTTCTTTTGAATTTTCTATAGAAATGCTCCCGTTCCCTAATGAGAAGATTGATGTTGTGGCTGTACCATGGGCATCTTTTTGCCTTTATTTGTTTAGTATATAGGTTTCAAAAAGTTGACACAATAAGTTGTTAAACAGTGCAACTTTATAGTCCACATCAGGCAAGTATTAAATCGCATCCCACTCAAACATATTAAAATTTGCACTAATTTCACCATAATTCAAGTCACGATACGCTGAAGCTTATACTCCGGCTACTATTTGTTCTCCCAACTTCAAACTGAAACGAGCAAAAATAAAGTCATGGATAAAGTCCGAAGTTGGCCTGATTTGATCATTTCCCATTATTCTATTACTCGAACTAGTCAAAAACATATCTAGCAGCGATGGGTTTGTATCAGATTTAAAACAAGTTGGCCAAGAAGTATTCACAACTGAAAGACCAAATTTATCACAGAAGTGTTTAAATAATCGCGTGAGGCTATTGTTCAATAAATAATTCAAATTGAAGTCACCCCCAATCAAAACATCACTGTACTTTGGACCCAGTCTCTCTAAGGTTTCCTCAAATTCAACCAGATTTTCTTCACTAAACATGATTGGTGGGCTATAAACGGCCACAATCAGGCATTTTTCAATCGAGTTCCTTAATTCAACACATAAAGGGTTCGCCAAATAACTTCTTTTTTTTTTTTGAAAATGGCGCAAAACATCGAGTGTAGCTTCGGCTGTGTGGCACGTAGCGCCGTCTTGTTGAAACCAAATGTTGCCAATATCCTCTTCTTCAATATTTGTGAACAAAAATTCGTTCAACATGGCCTGATAACGATCGCCATTGACTGCAACGGCCACTCCTTGCTCATTTTCGAAAAATGGCCCAATTATGCCTCTGGACCAAAATCCGCACCAAACAGTGACTCGTTTTGGGTGTATCGGCTTTTCAATGTATGCGTGCGGGTTTTCGGTGCCCCAAATGCGACAATTTTGCTTGTTTACTACCCGCCAAGATCAAAATGAGCTTCATCTGAAAAGATGATTTTTTTGGCAAAATCGGCATCTTCTCTAAGTCGATCGCAGACCCACTTAGCGAAGCGTATACACAACCATATTCGTTCAGCGGGAGGATAAAACTAGTTATCTGTCAAATCAGACATGAGCTAAGTATTACCATTCACGAAATAATCACTAGTTGAAAAAAAAACGTTAAATGGCGGACCCTTTATAAAGTCTACATTAGGTCTATTTGATTTATAAACTGTAAAAGCTATTAAATTTTCCCGCAAAAACATGCAGACACCACCCCAAACCCTATCTTTACGGTCATTTCTTTGTATTTTAAACCCTGGAAAGTCAACATATGCATCAGCAACATTGTTATTCTGCCAAGATTCTGAAACCATAATGACATCCAACCTAGATCTGCTAAAAATTTGATATAACATTGTATATCTAGATCTTATACTCTCAGCATTCAAACAGCAAACACTGAGACCGTCAAACGCTTCGCACAATACATTTAAAACGCATCTTATATTATCGGGATCTGTACCTATCATCATAATAAAATTCAAAAAACCAAAACATCAACACCAACACCACCAATGCAGCAGAAAAAAACATTTTTAATACAAAATTCAAAATCATACTCAAATGTGCTAGGTTTGTATAGAAATTTGTTAAACTTAAAAGGTAAATAAATAAAAGTAGTAGTTTATACAAGTAAATTTTCGAAAAAAATCATAGTGTGAAATTTAGTGCTCTGCTTAATTAATTCAATAATAAGTAACATAATAAATAGCATGCAATTAGTTCGAATTATTATAAAATATAATAATATAAAAAACAAATACAATATTCATACAATAATGTCCGTAACAGCAACCCATCAACAGCATCCAGCTTTGTTCAATTATCACCCTCATCCATCCCATGAGCAGCAGCAACAACACCAACATTAACAATCGATGTAGAAGTAAAAACCAGTTCTCTATCTCTCTTCTTTTCACTCATTTCAGCATCACATAAGTGACGACATCATTTATGTCGTTTTCGTTTGGATGTACAGAGTACTCCTTTTACACTCCTTTTTCACTCCTACTACTCCAAAAGCCTTCGATTGGCTGTTCCGAGTAATGTTTTCGGAGTGTTCTTCTGTCCCCAATTTCATTTTGGAGTAGATGAGGAACACACACATACATATAAAGTTTTTCGTTGGATTACTTGTCAAAAGTGATAACTACTTGAAGAAGCCATTTTGTTAAATGGCAGCTTTGGTAGTGTGTGTGTAAATTTAGGAAAGTCAGTGTTTTCATATTCGATTGGAATTGAAAAGGAGTACAATTTACCGAAAATCCAATCGAAAACGACATTATATTCATAGTGCAAGTAACTTCGAGAGATTGCATGCAGATAATACCAACAGGCTTTCTATTTGCCTCTCCGGTTTCCCTTACGTAGACTATCCCCGCCTAGTGAAAACAGAATGCAAGTACCCTTTTCTTCTCAGCTCATAGGCCTTACAAAATATTTCGTGGGTATTTTTAGTTAGGCTTTCGTATGCACGCACAAACTTATTTCCCTCAAAACCGAGGTCACTCAATGCAACAGCTCTGCGATTTTGTTTGTAGAATGCGGCTGTATTTTTCAAGACATTAATGTCGTTTTCGTTTGGATGTTCGGAGAACTCCTTTTCCACTCCTTTTTCACTCCTACTACTCCAAAAGCCTTCGATTGGCTGTTCCGAGTAATGTTTTCGGAGTGTTCTTCTGTTCCCAATTTCATATTGGAGTAGACGAGGAAAACACACATACATATAAAGTTTTTCGTTGGAGTACTTGTCAAAAGTGATAAATACTTGAAGAAGCCATTTTGTTAAATGGCGGCTTTAGGTAGTGTGTGTGTAAATTTAGGAAAGTCAGTGTTTTCATATTCGATTGGAATTAAAAAGGAGTAGAATAGACCGAAAATCCAATCGAAAACGACATAATTTTCTCTTGCGCATGCGGGAGTTTGATTATAATTGCACTCGTTGTTGATTTATTTTTTGGATTGCAATCTAGTTGATGAGCGAGTTGACGAAGTTGTTATTGTTAAACAAATTTTAGTGTATTGCAACTTGCTAGCGAATACTCGCTCATCTAGCCTCCCGATTACCCTGAATTTAGCTTGCAGCGCTTTTGTGGCGTTCTTTTTCTTACTTAAAGTTCACTATGGTTGTTGTGTCAAAAATAAAAGTTGGAATGTCATAGTAAAAAAAGTTACTTTGGGTAACTTTTCATTTAGGAACGATCAAAGTTAAAAATATGGTTGATCTGTCAAACGAAATGTGTTGCAATAAATGTATTCATTGCTTATAATTTCGTTAATAACAATTTCCGTGGAAAATTTTTTTCTTTATTGTTTTATACGCTATTTTACCACGTTTGAAAAAAAAAATTATTTTTGGCGTATGTGGAAACCTGACCCATTAGTTCTGATACCTAAACAGTGAGGAATGTATGGAGGACATGCGCATGCTGCCCCCTGCAAACCCCCTGCTTGGCATCACTATGGGGCTTGGAGTAGGTGCAAGGTTGGTTATATGCAGTTATTTTGGATTTAAAGAAACCTCACTATATGTATACCCCACTGTTTAGGTATGAGAACTAATTTCGCGTACGCGAAACTACATACTTGCCTTTAGACAGTTTCTAAGTTTTATCACAACATATGTACAACAAGAATACGAACAAAACGATATGTAATACATAATATGTTTGGTTCCACCGTGCTTCTACAGGCGGATAACTCGCGTTATCGTTGTTCCCAGGAAGCTGCCCGTTCTGTCCATGCCGCGCATCAGTTTGTCTTGGTAGCGAACTTCGTTTCCGATATCGATGGTCAGCGACTTGAGAGCGCCGATTTTTTGTTGACGTTTTTCGGCGGCTCGTTCGTTTTCTTCTACGGTGAAATCTTGCTTGAGACGACTGCGGCCGGGATTCTGGGGCATCGGTTGGTAGGAGAAGATCGGTTGGTTGTTTTATGTGAAACCAGTGTTATGAATTGGATGTCACTGGAAATGCCTTTGAATTTATTAGGCATTTTTTAAAACACACCGGCCAAGACCAGAGAAGGTCATTATTTTGATTTGTTGTTTTCTTCGAAGAAATGAGAAATGACAGATACTTTTAAGTGCGAAACACAATTGTGGTAGTCTTTCTAGCAAAGAGATGTCGCTAGAGTATGTGTGTAGTTTTGTACTTTACTACTTTTTGCAAAATGTTTTTGAATGTAGTTAAGCTTACTTCATAGAAATTTGGGAAATTAGCAGCAAAAACATAGAAAACATCGCACGACAAAAAATAAAAGTATAGCAACTAATTCACGACTGATGAACGGCAAATTATTAAGCAATAAAACGTTTAATTTAAGAAATTTGTACCATTTTTTAAGGGGGTGTTTCGCTTACTTGATTTCAATTGAAAAAATACATAGAAAACATTGCACGGAAAAATTGAAATTCACGACTCATGACCGTTAAATTATTGAGCAATAAAACATTCGATATAAAAAGTTTCTAACCCTTTTTGGGGGGTGTTTCGCTTATTTCATACGAATTTGGCAAATTAGCAGCAAAAAAATGCATAGAAAACATGGAACGATAAATTCTAAATTATCACAACTAATTAACGGCTAATTATCCACCTAATGTTGTGTTGCGAGGCAAGAGGAGAGGAAGGCGTCGGTAAAGTGGAAGGGTAGGAAAAGGAAGGGTTAGGAAAGAGAGAAAGGAAATGTTTAGAGGGGGAAGGTGGAATGTCAAGTTCCGGGGACGCGGCCTGCTTGCACATGCACGGCGTCAGCTCGTCGGACGGGGGGATCTTGCCCCCGGAAACCTAACCTCGCCTGCAAACAAAAACACATATCAGGCCTGAGGAAAACTAGGGAAAAAAATCTTCGGACTAAAAGACTCACGGACGGACTATTGTCAAACCTAGGCACTGCGGATGTTGTTGCAGTGAGGCCATTACCCACCCTACCATAGGAATCCTTGGCCATTTTTAGATTCCCCCAATGGTGGCGGATGATCGGTTTCGGATCACACCATCTTCACCGAAATTCAGCTACCCTTGGCACCCCTGACATAAAAAAAACTCAGCAACCCATGTTTCACTTCATGCGCAACAATAAACTACTCATTTTCGAATCGTATTCAGGCATTTGAAGTTTATTAATAAGCAAATTTTTTTTCTTTTCTCTATCCCTTTTTTTTCAAATAGGCAACACCATAATCTATTACAAAATCTATATAAAAAACAACAATGTGACCTATGGACCAATGGATCCCGAGTTTAAATTTGGAACACCCTTTTTGGCGTTTGACACACGAAATAGCACAAACGCAAAACAAAAATACCCTACCTACAGAGAGCTCTATGGAGGTGGTTGGTGATGAATTGAAAAAGCAAAACTATATTTTAGCAAAAGTTTATTTTAATAAAAAAGAGAATGAAATGGTTTGCGTAAGAAGTTTTTAGAAGAAGTAAGCAGTTGACATATTCAGTCGTTTTGAATTTAAAAAGGAAGAGTGTTGCCAAGTATAAAGTAAAAGTGAATTGTTCTGTCACTGGCATGGAATTGCCAGAGCGCTGGTTGATATTTCTTAGTTCTAACACGCCTTCCTCAATCAGCGCTTTCTAGCAAGTTGATATACCGATGTCTTCTATACATCTGTAATGGGCTGGTCCAGGAAGTGGCTTGGTGAACACATCCGCTGGCATCATCTCAGTTGGGATGTAGATGACTGTTATTTTTCCATCATGTAGGAGCTGTCGGACAAAATGGTATCTGGTCGCAATATGTTTTGTTCGTGAATGACAAACTGCATTCTCAGCTATGTGTTTTGCGCCTTGGTTGTCTGTTCCAATACTTATTTTAGTGAGTTGCGGCAAATTCATCTCGGTCATAAGATTCTGAAGATATGTTGCTTCTCTCGATGACTCGGACAGCGCTACATATTCTGCCTCAGTACTTGAAATAGCTACTGACCTTTGTTTCTGGGAACGCCAGGTAATTGCAGCTCCACTCAGTACAAAAACGTATCCGGTGTATGATATTCTATCTTTTTCGTCGTTTGCATGATCAGCATCCGAGTATCCTCGGAGACCCAAAGTGTCCTTGGTGTAAATAAGTCCGTAGGTTTCCGTTCCTCGTAAATAGCGTAGAACACGCTTCGCAGCTGACCAGTGCACATCTTGATAGGTTTCGTTATACTGTGCTAAACGATTAACTGTAAACGCTATGTCTGCCCTGGTTGCAATTGCCAAATACATAAGCGATCCGATAAGTTGACGATAAGGTTTTTCGCTTAGACGCTGTTCAGTGTTACCTTTTCCAGGAGGTAATTTCGACTTTGTGTCGCTCGGTGTACTTATTGGTTTCGACTCGTCCATGTTGAACTTTTTTAATGTTTCTCTGATGTATGCTTGCTGCTTCAGTTTAATCTCGCCTTCACTTTGAATAATTTCGACGCCCAAACAAAATCGCTCCAGTCCGAGATCCTTCACTTCAAATGCTGCAGCAAGTCCATCACGTATGTACTTTAATGTCTTTTGACTTCTTGAGGCGTACAGAATATCGTCGACGTACACTGCAACGATGGTTAATTCTTCCTCACTTGTGTTGAAGTAAAAACATGTATCGTTAGCAGCTGGTTTCAAGCCAAGTCCACGAAGTGTTTCGTCTAACTTTTTATGCCATTGTCGTCCAGCTTGCCGTAGACCATACAACGCTTTCCTCAATCGACACACATAATAACCATTCTTGAGTTTTTGCAGCATTTGTTTGGCCTTTTTCATCACACCATCCTCCTTTTGGTTCTAACTTGATAGCATTTTCAACGACTGCTGAAGATATTTTGGAGTTTCCATAAAGATCTCTTGTTCTAACTCACCGTTTAAATACGCTGCCACGACATCCATTTGATAAACTTTCAAATTTTCACGGACTGCTAGAGCCATCAGGAGCCTGATTGATTCGAGCCGGGCTACAGGAGCGAAGGTGTCCTCGAAATCGATTCCTTTGCGCTGTGTGAAACCTCGAGCAACGACACGAGCCTTCTTTCGTTCCAAAGAACCATCTGCGTTCATTTTATTTCGTAGAACAATTTTGCTCGTCACAACACTTCTGTTTTCTGGACGCTCGACTAGGTCCCATGTATTGTTCTTGATAAGCGCTCGAATCTCTTCTTTGATTGCTCACAGCCAGTCTTGTGCTTCTGCTCCAGACATCGCATCCTCGAGTGACAACTCTCCAATGTTCGCAATCTCAATTTCATTTTCGTCTACGGCATCGTCGTAATCTTCATCGTCGGTTTCATCTTCGGCATCAACATCGTCTTTTGTTGGTTGTTCGACTTGTCTCTGCTTGGCCGACTTCGAAACAGACCGCGTTTGATAAACTTCACGGACATTTTTCTTCGCCATCGAAGGCTCAAACTCATCATGTGTCTCCAAATCCATTGAAGCTGACTCAAGTCCAATTTCATCACTTGGAATAGTTACATGTTTTTCTTGACTTTTCATAGTAGCTAGATCATGTTCTATAACCTTGATGTCTCTCGTAATGACTACCTTCTGTTTTTCAGGGATCCACACACGATAACCTTTGGATACGTCGGAGTACCCAACCAGGATGCCCTCCATTGAACGCGCTTCGAATTTGTCCTTACCAGGAGCTTTATCAAGAACAAAAGTCCTTGCGCCGAAAACCTTTAGATGTCTTAGGTCTGGCAATCTTTTGTTCCAGAACTCAAACGGTGTGCGTCCATCTAAACTGACTGTAAGACATCGGTTCCGTAGGTAATTCGAAGCTGCAATTGCTTTTGCCCAAAATTCATTTTCAACACCTGATTGGATTAGGAGGCACCTTGCCATATCGGCAAGCGTTCGATTTTTCCGTTCCGCCACACCATTTTGCTGTGGCGTATGTGGAATTGTAAGTCGTCTTCTTATTCCGTTCAGTCGTAGGAATTCATCGAATTCATGGTTGCAGAACTCTCCTCCGTTGTCTGACATCAAGCATTTTATTTTTCGACCAGTTTGTGTCTCAACTTGGGCTTTGTAATCCTTAAAAGCGCGAAAAACGTCATTTTTCTGCTTCAAAAACCTTACTTCGCACCAACGGCTGCAATCGTCAATAAAAGTGACGAAGTCTCTCGACTTTGCTAACGAATCGACTCTGGAAGGTCCCCATACATCAGTGTGCACAAGATCCAAAACGTTTGTGCTTTTCGTTTTCGTTCAGAGAAAGTCCAGTCACCACATTTCTTCGATGCATATCCAGAAGGTCTCGTTCGTTCAGGTGACCGAGCCTGCGATGCCATAAGTCAATCTTGGATTCACTCGCATCCAGCATGCACGCTTGTGTTGTACTTTCTTGGACATAATATAGTTGTCCAACTCGACTAGCAACTAGCTTGACTTCACCGTCCTCTCCTCGGACGATTGCTTTCTCTTTATTGAACGTGATGATGTTGTCGTGGTTGGTTATCCTCGCAACAGATAATAGGTTAGTTCGAAGGTTCTTTACCACTAATGTGTTTTCGAGTTTTACTGACCTTTCAGACATCCCGTCTGTAGTGACAATCCTTACAGATCCTCTCGCATCAACATTCGTACTGGAATCGTTTGCCAACAGCAGCTTTCCTTGCATCGCAGAGGATGTGGATGTAAACAGACTCTCATCGTTACACATGTGGGACGTGCAACCGCTGTCCAAACACCATCGTCTTTCAAATTCACTCTTCTGCATTCCCAAAGCATGGTCTTCCGTCGTGTGGAATGTACTTTCTGCTTTCGCTGATGATTCACATCGTGAAGAGTACTTCGGTTTGATGTTCTTCGTACACATAGACGCCTTATGACCAAGTTCATGACATTTGTAACATCTGAATTTAAAAGATGTGTCACGGTCAATCGCATTGCCATTGCCATGCTTTCGTTGCTGCGCTCCTCGTTCGAACTTCGATTTGCTCTGACTAGCACCTCGACGGACATACATCGCTTCGGATCTGTCGTCCTCCTTACGTTGATTTGTTGCATCGTACTTTTCGAGAATTTTCTCTCTCAGAATACTGGGCTTCGGAAGGTTGTCGTGAGACTCCATTGCACACTTGAACAGTTCGAAACTCGGTGGCAATCCATTCAATAAAAGAATCGACAACAACTCCTCGTGTATGTCAACATCCATACACTTTAGTTGTGACACTGCATCGAAGAATTCCATTAAATTCTTTCGCAGGTCGTCGCCTTCCTGGATTCTATATGTCGCCACACGTTTCAGCAATGTTGCCTTCTTCGTTGGTCCCGTGGAAGCAAATTCAGACTTTAATCGCTCCCAGACACCCTTTGTCGTGTCCAATCCTTTAACGAGACGCAATAGACTCGGATCGATGGCAATAATCAAATCTGACTTTGCTTTCGCGTCGTCATCCAACCACTTCTGAAGATCCTTTTTGGACTTTTCGTTGTTCTCAACAACTTCGGGTTGTGGTGATGCACCATTTGCATGCTTCCATGTTCCAGCTTTCACCATCACGGCCTCAATATGCATGACCCACGTATCATAGTTGTCGCTGACGAGTGGCCTGATGGAATTCATGCTGTTCGACATGTTTATTTACTTTTAACTAATTCTTAACAATGTTTATATACTTTGCATTGGGACTGGGCCCATAACCTGATGAATTGAAAAAGCAAAACTATATTTTAGCAAAAGTTTATTTTAATAAAAAAGAGTGAAATGGTTTGCGTAAGAAGTTTTTAGAAGAAGTAAGCAGTTGACATATTCAGTCGTTTTGAATTTAAAAAGGAAGAGTGTTGCCAAGTATAAAGTAAAAGTGAATTGTTCTGTCACTGGCATGGAATTGCCAGAGCGCTGGTTAATATTTCTTAGTTCTAACAGTTGGACTGTATAAATATTATTATTTGACCGAATAATCCGAACAATTATCTGGAATCCCAACCTATAGCACTTACAGTTTCAATATTAAGTTATAAAAAAATTAGATTTAGGAAACACACAATAGCAATGAATAAATTTAAGTATTAAGTATATTAAGTATTTAATCGAAAGTAGAAATTTGCATGAAGAAATTATTCTCTGTATAAATAACTAAAAAACCAAATCCTTGTAAACTTCAATGCCAGTTGACAAAATAAAGACAAACACAAACACGAAATTTCTCACAGGCTTTACTGGATCTTATTGTTTTTTTTTCTAGTTCCTTTTGTTAGATCTCTGTCTGCTGTTATTTTTTTTGTTTTTTTTCGTTGATGAACGGGGCTCTGTTGGGAGCTTTGTTGGGGTGGGGGCTTAACTGGCAGTTCCTATACAGACTGCTACCAAGCGAGTTAGCCGTTATGCCCTTCACACACTGGAGACCCCGGGCTGTTAGGATAAGCGGCCGACACTCACAGACAGAACACGGTAAGGCGGAACTGCACCAGGAGTCCAGGAAAAATTTCCCCATAAAAAACGTCCGTCAACACGAGTGGGAACAATCAAAGTCGGCAAATTCGGCCAACCGGAATTAAAAATAATGCGGCGGTCCAGTCCTTGACTGGCAATCTGGAACCGCCGAAGATTATCCTAAAATGGTAAGGCACTAGCATAAGTTACATATATCGTTACTGTTTCATTTTTTCTTTTTGCACAACTCACCACTAATATATTGTTCGTTTTGCACGGATAAATTGGTATATAAATTATAGTTGAGCCGGGCTCACTACTTCACCGAGTATCTATAATTTTTAACAAAAAAAACTGTAAAATTTTGTAACCTTTAAAAAAAAAGATCGAAAATCGCACCATTTACAACGAAAAACAAATTTTAGGCTATAATCGGAGCCAACTTTTGTAGAGGGATTTAACTTGTCCGTCTCGTCTCTTGCAAAGATTTTCTTATTTTACATTCTGGCAGTTCAGTCTTTCGCCCAGCATGGGATTCACGTACCACATACCACTACACAAACGATTCTACCCCTTTTTTTTCATGTCCTAACAGAAAAACATCATCCGATCCTGCCAATCCGCTTAGCTGATACATGAAATTGTATACGTATTAGTGAATATACACATGGCTAGGCTCATGTAAGTCGATTTGTACGTGTTAATCAAGTTGTTCGATTAGGTTCCACTAACGGGAGCGTTCAACACGACTCTGAGTTAAGATCTTTAGTTTGCTCTTGAACGCCCAGATGGCACTCCGTAGGGTTTACACGGCGACCATTCCTACAGGATCTTTTTACAACCCGACGAAGTTTTCCCAGCTTACTGTCCAAACCAGTGAAACACTTGGAAAATGGGGATGTATAAATGAGGTTACAAAGGCTCATTTTCAGGGCAGAACCTCTTTCATTTACCCTGACCTGATAATCACCACAGCCTTTCATCTCACCACGACCAGGAAACAACTTTAAATTATATTGTTTTTTTTTTTTTTCTTTTTTTTTCTTTACGAAGTTCCTCCTGCGTGGCAGAATAAACACCAACTTATCCGACTAATTCCAATAAGCGTAATAATCTGGTTTATTACTTTCATCAGAAACGATTAAAGAAATCCCACATTCGCTATTCACCTATTTCATGTTGTCTAAGTTCGGATCGATTTTATTCACCTCATTTATCTACCAGGCGCATACTTTGACATTTGGGCGAACTACCCAAAACCGAAGTGTCAACTTCCAATTCTTCTAATAAGTCCGTCGTCTCTTTATTAATATTCTTGGGCATCTGTTAATTGCTCGCATCCTAGGTCCTGTCCACATCGAACAGTCAGGATACTTTAACAGGCGTCCGCAACAAAATTTGCTGTTTATTGGGATACATTCCCCATAAACAGCAAAAAACTCACTTCGGTCGCCTGGAAAAAGTGCTGGATGTTATGATAGACAGCAGGTTAACGGAACCACTAAAAGGACGCCGTGCGCGAAAAAGGTAAGTAAAACATATTCTTTCCACTTATTTATTTCTAACAATGGTTTTTCGATAATTTCAGGTTCATTGACTGACGACCTATGTGGGGAAAAACCCACGTTCGGCCGGGCAAAGGAAGTCCCTGCAAATCCTTTTTCCAGACTCACCGACGCCAATAGCTAACCGTACAGGGGGGTCATTCCGTAATTCGATTATCGCCACACGATATCGTTTTGACGATAGCTTTGCTTCACGTAAAAGCGATAATCACTATCGACTGGACGATATCGTCTTGACGATCGAAAATTTGCTCTCCGTAACTCAAAAATCGTCAAAACGTTATCGTTAAATCGTTACCGTTTGAACGATACCTATTTAGCTATCGTCTTGCGTCGTCTTGTTTGTTTTTCGAAACAATTTATGCATTTTATCATATGTAGGGTTTTTCAATAAGGGCGCGTATATGTTTTCGGTTGATCCTGGGATAATAGACATGGAAATACAACCATGTAAACCTTAAAATGGGCGCAACGCACGTATCGTTGCCTAAAAGATTTGTATATTTAAGTTCTTTCAATTGGACGTGTCGTTCAATCGTGTAACTTGCCATTATGATTTGGCATCAGTAAATAATAAACAAAAGATTTAATAGATGTCACCGTCAAAATCTGCCCGCTGCAATTGAAAACCCTATAATTAATTATATGTAGTTTGAAGGATAGGTGGATAACCGATTTGTTTAGGCGACTTCACGTTTTGCCCGCACTTTTCTTCACTTTTTTTAAATAAAAATTGATATTTTTTGAGCGTTACTGACAAAAATAAATTACAGAATTGTCATTTATGACAATGATTGAAAAGTCAATCCTTCTCAAACTGTGATTTATAATAAACGATTGTCGAGACGATAGTGATTGTGTTACGTGAAGCAAATTGATGACGATATCGTGCACGATTATCGTTTAGACGATTATCATTTTAAAAATTACGGAATGACCCCCCAGGTAAGTACTGTACACATATAATCTATTCCTGCCTTAATACCTTTTTTTTTCTTTGAAATTTTAGACTGTACCCACTCAGTGCAAGGTCAACGACCCCTCAATGCAATTGGACCTAGCAATAAACGCAATCAGCTGATGACAAGTTTCTGCCCCTTCATCTATATCCATTCATCGTCTACGATATGTTCTCTTTTTTTCAGTGTTCTATCTGAATGGTGAGTGCTTTCAATTTGTCTTAAGTGAACTACGAGTGTATGAATTAGTGCAATTAAATAAATAAATAACTACACAAGCATACAAATAAAACAAGTGGTATAAAAAAATAAAAAAAAATATCACAGTTAAATAGTAAAACTAGTATCACAGTTAAATATTAAGGCTAGTATCACAGTGTAAAAGTCAATTAAATAAAATGTAAAAAGAGTAAATATCACAGATTGTTAAAAGTTAGTAAAGTTATCAGTCTTAAAAAGGAATAAAGTTAATAAAATATCACAGAAAGCTAAGTGGTTAGTAACTTATACCTAGAAATCACAGATGCTTGTTTATCACAGTTCATAGAATAATTAGAGTATTAATAAATAAATTAAATTTAATTTAATTAATAACATTAGTAACAAAATAACATTTAGTAACATTTCAGTACAAAAGGCATGCAATTAATAAAATATTTTATCAACTATATACAATCTCTTTGTTTTTTTATCAAAAACTGGCAGGTACCTTGTGAATAACATAGGGTGTTTCGATTTTCAATAATCTAATGGTTTTTTTTTTCTTTTGAAAACGTTTATCCACGAATAGTGAATATTATTACCAATCAATTTTCGGATTGTGAATAGAATCAGTGTTTTGAAAACGGTCAGGTACTACGCGAAAATAAATTAACAAATAAAACATGAAAATAATAATAAATAAATAAATAACAGTTAACAAATAGCAAAAACAACAACGACTAAGAATAACAATACGAAATATATATGCGAATAAATTTTACAAAATAATCAAAAGTTTGGTGAATAAATTGAAGTTTCCATCGGTTGACTCATTGTTTCAAATCTTTAGCGTGAAATATTCCGATTCGTTTTCCATTGAGATTTTCCAGTTCATACATTTGATTGCCAATTTGTTTGATTACTCGGCATTTAATATATTTTGGCGAAAGCTTTGCGGATAAATATTTTGAGGAATCACTCAACACAAAATTCTTTCGATACACTTATTGTCCGGGTAAATATCGAACATTTTTAGTACGCACATTATATATTTTTGCGGATTTTTCAATTGCTTTCATAATATTCTCGCGTATTTGATTCCGGATACATTGTAATCTACTCTGTCGGGGAAGAGTTAACAACTCGTTGTCGTCCATCGCGTTCAACCTTTTTGCAAGTTCATAACTAGTACCATGCATCATCATATTAGTACCAAATAAGGCATAGTATGGTGATACACCGGTAGAGCTATGAACCGCGCTCCTCAATGCACACGCTATATCGCCAAGGTGCATATCCCAGTTTCTTTGATCGTCCTTGAGGTATGATCGGATAGCGGCTAACAACGAGCGGTTAACCCTCTCCGACGCGTTCGACTGCGGTGCGTAATAAGCCGTTTTAAAATGTCTTACACCATATTTAGTTATAAAATTTTGGAATTCTTTCGCTACGAATTGTTTACCGTTATCGGAATGAATAATGTTCGGAACCCCGAACATATTGAAAACTTCTGCTTTTAAAAATTTAATTACGCTCGACGTTTTCGCATTTCGTAAAGCTTTCAATAACACAAATTTGGATAAATGATCTAAAACAACAAACACATATACATTTCCTGGTTTTGACCTCGGATAAGGCCTTCTGCCGTATCTGCCTTCAATTTTTAAATCGGGCAGCTCAGCTTTGCATTCATTTACAGTTTCGATTAAATCCAAATATTCTTCGGATAGGAATTCCGCTGACTCTAACTCAATCAACGGAGCAACATCTTCAAGAGCCAGAGTACCTACGTGTACCCGAGAAGGTACTATATGTTGGCTGCCTTTACGGTGCTGTATGTCGAAGGTAAAGGACTACAGTGACAAACTCCACCTTGCGAGTTTCCCACTCAGGTAATTCATGTTCATCAGCCATTGAAGGCTGGAATGATCAGTAATGACGGTGAAGTCCATACCTTCGACATACGGCCTGAATTTCTTCACAGCCATCACCGCAGCCATACACTCCTTCTCGGTGACACTATAGTTTCTCTGGCTTTTATTAAAGTTTTGAGAAAAATATGCAATGGGGACCTCTTCTCCCTCTTCGTCCAATTGAGACAGTTCAGCACCAATTCCCGCGTCCGAAGCATCACATTGGATATAAAATCTTTTTGTAAACTCCGGGTGCAAAAGAACCGGTGCCGAGATCAACGTTTTCTTCAGATCTTCAAATGCTTTCAGTGCCTCGTCAGTCATTTTGAATTTTTCGCTCCTCTTCTTCAACAAGTCAGTCAAGGGTGCAGTCAGTGATGAGAAATCCTTTATGTATTTCCTATACCACCCTGCCATGCCAAGCAACCTCCGAACCTGTCTTGGGGTTTTGGGGATTGGAAAATCCGCGACCGCCTCCACCTTGGCAGGATCGGTCTTAAACTTCCCACCACCAACAATGAAGCCCAAATATTTCAACTCTTTGAAGCAAAACTTTGCTTTCTTCATGTTGATGGTGAGATTAGCTCTGCGTAAGCAGTCGGCTACTTCACTTAACAGGGTGATATGCGTCTCGAAATCTTGCGCCATGATAAGCAAATCATCGAGGTACACAAAGACACGCTCCCTAAGTCGTGCAGGAATTACCTTGTCAATCAACTGGCTCAACCGCTGGGCTGCATTGCACAACCCAAACGGCATCACTGTGAATTGGTACAAGGGTCTTCCCGGTACCGCAAAGGCAGTCTTTTCCCTACTCTGTTTCTCCAGAGGTATTTGCCAGAATGCTTCCTTTAGATCAATACTACTGATGTAGTATGTATCCGGTAGCCGGCTGATGAGCCCTTCGATATGAGGGAGAGGATTCGCATTTTTCTTAGTCAGTGCGTTTACCTTACGAGAATCCAGGCAAAGTCGATTTTTGCCTGGTTTCCGCAAGAGCACTACTGGTGAGCACCAGGGACTTTCGCTCTTCTCAATAACACCCAGGCCCAACATCCGGTCTAACTCTTCGTACAGAATGGCTTGTACCGCTGGAGAGACAGGGTAGTGACGCTGTTTCACAGGGAGTGCATCCCCTGTATCGATGACGTGCTCCATCAGCGTCGTCTTTCCAAGACCATCACGTTTGAAACATAAAAACCTCTCCCTGACTGCATCTAGTCTGGCTTGCTGATCAGAGTTCAACTGATGAGCATTTGATGAATCTGATTGTTCATCAATCGAAATACTACTTATGATTCCTGGAGCTAACTATAACACTCTCCAAAAGTCAACCCCAAGATAGATTTCCTGATCCAAACTGGGTACGAGGAAGAAAGTAAGCTCCCCAACCTTATCTTTATATTGGACTTTTATTTCAACTTTGCCCACGATTGATTGACTCTTGCCGTCAGCTGTCCTAAATCCTGAACAAAACGGAATGATTGGGCAGCCGAGTTGCTGAATCAATCGTTTGCAATTTTTGCCTAAAATACTTACGCTGGCTCCACTGTCCAGCAGACCTAAAAATTCTTGTGAACCTATTCTAATTTTTGCATAAGGCCGAGGATCGGATTCCAAATTTAAAATAGTTGAAGATATCTTCTTTTGAGTATCTTTTCTGGCCTTAAATCTGGCCCTAGCCTTTAAAATATTTTTAGAAGG
This sequence comes from Leucozona laternaria, assembly GCA_932273885.2. Classification (NCBI taxonomy): domain Eukaryota; kingdom Metazoa; phylum Arthropoda; class Insecta; order Diptera; family Syrphidae; genus Leucozona; species Leucozona laternaria. The sequence continues at coordinate 88,028,863 of OW026366.1, read as the reverse complement.
TACACTAATCGGACTATTAAAAATTCTATTTCTTGCTTCTTCATATTCCTTAAGACGGATATGTAAAGGTTTTATTTGAAAAAGATGTTTTTCTCTAACATTTTCTACATATTTAAATTTTTACTTGGTTTTTTAAAATTTTAATCTTTTGCTCTTTCTTTTTTGGAAGAGTTTCTAAAATTATATCATTTTCATTCTCTTCGTTTACATTTCCCTCTTTAGAACTTATTGGGGGTTCTGCTTTGAGGTGGCACGCGATTCCCCCAGAGCCTTCGGGTCCCTCCCTCGGTTTTCCGAGTGGCATCGAGGACAACTTGGTGTCTTTACACCCTCCTGACCATACTTAAAACAAAATAAGTTTCTCACATCGGACTCACAGTCGAAGTATGTGTGACCCTGAACCTTACAATTCCAACACACAAGAGTTGTAGTGTCGGCATATCTCTTGGGTGGATTTCTCGAACGTGCTCCACCGAACTGGTAAGCGGCCAGTTGTTCATCCGGATGCTGGTATTCTTCAAATTCCAGCTCATTCACTTATTTGGAGGCCTACCAGCTGATTTGGGTAGGTCCCGTTCTCTCTTCGGAAGTGCTGCTTCCGCTTCCTTACAAACATATCGAAGCTGATCAAGTGAAAAAATCGCTTGTGGAAACACTAAATTTCGGATTCTCTCATTCAAATTCCTTTTAATAATTTTGACCATGTCGGCCTCTGGAATTGGCATTTTCAATTGGAATCTCATTTTATTTATGGCGGCAAAGAATTCTTCGCTACTTTCGTAGGAATACTGTTTCCGATCTAGTATGATTCGGACTATCTCTAGATCCGTCATGGGGTTTTGATACCGACTCAATAATGCCTCTTTTAAAGTGGGCCAGTCAAATTCCCTATCGACTTGAAATTGCCAGAACCAATCATAGGCTGGACCGGAGAGTAATTGGTAAAAGTCTCTTAAAATATCGTTCCACGAACAAGCATAACGACTTTGTAACTTTTCTAGCCTAAAGATGAAATCTTCAACCGTTAAGTTGTTTAAAAGGCCATCAAATTTTAAGCCCCATTTATCTACTTTAACTGGAGTCTTGTATCCAGGCTGCATAAACTGATTTATAACTGGTGGTGGAAACGGCAACGGTGTGTACGGGGTTTGGTAGCCCCCAAAAGCGGACTGATTGGGCTGGGATTGGAACGGCCGTTCGGTAGATGCCGGATTTGGATTTGTCCTACGCGGCTGTCCTATCGGTACGAACGCACTCCTACCTTGATTACCTGGAGGATTTGGTAACACTGGTGGTGGCCCTACAAAAGCCGAGTTATAAGTTTGCATCGGAGGAGGAACTACGGGTAACGGATTTGACATCGGCGGTGGCCTCATCGGAACAGTTGGTTGTCTAGTCTGGTTATTTGCTACTGGAGCTGGAAGGGCCAAATTCAATTTCTCAAGAAACCCACTGAGTTGCCTCTCCACTTCCGCACCTACGCGTGCCGTCACTTCCGTCTCTAACTCTTTTTTACAGGTAGATATACCCCTAGCTATTCCTCTATTTATCAAATGTTGCAAATCTTCTGATGTAACCTTTCTTTGACTACTTTTAGGTAACGTCCTAGCAATACTTTCGAGAATTCCCCTCGAACCATGGTTGGATGGAATCCTTTGAGACCTATTCTCGTTCTCTCTACCAGTATTTTGCCTCCTGTGTTTTCGAATGAACCAAAAATTTCTTGCCGAGGTGGTAAAGAGGCTGCTCCCGGATCACTGATTTCGCTGTAAGACGGGGTGGATATTGAACTCGTGTGAGCACTCGTATTTTGGACACTTGGAACAATACCGCCAGAACTATCTACCAGGTGAGATGTGGATCGGACACGCCTTTCAGTCCTCAGAGGAGCACGTAATATTCTTTGCCTAGCACCAGTGTCTAAATTTTGTGCAGCTGACCTAGTAATCCTTGTTTCCTCTATTTCAGCCTCCCTGATCATGTCACTGATGCGATCTTCTTCATCTCTATCGATGTGTGCCATTTTCAACTTTAAATTTTATCAACCAATTCACCCAAACAAACAAAAATTCAACAACAAAATCAATAACAACAAAAAAGTGGTGAGTTGTCGAATATATGTTTTTCTTTTCTATCAGAAAATTAATTACTCAAAACTAACCAAAAAGAAAAATGTAAAAATTCCTTTAAAAAAAACAAATTGTAACAAAAAAAAATAAATAAGTAACAAAATCTCGCTGAAACTTAATAAAAAATTTCAAAAAAAAACATAGAAGAATAAATAAGAGACAAAACAAATATGTAAACTTAAGAAATCTGATTCGAAAAACGATCAAAATAAATTAATCAAAAAAAAACTGTTTAACTTGAACCAAAAATGTCAATCTTGTAACAAAAAGAATAAATAAATGATAAAGAAAAACAAAAATGTAAATAAATAACAAAAATAAATTGTATATGTAACCAAAAATTGAAATGAACAAAAAAAAAATGTAAAAAAATAACAAAAAAAAACGTAACTAATCACTTTTGAAAACCAATGAAAAACTTTACAAAATTTATTTAAACTTACTGATGTTACCAGAATTGTAAATCAAAATGTAATAAATATCAAAACTCAAAATATAATCACAAAAAAAAATATTTTCGAAACGAAAAACGAACTTGAAAAACAAAAAAACAATTAATCAAAAATCTATATTCTAATCTTAACGCTTTTGAAAAATCTAAAGTATTTTTTCTTTTTCAGAAAAAGAACCTTAATTTAACAAAAAAAATTAGTACTATTTTTGAAAATACTCTCTAATTTCAGAATTTTATCTTATTAAGAAAAAAAACTGGATTAAAGATTAAAGAAAACAAAAAAAAAGTTGACAAATTAATAAATAAATAAATAGAAACTTCAAGACAAAGTAAATATCTAACAAAAAAAATGTTTAAACAAAATATCGTTTTTTTTTTCAAAAACCAGAGTTTTTCAAATAAAGTTTTTCAAACAAAAAACTATTTCAACGAAAACTATAATTTTAACTTTTTCAAAAACTTACTGTCCTAACCTAAACAAATTTGAATATTCTGTTGTATTTTCCAAAAAAAATATGAACTTTAAAAAGAACCAAAAAAAACTGAACCAATTGTCAATTTGTTTATTTTTCAAACTTTAAAGTGTGAAATCTCTTTAATATTAAAAAAAAAACCAAAAAAAAAACACTATAAAGAAAAAAAAACAAAAAACAGATAAACAGTTAAACGAATTTCCAAAAATTTAGATTTTTAAGAACTTTAGTCCTAAGATTTTAGTTTGTATTTTGAAGTATGTATATATTTTTATGTTTTGTTTTTAAAGTAGTTAGGTTAGACCTTAGTAATATTATTGTTAAAACTAACCCAACTTCAAAAAGTTACTTAGGATTAGATAATAACTTTGAATTAACAATAAAGTTAATCGACTTCAATTTCAAAAAAAAAAATAATGTTTTAATTTCAAAGGATTTACTTATAACAAAGTACGTATTTTATGTTCGACGTTTGTATCATGAGCTTACGTGGTGCTTCAAGTAGCTTCTACTCGGTGGTTTCTTAGCGACATGGTATGATCCTACTTACGACATCACTAAAAAGGAACATCAGACGGACGAACAAGACTCCCCTGATGTGACAATAATAATAAGGAAAACTACTAGAAACACTAACATATTACTTTACAAAGTTTTCCCTCACCGTTTCCGCAATCCTAGACTGTCTCAAGGACTTTGCTAGAAGACATGAAACGATGAGGTAAAACTCACAAAAATGTTGGAATGATGACGATGAGGTCGGACTAAACGTCACTCACAATCATCACTTTCAAGTAGAAAACACAAGACTAAAGGATAAGAAAATTGAAAACTAGAATTGAAAAGTAAAAAAAAAGTAAGGATGGGAATAGGGAAAAACAATACTAAAATACGCTATCTGAAAATACTCAAGCTTTTGCAGAAGAACGTCGCGATACATCTAGGTTCGTCTGTCACCTTCCTGATGCAGACATACGCCTTTTGCAAAAACTCCAGTAATACCAGATAAACGCATAACATTTACTAACCGTAGTCACTGTGAATTTTCAAACCCTCGTCGCGATTTATCTAGGTATGTCCGAGACTTTCCTGATAAAGACTTACGAGGTTTAAAAATTCACAGTAAGTTTGGTTGGGGACTATACAACATAAACGAACTGAAACTAAGACTACAATAACTAAACTGTCAAGAAAACGTTCCAACTAGGTTGGGAAAACACTTTAACGACGTTGGGCGCCATTTTGTTGCGAGGCAAGAGGAGAGGAAGGCGTCGGTAAAGTGGAGGGGTAGGAAAAGGAAGGGTTAGGAAAGAGAGAAAGGAAATGTTTAGAGGGGGAAGGTGGAATGTCAAGTTCCGGGGACGTGGCCTGCTTGCACATGCACGGCGTCAGCTCGTCGGACGGGGGGGATCTTGCCCCCGGAAACCTAACCTCGCCTGCAAACAAAAGCACATATCAGGCCTGAGGAAAACTAGGGAAAAAAAATCTTCGGACAAAAAGACTCACGGACGGACTATTGTCACACCTAGGCACTGCGGATGTTGTTGCAGTGAGGCCATTACCCACCCTACCATAGGAATCCTTGGCCATTTTTAGATTCCCCCAATGGTGGCGGATGATCGGTTTCGGATCACACCATCTTCACCGAAATTCAGCTACCCTTGGCACCCCTGACATAAAAAAAACTCAGCAACCCATGTTTCACTTCATGCGCAACAATAAACTACTCATTTTCGAATCGTATTCAGGCATTTGAAGTTTATTAATAAGCAAATTTTTTTTCTTTTCTCTATCCCTTTTTTTCAAATAGGCAACACCATAATCTATTACAAAATCTATATAAAAAACAACAATGTGACCTATGGACCAATGGATCCCGAGTTTAAATTTGGAACACCCTTTTTGGCGTTTGACACACGAAATAGCACAAACGCAAAACAAAAATACCCTACCTACAGAGAGCTCTATGGAGGTGGTTGGTGATGAATTGAAAAAGCAAAACTATATTTTAGCAAAAGTTTATTTTAATAAAAAAGAGAATGAAATGGTTTGCGTAAGAAGTTTTTAGAAGAAGTAAGCAGTTGACATATTCAGTCGTTTTGAATTTAAAAAGGAAGAGTGTTGCCAAGTATAAAGTAAAAGTGAATTGTTCTGTCACTGGCATGGAATTGCCAGAGCGCTGGTTGATATTTCTTAGTTCTAACACGCCTTCCTCAATCAGCGCTTTCTAGCAAGTTGATATACCGATGTCTTCTATACATCTGTAATGGGCTGGTCCAGGAAGTGGCTTGGTGAACACATCCGCTGGCATCATCTCAGTTGGGATGTAGATGACTGTTATTTTTCCATCATGTAGGAGCTGTCAGACAAAATGGTATCTGGTCGCAATATGTTTTGTTCGTGAATGACAAACTGCATTCTCAGCTATGTGTTTTGCGCCTTGGTTGTCTGTTCCAATACTTATTTTAGTGAGTTGCGGCAAATTCATCTCGGTCATAAGATTCTGAAGATATGTTGCTTCTCTCGATGACTCGGACAGCGCTACATATTCTGCCTCAGTACTTGAAATAGCTACTGACCTTTGTTTCTGGGAACGCCAGGTAATTGCAGCTCCACTCAGTACAAAAACGTATCCGGTGTATGATATTCTATCTTTTTCGTCGTTTGCATGATCAGCATCCGAGTATCCTCGGAGACCCAAAGTGTCCTTGGTGTAAATAAGTCCGTAGGTTTCCGTTCCTCGTAAATAGCGTAGAACACGCTTCGCAGCTGACCAGTGCACATCTTGATAGGTTTCGTTATACTGTGCTAAACGATTAACTGTAAACGCTATGTCTGGCCTGGTTGCAATTGCCAAATACATAAGCGATCCGATAAGTTGACGATAAGGTTTTTCGCTTAGACGCTGTTCAGTGTTACCTTTTCCAGGAGGTAATTTCGACTTTGTGTCGCTCGGTGTACTTATTGGTTTCGACTCGTCCATGTTGAACTTTTTTAATGTTTCTCTGATGTATGCTTGCTGCTTCAGTTTAATCTCGCCTTCACTTTGAATAATTTCGACGCCCAAACAAAATCGCGCCAGTCCGAGATCCTTCACTTCAAATGCTGCAGCAAGTCCATCACGTATGTACTTTAATGTCTTTTGACTTCTTGAGGCGTACAGAATATCGTCGACGTACACTGCAACGATGGTTAATTCTTCCTCACTTGTGTTGAAGTAAAAACATGTATCGTTAGCAGCTGGTTTCAAGCCAAGTCCACGAAGTGTTTCGTCTAACTTTTTATGCCATTGTCGTCCAGCTTGCCGTAGACCATACAACGCTTTCCTCAATCGACACACATAATAACCATTCTTGAGTTTTTGCAGCATTTGTTTGGCCTTTTTCATCACACCATCCTCCTTTTGGTTCTAACTTGATAGCATTTTCAACGACTGCTGAAGATATTTTGGAGTTTCCATAAAGATCTCTTGTTCTAACTCACCGTTTAAATACGCTGCCACGACATCCATTTGATAAACTTTCAAATTTTCACGGACTGCTAGAGCCATCAGGAGCCTGATTGATTCGAGCCGGGCTACAGGAGCGAAGGTGTCCTCGAAATCGATTCCTTTGCGCTGTGTGAAACCTCGAGCAACGACACGAGCCTTCTTTCGTTCCAAAGAACCATCTGCGTTCATTTTATTTCGTAGAACAATTTTGCTCGTCACAACACTTCTGTTTTCTGGACGCTCGACTAGGTCCCATGTATTGTTCTTGATAAGCGCTCGAATCTCTTCTTTGATTGCTCCCAGCCAGTCTTGTGCTTCTGCTCCAGACATCGCATCCTCGAGTGACAACTCTCCAATGTTCGCAATCTCAATTTCATTTTCGTCTACGGCATCGTCGTAATCTTCATCGTCGGTTTCATCTTCGGCATCAACATCGTCTTTTGTTGGTTGTTCGACTTGTCTCTGCTTGGCCGACTTCGAAACAGACCGCGTTTGATAAACTTCACGGACATTTTTCTTCGCCATCGAAGGCTCAAACTCATCATGTGTCTCCAAATCCATTGAAGCTGACTCAAGTCCAATTTCATCACTTGGAATAGTTACATGTTTTTCTTGACTTTTCATAGTAGCTAGATCATGTTCTATAACCTTGATGTCTCTCGTAATGACTACCTTCTGTTTTTCAGGGATCCACACACGATAACCTTTGGATACGTCGGAGTACCCAACCAGGATGCCCTCCATTGAACGCGCTTCGAATTTGTCCTTACCAGGAGCTTTATCAAGAACAAAAGTCCTTGCGCCGAAAACCCTTAGATGTCTTAGGTCTGGCAATCTTTTGTTCCAGAACTCAAACGGTGTGCGTCCATCTAAACTGACTGTAAGACATCGGTTCCGTAGGTAATTCGAAGCTGCAATTGCTTTTGCCCAAAATTCATTTTCAACACCTGATTGGATTAGGAGGCACCTTGCCATATCGGCAAGCGTTCGATTTTTCCGTTCCGCCACACCATTTTGCTGTGGTGTATGTGGAATTGTAAGTCGTCTTCTTATTCCGTTCAGTCGTAGGAATTCATCGAATTCATGGTTGCAGAACTCTCCTCCGTTGTCTGACATCAAGCATTTTATTTTTCGACCAGTTTGTGTCTCAACTTGGGCTTTGTAATCCTTAAAAGCGCGAAAAACGTCATTTTTCTGCTTCAAAAACCTTACTTCGCACCAACGGCTGCAATCGTCAATAAAAGTGACGAAGTCTCTCGACTTTGCTAACGAATCGACTCTGGAAGGTCCCCATACATCAGTGTGCACAAGATCCAAAACGTTTGTGCTTTTCGTTTTCGTTCAGAGAAAGTCCAGTCACCACATTTCTTCGATGCATATCCAGAAGGTCTCGTTCGTTCAGGTGACCGAGCCTGCGATGCCATAAGTCAATCTTGGATTCACTCGCATCCAGCATGCACGCTTGTGTTGTACTTTCTTGGACATAATATAGTTGTCCAACTCGACTAGCAACTAGCTTGACTTCACCGTCCTCTCCTCGGACGATTGCTTTCTCTTTATTGAACGTGATGATGTTGTCGTGGTTGGTTATCCTCGCAACAGATAATAGGTTAGTCCGAAGGTTCTTTACCACTAATGTGTTTTCGAGTTTTACTGACCTTTCAGACATCCCGTCTGTAGTGACAATCCTTACAGATCCTCTCGCATCAACATTCGTACTGGAATCGTTTGCCAACAGCAGCTTTCCTTGCATCGCAGAGGATGTGGATGTAAACAGACTCTCATCGTTACACATGTGGGACGTGCAACCGCTGTCCAAACACCATCGTCTTTCAAATTCACTCTTCTGCATTCCCAAAGCATGGTCTTCCGTCGTGTGGAATGTACTTTCTGCTTTCGCTGATGATTCACATCGTGAAGAGTACTTCGGTTTGATGTTCTTCGTACACATAGACGCCTTATGACCAAGTTCATGACATTTGTAACATCTGAATTTAAAAGATGTGTCACGGTCAATCGCATTGCCATTGCCATGCTTTCGTTGCTGCGCTCCTCGTTCGAACTTCGATTTGCTCTGAATAGCACCTCGACGGACATACATCGCTTCGGATCTGTCGTCCTCCTTACGTTGATTTGTTGCATCGTACTTTTCGAGAATTTTCTCTCTCAGAATACTGGGCTTCGGAAGGTTGTCGTGAGACTCCATTGCACACTTGAACAGTTCGAAACTCGGTGGCAATCCATTCAATAAAAGAATCGACAACAACTCCTCGTGTATGTCAACATCCATACACTTTAGTTGTGACACTGCATCGAAGAATTCCATTAAATTCTTTCGCAGGTCGTCGCCTTCCTGGATTCTATATGTCGCCACACGTTTCAGCAATGTTGCCTTCTTCGTTGGTCCCGTGGAAGCAAATTCAGACTTTAATCGCTCCCAGACACCCTTTGTCGTGTCCAATCCTTTAACGAGACGCAATAGACTCGGATCGATGGCAATAATCAAATCTGACTTTGCTTTCGCGTCGTCATCCAACCACTTCTGAAGATCCTTTTTGGACTTTTCGTTGTTCTCAACAACTTCGGGTTGTGGTGATGCACCATTTGCATGCTTCCATGTTCCAGCTTTCACCATCACGGCCTCAATCTGCATGACCCACGTATCATAGTTGTCGCTGACGAGTGGCCTGATGGAATTCATGCTGTTCGACATGTTTATTTACTTTTAACTAATTCTTAACAATGTTTATATACTTTGCATTGGGACTGGGCCCATAACCTGATGAATTGAAAAAGCAAAACTATATTTTAGCAAAAGTTTATTTTAATAAAAAAGAGTGAAATGGTTTGCGTAAGAAGTTTTTAGAAGAAGTAAGCAGTTGACATATTCAGTCGTTTTGAATTTAAAAAGGAAGAGTGTTGCCAAGTATAAAGTAAAAGTGAATTGTTCTGTCACTGGCATGGAATTGCCAGAGCGCTGGTTAATATTTCTTAGTTCTAACAGTTGGACTGTATAAATATTATTATTTGACCGAATAATCCGAACAATTATCTGGAATCCCAACCTATAGCACTTACAGTTTCAATATTAAGTTATAAAAAAATTAGATTTAGGAAACACACAATAGCAATGAATAAATTTAAGTATTAAGTATATTAAGTATTTAATCGAAAGTAGAAATTTGCATGAAGAAATTATTCTCTGTATAAATAACTAAAAAACCAAATCCTTGTAAACTTCAATGCCAGTTGACAAAATAAAGACAAACACAAACACGAAATTTCTCACAGGCTTTACTGGATCTTATTGTTTTTTTTTCTAGTTCCTTTTGTTAGATCTCTGTCTGCTGTTATTTTTTTTGTTTTTTTTCTTTGATGAACGGGGCTCTGTTGGGAGCTTTGTTGGGGTGGGGGCTTAACTGGCAGTTCCTATACAGACTGCTACCAAGCGAGTTAGCCGTTATGCCCTTCACACACTGGAGACCCCGGGCTGTTAGGATAAGCGGCCGACACTCACAGACAGAACACGGTAAGGCGGAACTGCACCAGGAGTCCAGGAAAAATTTCCCCATAAAAAACGTCCGTCAACACGAGTGGGAACAATCAAAGTCGGCAAATTCGGCCAACCGGAATTAAAAATAATGCGGCGGTCCAGTCCTTGACTGGCAATCTGGAACCGCCGAAGATTATCCTAAAATGGTAAGGCACTAGCATAAGTTACATATATCGTTACTGTTTCATTTTTTCTTTTTGCACAACTCACCACTAATATATTGTTCGTTTTGCACGGATAAATTGGTATATAAATTATAGTTGAGCCGGGCTCACTACTTCACCGAGTATCTATAATTTTTAACAAAAAAAACTGTAAAATTTTGTAACCTTTAAAAAAAAAGATCGAAAATCGCACCATTTACAACGAAAAACAAATTTTAGGCTATAATCGGAGCCAACTTTTGTAGAGGGATTTAACTTGTCCGTCTCGTCTCTTGCAAAGATTTTCTTATTTTACATTCTGGCAGTTCAGTCTTTCGCCCAGCATGGGATTCACGTACCACATACCACTACACAAACGATTCTACCCCTTTTTTTTCATGTCCTAACAGAAAAACATCATCCGATCCTGCCAATCCGCTTAGCTGATACATGAAATTGTATACGTATTGGTGAATATACACATGGCTAGGCTCATGTAAGTCGATTTGTACGTGTTAATCAAGTTGTTCGATTAGGTTCCACTAACGGGAGCGTTCAACACGACTCTGAGTTAAGATCTTTAGTTTGCTCTTGAACGCCCAGATGGCACTCCGTAGGATTTACACGGCGACCATTCCTACAGGATCTTTTTACAACCCGACGAAGTTTTCCCAGCTTACTGTCCAAACCAGTGAAACACTTGGAAAATGGGGATGTATAAATGAGGTTACAAAGGCTCATTTTCAGGGCTTCATTTACCCTGACCTGATAATCACCACAGCCTTTCATCTCACCACGACCAGGAAACAACTTTAAATTATATTGTTTTTTTTTTTTTTCTTTTTTTTTCTTTACGAAGTTCCTCCTGCGTGGCAGAATAAACACCAACTTATCCGACTAATTCCAATAAGCGTAATAATCTGGTTTATTACTTTCATCAGAAACGATTAAAGAAATCCCACATTCGCTATTCACCTATTTCATGTTGTCTAAGTTCGGATCGATTTTATTCACCTCATTTATCTACCAGGCGCATACTTTGACATTTGGGCGAACTACCCAAAACCGAAGTGTCAACTTCCAATTCTTCTAATAAGTCCGTCGTCTCTTTATTAATATTCTTGGGCATCTGTTAATTGCTCGCATCCTAGGTCCTGTCCACATCGAACAGTCAGGATACTTTAACAGGCGTCCGCAACAAAATTTGCTGTTTATTGGGATACATTCCCCATAAACAGCAAAAAACTCACTTCGGTCGCCTGGAAAAAGTGCTGGATGTTATGATAGACAGCAGGTTAACGGAACCACTAAAAGGACGCCGTGCGCGAAAAAGGTAAGTAAAACATATTCTTTCCACTTATTTATTTCTAACAATGGTTTTTCGATAATTTCAGGTTCATTGACTGACGACCTATGTGGGGAAAAACCCACGTTCGGCCGGGCAAAGGAAGTCCCTGCAAATCCTTTTTCCAGACTCACCGACGCCAATAGCTAACCGTACAGGGGGGTCATTCCGTAATTCGATTATCGCCACACGATATCGTTTTGACGATAGCTTTGCTTCACGTAAAAGCGATAATCACTATCGACTGGACGATATCGTCTTGACGATCGAAAATTTGCTCTCCGCAACTCAAAAATCGTCAAAACGTTATCGTTAAATCGTTACCGTTTGAACGATACCTATTTAGCTATCGTCTTGCGTCGTCTTGTTTGTTTTTCGAAACAATTTATGCATTTTATCATATGTAGGGTTTTTCAATAAGGGCGCGTAGATGTTTTCGGTTGATCCTGGGATAATAGACATGGAAATACAACCATGTAAACCTTAAAATGGGCGCAACGCACGTATCGTTGCCTAAAAGATTTTTATATTTAAGTTCTTTCAATTGGACGTGTCGTTCAATCGTGTAACTTGCCATTATGATTTGGCATCAGTAAATAATAAACAAAAGATTTAATAGATGTCACCGTCAAAATCTGCCCGCTGCAATTGAAAACCCTATAATTAATTATATGTAGTTTGAAGGATAGGTGGATAACCGATTTGTTTAGGCGACTTCACGTTTTGCCCGCACTTTTCTTCACTTTTTTTAAATAAAAATTGATATTTTTTGAGCGTTACTGACAAAAATAAATTACAGAATTGTCATTTATGACAATGATTGAAAAGTCAATCCTTCTCAAACTGTGATTTATAATAAACGATTGTCGAGACGATAGTGATTGTGTTACGTGAAGCAAATTGATGACGATATCGTGCACGATTATCGTTTAGACGATTATCATTTTAAAAATTACGGAATGACCCCCCAGGTAAGTACTGTACACATATAATCTATTCCTGCCTTAATACCTTTTTTTTTCTTTGAAATTTTAGACTGTACCCACTCAGTGCAAGGTCAACGACCCCTCAATGCAATTGGAGGCAATCAGCTGATGACAAGTTTCTGCCCCTTCATCTATATCCATTCATCGTCTACGATATGTTCTCTTTTTTTCAGTGTTCTATCTGAATGGTGAGTGCTTTCAATTTGTCTTAAGTGAACTACGAGTGTATGAATTAGTGCAATTAAATAAATAAATAACTACACAAGCATACAAATAAAACAAGTGGTATAAAAAAATAAAAAAAAATATCACAGTTAAATAGTAAAACTAGTATCACAGTTAAATATTAAGGCTAGTATCACAGTGTAAAAGTCAATTAAATAAAATGTAAAAAGAGTAAATATCACAGATTGTTAAAAGTTAGTAAAGTTATCAGTCTTAAAAAGGAATAAAGTTAATAAAATATCACAGAAAGCTAAATGGTTAGTAACTTATACCTAGAAATCACAGATGCTTGTTTATCACAGTTCATAGAATTATTAGAGTATTAATAAATAAATTAAATTTAATTTAATTAATAACATTATTAACAAAATAACATTTAGTAACATTTCAGTACAAAAGGCATGCAATTAATAAAATATTTTATCAACTATATACAATCTCTTTGTTTTTTTATCAAAAACTGGCAGGTACCTTGTGAATAACATAGGGTGTTTCGATTTTCAATAATCTAATGGTTTTTTTTTTCTTTTGAAAACGTTTATCCACGAATAGTGAATATTATTACCAATCAATTTTCGGATTGTGAATAGAATCAGTGTTTTGAAAACGGTCAGGTACTACGCGAAAATAAATTAACAAATAAAACATGAAAATAATAATAAATAAATAAATAACAGTTAACAAATAGCAAAAACAACAACGACTAAGAATAACAATACGAAATATATATGCGAATAAATTTTACAAAATAATCAAAAGTTTGGTGAATAAATTGAAGTTTCCATCGGTTGACTCATTGTTTCAAATCTTTAGCGTGAAATATTCCGATTCGTTTTCCATTGAGATTTTCCAGTTCATACATTTGATTGCCAATTTGTTTGATTACTCGGCATTTAATATATTTTGGCGAAAGCTTTGCGGATAAATATTTTGAGGAATCACTCAACACAAAATTCTTTCGATACACTTATTGTCCGGGTAAATATCGAACATTTTTAGTACGCACATTATATATTTTTGCGGATTTTTCATTTGCTTTCATAATATTCTCGCGTATTTGATTCCGGATACATTGTAATCTACTCTGTCGGGGAAGAGTTAACAACTCGTTGTCGTCCATCGCGTTCAACCTTTTTGCAAGTTCATAACAAGTACCATGCATCATCATATTAGTACCAAATAAGGCATAGTATGGTGATACACCGGTAGAGCTATGAACCGCGCTCCTCAATGCACACGCTATATCGCCAAGGTGCATATCCCAGTTTCTTTGATCGTCCTTGAGGTATGATCGGATAGCGGCTAACAACGAGCGGTTAACCCTCTCCGACGCGTTCGACTGCGGTGCGTAATAAGCCGTTTTAAAATGTCTTACACCATATTTAGTTATAAAATTTTGGAATTTTTTCGCTACGAATTGTTTACCGTTATCGGAATGAATAATGTTCGGAACCCCGAACATATTGAAAACTTCTGCTTTTAAAAATTTAATTACGCTCGACGTTTTCGCATTTCGTAAAGCTTTCAATAACACAAATTTGGATAAATGATCTAAAACAACGAACACATATACATTTCCTGGTTTTGACCTCGGATAAGGCCTTCTGCCGTATCTGCCTTCAATTTTTAAATCGGGCAGCTCAGCTTTGCATTCATTTACAGTTTCGATTAAATCCAAATATTCTTCGGATAGGAATTCCGCTGACTCTAAGTCAATCAACGGAGCAACATCTTCAAGAGCCAGAGTACCTACGTGTACCCGAGAAAGTACTATATGTTGGCTGCCTTTACGGTGCTGTATGTCGAAGGTAAAGGACTACAGTGACAAACTCCACCTTGCGAGTTTCCCACTCAGGTAATTCATGTTCATCAGCCATTGAAGGCTGGAATGATCAGTAATGACGGTGAAGTCCATACCTTCGACATACGGCCTGAATTTCTTCACAGCCATCACCGCAGCCATACACTCCTTCTCGGTGACACTATAGTTTCTCTGGCTTTTATTAAAGTTTTGAGAAAAATATGCAATGGGGACCTCTTCCCCCTCTTCGTCCAATTGAGACAGTACAGCACCAATTCCCGCGTCCGAAGCATCACATTGGATATAAAATCTTTTTGTAAACTCCGGGCGCAAAAGAACCGGTGCCGAGATCAACGTTTTCTTCAGATCTTCAAATGCTTTCAGTGCCTCGTCAGTCATTTTGAATTTTTCGCTCCTCTTCTTCAACAAGTCAGTCAAGGGTGCAGTCAGTGATGAGAAATCCTTTATGTATTTCCTATACCACCCTGCCATGCCAAGCAACCTCCGAACCTGTCTTGGGGTTTTGGGGATTGGAAAATCCGCGACCGCCTCCACCTTGGCAGGATCGGTCTTAAACTTCTCACCACCAACAATGAAGCTACTTCACTTAACAGGGTGATATGCGTCTCGAAATCTTGCGCCATGATAAGCAAATCATCGAGGTACACAAAGACACGCTCCCTAAGTCGTGCAGGAATTACCTTGTCAATCAACTGGCTCAACCGCTGGGCTGCATTGCACAACCCAAACGGCATCACTGTGAATTGGTACAAGGGTCTTCCCGGTACCGCAAAGGCAGTCTTTTCCCTACTTTGTTTCTCCAGAGGTATTTGCCAGAATGCTTCCTTTAGATCAATACTACTGATGTAGTATGTATCCGGTAGCCGGCTGATGAGCCCTTCGATATGAGGGAGAGGATTCGCATTTTTCTTAGTCAGTGCGTTTACCTTACGAGAATCCAGGCAAAGTCGATTTTTGCCTGGTTTCCGCAAGAGCACTACTGGTGAGCACCAGGGACCTTCGCTCTCCTCAATAACACCCAGGCCCAACATCCGGTCTAACTCTTCGTACAGAATGGCTTGTACCGCTGGAGAGACAGGGTAGTGACGCTGTTTCACAGGGAGTGCATCCCCTGTATCGATGACGTGCTCCATCAGCGTCGTCTTTCCAAGACCATCACGTTCGAAACATAAAAACCTCTCCCTGACTGCATCTAGTCTGGCTTGCTGATCAGAGTTCAACTGATGAGCATTTGATGAATCTGATTGTTCATCAATCGAAATACTACTTATGATTCCTGGAGCTAACTATAACACTCTCCAAAAGTCAACCCCAAGATAGATTTCCTGATCCAAACTGGGTACGAGGAAGAAAGTAAGCTCCCCAACCTTATCTTTATATTGGACTTTTATTTCAACTTTGCCCACGATTGATTGACTCTTGCCGTCAGCTGTCCTAAATCCTGAACAAAACGGAATGATTGGGCAGCCGAGTTGCTGAATCAATCGTTTGCAATTTTTGCCTAAAATACTTACGCTGGCCCCACTGTCCAGCAGACCTAAAAATTCTTGTGAACCTATTCTAATTTTTGCATAAGGCCGAGGATCGGATTCCAAATTTAAAATAGTTGAAGATATCTTCTTTTGAGTATCTTTTCTGGCCTTAAATCTGGCCCTAGCCTTTAAAATATTTTTAGAAGGTACACTAATCGGACTATTAAAAATTCTATTTCTTGCTTCTTCATATTCCTTAAGACGGATATGTAAAGGTTTTATTTGAAAAAGATGTTTTTCTCTAACATTTTCTACATATTTAAATTTTTACTTGGTTTTTTAAAATTTTAATCTTTTGCTCTTTCTTTTTTGGAAGAGTTTCTAAAATTATATCATTTTCATTCTCTTCGTTTGCATTTCCCTCTTTAGAACTTATTGGGGGTTCTGCTTTGAGGTGGCACGCGATTCCCCCAGAGCCTTCGGGTCCGTCCCTCGGTTTTCCGAGTGGCATCGAGGACAACTTGGTGTCTTTACACCCTCCTGACCATACTTAAAACAAAATAAGTTTCTCACATCGGACTCACAGTCGAAGTATGTGTGACCCTGAACCTTACAATTCCAACACACAAGAGTTGTAGTGTCGGCATATCTCTTGGGTGGATTTCTCGAACGTGCTCCACCGAACTGGTAAGCGGCCAGTTGTTCATCCGGATGCTGGTATTCTTCAAATTCCAGCTCATTCACACTATACTTATTTGGAGGCCTACCAGCTGATTTGGGTAGGTCCCGTTCTCTCTTCGGAAGTGCTGCTTCCGCTTCCTTACAAACATATCGAAGCTGATCAAGTGAAAAAATCGCTTGTGGAAACACTAAATTTCGGATTCTCTCATTCAAATTCCTTTTAATAATTTTGACCATGTCGGCCTCTGGAATTGGCATTTTCAATTGGAATCTCATTTTATTTATGGCGGCAAAGAATTCTTCGCTACTTTCGTAGGAATACTGTTTCCGATCTAGTTTGATTCGGACTATCTCTAGATCCGTCATGGGGTTTTGATACCGACTCAATAATGCCTCTTTTAAAGTGGGCCAGTCAAATTCCCTATCGACTTGAAATTGCCAGAACCAATCATAGGCTGGACCGGAGAGTAATTGGTAAAAGTCTCTTAAAATATCGTTCCACGAACAAGCATAACGACTTTGTAACTTTTCTAGCCTAAAGATGAAATCTTCAACCGTTAAGTTGTTTAAAAGGCCATCAAATTTTAAGCCCCATTTATCTACTTTAACTGGAGTCTTGTATCCAGACTGCATAAACTGATTTATAACTGGTGGTGGAAACGGCAACGGTGTGTACGGGGTTTGGTAGCCCCCAAAAGCGGACTGATTGGGCTGGGATTGGAACGGCCGTTCGGTAGATGCCGGATTTGGATTTGTCCTACGCGGCTGTCCTATCGGTACGAACGCACTCCTACCTTGATTACCTGGAGGATTTGGTAAAACTGGTGGTGGCCCTACAAAAGCCGAGTTATAAGTTTGCTTCGGAGGAGGAACTACGGGTAACGGATTTGACATCGGCGGTGGCCTCATCGGAACAGTTGGTTGTCTAGTCTGGTTATTTGCTACTGGAGCTGGAAGGGCCAAATTCAATTTCTCAAGAAACCCACTGAGTTGCCTCTCCACTTCCGCACCTACGCGTGCCGTCACTTCCGTCTCTAACTCTTTTTTACAGGTAGATATACCCCTAGCTATTCCTCTATTTATCAAATGTTGCAAATCTTCTGATGTAACCTTTCTTTGACTACTTTTAGGTAACGTCCTAGCAATACTTTCGAGAATTCCCCTCGAACCATGGTTGGATGGAATCCTTTGAGACCTATTCTCGTTCTCTCTACCAGTATTTTGCCTCCTGTGTTTTCGAATGAACCAAAAATTTCTTGCCGAGGTGGTAAAGAGGCTGCTCCCGGATCACTGATTTCGCTGTAAGACGGGGTGGATATTGAACTCGTGTGAGCACTCGTATTTTGGACACTTGGAACAATACCGCCAGAACTATCTACCAGGTGAGATGTGGATCGGACACGCCTTTCAGTCCTCAGAGGAGCACGTAATATTCTTTGCCTAGCACCAGTGTCTAAATTTTGTGCAGCTGACCTAGTAATCCTTGTTTCCTCTATTTCAGCCTCCCTGATCATGTCACTGATGCGATCTTCTTCATCTCTATCGATGTGTGCCATTTTCAACTTTAAATTTTATCAACCAATTCACCCAAACAAACAAAAATTCAACAACAAAATCAATAACAACAAAAAAGTGGTGAGTTGTCGAATATATGTTTTTCTTTTCTATCAGAAAATTAATTACTCAAAACTAACCAAAAAGAAAAATGTAAAAATTCCTTTAAAAAAAACAAATTGTAACAAAAAAAAATAAATAAGTAACAAAATCTCGCTGAAACTTAATAAAAAATTTCAAAAAAAAACATAGAAGAATAAATAAGAGACAAAACAAATATGTAAACTTAAGAAATTTGATTCGAAAAACGATCAAAATAAATTAATCAAAAAAAAACTGTTTAACTTGAACCAAAAATGTCAATCTTGTAACAAAAAGAATAAATAAATGATAAAGAAAAACAAAAATGTAAATAAATAACAAAAATAAATTGTATATGTAACCAAAAATTGAAATGAACAAAAAAAAATGTAAATAAATAACAAAAAAAAACGTAACTAATCACTTTTGAAAACCAATGAAAAACTTTACAAAATTTATTTAAACTTACTGATGTTACCAGAATTGTAAATCAAAATGTAATAAATATCAAAACTCAAAATATAATCACAAAAAAAAATATTTTCGAAACGAAAAACGAACTTGAAAAACAAAAAAACAATTAATCAAAAATCTATATTCTAATCTTAACGCTTTTGAAAAATCTAAAGTATTTTTTCTTTTTCAGAAAAAGAACCTAAATTTAACAAAAAAAATTAGTACTATTTTTGAAAATACTCTCTAATTTCAGAATTTTATCTTATTAAGAAAAAAAACTGGATTAAAGATTAAAGAAAACAAAAAAAAAGTTGACAAATTAATAAATAAATAAATAGAAACTTCAAGACAAAGTAAATATCTAACAAAAAAAATGTTTAAACAAAATATCGTTTTTTTTTCAAAAACCAGAGTTTTTCAAATAAAGTTTTTCAAACAAAAAACTATTTCAACGAAAACTATAATTTTAACTTTTTCAAAAACTTACTGTCCTAACCTAAACAAATTTGAATATTCTGTTGTATTTTCCAAAAAAAATATGAACTTTAAAAAGAACCAAAAAAAACTGAACCAATTGTCAATTTGTTTATTTTTCAAACTTTAAAGTGTGAAATCTCTTTAATATTAAAAAAAAACCAAAAAAAAAAACACTATAAAGAAAAAAAAACAAAAAACAGATAAACAGTTAAACGAATTTCCAAAAATTTAGATTTTTAAGAACTTTAGTCCTAAGATTTTAGTTTGTATTTTGAAGTATGTATATATTTTTATGTTTTGTTTTTAAAGTAGTTAGGTTAGACCTTAGTAATATTATTGTTAAAACTAACCCAACTTCAAAAAGTTACTTAGGATTAGACAATAACTTTGAATTAACAATAAAGTTAATCGACTTCAATTTCAAAAAAAAAATAATGTTTTAATTTCAAAGGATTTACTTATAACAAAGTACGTATTTTATGTTCGACGTTTGTATCATGAGCTTACGTGGTGCTTCAAGTAGCTTCTACTCGGTGGTTTCTTAGCGACATGGTATGATCCTACTTGCGACATCACTAAAAAGGAACATCAGACGGACGAACAAGACTCCCCTGATGTGACAATAATAATAAGGAAAACTACTAGAAACACTAACATATTACTTTACAAAGTTTTCCCTCACCGTTTCCGCAATCCTAGACTGTCTCAAGGACTTTGCTAGAAGACATGAAACGATGAGGTAAAACTCACAAAAATGTTGGAATGATGACGATGAGGTCGGACTAAACGTCACTCACAATCATCACTTTCAAGTAGAAAACACAAGACTAAAGGATAAGAAAATTGAAAATTAGAATTGAAAAGTAAAAAAAAAGTAAGGATGGGAATAGGGAAAAACAATACTAAAATACGCTATCTGAAAATACTCAAGCTTTTGCAGAAGAACGTCGCGATACATCTAGGTTCGTCTGTCACCTTCCTGATGCAGACATACGCCTTTTGCAAAAACTCCAGTAATACCAGATAAACGCATAACATTTACTAACCGTAGTCCCTGTGAATTTTCAAACCCTCGTCGCGATTTATCTAGGTATGTCCGAGACTTTCCTGATAAAGACTTACGAGGTTTAAAAATTCACAGTAAGTTTGGTTGGGGACTATACAACATAAACGAACTGAAACTAAGACTACAATAACTAAACTGTCAAGAAAACGTTCCAACTAGGTTGGGAAAACACTTTAACGATGTTGGGCGCCATTTTGTTGCGAGGCAAGAGGAGAGGAAGGCGTCGGTAAAGTGGAGGGGTAGGAAAAGGAAGGGTTAGGAAAGAGAGAAAGGAAATGTTTAGAGGGGGAAGGTGGAATGTCAAGTTCCGGGGACGTGGCCTGCTTGCACATGCACGGCGTCAGCTCGTCGGACGGGGGGGATCTTGCCCCCGGAAACCTAACCTCGCCTGCAAACAAAAGCACATATCAGGCCTGAGGAAAACTAGGGAAAAAAAATCTTCGGACTAAAAGACTCACGGACGGACTATTGTCACACACAGGCTCTGCGGATGTTGTTGCAGTGAGGCCATTACCCACCCTACCATAGGAATCCTTGGCCATTTTTAGATTCCCCCAATGGTGGCGGATGATCGGTTTCGGATCACACCATCTTCACCGAAATTCAGCTACCCTTGGCACCCCTGACATAAAAAAAACTCAGCAAGCCATGTTTCACTTCATGCGAAACAATAAAATACTCATTTTCGGATCGTATTCAGGCATTTGAAGTTTATTAATAAGCAAATTTTTTTTCTTTTACTCTATCCCTTTTTTTTCAAATAGGCAACACCATAATCTATTACAAAATCTTTATAAAAAACAACAATGTGACCTAGGTCGGCTTCCCAAACAGAATCCCGAGTTTAAATTTGGAACACCCTTTTTGGCGTTTGACACACGAAATAGCACAAACGCAAAACAAAAATACCCTACCTACAGAGAGCTCTATGGAGGTGGTTGGACTGTATAAATATTATTATTTGACCGAATAATCCGAACAATTATCTGGAATCCCAACCTATAGCACTTACAGTTTCAATATTAAGTTATAAAAAAATTAGATTTAGGAAACACACAATAGCAATGAATAAATTTAAGTATTAAGTATATTAAGTATTTAATCGAAAGTAGAAATTTGCATGAAGAAATTATTCTCTGTATAAATAACTAAAAAAACCAAATCTTTGTAAACTTCAATGCCAGTTGACAAAATAAAGACAAACACAAACACGAAATTTCTCACAGGTTTTACTGGATCTTATTGTTTTTTTTTCTAGTTCCTTTTGTTAGATCTCTGTCTGCTGTTATTTTTTTGGTTTTTTTTTCTTTGATGAACGGGGCTCTGTTGGGAGCTTTGTTGGGGTGGGGGCTTAACTGGCAGTTCCTATACAGACTGCTACCAAGCGGGTTAGCCCTTATGCCCTTCACACACTGGCGACCCCGGGCTGTTAGGATAAGCGGCCGACACTCACAGACAGAACACGGTAAGGCGGAACTGCACCAGGAGTCCAGGAAAAATTTCCCCAAAAAAAAACGTCCGTCAACACGAGTGGGAACAATCAAAGTCGGCAAATTCGGCCAACCGGAATTAAAAATAATGCGGCGGTCCAGTCCTTGACTGGCAATCTGGAACCGCCGAAGATTATCCTAAAATGGTAAGGCACTAGCATAAGTTACATATTTCGTTACCGTTTCATTTTTTCTTTTTGCACAACTCACCACTAATATATTGTTCGTTTTGCACGGATAAATTGGTATATAAATTATAGTTGAGCCGGGCTCACTACTTCACCGAGTATCTATAAGTTTTAACAAAAAAAACTGTAAAATTTTGTAACCTTTAAAAAAAAAGATCGAAAATCACACCATTTACAACGAAAAACAAATTTTAGGCTATAATCGGAGCCAACTTTTGTAGAGGGATTTAACTTGTCCATCTCGTCTCTTGAAAAGATTTTCTTATTTTACATTCTGACAGTTCAGTCTTTCGCCCAGCATGGGATTCACGTACCACATACTACACAAACGATTCTCCCCTTTTTTTTCATGTCCTAACAGAAAAACATCATCCGATCCTACTAATCCGCTAAGCTGATACATGAAATTGTATACGTATTAGTGAATATACACTTGGCTAGGCTCATGTAAGTCGATTTGTACTTGTTAATCAAGTTGTTCGATTAGGTTCCACTAACGGGAGCGTTCAACACGACTCTGAGTTAAGATCTTTAGTTTGCTCTTGAACGCCCAGATGGCACTCCGTAAGATTTACACGGCGACCATTCCTACAGGATCTTTTTACAACCCGACGAAGTTTTCCCAGCTTACTGTCCAAACCAGTGAAACACTTGGAAAATGGGGATGTATAAATGAGGTTACAAAGGCTTATTTTCAGGGCAGAACCTCTTTCATTTACCCTGACCTGATAATCACCACAATCTTTCATCCCACCACGACCAGGAAACAACTTTAAATTATTTTGTTTTTTTTTTCTTTTTTTTTCTTTACGAAGTTCCTCCTGCGTGGCAGAATAAACACCAACTTATACGACTAATGCCAATAAGCGTAATAATCTGGTTTATTACTTTCATCAGAAACGATTAAAGAAATCCCACATTCGCTATTCACCTATTTCATGTTGTCTACGTTCGGATCGATTGTATTCACCTCATTTATCTACCAGGCGCATACTTTGACATTTGGGCGAACTACCCAAAACCGAAATGTCAACTTCCAATTCTTCTAATAAGTTCGTCGTCTCTTTATTAATATTCTTGGGCATCTGTCAATTGCTCAATTCAATTCCCAACAAACAACAACACATCAAGACAAACACCGGCATTGACACGAGAGGTAAGTAACTTTTTTTTTATTATTCTATATGTTATTCTTTATTAATATATTTTTTCTTTCTACTTTTTCGCATCCTAGGTCCTGTCCACATCGAACAGTCAGGATACTTTAACAGGCGTCCGCAACAGTTGTTTCGCTAAGTTGACACTCATGTAGTACTAGAGGTAGAAGTAGTGCAAGAGGATATCATAATAACAATACTACGTCGGAAAACATAGGTATCCCCGGTCAACAGAATCGGGGAAATCAAAGAAGGTATTAAGTTTCTATGGGGTATATGACACAAATTTCGTTAACATAACAATAAAACAAAACTTTAAAGTTTTTAATTGACACGGGTGCAGATATTGCTGTGTGGAAAGAGTATCTGGGAAAAGATTGAAATGAATATACATCATGTCAAATAAATGGCATAGCAAATAAAACAATATTTTCGAAAGGTTCAACAAATCTAGAACTCATGTTTGGAGAAACAAATATAAGACAGCAATTCCACTTGGTTAGTGAGGAAATAAATATCGGGTTTTTCAATAAGAGCGCTACAAAAGTGTTTTTAAATAAAACAAAAACGATTTTGGATATCAATGAAATTCTTTATTCTTGTGAAAGTACGTTCGATGCCATTATGTATGAAACTCGATTTCTTTTGCATGGCCACCTCAGGCACGCTTGCAGAAGTCCAGACGCTGAACCCCATTTTCGACGGTTTTCAAGCATAAATCGGCCGATACTGCTGCAATTTCATGTCCGATATTCGTTCGAAGTTCATCAATCGTCGCTGGCTGGCACAGGACATAGTCTAACGGCGTCAAATCACACTAAAGCATTTAATATAAATATCAAAACGAGAACACGGCCGATTAATGTGTCGAGATCTTTATTGTTTCGCTTCTTCTTACAGACTAACTTAACCAACTACATAGTATATATAAATCTACATGGGTGTGTATGTATGTATACTATATGCTATACAAATACTTATATTAACATATACAACACTCCCTTCACCTAAGATATAAAGTTCATATTATAATTTTTGTTTGCCTATATAAGATAAACATAAATTAAGAACTTCTTATCAAATTTTCGTGAGAATTATATAAACTAAAATGTTCACAAGTAATTCAAAATAATTCAGAATATAATACATTTATTCAAACATATGTATGGCACAATAATTCAAAATAGTTTAAATAATTTTTGAAAATGATTCGATACAAGTCAATTAAGTTTTTCAAAATTATATTTCTTCCTTTCTCAATTATCTTGATATCTTAATGGTTTTCTAACAACTCTTCTGGATTTTTCTCTTTGAGGTAAAATAGAAATAAACTCATCGCTTGAATTGCTATTCTCTCTTCTCCGTTTCCTCCCTTCCTGTAAGCCATCGCTTTCGGGATGTACAAGTTTTTCCGTTATAATTCCATTTTTATCATTAAATATTTTCGTGTTATTAAATTGTACAATTTTTTTAACGCGTTTTCTTAATTGCTGTCCGTGAACTTTACGAAAACCATTTTCAATTTTAATGATATAAACTGATTTGGATACTTTTTTGAAAATTTTGGCAGCCTCATATCATTGAAGTCCAAAAGTCGAGACACATCGCCTAAACGCAGAAATAACATCGGAGGCATTGGTTTTATTCATTGAAATTACCTCCATCCATTTTGAAAAGGTGTCAAACATAATTAAAAATGTTTTTCTGTTAAAATAAAAGAAATCTATATGTAACCTTTCAAATGGGAACGAGGTTTGTGGCCAGCTTGAAAGACCAATTGCACCACTTTTCTTTTCTAGCTGCTGACAAACCAAACAACTGCGTGCAAGGCTCTCGATGTCTCGGTCAATGTTCAACCACCATACGCTTCCCCTTTCTATGCTTATCATTCGCACAATCCCGATATGTCCTTCATGTAGACAATTTAGCATATATTCCTTAAAACAACAAGGAATGACAATTCTACTACCCATCAATAAACAACCATCTGTAAAACAGAGCAAAACCCTTTTATTGTAAAATTTTTGTAAAATGTTATCTTTGAACGAATTTGGCCAACCTTTTGTAATAAATTCAATGACTTTGGGTAAGTATTTGTCCTTCAATGTTTCTCGAACAACATCTTCTCTTTTAATGGGTATATCACCTGTGATGTTGAAGAAATTAATGAGGTTACTAGAAATATTAGTTTGCTCTTGCAATGGTAACCTTGAAAGAGCATCAGCGTTACCCATTTTTGAACCTTTCCTATATGATATTTTATAATCGTATTGGGATAAGGTCAAAGCCCACCGCTGCAACCTTGCTGCTGTAATAGCGTTAGTACTCTTGGTACCGAAAATTACCTCAAGAGGTTTATGGTCGCTAAAAATTTGGAATTTCCTTCCGTATAAATATTTACATCATCATCGTCGGCTCGACAACCGGGGTCCGGTCCTGGCCTCCTTCAACAAGTCTCTCCACCCATCCCGGTCTCGAGCCGCCGCCATCCAGTTGCGCACCCCAAGGCTCCGGGCGTCCTGGTCTACGCCATCTCTCCAGCGCAAGCATGGTCTACCACGCTGTCGTCTACCATAGAATGTACCACAAAGAACTTTCCGAGCAGGTTCCTCTTCGCTCATGCGAGCTAGGTGCCCTGCCCACCGGAGTCTACCGAGCTTAATTTTTGTCACGATATCTGCTTCAAGGTAGATTGCGTACAATTCATGATTGTACCGTCTCCGGAATCGTCCTACGGAAACGTTTAATTGCAAATTCAACCGCGAGAGCTTCTCGCTCAATCTGCGCGTATCTTTTTTCAGCCATCGTAAGCGAGCTGGATATAAACATAATAGGTCTCTCGTCACCGTTTTTTTCTAATTATATGGAACAAAACTGCTCCAACTCCATAAGAACTCGCATCACAAACTAATCCCAATTCCTTATCTGGATTGTAATGCGTAAGTAAACTGCTTCCCACAAGCCACTGTTTACTCTCTGAAATGTTTTTCACATTTTTCATCCCATACAAAACCCGTTTCCTTTCTCAGGAGATTATAAAGGGGGAAAAAACGCGCTGATAAGTTTGGAATAAACTTATTATAGAAGTTTAAAAGACCAATGTAGGCCCTTAGAGACGTTAAATCTTTTGGAGCATTTAAAATACCATCCATCTTTTCCTGTTTAGGACTTATACCTTCAGATGTTATTTTATGACCAAGATACTCCACCGAAGACTGAAAGAATTTGCATTTTTCAAGCTTAACCTTGACATTAAAGGCCTGGAATCTCTCTAAAACCGTGAAAAGTTTGTTCCTACAGTCTTCTTTACATTTTCCACCTATAATTATGTCATCAATATAACATTTAACATTCATCAAACCATGGAGTATGCTATCGGCTGTAGCTTGGAATGTGGCTGGTGCCGATTTGACACCATAAGGCAATCTAGTGTAACGAAGAAGTCCCCTATCTGTTATAACTGTCATAATTTTTTGTGAGTTTTCAGACAAAGCTATTTGTTGGAAAGCACCTGCTAAATCCAAAATGCAAAAACATTCACAATCATAAAAACTTGAAAGAATTTCATCCATCCTTGGGAAAGAATAATGATCTGTCTTTACATATTTATTGACAGTAACCTTACAGTCAATACAGATCCTTATCGATCCATCTTTTTTCTCAACCGGTACAATTGGAGAAGCCCGTTCACTGTACTTCACCGGAACTAAAATTTTCTTTTCAATAAGTCTGTCTAATTCATTGTTTACTCTATCACGAAGTCCATAAGGAACCGTGTAAGCCTTATGAAAAATTGGAATTGTATTATCATCCACAATAATCTCTGCCACATGGTTCTTTATAACAGAATCGAAATTATTATCAAATACTGTAGGAAACTTTTGTATAAGTTCATTTTCTATACTAGTCATGCAAACACTTTTTACAGTAAAACTATCTCTCCAGTTAACAAACATCACATTTAACCAGTTTCTACCAAGTAGCGGAATAAAATCTGTTTTTGATCGAATAACAAATAATTCAAGATAATGTTCACTATGATCATATACAACGCATGCTTTAAAAAAACCTAAGACCGATACAGATTCACCTGTAATAACATTGAGATTTTTTGAAAATGGTTTAAGCTCAGTCGAATATTTAAAGTATTTATCAAAAGTAAAATGAGAGATAATAGGAAAACATGCACCTGAGTCTATTTCCATGTCCACTATGCGCCCATTTATTTTAACTTTAATAACCAAAGAATCGCTTAAATTGTTTCCGTTATGCAAATGTACATTACCTAATGTAAGATGAGACAAATTATCACTTATTCTATTACTAACTTCAACGTTATATAATTTGTTTTTTCTCCTATTTACTATACTCCTTCCTCTCTTCGTTCTTGAGTCTCTTTCGTCACAATAACTAGCGTAGTGGCCCCACTTTTGACATCTATAACATTGGATGTCTTTAAATTTCGTTGCATGTTTGTTTTTGTCTCTATAACCGGTTCTATTTCTCAAATTTCTATTGCGACTAACTGATCTTCCTCTCCTAGTTCCACTGTTATCTGACCGCTCCGTTATTCTGCCAACCAAATTGTCTTTCATTGGACCACCGCTATCACCACCTTTACTTGTCCCTTGCATCTCCTTAACCTCTTTAATCGTTAGCTCCATTGTCAATGTGGTCTCGCATATTTCCGCAAAAGACTTCTCCATAGGCAAGTTCAAAAGACTCCGTTGAATCGCCTCGTCTTTTTGCGACCAAATAAATTTGTCGCAAAGTGCTTGGTCCAGATATTGACCAAAATCACAGCTTTCTGCCAATATTTTTAGTTCCACCATAAAATCGATTAGAGTTTCGTCATGTCTTAAAGAACGAGACATGAACTTGTGTCTTTCTGCGCATATATTTCTCTTTGGATTAAAATACGCAGTCAATGTTTTCGTTAATGTTTCAAATGTGAATTCTTTTACCAATTTTGGAGCAATCAATGATTTTAATATTTTATAAAGATCACTACCCGCAAAGCTAATAAAAAGGGACACTTTTATGTTCGTATCTTCAATTTTATTAAATATAAAAAGGTGTTCTAAACGTTCAATATATTGCTCAAAGTCATCTTCAAGCAAAAATGGTTCTATATGACCAATAAACGATGCTTGTGCACTGTTGGCCATCATTGCACCGGGCTTATTTTCACTTTTTGCCATTTTTAATTAACGGGTTAAATTTTGCAATTTTTTTTTTTTTTTTTTACTGTCTTTGTTCGAAATGTATCCTCGTCGCCAGTAAAGCATTTAATATATATATCAAAACGAGAACACGGCCGATTAATGTTTCGAGATCTTTATTGTTTCGCTTCTTCTTACAGACTAACTTAACCAACTACATAGTATATATAAATCTACATGGGTGTGTATGTATGTATACTATATGCTATACAAATACTTATATTAACATATACAACACACACGACCGAGGCGGCCAAGCGACTGGACCATTTCGTGAGATAACACGTTCTCCAAACTTGGTTTCCAATTAATTGATTGTGACATTCGCTGTGTGGCTTGTGGCGCCGTCCTGTTGGAACCACATGTCCTCCAAGTCCATATCATCCAATTGGGGCCAAAAATATTCGGTTATCATTGAACGGTAGCGATCCCCATTCACAGTAACGTGCCAGTCTTGATCATCACAGAAGAAGTAAGGCCCAATGACGCCGCCGGCCCATAAACCTCACCAAAACGTAATTTTTTGGGATGCAATGATGACTCATGGAGTACGTGTGGATTGCTGCCGCATATGTTGTTTATTGACGAAGCCATTCAGCCAGAAATGAGCCTCATCGCTGAAGATAATTTTTCGATTTTTAGCGCTCTTAATGTTGAGGCCAATGACTCCGAAGTTCGGTAGTAAATTTTAATAATTTCGACTCGTTGCGGCTCGTATATCTTTCCATCATAAAATGGCCGAGTTCAACGCACATCTGAATATTCACAATTCTGAATTTTTGAAGCTCTTGATTGGCCAGCTGTCAGAAGTCATCTGAATTTTCAGAACTTTTTCTGACAGCTGGCCAATCAGGAGCTTCAAAAATTCAGAATTCTGAATATTCAGATGTGCGTTGAAGTCGGCCAACGGCAAACCTTACTGAAGAGAAATGTCAAAAGAGCGGCAAGAAATATGGCGTCGTTTGCTGTCTCTGTTGCTCTACTTTTGTAGCGTCCCTATTGAAAAACCCTTTATATCAACAGATGCAATACTAGGAAAGGATTTCTTCAAAACTTATAATTGCAAGATTGATTATGAAACTTGTACTCTGATAATTTTAGTACAAGAAGAGGAAATTGTGCTACCACTAAATATGTTTATAAAAAATATTGGAACATTAAAAATTCCACCAAGATCATAAGTAATAAAAAGCATAAATTTAGATTTAAATGAATATAGTGTTGTCATAGGGAATGAGATTAAAAAGGGAATCTTCTTAGCAAATTTAATATTACCATCAAAAGGCATAAAACATATAAAAATATTAAATAGTACAGAAAAAGAGGAAACGATAGAAAATGTAATGATAGGAATGGAACCGTTGAGTAAATATAGAATATTATCAAACAACACAAAATTTAAAGACAAACAAAAATTTCAAAAACTAATGAAAAACAATCAAGTAGACAACTTGGACACATCTACTGCACAGTCGATATTAAAGATCTGTGAAGAATTTCAAGATGTTTTCCATGATGAAGATAAAGAACTGACCACAAATAATTTTTATGAACAACATTTCACTCTATCAGACAAAAATCAAGTTTATATAAAGAATTATAGACTACCAAATGCACAATTAGATGAGATTCAAAACCAAGTGTCTGAGTTACTTAAGAATGACATAATAGAAGACAGAGTCTATCAGTCCATAGAATTCACCGTTACTTATATTTAGTTCCAAAGAAAACCCAAAACGGACAAACTTATTTCGTTTTCGTTTGGATGTTCGGAGTACTCCTTTTACACTCCTTTTTCACTCCTACTACTCCAAAGGCCTTCGATTGGCTGTTCCGAGTAATGTTTTCGGAGTGTTCTTCTGTCGCCAATTTCATTTTGGAGTAGATGAGGAACACACACATACATATAAAGTTTTTCGTTGGATTACTTGTCAAAAGTGATAAATACTTGAAGAAGCCATTTTGTTAAATGGCAGCTTTGGTAGTGTGTGTGTTAATTTAGGAAAGTCAGTGTTTTCATATTCGATTGGAATTGAAAAGGAGTACAATTGACCGAAAATCCAATCGAAAACGACATTAGTGGAGACTAGTAGTAGATTTTAGATCACTGAATAAAAAAGTTGTAGATGATAAATTTCCACTCACGCAGTGGTGCCAAATGAAAAAAAATCGACCCTCAGAAAAATTGAGAAACCCCCCAGATTACCACATTTTATCAACAAAAACCCCTAAATTTTATTTCAACTTTTTATTTTTATTCACAGCTCATAGATTTGTTATTAAAGTTTCAAATTTAATTAATTCACAATAGTTGAATAGCCACAATAAAAACGCATTTGTAAAAAAGGTACCTACTTAAGCCTAGTACGCAGATCGCGCTAAACTAAATTTTATCTCTACTATTTTTATCTCTACAAACGTTTGCTAAAAGCTTCGATAAAAAATAAAGCGAACAGAGATTATCCACTCCACATCAAGACGAGAATACTCGGCAGCCATTTCAATTTGCCTACATACTTAAAATATCAGTTTGCAGATACAAATTAGAATGTAAATATGTATAAAAACCTCACACATTTACAGCAGGGTTCTTCACACTCTCGTTGAATTGTTGTTGCAATTTACATCTATTCGTCGACACGAGACGAAATTACAAAAACAGTAGATTTTGCAGGGTGAAATTTAAAAAACATTATCATCTCTATATTGAGTATCGTTGGTCTTGATTCACAAATGTCAAAAATTATCTGTGAAAGAATGTGTTCAGCATTATTTCGCGCGCTAAATTAATTGGAGACTTTTTGATAAAGTACTAGATGAGAGTTGGAATTTAGCTCGTGAACTGCGTACTGCTCGGCTAAAAATCCGCGCTAAAATTTATCTTTGGAGGAAATTTGTATGGAAGATAAATTTTAGCGCGATCTGCGTACTAGGCTTTAGTAATAAAAGAAAATGGGGCATATTCATAGTCACTTTTAAACTCCAGTTTATCTTAGAATGGGGTTTATTCAATGTTATTTAGATAGGATAAACCCAGGACTAAGATAAACTGGAGTTTAAAAGTGACTATGAATATATCCCAATTTGTTTAAGGTTTTCTTCACAATGTCTGAGTAAAGTTCTGATTATTAATTTGACATTTAAAGTATCCGCAAATTAAATCCTCCCAGTAAAAAACTTAGCGTTTCACAATTTTTCGAAAAAATAAAAGTATGTGTCAATTAGATGTTCTGTTTCCAGACCAAATAGTTTTGACTGATGAAAACTTGAAAAAAATAAATAATAATATTTAAATTGCCAAGTAAATATGCTAATCGGCACTTCATCGGGCTATCAAAATACTTTTAACTTTAATTATAACTTATACTATTCAGATATTGTGAAACATAAGGGAGGTTGATAATTAACTAATAAGTTCACAAAGTTGTTGCGCATTTAGGATTTTAATCAGACATTTTGAAACAAGCCCTTAGTTCCAGTAGTTTTTCAATGCGCGATTAAAGTTAAAACCGAGTTGAATCATCATATTTGGTGGGTTAACTCAGGCTTAACTGAACAGATGCTTTTGATGTCTTATGCAACGGGTTTGTTTAGTCAATCTGTATACATTCTTCACTCAAAAATGGCTTTCTCAGTTCACTTTGGGTTAATTTACTTCTAGAGCTAGCTAACTCTGGTTTAACTCACGAGAAATAAATACATATGAAACTTAAAATATAAAGGAATTGAAATTTTCGTTTGCACTTCTTAAAAAAAAGTTCTAATGCATTATCGTCATCTTCGTTTTGGCTGTCCCGTTGGTTTGATACATCTTCTCACTTGTGAAAGTTTTCAGCATTTCTTCTGTTGGTGTAAAATTCTGACATGCATTCTGCATGTCAAATGTCATGTAAGGAATAATCTAACTCGTAGAATACTGTCAGCTGTTTCAATACCCTTACGATTACTCAACTTTTTAGCTCTAAATGAATCCCCCCAGATTTCCCCCTAACATTTTATCCCCCCAGATTACCGCCAAACAACAAAAAAGCCCCTAAATCTAGGGGGAAAACCCCTAAACTGGCAACCCTGCACTCACGAGATTAGAAGATGTATTAGATAAACTAGGTAATGCTAAATATTTTTGATATGACAAGCTCATTTCATCGAATTTCACTTAACAAAGATTCTAGGCCATTAACGGCATTTTCAACAAATGAGGGTCATTACCAATTCAAGAGATTACCATTCGGATTTAAAATCTAAACAAATAGTTTTCAGAGGACGTTGTCGATTGCTCTTAGCGGGTTACAAGCCAATTTGAAAGATCACAACGATAATTTAATCAAAGTTTTAGGAAGGCTTCGTAAATATAATTTGAAACAAAACTTAGAAAAATGTGATTTCTTGAAACCAGAAGTAATTTATTTAGGTCATTTGATAACATCGAATGGAATAAAGCAGTGGCGTAACTACGGGGGGAGCAAAGGGGGCAATTGCCCCCCATAACCATACAAAATACCTATTTAAATGTTTTATATTAAGCTCATTTTGAGAAGTTGTTCCAAATAAACATTTTAAAAGAATAAAGCTGCAAATATGACACCACTTTATCATAAACTGTGAAAAAGAGCTCCTCCATTAGGTAACGCTATAATAACTAGCCTGTATCTGTAGGCAGATATACAGGCTACAGGGTGATTTGCATAAGATGCATCAAAAACCTAAAATATGTGGGCTTTTTCAAAACAAAAAAAAAAAAAATCGTATGGTGTAGGGGGGGCAATTTTATGAAAAAGAGTCTTCAAATAAAAAAAAATACTATTCAAAAACAACAGCGACCCTTACTATATTCCGTTATAACTTTTCTTAAAGCTGAAATTCCATTTATCAACATTCTTTTTAAATCAACTTTTTTGAGGAAATACTTTTTGTCAAATTAATTTTATTTTTAATCTCATTTTTTTCTTCAAAAATGTACTTTGTTAAGTAGGTACAACCTCCGTTTTTACCATTCAATTGTCTGATCAATTCAAAATCAAACACTGAAAACTCTTTCTTTCTTTTATTTTATTTTTAAATAAAGTTCTTTTAGTGAACAGTTTTTGAAAAATTAATTTTCAAACTCAAAATTTTGGTATTTTTGTTTTATAATTTCAATGCTTTTATAAATCTCTTGTACCTACTTTTTGCGAAAATTGAAAACAACTAAATCTACTCTACTACCTACCTAATAAGAAATTAGTAAAAGCAGTGAATAATAACGTAAGATTGTGGACAAAATTAAAAAAAAAAATTTCTTCGAAATTTGAAGTTTGAAAATTATTTTTTTAAAAAAATTGTTCACTGAAACAACATTATGTATTTAAAAATAAAATAAAAGAACAGATTTTTAGCTTTACAAAAAGGTATAGCATGGCATTGGAAATATGTATTACAGCTGTTTTGTAACAAATTTTTTTAAATATTTTAGAAAAAATGCCCCTAATGGCTAAACGGGGGAAATTGACACCCCTCTTATACGATTTTTTTCTTGTATCAACCCAACCTACATACACGCTCTAGCTTTCTGTCACATCTTATGCAAATCAACCTTTAGAATGTTTTGTTTTATATTTTTGGCCATCTAAACAAAAATTGTTTGCCCCCCCCCCCCAGAGCAAAATCCTAGTAACGCCACAGGAATAAAGCCAGATCCAAGAAAGTACGAAACAATAAAAAATTATCCACTGCCTAAGAACGCAGATGATATAAGAAGATTTGTAGCATTCTGTAATTATTATAGAAAATTAATAAAAGATTTTGCAGAAATAGCTGAACCTCTGAACCAAAAACTGAAAGAAACAGATATTTTCTTGGACAGAAGACTGTGAAAAATCTTTCTCCATACTTAAGCAAAATTTAATGACACCTTCCATATAAAGCTATCCAGATCTTAAAAAACCTTTCATTCTAACTACAGATGCTTCCAATTTCGCATTAGGTGCAGTTTTGTCACAGGGAGAGACATAGGCACCCGCAGGATTTTGTCCAGGGGGGGGGGGGCAGACACAAACCCAATTTTGAGATATCAAATTTTCGAAAAAAAAATGTGTATTAAAATTTTTTTTTTTTGAAAATTTTGAATTGCGATATAATTATATAATTTGAGCTTTTTGAAAGTTTCTATAAATAATTTAATTTAATTGCATTCAGCCAATAATGAAAAAATCTGAAATTACGTTCTATGGGAGGTACTGTTAATAGTTGTCCAGCGTAAAGATATTTTATATTTAATAGAAGACCGTACTTACTTATTTAAGCACACCGAATTTTTTTTGGAAGTTTTTGTACAAAAAGCAAGGTTTATGGAACTAAAGGGTTTTCCAATAAGAGGTGTTATTTTGAATAGCCTGCTATTTCGGTAGCTGTCACTTTTGAAGCTATCATTTTTTGACATTTGACAAGTAGAAACTGCGCCATTAATAAAAATGGAACGATACACGCTTCAACAACGCACTGAAATTATTAAAATTCACTATAAAAATGGTGAAAATTTGGCAGAGACGGTTCGTAAAACTAAAACATTTTTGGGTTGTCGTGAAGCACCTTGTCGGACCGCAATACAGAAATTGGTGGACAAATTCGAGCTGTTGGGACAAGTTAGTGATGTGAAGAATAAAACCCGTGCACGTCGCAACTGAGAATATTGCTGTTGTAGCCCAAAGTGTTGAAGAAAACCCAGGTTTGTCCATTCCTCGTCGTTCTTTGCAATTAGGCATTCCACAAACGTCATTACACCGTATTTTGCATAAAGACTTGGGTCTTAAGACTTATAAAGTTCAGTTAACACAAGAACTCAAGCCGGCTGATCATCAACAACGTCGTGTCTTTGCTGATTGGGTCCTTGAAATGCATGAAAATGATCCGGAATTTCATGAAAAATCATCTTTACTGATGAGGCCCATTTCCAGCTCGGAGGCTACGTCAACAACCAAAACTGTCGCATCTGGGGCTCGGAAAACCCAAGAGTTATTGTTGAAAAGCCTCTCCATCCTCAACGCGTGACTGTTTGGTGCGGTTTATAGTCCGGCGGGGTCATTCGACCTTACTTTTTCGAAAATGAGGCTGGAGCAATAGTTACGGTCAATGGATTGCGCTATCGAGAGATGATTAATGATTTTTTATGGCCGGAATGTATTGATCTGGACAACGTTTACTTTCAACAAGACGGCGCTACGTGCCACACAAGCAATAAAACCATCGATCTTTTACGGTAAAAGTTTCCGGACCGTGTTATCTCTCGAAGAGGTGATCACAATTGGCCACCGAGATCTTGTGATTTAACACCTTGCAACTTCTTCCTTTGGGGCCACGTGAAAGATAAGGTCTACGCCAACAGCCCAGCGTCGATTCAAGACCTCAAAGATGGAATTCGTGAGGCTATCGAGGACATAGGGCAGCCACTTTGCGATTTGGTTATGGAAAATTTCATGAAAAGGATATGGTTCTGTAAGCGTGGTCGTGGCGGCCATTTGGCTGATGTTGTGTTCCATTATTAACGGCATACCTTCCTCTTTATAATGAAATAAAATCATATCTCAAAAAAATCATTTATCTCAAAAAATGCCATTTTTCTTTGAATATCAAAATAACACCTCTTATTGGAAAACCCTTTATAAAATATCATTCATTCTCTCGTGGAAAATTTAAAAGGGAATTTTATTTTTGATTCGATCGCGAATCTTGTTTTTGGTTCCTTTAAAATAAAATTCATTTTCACGATCGAACCACTAGGATGTGGATCTATAAAATATCGTTCGTTCCGAATTTATCATGCGAGAACTATTGAAGATCCATTCACTAACCGTTCAAATAAGAAATACAAATTTTATTTTACAAAAGGAAAAAAGTTACGAAAAGCCAAAGTTACGCAAGTACCGAAGTACAGTTTCAAAAAATAAGTTTCGAAATCCTTTGACCTTCGTTGTTCCTTAATAGATTTCAGAATTAAAAAAGAAAAAATATTTTCAATACGTTGCCATTAAGTCAGTTAAAAAGGTAGATATACAAAAATGTTTACGTATTAATGCATGTATAGAAATTTGTTTTTTATTTTGATACACAACAATTACTAACATTTTACCCAAGTTCCAATTTTTAAGGCAATGAAAATAAATAATCAGACTTGAATTGGATTTCGAGAAAATTATGAAGCGATTCGAAAATTCAAAACAAAAATTTCGAATTCCGAGTCAAATTTTTTCTTTTAAATAAAAACTTAATTTTTTCGAAAATCTACACTTTTTATTTGTATACAAAATTTAAGTATTTACTTCATTATTCAGCCTTATCACGAACTTCATCGTAATCGGACACTTTGTTACGAATCCCGAAAAAAAACTCACAGAATCCATCGTAGTGCAAAACTTCACACAAATTGCCATCAAGAACACATTCGGTGATTGTTTTTTCGGGATTCTTCAACAAATCCGATTACGATGGAATTCGTGATAGGGCTGATTATCAAATAAAAATCGTAATATCAGTTTCAAAAACTGATCTAATAGCCCGCAAAATAGATCAGCTTTAAATTAAATTTTTTATGCTTAAGCCTAGTAGGCAGATCGCGCTAAATTTTCGTTTTCATACAAAATTCCAAAATTAAGCCAAACATTTTAGCCGAGTGGTACGCAGCTCCAGCTTAAATTCAAAATGTTGTTTCTTACTGTACATCACTATCTGTAAAAATTTAGCGCACGAAAAATTTGTTCGGCACTTAATTCTCGGGCTGAATTTTGAAGGTTTCTATAATTCTTAAATTTTTTGTGAATTTTGCTCTGTGAAAATAAGAAGGCACGGGGATAATATTTGGAAACAAACTATGTATCTCAGTCAAAGAGAAGAATCCATTTTATTTGCTTAAAATTACTTGATATAATGAAAAAAAATTCTTTGAAATTGTTAAACATGCCTTTTTCAGATAACAGGTGTTTTCTGTGATATATTCCCCACAACGCTCTCATGTCAAAATTTAGCTAGAGTTTTAGCTGATATTTGGAGAGAAAAGTGGGAACTAAAATTTAGAGCGATCTGCTAGGCTTTACGCAATAAAAAAATTGTATTAACATGTATTTTCTAAAGACTACGCTGTATATATTGTACTTCATTCTTCTACATTTCTACATTCCTCACCAAATGTGTACAAAAGACGAAACACTAAACGACCGAAAAAACGAATCGTGTAATCAGGCTCTATCACTGTGCTTTCTCTTATTGTTTATTTCTAAAGCCTAGTACGCACATCGCGCTAAATTTTCGTTTTCATACAAAATTCTCTCCAAAGTTTAGCCAAGCTAAAATTTAGCCAAGCATTTTAGCCGAGTGGTACGCAGCTCCAGCTAAAAAAAATCATATTTTTGTTTCATACTGTACATAACTATCTGTCAAAATTTAGCGCATGAAATAATTGTTCGGCACATTAATTTTCGAGCTAAATTTTGAAGGTTTCTTTAACTCTTGAATTTTGTGTGAATTTTGCTTTGTGAAAATAAAAAGCGACGTGGTTAATATTTGGAAACAAATTATTTATCTCAGACAAAGAAAAGAATCCATTTTATTTGGTTGAAATTACTTGGAATGATGAAAAAAAAAAATTCTTTGAAATTGTTAAATATAAATTTTTTCAGATAACAGCTGTTCTCTTTGACATATTCTCCACAACGCTCTCATGTCAAAATTTAGCTAGGGGTTTAGCTGATGTTTGGAGAGAAAAGTGGAAGCTAAAATTTAGCGTGATCTGCGTACTAGGCTTAAACGCCAAACTCATGAGTTTGGCTCTTATGACATTCAACTCCCATTTGTTTTTTAATTAGGAGGCATATTACACTCCACTTCAACTGAATAAGCACACACATTTTCAAAGGTAGTTTGTCCATTTTTTTCAAACGTTGTGCATTGTCCTTGATTAAATATTAGCTAAGGATATTTTCAAAAACATTTGGCATGATCCAGAGCCAGGGGGGGCAAATCATGGAGAGGAGATAAGTATTTGTTAAAATGCATAGCAAAAAATGAAAAAATTGTAAGTTGTGTAGTATTGTCCAGAGCCGGGGAGGGGGGAGAGATTGGAACAGATAAACCTAACCTATAGCATATGCTAATAGATCCCTAAATAAACACGAATTGAACAAAACCATTATACACGGCTGTTCTAATTTCCAATCGAATTCTATATCCTCACGTTTTCGAATTTTCCCTGTTCCAAATTCTGTATTTGAAAACGTTTTGCGGATTCGGCAAAACGAACGGATCTAGAATCTGCCAAATTGACGTTTTAAATTCGGTTATCCGTTTGTTGGCGGATTACAATTTCGATTTTAACAGGTCTTGCATACATAACAGCTGATTTCGAAAATGTTTTGTTGATTAAGTTGGTAGAACTTAAAAGTAAATCCGACTGGAAATCAAAACAATCGTTTTCAATCCGCACGGATTCAATTTTCGTTTCCGTTTTCAAATTCGACCGAATATCAGAACAGCCGTAATAGTAAAAGAATTGTTAGCAGGCCTTATCTTATGGGTAGAAAATACATACACGGACCACAGACCATTAGTCAGTTTATATTTACGTATACAAATCCATCATCAAAATTAACAAGAATTCGAGTTAATTTAATGGATTATGATTTTGAAATAATTTTTAAATGGGCAAGATGAATACAATTGCAGATGCTTTTTCAAGAATTCAAATTGAATCCGAGGAATTAAAAGAAATGATAGCCAAATATAAAGTAGACGTTTTGATAAGAGCAATGAGGAAGAATAAAAACAAAATACTAAACGAAGGAGAAAATTGTGCAAAAGCCTTGGACTCAAATACGAAGACTAGCTACCTTCATATTTGGGACTGTAGATACATCAATATCGGACATTAGGCGATTAAAAAAGATAGATAGAAGACAGAATTTAAAGAAACTAACGTTACAAAGAAGAAACTAAATAAAGTAAAAATAGCAGCAAATATTGTAGTTGCAGAACTTAGCGATGAATCTTTATCAGACATAAAATTGATTCTGAGGAAGCTAATATTCAAAATGGACAACGCAGGTGTTAAAAGACTAGCACTAGCAAAAAATAGTGTAATATTTAATGAAGTATGCATACAAGAAATATTAAATACGCTGAAAGAAAATATAAAAGTGGATAAATGTCTAGACATAATATTATTTGAACCTCTAAAGCAGATAACAGATGAGAAAGAAATGCACAAATTGATAGATGAATATCATAATAATCAAAATAGGAGCACATTGCGGTATCAGAAGATGCGTGAATAAGTTAAAAAAAAGACATGTCTGGAAGAAATTTGTTAACAACTGCGAAACTTGCAATGAAACAAAGATAACTAGATACACAAAAGAAAATATTGTAATTACAGATACACCCAGTACGTCATTTGAAACAATAACAATTGATACTGTAGGACCTCTTAGACCATCAAATGGTTATAGATACATATTAGCGGTACAATGTGATTTAACGAAATTTGTAGAAGCATTCCCGAGAGAAACTAAAGAAGCGAATACTGTAGCAAAAACAATAGTCCAAAAATTTATTTGAATATATTATATAAAAATATATTATATAAAAATAACTGGGAAGAATGGTTTCCATATTATACTTAGTGTTATAACTCAACACCACACAGTAGCACTTTATATTCACCATTTGAACTAGTATTTGGAAAGTAATGTGGGTACACTTCCATGTGAAGTAATAGAAAACAAACTTGAATGAATTTAAATGTAAATTAAGACATGCTCATGAACAAGCAAAAAACATCTTAATCAGTGATAAATATAAAAAACGGAATTTTCAAAAAAAGTTAATAGATCAAATTTTATCGTAGGTGATTATGTATATCTAAAAAATCAACACAAAAGAAAATATGATAAACACTTTAGAGGACCATATAAATTATATCACGAAACGGTGTAAACAGTACTATTCTATTAGATGATAAGAATCATGAAATACATAATAATAATTTAATTTAAGCTAGAAATACGATCTTACAATAAATACCACACAACAATAAATAGCACACACCTAAATCCATGCACTTAACAAAAGAAAGAAATGATATTTATTTAAATTTCAGAAATGTAAAAAAATATCATTTTTTAAAGGGGAGGGATGTAATGTAATAACATTCATTCTTAAAGAGCCACAATCAAAACATTAACAATAAACAGCATAGTATAATGCACT
This sequence comes from Leucozona laternaria, assembly GCA_932273885.2. Taxonomy (NCBI): domain Eukaryota; kingdom Metazoa; phylum Arthropoda; class Insecta; order Diptera; family Syrphidae; genus Leucozona; species Leucozona laternaria. Next base: position 87,988,168 of record OW026366.1, on the reverse strand, counting down.
TTCATTGATTGAATCATAATTGTGTTGTTCCCTTTGACCAACAAAATCAAGTGCAAAGACATCGTTTTGGTGACGATGAGTGGCAAAGAATGTATTTTATTACACTACTCCAGAATGCAAAGTTATGAGTAGTAAAATTGTCACAAGTAATTTGTATATAAAATCATATTATACTACGTTTTCATTAGGCCAAATGAGGTAATTTCGTTGAAAATTTCCAAATTCGATTCCAAATTACCTCATTTCCCATACAAATTCACATTTCGAAATGTAATTTCAATCAAATTTGCACGAAATTTGGTTGGAACTTAGGAAGAAACGAATCAAACACACCTAAATTGAAAATAGTTGAATTTGAATGGATCAACTTTTGATTCAAAATGTCAGAGTTGAAGTTTATGTCAGACGAAACAAAACATGTGCGTTGTACGACTGCGAACGGAAAACAAAATTAAAGAAAAAGGTAAATAAATTTAATATTTTAATAATAATATAAAATATAATAATAAGTAGTATTTGATTATTCTTTTTGCAGTGATGGATGCAAAAAAATCATATAAAAAAAGAAGCTTTGGAAGCTAGAGACGGAGGAGTTACTATGCGAGATGTGGCTGGAAAGGATAACAGAAATCCGTGTTTCTCGAAAAAACAGCCACATCTACGCAGAGATGTCCAAGGAATTGTTGGACAGGGGGATCACCTGCTCTCCGGCCGAGATCCATGTGAAGCTAAATAACTTAACAGCTAAATACAAGTAGGTTTTTTTATTTATTTGTCTAGATAGCGTAGTGATTTTACAACTTTGTCAAGAAATTGGGCATACTATTAACTCAATGCTTTCTTTTTCAGAAAAGAAAAGTCGAATATGGGGTGCTCTGGAGGGTCCCCCCCTGATTGGCCTTTGTACTACAAAGTTCATGCAGTACTAGGCCAGTTCAGGAGTTCCAACCCGGAACGACTCATAGAAGATAGTATTACAATCTCAGAAAGTCAAAATACAAATTTCTCTTTCGACGACGAATATTTGGATGGTATGTTTTATCTCGTCTTTTTTTAACGTAACCCAGAAATATTGGAAAAAGTAAATACATGTTCTTTCATGATAATTCCATTAATGTGATGGGAGAGAGGGTATAAGTAGTTAAATAAGTTCATCGGGGTTGAAATATATACCTATTTAATTTATTTGGTACGGTGTTTCTGTTTATTGTTAAATAAAAAACTCTGTATCTTCAAAGGTAAGAAGTTTACATGGTATTTAAAAGTTATTGAAAAATTTCTTAATTTCCTTGAAACTTTCCAATCAATTTTCTGCGCCCTTCTGTTCTATTCAATGTGAAAGTTTGTATTTTTCAATAAAATTTATAAAACAATATAAAAATTATATTTTAAACCAACCCAATAACAAAAATCCATAAGCTTCGAAGAATGGGCGCATTCACTAATGTAGTTTGTACGCAGTCAAAATTGTTGACTACGTATAGAAACTACATTAGTGAATGCGCCCAATGTCTCGGCAGTACTTAAGCCGTGTCGATCGATTCGCGCAAATGTCCAAACAAGAGGAGGTGATTGCCACAGAACGCCAGGAGATTCTTGAAAAGCAAAGAACAGCTGAACTGACTAAGCAAGTAGCAGCTGCACAAAGCATTGCATCTAAAAAAAATGTCGAAGAGCTGGCACCGGAAGATGAAAAAATTATTGATACCACAGCCCCACCACAACCACCCACAACCATATGCGGGTTAAGTAATCTATCAAAATTAAAGAACACATTCTGCAATGATGGTTCCTTCTTTACACATTTCAAAAAGATTCTTGAAAAACACAAGTCTGAACCGCCACCACCACAACCAGAACCACAGCCTGAACCAGAATTGGAAGTTCAATATGAAGAGCAAAAAGAGCCACAACCCATTCCCGAACCCACTATTCTCAATGAGCAGCAGCTGCAACAGCAGCAACATGTACAACAGCAACAACAGCAGCAACAGCAACATCAGCAACAACAGCAGCAGCAACAAGTACATCAACAACTTCAACGGCTACACAGCCCATGCCAATGGAAACTCAAATGCCTCCAACTGAATTACCTCATTCACCAATCGTTCCGAGTTCATACTTCAATCTTGTGATTCCTCCTCCACTGATGAATATACAAGTTACAGTTCCACCACCACCGCTACCAGTATAACCCCTGCAACATAGCGTTCCTCCACTGAATATGATACCACCACCAGAGCCACTGCAATTGAACACAATTCCTCCGCCAAAGGATTTTGATTTGAATGAGTTTAACTTGGATGCAATTCAGGTGCCATCCGAAATGACAGAAAAAGTTTTTTCAGACAACTCAAATGGTTCTTATAGGTTTGTTCAGCGAGGCTGTTCGGAACAGTTTAGTGTGTTCTGGTTCGCTGTTCAATGAGTCTGTCTAGAACACTTTGGAACAGTTTCGATCAGGATTTACTGCACTAGCTTTTTAGGTGCTGTTCTGTTCTAATCTAACTATTTTGTCACTGAACAAAACTTATAACATTACCGACTTGATGTTATTGGAAGAGAATTTGGCTGTGGAAATTGTACAATAGGGTAGGTTAAATAACATCAATTTTCATTTTCTTCTTAACTCCCGAAAAGTAGGTTGCTGGGGCTCTAAAACTCTAAAAATATAGTACAGTATATAACATTTTTACGTTTAGAGGTCCCTTGTCGCCATTTTTTTATTGGAACAATTGGAATTTTATAAGTTGCTAGCCATTGCTCCTGATAGAAATTCTTCTGACTAATTTGTGCAGGAAATTTAAAAGAAAGTAAACAATTATTTTTTTAATTTTTAAATTTGTTAAACTCAAGAAGAATAGTTTTTAGCTTTTAGCGAACATAAATTAATCGAATATAAAAATAATATGTCTTTTTCCAAAATTCTGAGTTAAAATATTTCTGGCTTCAAAAAACGAATAAACTTATTATGATTATTTTAAATTAATTTGTAGTTGAAATGTAATATTTATATGTATTATTTTTTTATTCTTGTTACTGTTTTTCACATTTTAGATATTTCAACTCATTCATTTGATGATGAACTGGAAATTCTATTAACAGAAACCACGGCAGGATCATCAGTATCCGAAACCCCAATGACAGAAGAGTCAAGACCTCCTTCTAATGCCCGATCGTCTGAAAGAAAAAGAAAAAGCTCAGACCCAAGTTTTTAAGGAAATGGAAAGAATCCGTGAAGAAATGACATTGCATAGAGAAGGTAATGCAAAGGAGAATGACCGTCAGCGAGAAATGGACAGCAAATTTCTGGATTCATATACCCAATTAGCAGACCACACAATAAAGTTTCAAGACGCTCTTTTGTCGATTTTAAATAAAAAATAAAAAAATACTTACACAAATGTTCACTTATTGCTTTTCTTATTTTCTCGGCATTACGGTCGTTGTCACATAAAGTTGAATTATCTTCTGGTTGGGCTCTTCCACGGTTTTCTTGCTCTTTTAATTGTTGCATCCAATGGTTATTTATATGATCATTATGATCGTTTAAAAAATTGTGCAGTACACATGCACATTTAACAACACTGTTGACATTGTCAATATGGTTGTCGAGACCTTTGCCAATTCTACGGAATCGAGCCTTATGTCGTTTTCGATTGGATTTTCGGTCAATTGTACTCCTTTTCAATTCTAATCGAATATGAAAACACTGACTTTCCTAAATTTACACACACACTACCAAAGCTGCCATTTAACAAAATGGCTTCTTCAAGTATTTATCACTTTTGACAAGTAATCTAACGAAAAACTTTATATGTGTGTTCCTCATCTACTCCGAAATGAAATTGGGGACAGAAGAACACTCCGAAAACATTACTCGGAACAGCCAATCGAAGGCTTTTGGAGTACTAGGAGTGTAAAAGGAGTTCTCCGAACATCCAAACGAAAACGACATTAAAATGCCCAAATGCATTTTCAACAACTCTTCGACATTTTGATAAAGAGTAGTTGAAATGTTTTTCACGTGCACTGGATGACAAAGAAAATGGATATGGTTTCATCAACATATTTGAAAAACGGAATGCCGAATCACCAATAATATGTACTGGGACCGAAACTCCAGAAATATTGGTTGACATATTATTGAAGATGGGCTTTTGGTGTTGTTTTTTTAATGACGATTTCTCAAATATTTGTGAGTCATTGCAACGACCAAGACTCCCAATGTTAATGTAGAGAAATCTATATCTAAATGTTAAAGTCTATATTAATTCTTTATATAGGTATAATGTTGCGGACTCCTCGCCCAGAAGTTTCGGAAATCTGAAAATAATGGAATAGATACTATTAATGAAAAAGGAAATGATATGAAATAGGATTATGCAACAATAAAAACAAAAAAAATAAAACTTACCCAATTAACCATTTCTCCTTTGGTTTACTGCCTGTTGCTGCTGCCGAGTGCCGGTTGTTGAATCTCAAATTGTGAATCTGAATGACAAAGGAAAACGAAATTAGGCTTTTCCAGAATCTATCTTTGTCTTTTCTCTTTCTAATTTTGACATAAAAATATGTACGGAAAACAAATACTACGTTTTCACCAAGAGGTAATCCGGGATTTAAGGTAGGAGATTTAAAATTAATCTTGAAGTGTTTTCACCACAAAAAAGGAGATTAATTTGACACAATTTGACAAGAGTAATACAAATATAATCGACAAACGTATAGCAAACGGAAAAAACAATTTTTGAGCAGTAAAACAATTAATTTTGAATAAACTATTTATTAAAAATGAGTCTAGTAACCTAAATCTATTGTTATCACACCATTTTATTCTTCAAAATAACATAAGAGTGAGTAAATTTAATAGGAGAATCCATAAATACAGAAAAAACACAATTTTTCGGCCCACTCTTCAATGAAAAGCTCCCCATCCTCCAGTGTCTAGGTTGTCCGTTGTTTTTTTTGTTTGTTTTGGTTGTTGCATTACCTGGAATTTGTATTGTTTACCAAAATATTATTATAAATATATGAAATAAATTGTAAATACTTGCATTTTTATTCCTACAGCCAACGCGCAAAAATATTTTATAATTTTTTTTCATTTCAATGGAAAAACTGACGTTTAAATGGGTGCGTTCTACAAAATTAGGATTGTTTGATTTGACAATCTCCTTCTTGCAAGAAGATTTCAATGAGATTTATTTTAAATCTTCATTTGAGGAGATTTAAATTTGTATGGTAAATCTTCGAGATTTGAAGAGGATTTATGCTAAATCCTCTTAAATCGCGATTTAGTGCTCAGTGAAAACGTAGTAAAACAATCGACCAATCACAATCACATGTTTTTGTTTTCCCTACATATTTTTCTGTCAAACTATTGATTTTTTTTTTTACTTGTTTGGCACTGAAGTCTGGTGGATGTTCCAAATTGAGATAAACAACATTCCAATTTGGTGAAGTTGTATATCTCTCTCTCTTTCGTTCTCTCCTCTAACACCGAGGTATAAATTATGAAAATTGACATTTCACTCCCGGGGATTGAAATAGACGAGTTGGGTTGAAAGATCAGTTGAAAGATCTTAACTAAAGGGAAACTGACAATTTTGACAATCCATTCTTCCAAGTAAACGTTTTCTGTCAGTGGGAATGCTATATGATTTGTGGATATTTCGATTAATTGTCGTTAATGGATTTCTAAACCACAAATTCTGAATTATAAATGCGAGGGTTGTTACAAATTGATAAAGGAAAGCTGTGGTGAATCCATTTCATTAAATGTCAAATCTTAAACTGGGTTAAAAGAGAGTTTGACAGTTTATTTCATGGACTTTATAGGAATCCAGGAAAACCTTACCCCATTACTATCCGCGAATATACTTTTTGAAGAAAAATTCACCTTTTTCAAAAACTAAAAATGTAGAGTGGTGGAAAAGGTGAGCCTAGAGTACGATTCATAGACGGTGTGCACATTGGACTCACTCCGCGCGACTCATTTTGACATCTTTCTCTTTTATCTCACTCTACACAACTATATGAGAAAGTGAGGCAGGATTTTTAATTTTTTTGAAAAAATCCTGCCTCACTAGACTCTCTCTTTCTCATCATGAGTTGGAGTGAGATAAATCAACGAAATGTCAATATGAGTCGCGCGGAGTGAGTCCAATGTGAACACCGTCATAAGGGTATCGTGGGGAGCATTCGTTGACTTATGATTTTTAGGGCCAGTTAGTCACAGGTGGTCACATCTGCACATATTCCTCTTAATCCAAAATTAAGGATCCGTGATTATCAAAGGGTGTTTGTTCATTTTTTTTTATCAACCTGGTTAAGAAATCATGGCTTTTCCACAAATCGTTCCGTTTTCCAGTCTATCTGTCAGTTTGGTTATCAAAAACTTAATCAAGAATCAAGTTTCTTTTTATTTTTGTTTCAACATCCTTATAAAGAAAGAAATTTTCATGAAAGTTTCCTCATTACGAAACCTGCACCGCGGCACTTTTTCGCAGGGGTCGGTATGTAGACACATGATAATTCCTTTTGGTGACGTCATCTGATAGGTAATGGAGAGATAAGATAACATCCTCATATCCTATTTGATATGAAACAAATCTGTGAAGATGGCGGATGCGATGTTTTTTTCAAAATGTCAAACCAATAATTGAGTGGAAATAAGATGAGGCGAAATGAGCGAGGCGAAACCAACACACTGATGTTGAGATCTCTAAAGAAGAAAAAAAGAAAAAAAAAAAGATCAAATAGCGGGTGTGTTAAATTGTATGATGATAACTGTATGAGAGGAGAAAAAAATACATAGCTTAGAAAAAAAAGTGGCATGTTCGCCGGTTGGAACACTGTAAGGGGGAAAAATAAAGTGACAGATATTATTATTTCTCCAAGAGTGAATACGAGCAGCCGTCTTGAGCTCGGATGACACATTTGTAATGTTTAAAAGAAAAAAAAAGTAAGGATGTTATTGTGGTAAAATTCACGTTTGTGAAAATTAATTTATTCATGTTTTATAGTTTTTTCTTAAATAAATAGTAAAATTAATTACAGTTTTTTTGTAAGTTTAAGATCTTTAAAATATTAAAGTGAAGTGAAAAGAATCACGAGGAGAAATCTTAAATACATTCTTTTTGGGATAATTACTACAGTAAGGTGAGATTTATTGAGGAAATGTTACAGAAAAATTAACGCTAAAACGTGATAAATTTATATAGGCTACCATACGCTATTTTTGGTTAAATTTCTGGCGGTTCCAGCTGGCCAGCGGAGCGCTGGGCTGCCACTTAATTTTTCGTTTTGCCTTGGTGTGACTGGTGTTGAAGTGGAATTGTGCGAACTACAACTTTTTGAGCTCCGTTAGAAGCCTACTCCAGTTCTGCGAAGATTTCTTTGAAAAACCCAGTTGGTCGTGCTGAAAATTGTGTGGTTGAACGTCCACGAGTACACCAAGTTGAACGTCCTGTCCTTATAGAAGTCCTTTTGAACCCCGAATAACCGTTAAAACGGGCAACTCTTTCTGGAATCTTGGTCACCAAAGCTGTTGCTGAAATCCTGGGACCAGGATTACTTCCCGATCTGGACAGATTATTCCACATCCAGAATACCCACTTACAGGGTGTACCAGGTTTGAATTCAAGAATCTATAGAAGAGGGTTACTAAACAAGTTTAAAGTAACTTAAATTTCAAAAATTATTTTATTTATTCTTTTTAAATATTCAATTATTCTAAATTCAAATTTTTTTTTATATTATTATTATTATTACTTTTTTCCATTACATTTTCATTTTTTTTTATATGGTTCAAATACAAAGTGTAAGTGAAAAGTTTTGATTTTCAAGGTCTGTCATTAGGATTACTCTTTTTAATTCAATTTTTGTTTTGCATTACCTAGTACGCCTCCATAGAGCTCTAAGAAGGTAGGAAGTTGTTTTTTTGTGTCCAGGTAGGCCTGAGTATTAAGAAGGCTTTGAGTTTGATGATAGTCCTTTTGAGAAACAACTCCGCTCACGTTGTTTATTTTTGGTTACTCCGTTTAATTTCCTTTGTACGAAAGATAATTACATTTTTTTGATTAAAGTTATTTTGTTTATATTTCGAGCAGATGCTTAAATTATATTTAAAATCCCTAAATAATAAAACTTCAACGAACGTCTCTTGTGGATGAAATTAATGTCTTTTTTTTTTTTGATTTCGCTAGAGAAATCATGGTCTACTAAGTGATAAGTGTGGATGGTAACAAAGTTGCTGCGCGGAAGATGATATGACCGGAACCTGGCATCGACATAGTGGGGGAATCCAAACAGGGCCAACGGATTCCCATGGCTGGGTGGGTTTGGCAACGCTGCATCAACACCAGCAGTGCCTTGAAGGGTGATCGTCCGTCCGCCGTCAATTTCTTTGATTTTTTTTCCTAGGCCTGATTTGTGTTCTAGTTGCAGGTGAGGTTAAGTTTCGGGGGCAAGATCCCCTCCCATTCCGGCGAGTTAAGCTGAGCACCGCAAGCAGGCCGTGTTCCCCGGAACTTAGCACTCAAATCCCTTTTCCCACCTATTCCTTTCCGAATTTCCTAACCTTTCCTGAATTGTCCAACCATTCCACCTTACCGACTCTCCTATGATTCCTCTTGCCTCGCAACAATAATGGTATTAATTGCCTACCTGTAGTCAACCAAAGCGAGGAGAACTGTTGAGTACCAACCCTTATAATTGAAGTAATCAACAGCATCTTCTTTTCGTGGCCGAACTTCTATATGACAGCCGTCTATAAATATATGAAGATAAAGGTAAAAATTGAAGTTAAATATAAAAAAAAAACTAACCAATAGCTCCTAAGCAATGAGGATAACCCAATTGTTTGAAACCTTCCACAGACTCGTGGATAGTTTCTTCATTCAGAGGATACTTATTTAAGTGTTTTGGCTGCAAAACTCGCCAAACCTCTGTGCAAAAATCTTTTAGAATGAAACAAACTGTAGACTTGCCTACGCCAAAAAGGTTAGCAATCGTTTTGTACTCAGCGGAAGATCCTAATGAATACAGCGCTATTGCTATCCTTTTCTCAAGTGTTATGGGCTGTCTAAAGCTGGTTTCTTTTTTTTTTTAAGGACTTAAGCTCAATACACAACTCGGCAAATGTAGGTCTATCCATGCGGAAGTTTTCTTTAAAAAAATCGTCGCTTGATTAGGGCACTTCCTTTTCCCAAAAAAGGCTTTCTCGAGGCTTCAAGTCAGAAGATAATATAAATGAGTTATTCCAGTTTGGAAAAAGTATATTTGTAAGTACCTTCGTCCAGAACTTCTTTGGATTGTTATATCTAACTATCTCCTTTGACAACATTCATATTTTTAATTGAATCGATTTCAATGCGCGCTTCGTCTATTGTTGATTAAGTTAACCTGATCAGCAAGTATTAAGAGTTCTGTATCCATTTCAATTTTAAAATTTGATTCTATATTTTCTTGAAGAATTGCCGTGTTGTTTTGATTTGATAAAAATGTAAGTGTCAACAACTACTGTCAAACGAAATTCAGAAGTCAGACAGATGTCAAACGAAATTACCAAATTCAAATGAAAACACTTTTTCTGTAATTTGCGAAATTACCTCATTTCGGCTCTAATGAAAACGTAGTATTAGAAGAAGAAAAGAATATTGATAATAATAAGTGGGGATAGCCCAACTATTTTGTAAAAGAATATAGGTATTTATACCTTGTAAAATTGTAAATAAAACTAATTACTGACTTGAAATTATTGTTGAATTATTTTCAACTGCGGCTCCCTAGCCACACTTTGAAGCGAGCTGCGCTTAATAAAGCAAACCAAAGCGTGCTACGCCATATAGTTTAGAGCTTGTATAGACAAAACATCACAAAATGTTAATTTTAAGATATCAAGTAAATACTTTTAAAAAAATAATATAATTTTATGAATTACCCTGTACTTTTAAATACCTTTCAAAAAATAATAAAAAAAATAATGCACACCTTAATACTTTCAACTACAAACAAACAAATTTTCATGCTATTTTATAAAAAAATACCTTTGTTGAATATTTTACAAATTGTTTCGTATTTTTAAGAAAAGGCTAAAATAAATATTGTGTAATCCTGTCACCTGTCATCTGGCTGATCGCGACTACCTTCGGGTGGGGAGGGATGTTGTATTTGCTTCCTTACCAACTAGAGAAAATCGTCGTGCATTGAACTCAGCACACTTCAATTGCATTGCATACTTTGATTGCCAATTCGGTATCATCTTACGGATATTGTTTTGGGTCAATCAAAGTGCAATAAGACAATAATTGATTTGTGCTGACTCTTTAAACGTGCCGACGATCATCCAATGCGAATATTGGGGCTCGTGCTTAGCGGGATGACATGAGTGCAGGGAGATGCGTTTGATTTTTATATTTGGTACTAAAGATATTTAACAAGGTGGACTCAGGTGAGACGTTTATCATTATTAATTCTGAGACTTTGAACAAAGTAAGAACTTGCACGGATAAGTTAAAACTATAGAAGATGATGCTTACTACATGGAATGCCGACAGGTTAAAACTACTAGGAGAGGCAATAGTGGAGGTCAGGTTTAAAGAAGTTGCTACAAAGTAGTTGTCGGTCGTGGTTGCTGCCGCGAAGGGGTCTAATCTGCTTTATACCAACATATTGACCAATTAGTAATAGCGTATCCAGAAGTATTTACTGATGATTTGGGGGTGTATAAAGGTCCTGAAGTAAACATAGAATTGATGGAAGATGCTAAGCCAATGTTTCTAAAGTACAGGTAAGTTCCTTTTGCTATTAAACCAGCGGTTAAATGTGAGATAGATCGGATAATAAAGGAAGGAATACTTGAACGCGTGATGTATTCAGAGTGGGGTACACCGGTGGTTCGGGTTCGCAAAAGACATGGAAATATTCGTTTGTGTGAAGATTCCCGAAGCACAGTAAATAAAGCGATAAAAAAGAGCTCGTATCCGACTCCTCCGATTAAAGAAATGTTAGCGTTACTAAATCTACAGTAAGTTGGATTTATCCTATGCGTATCAACAGCAGAGATTTTGACATTGAATACTCACAAAGGACTATTCAAAGTAAAACGAATGCCATTTGGTGTGGCATGTGCGCCGATTGATTTCCAGTGCACGATGGACAAAATCCTGGCTGGTGTACAAGGAGTATATATAGACGACATCATTATCACAGGGAAGAATGAAAGAGAACATTTGAAGCGGTTATATGAGGTTCTGAGACTGCTGAGCAAAGCAGGGTTGACTGTAAAAAAGAAAAGTGTTAATTTGATGCAACAAATTTTTAGTTTTTGGGGTTTAAATTTACCTCACATGGAATCAAACCAACAAATGATCGTTATAAGGCAATTCAGGATGCACCAGAACTGAAAACCAAGGTGGAGCTACAATATTTTCTGGGTATGTTAAATTTTTATAATACTTTTATAAAACAGAAAGCTACTGTGACAGAGCCTCTACAAGGATTGGATAACAATGCGAAGTGGGTTTGGAATGTGGAATATTCAATGGCTTTCAACCAGCTTAAGAAAAAACTACAAACAGATTAGTTACTGATACACTTCGACGAAGTGAATCCACTTATTAAGTTGCGGTGCGTCACCTTATGGTGTGGTGGCTGTTTTGTCGCAATTTTAAATGGTGAAGAGCGTCCAGTGGCGTATCATTCACGCACTTTGGGAAAAGCTGAACGGAACTACGCTCAGATCGATCGCGAAGCGCTGTCAATCATTTATGGTGTAAAACATTTCCATCAATATTTGGCAGGTCGAGAATTCATTATTTATACCGACCATAAGCCTTTGTTGGGTATTTTGGGTAGTAATAAACCAATACCATTAATGATTTCACCAAGAATGGTGCGTTGTTGCCTTCGATTAGGTGGATATAACTACGAATTGCGATACAGAAAGGGTGCAAACCATGGAAATGCTGATGGTCTTAGTCGATTGCCGTTACCCAGATGTGAAGATGAACAAATTGCACCTGCGGATGTACTTCTACTTTAAGTTTCAGACTATCGGATAACTGCTGAGGAAATACAGGACGTGACAAAAAGATATTTAATATTGAAAAAGGTAATGAACTGGGTACTACATGGATGGCCTACTACGAAAATGGATGAAAGATTTAAGCCATACATGGGACGAAGTACGGGGCTATCACTTCATAAGAACTGCTTACTTGGGGAAATCGTGTCGTAGTACCCGATAAGGGGCGCCAGGCGGCGATGTTAAATTTGTCATCGCCCTATCATCCAGCTAGTAACGGTCAAGCTGTGCGAATGGTCCAGTACACAAAGAAAACATTGTCAAATCTTATTGAGGTTGATATGGAGATAAAACTTCAAAGATTTTTGTTCTGTCAGCACATCACGGTTCACGCTACAACAGGGAAAACTCCTTCTGAAATGTTGATGGGAAGGAACATTAAATCTTTGTTGGATAAGATTCATCCTTTTGCGTTGGAAGAAAAAACTAGAGATGATCGGGTTAATGAGAAAAAGAAACTGAGGACGTTTGTAGTAGGTGATTGTGTCCGATGGAAGAGCAGGAAAGCGACACATCAATCAGCTGCGGAAACGTAGTGATAATCTTTAAAGATCTCAATCGTAACTTTGAGTTTCTTCCACAGGTCTCGAGTGATATTCCATTGTCAGAGCAAACTTCATCCGATGTGGAGACAGAAACTGTGCCAGAGAGTTTTGATGTGTCACCCGAGCCCGTACCAACGGAACGTGTTACTGGAACACCAACATTATCTGGGTTCTCAAATTATCAAGCAGTGAAAAGTGAGACCCCACATCTTCATATTAGACCCAATCGCCCGAGGAGGGTTCCAGAGTACCTGCAAGAGTACGAGGTGGACATCTAGGTGGGGAAGAATGTTAGAGAAGTGAGGTACCAGTTCTGTGACCTAGCGAAGAAAAACAAATGAACTGGCCTAGAGATATAAAACATTCATTCATTCGAGAACAATTGAAACGCTGGATAGTTGTTAAATCAAAATCACATTTATTTCTTATAATAAAGCAAGTCATTTATAGTAAGCTTCATCTTTTATTTAACATGAAAGTCGCTTTACTGAACTCGTGATTACACGGTGAAGAAAAATCCTTTCATTTTAATCTCCCCTTCCCTATCTCACACCCTTAAAATCCAAATATATCTCACTCAGACGTTTCATGCTGAATCCGAAAATATTAAACGAAACTGGTGCATCGGTGAAATTTGGGTGGAATCTACCTTCTCTTTTTTACTCACATAAAATCTACCTATCTACTGATCTACTGATGCGCTCTTCAGTAAAACGACCCATGTAATCAGCCACTAAAATACATCAAGGGATGATTTTTGTTTGAAATATTAACAGAAACGAAACTACACGAATAGAGCTCTTCCAAGATTTGTGTTTGTCTTTTCTCTTTCTAATTTGACATTTGACAACAAAAACAAAAAAAGTCCCCGGTTGGAAGATATTTACATACTCTTGGAAGTGTTAAAAATCCGGTCATTTGATTATATTTTGTATTTGGAAGTAAAAACATAAATTTGCGATCGAATTACCTATTAATTAGAGTCTAAACACTTTAGTGAACATTTTTTCAAATGTTTGACAAAAAATGTTAGTACGTATTAATAACTATTATTAAACACACGACTTTTTTGGCTTGCCTTCGTACCTTTGATATTTGGTTTTGTTTTCCAACCAGGGAGTACTGCTAACGCTTAACTACATAAGCCAAAAAGTACTTTTGTACTAACGCAGTTGTTTTGTGAAAAAGAATATACAAATTTTTTTTAAACCAAAATTTAATCTTTCTGCATCATTTTTATAAGTTTTCCAGTCAGAAAAACTATTCCAAAATGAGTTTGAAAATTTTCACTTTTGTACATTTTCACTTTTTGGGCTTATGAAGTCAAGCCTTTAGATTGTTATTTTTTCTATACACTGGCACTTATGGCATTTGGTGGCAGAGGTCCATACAATGACAAAAATAAATCAATTTGAAAAGGTGTTCCATTCACCACCCCATAAGATTCGAATAAAACAAGCACTCCATATTAGGCGATTTTTTTTAGTTCCTAGTGGGTCACTGAGCTGTAAAAAAAAGAAGTATGTTACTTGTATTTCTTGTTTTAGCTCAGAGCTCAAGCGGGACTCGCTCGATGAGCTCGGAAAAAAATGACCGAGCACATCGAGCGAAAAGCTCAGTGCAGCTAATTTCATTAAGTTTTTGTGGAATAATTGCCTTTTCCATTTTGTATTAACTAGAAACTAATTAAAAAGAAACAAAACTTGAAAATATAATCACCAATTTCACAAACAAAACTGACAGTTTTGACGTTTTATTCAAAAATATATACAATGACAGTTCAGAGCTCAATAGTATTTCTTAAATAAATCGTAGCGCTCAGGTCACGCCCGGTTCGGAGCAAGTTCTATTCGCTCACGCCCCGCTCTGTGCCCCGCTCGGAGCCAAAAAAGAAATACGCCTATTATAAGTAAATATATCCTCTTAAAGATTGGTAATCACCGAGCACCCTTAAGGTTTAACTACATAAGCCCACAAAGTGAAAAAGTACAAAAGTGAAAATTTTCAAACTCATTTTAGAATAGTTTTTCTGACCGGAAAACTTATAAAAATGATGCAGAAGGATTGAATTTTGGTCTGAAAAAAAATTTGTATATTCTTTTTCGCAAAACAACTGTGCTATCGGGAAAAAAAAATATTTTTACTTTTGTACAAAAGAACTTTTTGGCTAATGTAGTTAAGCCTTTAAACGGCTCTTAACTTTACGAGGTTCTTAAGGCTGCTATTACACGACGACTTTTGCGTCGTGACTCTATTCGAACATAAGGGCTCTCCCAAACCAACGCGAATATTTCAAACCGACGACGAAACTTTCGCCTGTCTTAATTTATTTACATGGAGATTAATGGGAGCACCCACACTGGCGCGATGCGAATCTTCGAACATTATTAAGTCGTCGCATATTCGCGCGAATGTTTCGCGTTGGTTTGGGGCAGCCTTAATGAGTGCAAAATAGAAGAAAAATGAGACGAAAAACAACTGCCCTATCGTCGTGGGCCAAATTTCGGCGACTCTTTTTTGACATTATTTTATTTCTTGTTTGTTATTTTAGCAAATTGCTTCATTTATTATTTTATATTCGTTATTTGTGAAGCGCACATGTACCTATAGCTGTATGGTTGCTAAGGTGTAGAGCATAGAGAATTTTTATGCTGGAACAAAATCGTTTCATTTATGTTTGTCGTTTGTTTGGTTGCTACCTTACCCGGAGGCCACACGAGCCAGTACTGGCAAGCAAGTTGCAATACATAAACATTTTTTTACTAACACATATAAACCCAAGCAACTTGCTCGTCAACTGGCTTGCCTTTTTCGAAGCCAGTTGAGCAGCCAGTAGAGAAGCAAGAAGTGCGTTAATTTTTCAACTATAGTCAACATCCATCGTTCCTTTTATTAAAATTTCTGAATTAATTAGATTTTTTGCAAAAAATAAGTTAAAATAAATTTAGTTTGGAATTTGATTGCATTTTAAAAATGTTAAAATTCACTTTCATACGAAACTTGACATTGCTTGACAGAATATTTGACGTTTGCGAATATTTTGTTACAAATCACCAAAAAGCTCTAAAATTGCCCTTTTAAAAAATAAAATTTCAATTTTTTCGGATTTTTAGAGGTTTTTTAATCCATTGACATCGTAGACATCCTTTAATGGAATTTGATAGTTTATGGCTTGACAGATAGAGGACAAACTATATTTGATCGTATCGTGAATATTTCGTTCCAAATGTCAACCGATTGGCCTGAAAATGCATTTTTTCCGAAGCAGAAAAAAAATTGAAAAAATTTCGGATTTTTAGAGGTTTTTGAATCCATTGACATCCAATGGAATTTGAAAGTTTGTGGTTTGTCTATAGGGTGTGATGCTTTTTTATCGAGGCTGAGGTAAACTCGTCGGTGTCCAGGGTATTCCCGAAAAAAGCAAATAAAACTCGGGTTCGAAGGAAAGAAAACTCTAATTGCTAGATGATGCTTACTACATGGAATGCCGACAGGTTAAAACTACTAGGAGAGGCAATAGTGGAGGTCAGGTTTAAAGAAGTTGCTACAAAGTAGTTGTCGGTCGTGGTTGCTGCCGCGAAGGGGTCTAATCTGCTTTATACCAACATATTGACCAATTAGTAATAGCGTATCCAGAAGTATTTACTGATGATTTGGGGGTGTATAAAGGTCCTGAAGTAAACATAGAATTGATGGAAGATGCTAAGCCAATGTTTCTAAAGTACAGGTAAGTTCCTTTTGCTATTAAACCAGCGGTTAAATGAGAGATAGATCGGATAATAAAGGAAGGAATACTTGAACGCGTGATGTATTCAGAGTGGGGTACACCGGTGGTTCGGGTTCGCAAAAGACATGGAAATATTCGTTTGTGTGAAGATTCCCGAAGCACAGTAAATAAAGCGATAAAAAAGAACTCGTATCCGACTCCTCCGATTAAAGAAATGTTAGCGTTACTAAATCTACAGTAAGTTGGATTTATCCTATGCGTATCAACAGCAGAGATTTTGACATTGAATACTCACAAAGGACTATTCAAAGTAAAACGAATGCCATTTGGTGTGGCATGTGCGCCGATTGATTTCCAGTGCACGATGGACAAAATCCTGGCTGGTGTACAAGGAGTATATATAGACGACATCATTATCACAGGGAAGAATGAAAGAGAACATTTGAAGCGGTTATATGAGGTTCTGAGACTGCTGAGCAAAGCAGGGTTGACTGTAAAAAAGAAAAGTGTTAATTTGATGCAACAAATTTTTAGTTTTTGGGGTTTAAATTTACCTCACATGGAATCAAACCAACAAATGATCGTTATAAGGCAATTCAGGATGCACCAGAACTGAAAACCAAGGTGGAGCTACAATATTTTCTGGGTATGTTAAATTTTTATAATACTTTTATAAAACAGAAAGCTACTGTGACAGAGCCTCTACAAGGATTGGATAACAATGCGAAGTGGGTTTGGAATGTGGAATATTCAATGGCTTTCAACCAGCTTAAGAAAAAACTACAAACAGATTAGTTACTGATACACTTCGACGAAGTGAATCCACTTATTAAGTTGCGGTGCGTCACCTTATGGTGTGGTGGCTGTTTTGTCGCAATTTTAAATGGTGAAGAGCGTCCAGTGGCGTATCATTCACGCACTTTGGGAAAAGCTGAACGGAACTACGCTCAGATCGATCGCGAAGCGCTGTCAATCATTTATGGTGTAAAACATTTCCATCAATATTTGGCAGGTCGAGAATTCATTATTTATACCGACCATAAGCCTTTGTTGGGTATTTTGGGTAGTAATAAACCAATACCATTAATGATTTCACCAAGAATGGTGCGTTGTTGCCTTCGATTAGGTGGATATAACTACGAATTGCGATACAGAAAGGGTGCAAACCATGGAAATGCTGATGGTCTTAGTCGATTGCCGTTACCCAGATGTGAAGATGAACAAATTGCACCTGCGGATGTACTTCTACTTTAAGTTTCAGACTATCGGATAACTGCTGAGGAAATACAGGACGTGAAAAAAAAGATATTTAATATTGAAAAAGGTAATGAACTGGGTACTACATGGATGGCCTACTACGAAAATGGATGAAAGATTTAAGCCATACATGGGACGAAGTACGGGGCTATCACTTCATAAGAACTGCTTACTTGGGGAAATCGTGTCGTAGTACCCGATAAGGGGCGCCAGGCGGCGATGTTAAATTTGTCATCGCCCTATCATCCAGCTAGTAACGGTCAAGCTGTGCGAATGGTCCAGTACACAAAGAAAACATTGTCAAATCTTATTGAGGTTGATATGGAGATAAAACTTCAAAGATTTTTGTTCTGTCAGCACATCACGGTTCACGCTACAACAGGGAAAACTCCTTCTGAAATGTTGATGGGAAGGAACATTAAATCTTTGTTGGATAAGATTCATCCTTTTGCGTTGGAAGAAAAAACTAGAGATGATCGGGTTAATGAGAAAAAGAAACTGAGGACGTTTGTAGTAGGTGATTGTGTCCGATGGAAGAGCAGGAAAGCGACACATCAATCAGCTGCGGAAACGTAGTGATAACCTTTAAAGATCTCAATCGTAACTTTGAGTTTCTTCCACAGGTCTCGAGTGATATTCCATTGTCAGAGCAAACTTCATCCGATGTGGAGACAGAAACTGTGCCAGAGAGTTTTGATGTGTCACCCGAGCCCGTACCAACGGAACGTGTTACTGGAACACCAACATTATCTGGGTTCTCAAATTATCAAGCAGTGAAAAGTGAGACCCCACATCTTCATATTAGACCCAATCGCCCGAGGAGGGTTCCAGAGTACCTGCAAGAGTACGAGGTGGACATCTAGGTGGGGAAGAATGTTAGAGAAGTGAGGTACCAGTTCTGTGACCTAGCGAAGAAAAACAAATGAACTGGCCTAGAGATATAAAGCATTCATTCATTCGAGAACAATTGAAACGCTGGATAGTTGTTAAATCAAAATCACATTTATTTCTTATAATAAAGCAAGTCATTTATAGTAAGCTTCATCTTTTATTTAACATGAAAGTCGCTTTACTGAACTCGTGATTACACGGTGAAGAAAAATCCTTTCATTTTAATCTCCCCTTCCCTATCTCACACCCTTAAAATCCATATATATCTCACTCAGACGTTTCATGCTGAATCCGAAAATATTAAACGAAACTGGTGCATCAGTGAAATTTGGGTGGAATGTACCTTCTCTTTTTTACTCACATAAAATCTACCTATCTACTGATCTACTGATGCGCTCTTCAGTAAAACGACCCATGTATTCAGCCACTAAAATACATCAAGGGATGATTTTTGTTTGAAATATTAACAGAAACGTAACTACACGAATAGAGCTCTTCCAAGATTTGTGTTTGTCTTTTCTCTTTCTAATTTGACATCTAAAAACAAAAACAAAAAAAGTCCCCGGTTGGAAGATATTTACATACTCTTGGAAGTGTTAAAAATCCGGTCATTTGATTATATTTTGTATTTGGAAGTAAAAACATAAATTTGCGATCGAATTACCTATTAATTAGAGTCTAAACACTTTAGTGAACATTTTTTCAAGTGTTTGACAAAAAATGTTAGTACGTATTAATAACTATTATTAAACACACGACTTTTTTGGCTTGCCTTCGTACCTTTGATATTTGGTTTTGTTTTCCAACCAGGGAGTACTGCTAACGCTTAACTACATAAGCCAAAAAGTACTTTTGTACTAACGCAGTTGTTTTGTGAAAAAGAATATACAAATTTTTTTTAAACCAAAATTTAATCTTTCTGCATCATTTTTATAAGTTTTCCAGTCAGAAAAACTATTCCAAAATGAGTTTGAAAATTTTCACTTTTGTACATTTTCACTTTTTGGGCTTATGAAGTCAAGCCTTTAGATTGTTATTTTTTTTATACACTGGCGCTTATGGCATTTGGTGGAAGAGGTCCATACAATGACAAAAATAAATCAATTTGAAAAGGTGTTCCATTCACCACCCCATAAGATTCGAATAAAACAAGCACTCCATATTAGGCGATTTTTTTTAGTTCCTAGTGGGTCACTGAGCTGTAAAAAAAAGAAGTATGTTACTTGTATTTCTTGTTTTAGCTCAGAGCTCAAGCGGGACTCGCTCGATGAGCTCGGAAAAAAATGACCGAGCACATCGAGCGAAAAGCTCAGTGCAGCTAATTTCATTAAGTTTTTGTGGAATAATTGCCTTTTCCATTTTGTATTAACTAGAAACTAATTAAAAAGAAACAAAACTTGAAAATATAATCACCAATTTCACAAACAAAACTGACAGTTTTGACGTTTTATTCAAAAATATATACAATGACAGTTCAGAGCTCAATAGTATTTCTTAAATAAATCGTAGCGCTCAGGTCACGCCCGGTTCGGAGCAAGTTCTATTCGCTCAAGCCCCGCTCTGTGCCCCGCTCGGAGCCAAAAAAGAAATACGCCTATTATAAGTAAATATATCCTCTTAAAGATTGGTAATCACCGAGCACCCTTAAGGTTTAACTACATAAGCCCACAAAGTGAAAAAGTACAAAAGTGAAAATTTTCAAACTCATTTTAGAATAGTTTTTCTGACCGGAAAACTTATAAAAATGATGCAGAAGGATTAAATTTTGGTCTGAAAAAAATTTGTATATTCTTTTTCGCAAAACAACTGTGCTATCGGGAAAAAAAAATATTTTTACTTTTGTACAAAAGTACTTTTTGGCTAATGTAGTTAAGCCTTTAAACGGCTCTTAACTTTACGAGGTTCTTAAGGCTGCTATTACACGACGACTTTTGCGTCGTGACTCTATTCGAACATAAGGGCTCTCCCAAACCAACGCGAATATTTCAAACCGACGACGAAACTTTCGCCTGTCTTAATTTATTTACATGGAGATTAATGGGAGCACCCACACTGGCGCGATGCGAATCTTCGAACATTATTAAGTCGTCGCATATTCGCGCGAATGTTTCGCGTTGGTTTGGGGCAGCCTTAATGAGTGCAAAATAGAAGAAAAATGAGACGAAAAACAACTGCCCTATCGTCGTGGGCCAAATTTCGGCGACTCTTTTTTGACATTATTTTATTTCTTGTTTGTTATTTTAGCAAATTGCTTCATTTATTATTTTATATTCGTTATTTGTGAAGCGCACATGTACCTATAGCTGTATGGTTGCTAAGGTGTAGAGCATAGAGAATTTTTATGCTGGAACAAAATCGTTTCATTTATGTTTGTCGTTTGTTTGGTTGCTACCTTACCCGGAGGCCACACGAGCCAGTACTGGCAAGCAAGTTGCAATACATAAACATTTTTTTACTAACACATATAAACCCAAGCAACTTGCTCGTCAACTGGCTTGCCTTGCTTGCAAGAAGTGCAATAATTTTTCAACTATAGTCAACATCCATCGTTCCTTTTATTAAAATTTCTGAATTAATTAGATTTTTTGCAAAAAATAAGTTAAAATAAATTTAGTTTGGAATTTGATTGCATTTTAAAACTGTTAAAATTCACTTTCATACGAAACTTGACATTGCTTGACAGAATATTTGACGTTTGCGAATATTTTGTTACAAATCACCAAAAAGCTCTAAAATTGCCCTTTTAAAAAATAAAATTTCAATTTTTTCGGATTTTTAGAGGTTTTTAATCCATTGACATCGTAGACATCCTTTAATGGAATTTGATAGTTTATGGCTTGACAGATAGAGGACAAACTATATTTGATCGTATCGTGAATATTTCGTTCCAAATGTCAACCGATTGGCCTGAAAATGCATTTTTTCCGAAGCTGAAAAAAAATTGAAAAAATTTCGGATTTTTAGAGGTTTTTGAATCCATTGACATCCAATGGAATTTGAAAGTTTGTGGTTTGTCTATAGGGTGTGATGCTTTTTTATCGAGGCTGAGGTAAACTCGTCGGTGTCCAGGGTATTCCCGAAAAAAGCAAATAAAACTCGGGTTCGAAGGAAAGAAAACTCTAATTGCGTACTAGATTTATATAAAATTTTTACTTCAATATAGGTTTATACAATCTTACAATTTCTTTAAAACTTAAAATAAATAACACGTTATTTCATATAACCCAAAGCTATATTATTTTGAATTTACAAGACTAAACTCAGCCCACGAGGTTCACTTAGAAGAAGTGAAACGGGGAAAATCGGTAGGAATCTGATTCCAGCCCAAGGCTAGTCCGAGGGAATAACAAAATGAGCCGGCTACCTACAGGTGTACGAATGTATTCATTAAAGGAACCTAAGGTTATTGGAGATGCTACAATCCAACAACAGCCGGAAACTTCTTCTCTGCTTTTCTTATTTCACAGAAATAGAAAACTACGAGTCGATGAGCTTAGAATTATACAAATTTCTTACCTCCTCTTGTTATATTTCTTGCTACAACGCAGTGTGAACTATAAGGCGGAAAGAGAAATAAATAAAATGAGTAACAACGGTGACTTCGTCGAATTGTGTGTATCATCGGTGGGTGGTGGGTGGTGGGTGGTGGGCGGCTGGTATATACGTTGGTTTGATGTTGTTGTAGGGTGCTGGTGGTTGGTTTATATGTGTGAGGTGATTATGTAGGGTGCTGGTGGCAGTTCGGCCGGTGGTTGGATATTTAATTCAATTTCGGGTAGTAGGTTGGTTATTGTATTTCGGTGGGTGTGGGTAGAAGTGTCATTTCCATCCATGGTAAATACAATAGTAAAAATAAAAAGAAATATAACTTAAGTTTAAATAATTCAGCAAAAAAACTAATTGTTTCAAAACGAAACTATTTTAAGAATAACCAAAAATAAACAATTTCAAAAAGAAAAAAAAATAACCCAAGTTCAGCAAACGTAACAAAAAAAAAACTGCAAACTTATTTCGGGTTCACTAATGTCTTCTGGAAAGTCCCAAAACGTAGAGATGCCCATGTTCCATTTCGGTTCATGAAGACATGATTGGGACCCCATGGACGATGGATTATGAACCGGCGCTGATGACGCTCGCCCCGAAGTCGAATGCCCTCAAATGGGTCGAAAGCCTTTTGTAAAGGACCCGTTCCTTTGGGTTGGTCAGTGAAGCCCTTCGCATCGTTAGTTGGCTTTGGCCAAGTCGAGCCTTCCTGCATTGCTTCGAGCTGCATATCCTGGTGTGGAAGCGTGACCAGTTTCTCCTGAGTGGTGGCTGTCTGCGCTATGGGTACTGCGTTGTACTTATACTGATCCGCGACCGAATGGGGCATGCTGGGCCCTGCGATGAGTGCTCGAATAGGCTGGTGTTGTAAGCCAGAGCTAGGTGCGGCATCACCTGTCGGAAGTGGAGGGTTGCGAGTGAACCAGCTATCCTCGGCCAATTTTTGTTGAGCCCTGATCTTCTCCATCATGACCTCCGGGGGTGGCGGCGTAGCGACTGGTTTAGCGGCGTCCAGATCGTGGGTCACTTTCTTAACCCGGCTAACTCGTGGTAGCTGCAATTTTAATTTCAAAGGATCTTCCTTTCGGGTTTAAGGTATCTTGGAAGGCGCGGTCCTCCTGCGCAAGGTGAGGTCGACAGCGTTCTGGTGCCGTTCTGGTATGGTATTCTGCTTAGTGGCAGGAGGTGCGGCAGTAACTGGAGCGGCAATCTTCCGTTTGGGGGGAGGAGGTGCGGTGGCAGCTTTGGAGCCTCCTTTATTCGATTGACGACTGGTGCTGGGTGCCGTAGCCTTGGGATCAATTCTTTCGGGAGCCATTAAGCGGTGAAAACGATGACCTGATTTTAAGGAATCTGAATGGTTCCGGGGCTGCGTCGCACTGACTCATTTTTCGGTTGTTGACCCATGACTTATCACTTTTCGAATACTTTGTTGTTCTAGCAGGGTTTTATTTTTGTGCCAAAGCCTTATTTCGACTGCTTCGCGTGGAGGTCGACTCGGAAATGATCACTTCCGCGATTTGCTCTTCGGTATTAATAGGACTATTTGGCTCTTTTGAATAAAATCCTTTTAGGTCTTTTATATGAGCGCGGATAGTAAATTTATTTTTTTGTTCTCCCTTCTTCTTAAGGATCACGATTACAGCGGAAATAAATTTTACCACTTCGAAAGGCCCGTCGTATCGGGGTGCCAATTTTTCGGCGAAGTAATTTACCCCAGAGGAAAAAGCTCTTGCCTTTTTGTATACTTGCTCACCAATACTAGGGCGCCAGGACCGTCGGCGGAGGTTATAAGTTTTTGCTTGCGTTTGACTGGCTTTCTGAAGATTGAGACGCACCAATTCATTGAGATTGAGACGCACCAATTTATGCATTTATATCCTCATCAGGGCCGTCTGCTTGTAATGAATGGAAAAATCCCGCAGGGGCCCGAAGTTCGCGTCCGAAGTTAAGCAATGCCGGGGAAAATCCAGTAGAATCGTGTCGGCTCGTATTTACGGCAAAAGTAATTTCTGGGAGATTCTCGTCCCAAGTGCGTTGATTTTCTTGAACATATTGAGCGATCATCGTCGTAAGCACACGGTTAACTCGTTCCGTCGGGTTTTCTTGCGAAGTATAAGGTGCTGTATGGCGTTATTTAATGCCTAAACTGGCTAGGAAGTCTGTGAACTGGTTACTCGTGAATTGGGCCCCGTTGTCAGAAAGGAACATTTTCGGAACTCCAAAACGAGTAACGATACGCTCACGAACCGCTTTAATCAGGCTCGGCGTTGTAGCAGATCTCAACGGAACTGCCTCAATCCATTTGGTAAACTTGTCTACCATCAGCAATATAACGGTGTTTCCTTTCATGGAGCGTGGTAATGGACCGATGAAGTCAGCACAAACGACCTCCCACGGTTCAGTGACCTGAGTAGTATACATGAGACCACTTGGCTTTTTTTGCAAAACTTTAAAACGGTTGCAGGTCTGGCACTTTCTGACGTATTTGCTTATGTCACGAGACATACCTGGCCAGTAGAACAATTTCGCCATGCGAGACGTAGTTTTGGCAATGCCTAGGTGTCCGGCGGTAACTGAATCGTGATTGTCGGCGTCGGCAACAACGTTCATTGTTCCTTTGAGGTATTGGATGTCAAAGTCGTACTGCTGGAGTTCTAAAGACCAGCGAGCCAGTCTACCCGACGGGTTTTCCAACGAATGTAACCATTTTTAAGAATGATGATCGGTGACTACATTAAAATGGTAACCCTCGAGGTAGGGCCGCATCTTCCTTATGCCCCATAGTATGGCCAGGCATTCTTTCTCTGTGACGGCGAATTTCTGCTCTTGATCCGTAAGAGTACGGCTGGCGTAAGCGATGACCTTCTCGTGGCCATCGAAATTTTGAGTCAACACTACACCCAATCCGAAATGGCTCCCATCAGTCTGCAGAGTGAAGGGCAGATCAAAATTTGGGCAAGCCAGGACCAGTGCCTCCGTTAATTTTTTCCTAAGAGAATCAAACGCTGCTTGCTGCGGGGATCCCCAGTCCCACTTGGCATTCTTGTTCAACAAACCGGTGAGAGGGGTTGCTACAGAGGAGAAATCTTTGATGAAACGTCGGTACCACGAACAAATCCCTAAAACGCGGCGAAGTTCACGAACGTTGGATGGTGCTTTTAATTCTTGCACCGCGGAAATTTTGTCAGGGTCGGTGTGCATGCCTTCTTTACTTACGACATGACCAAGGTACTTCAAACTCTCACGGCAAAAGTGGCATTTCGCGACGTTAATTTTTAGGTTTGCTGCACGGAGTTTATGGAAAATTCAGTCAAATGGCGGATATGTTCTTTGAACGTGCCGCTGATAATGATTATATCATCCAAATAAACGAATACGTGGTTGAGCATATCTGACCCGAAAATTGAGTCCATAGCCCGATGAAACGTTGCGCCGGCAGAATTTAGCCCGCAAGGCACAACATTCCATTAAAAAACACCTCTCCCCGGGACAGTGAAAACGGTATATGGGCGGCTTTTGGGCTCCAACGCTATCTGCAAATAGCCCAAATAGCCTTGTTTCAGGTCGATTGTGGTCGTGAATTTCGCTCCACGTAGTTCATCCAGTATAGCCACTATGTATGGCAATGGATACGCGTCCTTGAATGATACCTCATTAAGCTGTCGGAAATCGATGCACACTCTCCAGGATCCTTCTTTCTTTCTCACCAAAATAATTGGTGAGCTGTACGGGCTTTTCGATGGGCTGATTTTTCCAGTCTTCAGCAAGTCATCGATTTCCTCGTCTATAATCTTCTGCATAGCTGGGTTACGAGGAAAGTAACGTTGTTTGAACGGTTCCTTGATTTTAAGTCGGATTCGGTGCGGTGGGACGTTAGAAATCCCAGTGATTTGGTCAAATTTCGGTTACTCATATTCTAAAAATTTCTGGAGGGATTCCTGCTGCTCCCCCGGAAGGTGAGTTGTCAGCGAAAGGCAGGCGGATATATTCTCAACTCGGCAAGGTTTCCTACCAGTGACGGACTGATTCGCGATGAATAATTGCAAATTCGCTTGGCTCATCAAATCCATTCCAAGAATGGCGTCTTCCGCAAGGCCAGGAAGGTATGTGACCTCTCCTGTCAGCTCAGTACCGTTTACGACGAAAGTTACCGTATAGTGCTCGAACGTCATAACCGAAACATCATTAGCCATATGCAACGGCCGGTGGTGTTCTTGCATAGGTAAATCAAACTCCCTAAACCTTTGCCTTAACGCTTCGCCAATGAACGTTCGTGGAACCTGTGTCAACTAAAGCTTGATACTTTTGATCCTCCACCTCGATTGGCACAAAGTATCGAGAGTCTTGTCCGGGTAAATAATTAACAACTGCTACAAGGTTTTGACGGCATTGACAATCCTTCGTTAATTTACTATCCGCACCGCAGAATGAACAGAAGAGTCTGAACGGTCGGTGGCATGTTTCTTTAGGGTGACCTCTCTGTTTACAATTCCAGCAGTGAGTCTCCCTGTCATAAGGAATCACTTCGGTCGGGCGGCGTGGGGTTTGTTGGAAAGGAAGGGCTGTCGACACGGTTGGGCGCGTGTTCCGCTCATCATTTCGGATGGATTCATATTCTTCAGCTTGAATCATGAGCTCGTGTAAAGTATCTAATAATGGATATACTCTTTAGCCCGTTCGCGCGGTCCTTGGCGCTTACGCAGTATCTCGTCTTCCAACTTTTGGAGATACCTGGCGGGCAAAGAGTAGCGGATAAATGTTTCGCGAAAATCATTCCAATTAGAGAAACTATATCCATTTATGCGCAACCATTCCAGTGCTGATCCTTGGAATAACTCAGGTAGTGTGCGAAGCATGTCATCGGGTGGTATGTTATAAAACTTAGTTAACTCTGCCAATCGCTCCAAAAATTCCAACGAATTTCCAGAGGAGTCAAACCTTAACCCCCACTTACGAACCGTGTTCATTACTTCGGCCTCGTAACTCAACGTAAGTCGGCCGGACGTTGACGGAGGGCGTAGTTCCGCTCTCGGTGGCATCACAGGTGGAGGCTGTGAATATAATCCGGTAGTCGAAGGAGGACACGAATAGGCTAGTTGGTTTATCGACGGCTGGTAAGTTGGCGCCGATACGGTGAATGGTTTTCTTATGTCGGGGACATTTAAGAACACTGGGGCTGGTGGCGGATCTGATGGGACGGGAATATTTATGTGAGTCTTGTAGGGTTGCTTTTCTTGCGGAGGTTCTTCGTCTGGTTCAGCATTATTTCTTTCCTCTACAATTTTTTCCCACGCTGCACACAAATTTTGAGTTGATTTATGACCTTGACTTCCTTGAAATGCTGGCTTAATCTTTTTCGAAGAGTTTGCATGTTTCCACTTGTATCCAAATTTCTGGTAGTTAGTACTTCTATGAGATCAGCTTTTTTTAGGAAATATATAAAACCCAAATTTTGATACGGATTAAAATCGACCGGAGGAGATTTCTCAGAGTCGGACATGTTGCAGCTGGAACTATATATTCGGATCGGATAAATTTGGTAATTAGCGTTCGGAGGTAAGAGGTCGGCGGTGTTCGGTGGGCCTTTCGAAGGGTCACGGCTATTCGGTAGTGAATCTTTCAAAGGACTTTGCGGGTAACCACGGCGGCGGTCGGTGTTGCCTTTAAAAGATTCCGGGTCGGTCGGCGGTGAGAGTTCGGATGAACCTTCTTAAGGTCCCTGCTCGAGCGCCAAAAATGTGATGCTTTTTTATCGAGGCTGAGGTAAGCTCGTCGGTGTCCAGGGTATTCCCGAAAAAAGCAAATAAAACTCGGGTTCGAAGGAAAGAAAACTCTAATTGCGTACTAGATTTATATAAAATTTTGACTTCAATATATTCTTATATATATATATATTTCTTTAAAACTTAAAATAAATAACACGTTATTTCATATAACCCAAAGCTATATTATTTTGAATTTACAAGAGTAAACTCAGCCCACGAGGTTCACTTAGAAGAAGTGAAACGGGGTAAATCGGTAGCAATCTGATTCCAGCCCAGGGCTAGTCCGAGGGAATAACAAAATGAGCCCGCTACTTACTGGTAAGAGGGGAAGAACGGTAGGAATCTAATTCCAGCCCAAGGCTAGTCCGAGGGAATAACAAAATGGCCCTCCAGCCTACAACTCACAAGAGCGAGAGGGGAGTAACAATATCGGCGGAAAGGGGAATCTTTTTAAGATCAAAAAGGTTTAACTTTAATGATACACGAATGTATTCATTAAAGGAACCTAAGGTTATTGGAGATGCTACAATCCAACAACAGCCGGAAACTTCTTCTCTGCTTTTCTTATTTCACAGAAATAGAAAACTACGAGTCGATGAGCTTAGAATTATACAATTTCTTACCTCCTCTTGTTATATTTCTTGCTACAACGCAGTGTGAACTATAAGGCGGAAAGAGAAATAAATAAAATGAGTAACAACGGTGACTTCGTCGAATTGTGTGTATCATCGGTGGGTGGTGGGTGGTGGGTGGTGGGCGGCTGGTATATACGTTGGTTTGATGTTGTTGTAGGGTGCTGGTGGTTGGTTTATATGTGTGAGGTGATTATGTAGGGTGCTGGTGGCAGTTCGGCCGGCGGTTGGATATTTAATTCAATTTCGGGTAGTAGGTTGGTTATTGTATTTCGGTGGGTGCGGGTAGAAGTGTCATTTCCATCCATGGTAAATACAATAGTAAAAATAAAAAGAAATATAACTTAAGTTTAAATAATTCAGCAAAAAAACTAATTGTTTCAAAACGAAACTATTTTAAGAATAACCAAAAATAAACAATTTCAAAAAGAAAAAAAAATAACCCAAGTTCAGCAAACGTAACAAAAAAAAAACTGCAAACTTATTTCGGGTTCACTAATATCTTCTGGAAAGTCCCAAAACGTAGAGATGCCCATGTTCCATTTCGGTTCATGAAGACATGATTGGGACCCCATGGACGATGGATTATGAACCGGCGCTGATGACGCTCGCCCCGAAGTCGAATGCCCTCAAATGGGTCGAAAGCCTTTTGTAAAGGACCCGTTCCTTTGGGTTGGTCAGTGAAGCCCTTCGCATCGTTAGTTGACTTTGGCCAAGTCGAGGCTTCCTGCATTGCTTCGAGCTGCATATCCTGGTGTGGAAGCGTGACCAGTTTCTCCTGAGTGGCGGCTGTCTGCGCTATGGGTACTGCGTAGTACTTATACTGATCCGCGACCGAATGGGGCATGCTGGGCCCTTCGATGTGTGCTCGAATAGGCTGGTGTGGTAAGCCAGAGCTAGGTGCGGCATCACCTGTCGGAAGTGGAGGGTTGCGAGTGAACCAGCTATCCTCGGTCAATTTTCGTTGAGCCCTGATCTTCTCCATCATGACCTCCGGGGGTGGCGGCGTAGCGACTGGTTTAGCGGCGTCCAGATCGTGGGTCACTTTCTTAACCCGGCTAACTCGTGGTAGCTGCAATTTTAATTTCAAAGGATCTTCCTTTCGGGTTTTAGGTATCTTGGAAGGCGCGGTCCTCCTGCGCAAGGTGAGGTCGACAGCGTTCTGGTGCCGTTCTGGTATGGTATTCTGCTTAGTGGCAGGAGGTGCGGCAGTAACTGGAGCGGCAATCTTCCGTTTGGGGGGAGGAGGTGCGGTGGCAGCTTTGGAGCCTCCTTTATTCGAATGACGACTGGTGCTGGGTGCCGTAGCCTTGGGATCAATTCTTTCGGGAGCCATTAAGCGGTGAAAACGATGACCTGATTTTAAGGAATCTGAATGGTTCCGGGGGCTGCGTCGCACTGACTCATTTTTCGGTTGTTGACCCATGACTTATCACTTTTCGAATACTTTGTTGTTCTAGCAGGGTTTTATTTTTGTGCCAAAGCCTTATTTCGACTGCTTCGCGTGGAGGTCGACTCGGAAATGATCACTTCCGCGATTCGCTCTTCGGTATTAATAGGACTATTTGGCTCTTTTGAATAAAATCCTTTTAGGTCTTTTATATGAGCGCGGATAGTAAATTTATTTTTTTGTTCTCCCTTCTTCTTAAGGATCACGATTACAGGGGAAATAAATTTTACCACTTCGAAAGGCCCGTCGTATCGGGGTGCCAATTTTTCGGCGAAGTAATTTACCCCAGAGGAAAAAGCTCTTGCCTTTTTGTATACTTGCTCACCAATACTAGGGCGCCAGGACCGTCGGCGGAGGTTATAAGTTTTTGCTTGCGTTTGACTGGCTTTCTGAAGATTGAGACGCACCAATTCATTGAGATTGAGACGCACCAATTTATGCATTTATATCCTCATCAGGGGCGTCTGCTTGTAATGAATGGAGAAATCCCGCAGGGGCCCGAAGTTCGCGTCCGAAGTTAAGCAATGCCGGGGAAAATCCAGTAGAATCGTGTCGGCTCGTATTTACGGCAGAAGTAATTTCTGGGAGATTCTCGTCCCAAGTGCGTTGATTTTCTTGAACATATTGAGCGATCATCGTCGTAAGCACACGGTTAACTCGTTCCGTCGGGTTTTCTTGCGAAGTATAAGGTGCTGTATGGCGTTATTTAATGCCTAAACTGGCTAGGAAGTCTGTGAACTGGTTACTCGTGAATTGGGCCCCGTTGTCAGAAAGGAACATTTTCGGAACTCCAAAACGAGTAACGATACGCTCACGAACCGCTTTAATCAGGCTCGGCGTTGTAGCAGATCTCAACGGAACTGCCTCAATCCATTTGGTAAACT
The DNA here is from genome assembly GCA_932273885.2 of Leucozona laternaria. NCBI lineage: Eukaryota > Metazoa > Arthropoda > Insecta > Diptera > Syrphidae > Leucozona > Leucozona laternaria. The sequence goes on along the minus strand of OW026366.1, from coordinate 87,957,380 downwards.
TGTCTACCATCAGCAATATAACGGTGTTTCCTTTCATGGAGCGTGGTAATGGACCGATGAAATCAGCACAAACGACCTCCCACGGTTCAGTGACCTGAGTAGTATACATGAGACCACTTGGCTTTTTTTGCAAAACTTTAAAACGGTTGCAGGTCTGGCACTTTCTGACGTATTTGCTTATGTCACGAGACATACCTGGCCAGTAGAACAATTTCGCCATGCGAGACGTAGTTTTGGCAATGCCTAGGTGTCCGGCGGTAACTGAATCGTGATTGTCGGCGTCGGCAACAACGTTCATTGTTCCTTTGAGGTATTGGATGTCAAAGTCGTACTGCTGGAGTTCTAAAGACCAGCGAGCCAGTCTACCCGACGGGTTTTCCAACGAATGTAACCATTTTTAAGAATGATGATCGGTGACTACATTAAAATGGTAACCCTCGAGGTAGGGCCGCATCTTCCTTATGCCCCATAGTATGGCCAGGCATTCTTTCTCTGTGACGGCGAATTTCTGCTCTTGATCCGTAAGAGTACGGCTGGCGTAAGCGATGACCTTCTCGTGGCCATCGAAATTTTGAGTCAACACTACACCCAATCCGAAATGGCTCCCATCAGTCTGCAGAGTGAAGGGCAGATCAAAATTTGGGCAAGCCAGGACCAGTGCCTCCGTTAATTTTTTCCTAAGAGAATCAAACGCTGCTTGCTGCGGGGATCCCCAGTCCCACTTGGCATTCTTGTTCAACAAACCGGTGAGAGGGGTTGCTACAGAGGAGAAATCTTTGATGAAACGTCGGTACCACGAACAAATCCCTAAAACGCGGCGAAGTTCACGAACGTTGGATGGTGCTTTTAATTCTTGCACCGCGGAAATTTTGTCAGGGTCGGTGTGCATGCCTTCTTTACTTACGACATGACCAAGGTACTTCAAACTCTCACGGCAAAAGTGGCATTTCGCGACGTTAATTTTTAGGTTTGCTGCACGGAGTTTATGGAAAATTCAGTCAAATGGCGGATATGTTCTTTGAACGTGCCGCTGATAATGATTATATCATCCAAATAAACGAATACGTGGTTGAGCATATCTGACCCGAAAATTGAGTCCATAGCCCGATGAAACGTTGCGCCGGCAGAATTTAGCCCGCAAGGCATAACATTCCATTCAAAAACACCTCTCCCCGGGACAGTGAAAACGGTATATGGGCGGCTTTTGGGCTCCAACGCTATCTGCAAATAGCCCAAATAGCCTTGTTTCAGGTCGATTGTGGTCGTGAATTTCGCTCCACGTAGTTCATCCAGTATAGCCACTATGTATGGCAATGGATACGCGTCCTTGAATGATACCTCATTAAGCTGTCGGAAATCGATGCACACTCTTCAGGATCCTTCTTTCTTTCTCACCAAAATAATTGGTGAGCTGTACGGGCTTTTCGATGGGCTGATTTTTCCAGTCTTCAGCAAGTCATCGATTTCCTCGTCTATAATCTTCTGCATAGCTGGGTTACGAGGAAAGTAACGTTGTTTGAACGGTTCCTTGATTTTAAGTCGGATTCGGTGCGGTGGGACGTTAGAAATCCCAGTGATTTGGTCAAATTTTGGTTACTCATATTCTAAAAATTTCTGGAGGGATTCCTGCTGCTCCCCCGGAAGGTGAGTTGTCAGCGAAAGGCAGGCGGATATATTCTCAACTCGGCAAGGTTTCCTACCAGTGACGGACTGATTCGCGATGAATAATTGCAAATTCGCTTGGTTCATCAAATCCATTCCAAGAATGGCGTCTTCCGCAAGGCCAGGAAGGTATGTGACCTCTCCTGTCAGCTCAGTACCGTTTACGACGAAAGTTACCGTATAGTGCTCGAACGTCATAACCGAAACATCATTAGCCATATGCAACGGCCGGTGGTGTTCTTGCATAGGTAAATCAAACTCCCTAAACCTTTGCCTTAACGCTTCGCCAATGAACGTTCGTGGAACCTGTGTCAACTAAAGCTTGATACTTTTGATCCTCCACCTCGATTGGCACAAAGTATCGAGAGTCTTGTCCGGGTAAATAATTAACAACTGCTACAAGGTTTTGACGGCATTGACAATCCTTCGTTAATTTACTATCCGCACCGCAGAATGAACAGAAGAGTCTGAACGGTCGGTGGCATGTTTCTTTAGGGTGACCTCTCTGTTTACAATTCCAGCAGTGAGTCTCCCTGTCATAAGGAATCACTTCGGTCGGGCGGCGTGGGGTTTGTTGGAAAGGAAGGGCTGTCGACACGGTTGGGCGCGTGTTCCGCTCATCATTTCGGATGGATTCATATTCTTCAGCTTGAATCATGAGCTCGTCTAAAGTATCTAATAATGGATATACTCTTTAGCCCATTCGCGCGGTCCTTGGCGCTTACGCAGTATCTCGTCTTCCAACTTTTGGAGATACCTGGCGGGCAAAAAGTAGCGGATAAATGATTCGCGAAAATCATTCCAATTAGAGAAACTATATCCATTTATGCGCAACCATTCCAGTGCTGATCCTTGGAATAACTCAGGTAGTGTGCGAAGCATGTCATCGGGTGGTATGTTATAACACTTAGTTAACTCTGCCAATCGCTCCAAAAATTCCAACGAATTTCCAGAGGAGTCAAACCTTAACCCCCACTTACGAACCGTGTTCATTACTTCGGCCTCGTAACTCAACGTAAGTCGGCCGGACGTTGACGGAGGGCGTAGTTCCGCTCTCGGTGGCATCACAGGTGGAGGCTGTGAATATAATCCGGTAGTCGAAGGAGGACACGAATAGGCTAGTTGGTTTATCGACGGCTGGTAAGTTGGCGCCGATACGGTGAATGGTTTTCTTATGTCGGGGACATTTAAGAACACTGGGGCTGGTGGCGGATCTGATGGGACGGGAATATTTATGTGAGTCTTGTAGGGTTGCTTTTCTTGCGGAGGTTCTTCGTCTGGTTCAGCATTATTTCTTTCCTCTACAATTTTTTCCCACGCTGCACACAAATTTTGAGTTGATTTATGACCTTGACTTCCTTGAAATGCTGGCTTAATCTTTTTCGAAGAGTTTGCATGTTTCCACTTGTATCCAAATTTCTGGTAGTTAGTACTTCTATGAGATCAGCTTTTTTTAGGAAATATATAAAACCCAAATTTTGATACGGATTAAAATCGACCGGAGGAGATTTCTCAGAGTCGGACATGTTGCAGCTGGAACTATATATTCGGATCGGATAAATTTGGTAATAAGCGTTCGGAGGTAAGAGGTCGGCGGTGTTCGGTGGGCCTTTCGAAGGGTCACGGCTATTCGGTAGTGAATCTTTCAAAGGACTTTGCGGGTAACCACGGCGGTCGGTGTTGCCTTTAAAAGATTCCGGGTCGGTCGGCGGTGAGAGTTCGGATGAACCTTCTTAAGGTCCCTGCTCGAGCGCCAAAAATGTGATGCTTTTTTATCGAGGCTGAGGTAAGCTCGTCGGTGTCCAGGGTATTCCCGAAAAAAGCAAATAAAACTCGGGTTCGAAGGAAAGAAAACTCTAATTGCGTACTAGATTTATATAAAATTTTTACTTCAATATATTCTTTTATATATATATATTTCTTTAAAACTTAAAATAAATAACACGTTATTTCATATAACCCAAAGCTATATTATTTTGAATTTACAAGAGTAAACTCAGCCCACGAGGTTCACTTAGAAGAAGTGAAACGGGGAAAATCGGTAGGAATCTGATTCCAGCCCAGAGCTAGTCCGAGGGAATAACAAAATGAGCCCGCTACTTACTGGTAAGAGGGGAAGAACGGTAGGAATCTAATTCCAGCCCAAGGCTAGTACGAGGGAATAACAAAATGGCCCTCCAGCCTACAACTCACAAGAGCGAGAGGGGAGTAACAATATCGGCGGAAAGGGGAATCTTTTTAAGATAAAAAAGGTTTAACTTTAATGATACACGAATGTATTCATTAAAGGAACCTAAGGTTATTGGAGATGCTACAATCCAACAACAGCCGGAAACTTCTTCTCTGCTTTTCTTATTTCACAGAAATAGAAAACTACGAGTCGATGAGCTTAGAATTATACAAATTTCTTACCTACTCTTGTTATATTTCTTGCTACAACGCAGTGTGAACTATAAGGCGGAAAGAGAAATAAATAAAATGAGTAACAACGGTGACTTCGTCGAATTGTGTGTATCATCGGTGGGTGGTGGGTGGTGGGCGGCTGGTATATACGTTGGTTTGATGTTGTTGTAGGGTGCTGGTGGTTGGTTTATATGTGTGAGGTGATTATGTAGGGTGCTGGTGGCAGTTCGGCCGGCGGTTGGATATTTAATTCAATTTCGGGTAGTAGGTTGGTTATTGTATTTCGGTGGGTGCGGGTAGAAGTGTCATTTCCATCCATGGTAAATACAATAGTACAAATAAAAAGAAATATAACTTAAGTTTAAATAATTCAGCAAAAAAACTAATTGTTTCAAAACGAAACTATTTTAAGAATAACCAAAAATAAACAATTTCAAAAAGAAAAAAAAATAACCCAAGTTCAGCAAACGTAACAAAAAAAAACTGCAAACTTATTTCGGGTTCACTAATGTCTTCTGGAAAGTCCCAAAACGTAGAGATGCCCATGTTCCATTTCGGTTCATGAAGACATGATTGGGACCCCATGGACGATGGATTATGAACCGGCGCTGATGACGCTCGCCCCGAAGTCGAATGCCCTCAAATGGGTCGAAAGCCTTTTGTAAAGGACCCGTTCCTTTGGGTTGGTCAGTGAAGCCCTTCGCATCGTTAGTTGGCTTTGGCCAAGTCGAGGCTTCCTGCATTGCTTCGAGCTGCATATCCTGGTGTGGAAGCGTGACCAGTTTCTCCTGAGTGGCGGCTGTCTGCGCTATGGGTACTGCGTAGTACTTATACTGATCCGCGACCGAATGGGGCATGCTGGGCCCTTCGATGTGTGCTCGAATAGGCTGGTGTGGTAAGCCAGAGCTAGGTGCGGCATCACCTGTCGGAAGTGGAGGGTTGCGAGTGAACCAGCTATCCTCGGCCAATTTTCGTTGAGCCCTGATCTTCTCCATCATGACCTCCGGGGGTGGCGGCGTAGCGACTGGTTTAGCGGCGTCCAGATCGTGGGTCACTTTCTTAACCCGGCTAACTCGTGGTAGCTGCAATTTTAATTTCAAAGGATCTTCCTTTCGGGTTTTAGGTATCTTGGAAGGCGCGGTCCTCCTGCGCAAGGTGAGGTCGACAGCGTTCTGGTGCCGTTCTGGTATGGTATTCTGCTTAGTGGCAGGAGGTGCGGCAGTAACTGGAGCGGCAATCTTCCGTTTGGGGGGAGGAGGTGCGGTGGCAGCTTTGGAGCCTCCTTTATTCGATTGACGACTGGTGCTGGGTGCCGTAGCCTTGGGATCAATTCTTTCGGGAGCCATTAAGCGGTGAAAACGATGACCTGATTTTAAGGAATCTGAATGGTTCCGGGGGCTGCGTCGCACTGACTCATTTTTCGGTTGTTGACCCTTGACATGGAAGTTCCACTTATCACTTTTCGAATACTTTGTTGTTCTAGCAGGGTTTTATTTGTGTGCCAGACCCTTATTTCGACTGCTTCGCGTGGAGGTCGACTCGGAAATGATCACTTCCGCGATTTGCTCTTCGGTATTAATAGGACTATTTGGCTCTTTTGAATAAAATCCTTTTAGGTCTTTTATATGAGCGCGGATAGTAAATTTATTTTTTTGTTCTCCCTTCTTCTTAAGGATCACGATTACAGGGGAAATAAATTTTACCACTTCGAAAGGCCCGTCGTATCGGGGTGCCAATTTTTCGGCGAAGTAATTTACCCCAGAGGAAAAAGCTCTTGCCTTTTTGTATACTTGCTCACCAATACTAGGGCGCCAGGACCGTCGGCGGAGGTTATAAGTTTTTGCTTGCGTTTGACTGGCTTTCTGAAGATTGAGACGCACCAATTCATTGAGATTGAGACGCACCAATTTATGCATTTATATCCTCATCAGGGGCGTCTGCTTGTAATGAATGGAGAAATCCCGCAGGGGCCCGAAGTTCGCGTCCGAAGTTAAGCAATGCCGGGGAAAATCCAGTAGAATCGTGTCGGCTCGTATTTACGGCAAAAGTAATTTCTGGGAGATTCTCGTCCCAAGTGCGTTGATTTTCTTGAACATATTGAGCGATCATCGTCGTAAGCACACGGTTAACTCGTTCCGTCGGGTTTTCTTGCGAAGTATAAGGTGCTGTATGGCGTTATTTAATGCCTAAACTGGCTAGGAAGTCTGTGAACTGGTTACTCGTGAATTGGGCCCCGTTGTCAGAAAGGAACATTTTCGGAACTCCAAAACGAGTAACGATACGCTCACGAACCGCTTTAATCAGGCTTCGTTAATTTACTATCCGCACCGCAGAATGAACAGAAGAGTCTGAACGGTCGGTGGCATGTTTCTTTAGGGTGACCTCTCTGTTTACAATTCCAGCAGTGAGTCTCCCTGTCATAAGGAATCACTTCGGTCGGGCGGCGTGGGGTTTGTTGGAAAGGAAGGGCTGTCGACACGGTTGGGCGCGTGTTCCGCTCATCATTTCGGATGGATTCATATTCTTCAGCTTGAATCATGAGCTCGTCTAAAGTATCTAATAATGGATATACTCTTTAGCCCATTCGCGCGGTCCTTGGCGCTTACGCAGTATCTCGTCTTCCAACTTTTGGAGATACCTGGCGGGCAAAAAGTAGCGGATAAATGATTCGCGAAAATCATTCCAATTAGAGAAACTATATCCATTTATGCGCAACCATTCCAGTGCTGATCCTTGGAATAACTCAGGTAGTGTGCGAAGCATGTCATCGGGTGGTATGTTATAACACTTAGTTAACTCTGCCAATCGCTCCAAAAATTCCAACGAATTTCCAGAGGAGTCAAACCTTAACCCCCACTTACGAACCGTGTTCATTACTTCGGCCTCGTAACTCAACGTAAGTCGGCCGGACGTTGACGGAGGGCGTAGTTCCGCTCTCGGTGGCATCACAGGTGGAGGCTGTGAATATAATCCGGTAGTCGAAGGAGGACACGAATAGGCTAGTTGGTTTATCGACGGCTGGTAAGTTGGCGCCGATACGGTGAATGGTTTTCTTATGTCGGGGACATTTAAGAACACTGGGGCTGGTGGCGGATCTGATGGGACGGAAATATTTATGTGAGTCTTGTAGGGTTGCTTTTCTTGCGGAGGTTCTTCGTCTGGTCCAGCATTATTTCTTTCCTCTACAATTTTTTCCCACGCTGCACACAAATTTTGAGTTGATTTATGACCTTGACTTCCTTGAAATGCTGGCTTAATCTTTTTCGAAGAGTTTGCATGTTTCCACTTGTATCCAAATTTCTGGTAGTTAGTACTTCTATGAGATCAGCTTTTTTTAGGAAATATATAAAACCCAAATTTTGATACGGATTAAAATCGACCGGAGGAGATTTCTCAGAGTCGGACATGTTGCAGCTGGAACTATATATTCGGATCGGATAAATTTGGTAATTAGCGTTCGGAGGTAAGAGGTCGGCGGTGTTCGGTGGGCCTTTCGAAGGGTCACGGCTATTCGGTAGTGAATCTTTCAAAGGACTTTGCGGGTAACCACGGCGGTCGGTGTTGCCTTTAAAAGATTCCGGGTCGGTCGGCGGTGAGAGTTCGGATGAACCTTCTTAAGGTCCCTGCTCGAGCGCCAAAAATGTGATGCTTTTTTATCGAGGCTGAGGTAAGCTCGTCGGTGTCCAGGGTATTCCCGAAAAAAGCAAATAAAACTCGGGTTCGAAGGAAAGAAAACTCTAATTGCGTACTAGATTTATATAAAATTTTTACTTCAATATATTCTTTTATATATATATATTTCTTTAAAACTTAAAATAAATAACACGTTATTTCATATAACCCAAAGCTATATTATTTTGAATTTACAAGAGTAAACTCAGCCCACGAGGTTCACTTAGAAGAAGTGAAACGGGGAAAATCGGTAGGAATCTGATTCCAGCCCAAAGCCGTCGAATTGTGTGTATCATCGGTGGGTGGTGGGTGGTGGGCGGCTGGTATATACGTTGGTTTGATGTTGTTGTAGGGTGCTGGTGGTTGGTTTATATGTGTGAGGTGATTATGTAGGGTGCTGGTGGCAGTTCGGCCGGCGGTTGGATATTTAATTCAATTTCGGGTAGTAGGTTGGTTATTGTATTTCGGTGGGTGCGGGTAGAAGTGTCATTTCCATCCATGGTAAATACAATAGTACAAATAAAAAGAAATATAACTTAAGTTTAAATAATTCAGCAAAAAAACTAATTGTTTCAAAACGAAACTATTTTAAGAATAACCAAAAATAAACAATTTCAAAAAGAAAAAAAAATAACCCAAGTTCAGCAAACGTAACAAAAAAAAACTGCAAACTTATTTCGGGTTCACTAATGTCTTCTGGAAAGTCCCAAAACGTAGAGATGCCCATGTTCCATTTCGGTTCATGAAGACATGATTGGGACCCCATGGACGATGGATTATGAACCGGCGCTGATGACGCTCGCCCCGAAGTCGAATGCCCTCAAATGGGTCGAAAGCCTTTTGTAAAGGACCCGTTCCTTTGGGTTGGTCAGTGAAGCCCTTCGCATCGTTAGTTGGCTTTGGCCAAGTCGAGGCTTCCTGCATTGCTTCGAGCTGCATATCCTGGTGTGGAAGCGTGACCAGTTTCTCCTGAGTGGCGGCTGTCTGCGCTATGGGTACTGCGTAGTACTTATACTGATCCGCGACCGAATGGGGCATGCTGGGCCCTTCGATGTGTGCTCGAATAGGCTGGTGTGGTAAGCCAGAGCTAGGTGCGGCATCACCTGTCGGAAGTGGAGGGTTGCGAGTGAACCAGCTATCCTCGGCCAATTTTCGTTGAGCCCTGATCTTCTCCATCATGACCTCCGGGGGTGGCGGCGTAGCGACTGGTTTAGCGGCGTCCAGATCGTGGGTCACTTTCTTAACCCGGCTAACTCGTGGTAGCTGCAATTTTAATTTCAAAGGATCTTCCTTTCGGGTTTTAGGTATCTTGGAAGGCGCGGTCCTCCTGCGCAAGGTGAGGTCGACAGCGTTCTGGTGCCGTTCTGGTATGGTATTCTGCTTAGTGGCAGGAGGTGCGGCAGTAACTGGAGCGGCAATCTTCCGTTTGGGGGGAGGAGGTGCGGTGGCAGCTTTGGAGCCTCCTTTATTCGATTGACGACTGGTGCTGGGTGCCATAGCCTTGGGATCAATTCTTTCGGGAGCCATTAAGCGGTGAAAACGATGACCTGATTTTAAGGAATCTGAATGGTTCCGGGGGCTGCGTCGCACTGACTCATTTTTCGGTTGTTGACCCTTGACATGGAAGTTCCACTTATCACTTTTCGAATACTTTGTTGTTCTAGCAGGGTTTTATTTTTGTGCCAGACCCTTATTTCGACTGCTTCGCGTGGAGGTCGACTCGGAAATGATCACTTCCGCGATTTGCTCTTCGGTATTAATAGGACTATTTGGCTCTTTTGAATAAAATCCTTTTAGGTCTTTTATATGAGCGCGGATAGTAAATTTATTTTTTTGTTCTCCCTTCTTCTTAAGGATCACGATTACAGGGGAAATAAATTTTACCACTTCGAAAGGCCCGTCGTATCGGGGTGCCAATTTTTCGGCGAAGTAATTTACCCCAGAGGAAAAAGCTCTTGCCTTTTTGTATACTTGCTCACCAATACTAGGGCGCCAGGACCGTCGGCGGAGGTTATAAGTTTTTGCTTGCGTTTGACTGGCTTTCTGAAGATTGAGACGCACCAATTCATTGAGATTGAGACGCACCAATTTATGCATTTATATCCTCATCAGGGGCGTCTGCTTGTAATGAATGGAGAAATCCCGCAGGGGCCCGAAGTTCGCGTCCGAAGTTAAGCAATGCCGGGGAAAATCCAGTAGAATCGTGTCGGCTCGTATTTACGGCAAAAGTAATTTCTGGGAGATTCTCGTCCCAAGTGCGTTGATTTTCTTGAACATATTGAGCGATCATCGTCGTAAGCACACGGTTAACTCGTTCCGTCGGGTTTTCTTGCGAAGTATAAGGTGCTGTATGGCGTTATTTAATGCCTAAACTGGCTAGGAAGTCTGTGAACTGGTTACTCGTGAATTGGGCCCCGTTGTCAGAAAGGAACATTTTCGGAACTCCAAAACGAGTAACGATACGCTCACGAACCGCTTTAATCAGGCTCGGCGTTGTAGCAGATCTCAACGGAACTGCCTCAATCCATTTGGTAAACTTGTCTACCATCAGCAATATAACGGTGTTTCCTTTCATGGAGCGTGGTAATGGACCGATGAAATCAGCACAAACGACCTCCCACGGTTCAGTGACCTGAGTAGTATACATGAGACCACTTGGCTTTTTTTGCAAAACTTTAAAACGGTTGCAGGTCTGGCACTTTCTGACGTATTTGCTTATGTCACGAGACATACCTGGCCAGTAGAACAATTTCGCCATGCGAGACGTAGTTTTGGCAATGCCTAGGTGTCCGGCGGTAACTGAATCGTGATTGTCGGCGTCGGCAACAACGTTCATTGTTCCTTTGAGGTATTGGATGTCAAAGTCGTACTGCTGGAGTTCTAAAGACCAGCGAGCCAGTCTACCCGACGGGTTTTCCAACGAATGTAACCATTTTTAAGAATGATGATCGGTGACTACATTAAAATGGTAACCCTCGAGGTAGGGCCGCATCTTCCTTATGCCCCATAGTATGGCCAGGCATTCTTTCTCTGTGACGGCGAATTTCTGCTCTTGATCCGTAAGAGTACGGCTGGCGTAAGCGATGACCTTCTCGTGGCCATCGAAATTTTTGAGTCAACACTACACCCAATCCGAAATGGCTCGCATCAGTCTGCAGAGTGAAGGGCAGATCAAAATTTGGGCAAGCCAGGACCAGTGCCTCCGTTAATTTTTTCCTAAGAGAATCAAACGCTGCTTGCTGCGGGGATCCCCAGTCCCACTTGGCATTCTAGTTCAACAAACCGGTGAGAGGGGTTGCTACAGAGGAGAAATCTTTGATGAAACGTCGGTACCACGAACAAATCCCTAAAACGCGGCGAAGTTCACGAACGTTGGATGGTGCTTTTAATTCTTGCACCGCGGAAATTTTGTCAGGGTCGGTGTGCATGCCTTCTTTACTTACGACATGACCAAGGTACTTCAAACTCTCACGGCAAAAGTGGCATTTCGCGACGTTAATTTTTAGGTTTGCTGCACGGAGTTTATGGAAAATTCAGTCAAATGGCGGATATGTTCTTTGAACGTGCCGCTGATAATGATTATATCATCCAAAAAAACGAATGCGTGGTTGAGCATATCTGACCCGAAAATTGAGTCCATAGCCCGATGAAACGTTGCGCCGGCAGAATTTAGCCCGCAAGGCATAACATTCCATTCAAAAACACCTCTCCCCGGGACAGTGAAAACGGTATATGGGCGGCTTTTGGGCTCCAACGCTATCTGCAAATAGCCTTGTTTCAGGTCGATTGTGGTCGTGAATTTCGCTCCACGTAGTTCATCCAGTATAGCCACTATGTATGGCAATGGATACGCGTCCTTGAATGATACCTCATTAAGCTGTCGGAAATCGATGCACACTCTCCAGGATCCTTCTTTCTTTCTCACCAAAATAATTGGTGAGCTGTACGGGCTTTTCGATGGGCTGATTTTTCCAGTCTTCAGCAAGTCATCGATTTCCTCGTCTATAATCTTCTGCATAGCTGGGTTACGAGGAAAGTAATGTTGTTTGAACGGTTCCTTGATTTTAAGTCGGATTCGGTGCGGTGGGACGTTAGAAATCCCAGTGATTTGGTCAAATTTCGGTTACTCATATTCTAAAAATTTCTGGAGGGATTCCTGCTGCTCCCCCGGAAGGTGAGTTGTCAGCGAAAGGCAGGCGGATATATTCTCAACTCGGCAAGGTTTCCTACCAGTGCCGGACTGATTCGCGATGAATAATTGCAAATTCGCTTGGCTCATCAAATCCATTCCAAGAATGGCGTCTTCCGCAAGGCCAGGAAGGTATGTGACCTCTCCTGTCAGCTCAGTACCGTTTACGACGAAAGTTACCGTATAGTGCTCGAACGCCACAACCGAAACATCATTAGCCATATGCAACGGCCGGTGGTGTTCTTGCATAGGTAAATCAAACTCCCTAAACCTTTGCCTTAACGCTTCGCCAATGAACGTTCGTGGAACCTGTGTCAACTAAAGCTTGATACTTTTGATCCTCCACCTCGATTGGCACAAAGTATCGAGAGTCTTGTCCGGGTAAATAATTAACAACTGCTACAAGGTTTTGACGGCATTGACAATCCTTCGTTAATTTACCATCCGCACCGCAGAATGAACAGAAGAGTCTGAACGGTCGGTGGCATGTTTCTTTAGGGTGACCTCTCTGTTTACAATTCCAGCAGTGAGTCTCCCTGTCATAAGGAATCACTTCGGTCGGGCGGCGTGGGGTTTGTTGGAAAGGAAGGGCTGTCGACACGGTTGGGCGCGTGTTCCGCTCATCATTTCGGATGGATTCATATTCTTCAGCTTGAATCATGAGCTCGTCTAAAGTATCTATTAATGGATATACTCTTTAGCCTTTCGCGCGGTCCTTGGCGCTTACGCAGTATCTCGTCTTCCAACTTTTGGAGATACCTGGCGGGCAAAAAGTAGCGGATAAATGATTCGCGAAAATCATTCCAATTAGAGAAACTATCTCCATTTATGCGCAACCATTCCAGTGCTGATCCTTGGAATAACTCAGGTAGTGTGCGAAGCATGTCATCGGGTGGTATGTTATAACACTTAGTTAACTCTGCCAATCGCTCCAAAAATTCCAACGAATTTCCAGAGGAGTCAAACCTTAACCCCCACTTACGAACCGTGTTCATTACTTCGGCCTCGTAACTCAACGTAAGTCGGCCGGACGTTGACGGAGGGCGTAGTTCCGCTCTCGGTGGCATCACAGGTGGAGGCTGTGAATATAATCCGGTAGTCGAAGGAGGACACGAATAGGCTAGTTGGTTTATCGACGGCTGGTAAGTTGGTGCCGATACGGTGAATGGTTTTCTTATGTCGGGGACATTTAAGAACACTGGGGCTGGTGGCGGATCTGATGGGACGGGAATATTTATGTGAGTCTTGTAGGGTTGCTTTTCTTGCGGAGGTTCTTCGTGTGGTTCAGCATTATTTCTTTCCTCTACAATTTCTTCCCACGCTGCACACAAGTTTTGAGTTGATTTATGACCTTGAGTTCCTTGAAATGTTGGCTTAATCTTTTTCGAAGAGTTTACATGTTTCCACTTGTATCCAAATTTCTGGTAGTTAGTACTTCTATGAGATCAGCTTTTTTTAGGAAATATATAAAACCCAAATTTTGATACGGATTAAAATCGACCGGAGGAGATTTCTCAGAGTCGGACATGTTGCAGCTGGAACTATATATTCGGATCGGATAAATTTGGTAATTAGCGTTCGGAGGTAAGAGGTCGGCGGTGTTCGGTGGGCCTTTCGAAGGGTCACGGCTATTCGGTAGTGAATCTTTCAAAGGACTTTGCGGGTAACCACGGCGGTCGGTGTTGCCTTTAAAAGATTCCGGGTCGGTCGGCGGTGAGAGTTCGGATGAACCTTCTTAAGGTCCCTGCTCGAGCGCCAAAAATGTGATGCTTTTTTTATCGAGGCTGAGGTAAGCTCGTCGGTGTCCAGGGTATTCCCGAAAAAAGCAAATAAAACTCGGGTTCGAAGGAAAGAAAACTCTAATTGCGTACTAGATTTATTTAAAATTTTGACTTCAATATATTCTTATATATATATATATTTCTTTAAAACTTAAAATAAATAACACGTTATTTCATATAACCCAAAGCTATATTATTTTGAATTTACAAGAGTTAACTCAGCCCACGAGGTTCACTTAGAAGAAGTGAAACGGGGAAAATCGGTAGGAATCTGATTCCAGCCCAGGGCTAGTCCGAGGGAATAACAAAATGAGCCCGCTACTTACTGGTAAGAGGGGAAGAACGGTAGGAATCTAATTCCAGCCCAAGGCTAGTCCGAGGGAATAACAAAATGGCCCTCCAGCCTACAACTCACAAGAGCGAGAGGGGAGTAACAATATCGGCGGAAAGGGGAATCTTTTTAAGATCAAAAAGGTTTAACTTTAATGATACACGAATGTATTCATTAAAGGAACCTAAGGTTATTGGAGATGCTACAATCCAACAACAGCCGGAAACTTCTTCTCTGCTTTTCTTATTTCACAGAAATAGAAAACTACGAGTCGATGAGCTTAGAATTATACAATTTCTTACCTCCTCTTGTTATATTTCTTGCTACAACGCAGTGTGAACTATAAGGCGGTAAGAGAAATAAATAAAATGAGTAACGACGGTGACTTCGTTGAATTGTGTGTATCATTGGTGGGTGGTGGGCGGCTGTCATATACGTTGGTTTGATGTTGTTGTAGGGTGCTGGTGGTTGGTTTATGTGTGTGAGGTGATTATGTAGGGCGCTGGTGGCAGTTCGGCCGGCGGTTGGATATTTAATTCAATTTCGGGTAGTAGGTTGGTTATTGTATTTCGGTGGGTGCGGGTAGAAGTGTAACGCTTCGTTACAAGGGAACAAATTATATTTGATCCTATCGAGAATATTTCGTTCCAAATGTCAACCGATTGGCCTAAAAATCCATATTTCCGAAGCGGAAAATAAAATGGAAAAACAAATCGGATTTTTAGATATTTCCTAATCCACTGACATCGTATACAACCTTCAATGGAATTTGAAAGTTTTGTGCTTAACAGACGGATAGCTAACAAACTGTATTTTGACGTCTGTAGTTTTTTTTTGGTACATGAATTTTAGTGAAAGTATATGTTATTCCCTCTTTTGTTTCGTTGTCCATAATTTCAATTATTAAAGTTTGTTAACTATTTTTGCATTTTTCTTTAATATTCATTCCAATTGTGTTTTGATTTTTTCCAATCCATTTTGTTTGAAAGATCAACCAAAGTTGTTGACTATAGAAGAGAAAAAGAACGACCTACTTGCAAGCAACTTGCTTGGCAAGTGGAGTGCCACCTACGTCACAGCCAGTACACAGATACGAATTTGGCAGGCAATGTATGAACCCAACTTGTTGCCAGTACTTGCTCGTGTGGCCTCAGGGTTAGTGGATATATAATATGGAGTGCTTGTTTTCATTCGAATGCGTACCTTTCATAGGGGTCGCTGTTAAAGTTTCGGTCTGAGTTTTCTGCACATTGGAGAAAAAAACTAAAAAAGAAGATATTGAAGTCTTTAAAATAATAGACAAACACTTATTAATTTCAAGAATTACTTCAAATTAGAACAATTTAGAGATAAAATAAGCAAATTATGACTTACAATTGATAGCAGCTGTACGATATCTTCAAGACTTTATCTAAACCGAAAGTGAAATAGCGCCCCCTATCAAGGCTCCAGGCAGTACAATGCATTAGGGATAGAAATGAGCACTCCATATAGAGGATATACCTCTAAGGTTGCTACGAGAATTTCATTACCGAAAAAAAAAATTATAGAGTGTTGCCGAATTTGAGTCATGACTCAAAAGTCTTGTTCGCAGTCACTTCTAACCTCCAATTTATCTTAGACTGGGGTTTATTCAATGTAATTTAGAGAGGATAAACCCAGGGCTATGATAAACTGGAGTTTAAAAGTGACTATGAATATGCCCCATGGTGTTTTAGCGCACGACTCACAGGACGTAATTTCAAAGAAGAATTCGAAGAAGAGTCACGACGCAAAATTCGTCGTGTAATAGCAGACTAACAGCCCGATTCTCCCACTGATCTCTATAATACACTGGATAGCGTATGCACATAAAAAAGTTGAGTCGATTTGAAGAATTGTTATATTATGAAGCTGACCACTTTTTGTATAACAGTATAACATATAAATTAAAAAAAATGACAGATGACAACAATCATAAAACTTTTTTTTGCGCCTTGAGATGTGAGAAAAAAGTGGTGTAAGCATTTTCTTTAACTTTAAATTTTATGACTCATCATTTGTGTGTTTTAATTTCAGTAAAGAAGATTCTGGTGTTGTTCCTAGGAACGCATTGGGAATGTAGAAGTCTTCAAAGAATGCATCCTACCCAAAAAGACGGTACATTTACACTGTAAGTTAACTTTTTTTTAATAAATTACATTCATTAGCCGTGTTCCATTGGGCCTTGCAAAGTACTTTTTAGTACTTCCCAGTAGATGATGAATGGAATGCTTTCCTTTTGCCAAAAGTAAAATCTAACCTCAATTTGATTTCGGTTGTTTGAGTTCTTATTTTACTTTAAAATTAGAAAAATGTCAACAACAATAATCTAAAGGGTTTTCCAATAAGAGGTGTTATTTTGATTAGCCCGCTATTTCGGTAGCTGTCACTTTTGAAGCTGTCATTTTTTGACATTTGACAAGTAGAAACTACGCCATTAATAAAAATGGAACGATACACGCTTCAACAACGCATTGAAATTATTAAAATTCACTATAAAAATGGTGAAAATTTGGCAGAGACGGTTCGTAAAACTAAAACATTTTTGGGTCGTCGTGAAGCACCTTGTCGGACCGCAATACAGAAATTGGTGCACAAATTCGAGCTGTTGGGACAAGTTAGTGATGTGAAGAATAAAACCCGTGCACGTCACTCAAGAACAACTGAGAATATTGCTGTTGTAGCCCAAAGTGTTGAAGCAAACCCAGGTTTGTCCATTCCTCGTCGTTCTTTGGAATTAGGCATTCCACAAACGTCATTACACCGTATTTTGCATAAAGACTTGGGTCTTAAGGCTTATAAAGTTCAGTCAACACAAGAACTCAAACCGGCTGATCATCAACAACGTCGTGTCTTTGCTGATTGGGTCCTTGAAATGCATGAAAATGATCCGGAATTTCATCGAAAAATCATCTTGACTGATGAGGCCCATTTCCACCTCGGAGGCTACGTCAACAAGCAAAACTTTCGCATCTGGGGCTCGGAAAACCCAAGAGTTATTGTTGAAAAGCCTCTCCATCCTCAACGCGTGACTGTTTGGTGCAGTTTATGGTCTGGCGGGGTCATTGGACCTTACTTTTTCGAAAATGAGGCTGGAGCAACAGTTACGGTCAATGGATTGCGCTATCGAGAGATGATTAATGATTTTTTATGGCCGGAATTGGATGGTATTGATCTGGACAACGTTTACTTTCAACAAGACGGCGCTACGTGCCACACAAGCAATGAAACCATCGATCTTTTACGGGAAAAGTTTCCGGACCGTGTAATCTCTCGAAGAGGTGATCACAATTGGCCACCGAGATCTTGTGATTTAACACCTTGCGACTTCTTCCTTTGGGGCCACGTGAAAGATAAGGTCTACGCCAACAGCCCAGCGTCGATTCAAGACCTCAAAGATGGAATTCGTGAGGCTATCGAGGACATAGGGCAGCCACTTTGCGATTTGGTTATGGAAAATTTCATGAAAAGGATATGGTCCTGTAAGCGTGGTCGTGGCGGTCATTTGGCTGATGTTGTGTTCCATTATTAACGGCATACCTTCCTCTTTATAATGAAATAAACATCCGATCATTTATCTCAAAAAATGCCACTTTGAATATCAAAATAACACCTCTTATTGGAAAACCCTTTATTACGTAATTTCTTTTGATTGGTGATGTCTTTTTCTTGTTTCGAAAAATTCTGTTGCTAGATTAATGAACTACTTTGAACTACTTCAACCACAGAGTAGAAGTAGTTGACTGCAGCCAACAGTACTTGGCAGTAGATACTGGAGCCCAAAGGAACACACCTATTCACAAATGGGATAAATTGAAATGACTTTTTTGTTTGGTTTCAGTGCCTGGCTTAAATAGTTTGTAAGAAACGCGGCATTGGATTTGCTTCAGCTGTAATTGGATTTGATTTTCATCAAGGTTCTTGTCCTTCGCATTACGATGGTTTTGTTGTTTGTGAAGAATTCGCTGAACAGTTATAGATGCTTGGAACAAAGACCAAAAAGAAGCCGAACGTAAAGAACAAGAGAAACGCAGTTATGGAGTTGAGCTCACTTGAACCTTTAACTTGAATTAGTAAGTAATGGATTCGTAAAAAATCGAACTCGATATTTTGATCAGATAAAGGAATATATTACCTACAATTTGGTAAATTTTGTCCCCGAAAAATGGTTATGTATTATTTGCACCTCCCTTAGAATCATTTTTTTTATTTTCGATTTTCTCGCAGTTCAACCGACTTTGCTAAAAGTGTATAATCCTATTATATGAAACATAAATACAAATTTTAAACAATTTTTTGGTTTGAAAGAAAGTTATCATTTATTTTTTTTAGAAAACTCAATATTTCGAATACAATTTGAGCGGTTTTTAATATTATCTGGAAGATTGTAAAGAAAAAACATTCGCTTAGTCAAAATGTTTAACGAAAACAGAAATTAGTACGATCTATACCTATACAACAGCAACAAACTTTACATAAAACCCCTATTAACAATACATTTCATAGAACAATACTTTTTTTAAGAGTCTGTCCAAAGGCATGGTTTTTGGCATACGCGAAATTAATTTATGTACCTAAACAGTGAGGTATATAAAGGGTTTTTCAACAGGGACGCTACAAAAGTAGAGCAACAGGGACAGCAAACGACGCCATATTTCTTGCCGCTCTTTTGACATTTCTCTTCAGTAAGGTTTTCCATTTCATGATGGAAAGATATACGAGCCAACAACGATTCGAAATTATTAAAATTTACTGCCGAAATTCGGAGTCATTGGCCTCAACGTTAAGAGCGCTACGTCCAATTTATGGTCGTCATAATCGTCCTAGCAGATCAACAATTGAGCGTCTAGTGGACAAATTTGAATCCACAGGCACAGTAAAAAATGTTCCCGTGCCAGTGAGACGAAGAAGTGCCCGTAGCGTGGAGAATATTGCTGCCGCTGAGGCTTTAGTCGCAGAAAGCCCAAATGTGTCTCTCACACGTCGTTCTCAAGCGTTGGGCATCTCTGTGACGTCGTTGTGGCGAATTTCGCGAAAAGATCTTGGCCTATATTCTTACAAGATTAAATTGACACAAGAACTGAAGCCGCTTGACCACCGGAAGCGTCGTATGTTCGTGAATTGGGCTGAGCAACAACGGATTTTCATCGAAAAATCATCTTCAGCGATGAGGCTCATTTCTGGCTGAATGGCTTCGTCAATAAACAAAATATGCGGTATTGGTCAGGCAGCAATCCACACGTACTCCATGAGTCATCATTGCATCCCGAAAAAATTACGGTGTGGTGTGGTTTATGGGCCGGCGGCGTCATTGGGCCGTACTTCTTCCGTGATGATCAAGACCGGCACGTTACTGTGAATGGGGATCGCTACCGTTCAATGATAGCCGAATATTTTTGGCCACAATTGGATGATATGGACTTGGAGTAAATGTCGTTCCAACAGAATGGCGCCACAAGCCACACAGCGAATGTCACAATCAATTTATTGGAAACCAAGTTTGGAGAACGTGTTATCTCACGAAATGGTCCAGTCGCTTGGCCGCCTCGGTCGTGCGATTTGACGCCGTTAGACTATTTCCTGTGGGGCTACGTCAATTCTATGGTCTTTGCCCACAAGCCAGCGACGATTGATGAACTTCGTACGAATATCGAACGTGAAAATGCAGCAGTATCGGCCGATTTATGCTTGAAAACCGTCGAAAATTGGGTTCAGCGTCTGGACTTCTGCAAGCGTGCCCGTGGTGGCCATGCAATAGAAATCGAGTTCCATACATAATGGCACGTACTTTCCGTTTTTGTTTTATTTAAAAAAAAAACTTTTGTAGCGCTCTTATTGAAAAACCCGATATATGCATTATGCAACCCTCCTGCTTGGATTCACTATAATGATTTGGAGTTGGTACAAGGTTTGTACCAACTTGAAGAAACCTCACTGCATGCCTCCCCATACATACCTCACTGTTTAGGTATAAAAACTAATTTCGCGTACCTACGCGAAAAGTCGTGCCTTAAGTCAGTCTCTTTTTTTAATTAACATATGGTTGAATCCCTGATAGACAACTGTTGCTTTTTTTTCAGAAGAAGTATTTTAGTAGAAGTTGCACGTTACCAAGGCAGTAGGCTGTAGGGACTGCAGGAAGAGCAAACTTTTTCTATCCGCAGTTAAATCCCTGTTGCGAAAAGCTATAACATAAAAAATTGCTTGACATACCGAAACGAACAGGAAATTCGCTTTGAGTGAACCATTGGAACGGTATTGATCACAGCGATGAATATATTGATGTGCCCATTCACCCATCGATCTAGAAAACTAGCAATGTATCCTACAGCTGCTTGGCGTATAACTGCTGATTCATTGGGATTATTTATTTTATTCCACAGAAATTCAAGGAATTTTTATTCCAGGATACTCTTAAAATTATAAAAAAAAAATACAAGAAATTGTACATGATGCGTATTATGACTCGGTAATATCACTTTATCGAAAGATTGTTCAAGGATCTTAGAAAAACTCCATAGCATGTAGAAGTGTTGTTGTCTTCTGTTCGGCTCCTTCCGATTGCCCATTTGGGTTAAATCGATCAAGGAACCCGAATATCTTCTCCATGCAAATATCCAAAGAATAGGCAATTGGATGGGTCAGGGCCCAGGGGTAGAATTTCAGTCATTTCACTCGGCACAAGTGAGTTCACCGCCCGTGTTGTACCATTATCATCCATTTTGAATATTTTATCATCTTCTTCCTCATCTTCCATATCGTCTTCATCTTCACATTCGACTTCTTCGATTTCATTGCGTGGAGCATTCACATCCAGGAAAACCAACTTTTGCATTAACAATTGCATTGCTTCTTACAGAAAGGAAATGAATTTTTCAGATTCTGCAAAAATCAAATCAAGCGTTTTCGGAATGATGGACAGAATTCTCGCAAGGAGCTTATGAACTGCCTGCAATTAGTTTTCAAGTCCTCGGCGGGAGTTCCATTTATCCAGAGACAAGTGTCAGCGTCTTTGGTAATCCAAAATCCAAATCCTAATTAGCTTGGAGATGGCAACGTCTATGTATTTTACTTGAGATGATTAATGATTTATCTCAAAAAATGCCATTTTTCTTTGAATATCAAAATAACACCTCTTATTGGAAAACCCTTTATTACGTAATTTCTTTTGATTGGTGATGTCTTTTTCTTGTTTCGAAAAATTCTGTTGCTAGATTAATGAACTACTTTGAACTACTTCAACCACAGAGTAGAAGTAGTTGACTGCAGCCAACAGTACTTGGCAGTAGATACTGGAGCCCAAAGGAACACACCTATTCACAAATGGGATAAATTGAAATGACTTTTTTGTTTGGTTTCAGTGCCTGGCTTAAATAGTTTGTAAGAAACGCGGCATTGGATTTGCTTCAGCTGTAATTGGATTTGATTTTCATCAAGGTTCTTGTCCTTCGCATTACGATGGTTTTGTTGTTTGTGGAGAATTCGCTGAACAGTTATAGATGCTTGGAACAAAGACCAAAAAGAAGCCGAACGTAAAGAACAAGAGAAACGCAGTTATGGAGTTGAGCTCACTTGAACCTTTAACTTGAATTAGTAAGTAATGGATTCGTAAAAAATCGAACTCGATATTTTGATCAGATAAAGGAATATATTACCTACAATTTGGTAAATTTTGTCCCCGAAAAATGGTTATGTATTATTTGCACCTCCCTTAGAATCATTTTTTTTATTTTCGATTTTCTCGCAGTTCAACCGACTTTGCTAAAAGTGTATAATCCTATTATATGAAACATAAATACAAATTTTAAACAATTTTTTGGTTTGAAAGAAAGTTATCATTTATTTTTTTTAGAAAACTCAATATTTCGAATACAATTTGAGCGGTTTTTAATATTATCTGGAAGATTGTAAAGAAAAAACATTCGCTTAGTCAAAATGTTTAACGAAAACAGAAATTAGTACGATCTATACCTATACAACAGCAACAAACTTTACATAAAACCCCTATTAACAATACATTTCATAGAACAATACTTTTTTTAAGAGTCTGTCCAAAGGCACGGTTTTTGGCATACGCGAAATTAATTTATGTACCTAAACAGTGAGGTATATAAAGGGTTTTTCAACAGGGACGCTACAAAAGTAGAGCAACAGGGACAGCAAACGACGCCATATTTCTTGCCGCTCTTTTGACATTTCTCTTCAGTAAGGTTTTCCATTTCATGATAGAAAGATATACGAGCCAACAACGATTCGAAATTATTAAAATTTACTGCCGAAATTCGGAGTCATTGGCCTCAACGTTAAGAGCGCTACGTCCAATTTATGGTCGTCATAATCGTCCTAGCAGATCAACAATTGAGCGTCTAGTGGACAAATTTGAATCCACAGGCACAGTAAAAAATGTTCCCGTGCCAGTGAGACGAAGAAGTGCCCGTAGCGTGGAGAATATTGCTGCCGCTGAGGCTTTAGTTGCAGAAAGCCCAAATGTGTCTCTCACACGTCGTTCTCAAGCGTTGGGCATCTCTGTGACGTCGTTGTGGCGAATTTCGCGAAAAGATCTTGGCCTATATTCTTACAAGATTAAATTGACACAAGAACTGAAGCCGCTTGACCACCGGAAGCGTCGTATGTTCGTGAATTGGGCTGAGCAACAACGGATTTTCATCGAAAAATCATCTTCAGCGATGAGGCTCATTTCTGGCTGAATGGCTTCGTCAATAAACAAAATATGCGGTATTGGTCAGGCAGCAATACACACGTACTCCATGAGTCATCATTGCATCCCGAAAAAATTACGGTGTGGTGTGGTTTATGGGCCGGCGGCGTCATTGGGCCGTACTTCTTCCGTGATGATCAAGACCGGCACGTTACTGTGAATGGGGATCGCTACCGTTCAATGATAGCCGAATATTTTTGGCCACAATTGGATGATATGGACTTGGAGTAAATGTCGTTCCAACAGGATGGCGCCACAAGCCACACAGCGAATGTCACAATCAATTTATTGGAAACCAAGTTTGGAGAACGTGTTATCTCACGAAATGGTCCAGTCGCTTGGCCGCCTCGGTCGTGCGATTTGACGCCGTTAGACTATTTCCTGTGGGGCTACGTCAATTCTATGGTCTTTGCCCACAAGCCAGCGACGATTGATGAACTTCGTACAATTATCGAACGTGAAAATGCAGCAGTATCGGCTGATTTATGCTTGAAAACCGTCGAAAATTGGGTTCAGCGTCTGGACTTCTGCAAGCGTGCCCGTGGTGGCCATGCAATAGAAATCGAGTTCCATACATAATGGCACGTACTTTCCGTTTTTGTTTTATTTAAAAAAAAAACTTTTGTAGCGCTCTTATTGAAAAACCCGATATATGCATTATGCAACCCTCCTGCTTGGCTTCACTTTAATGATTTGGAGTTGGTACAAGGTTTGTACCAACTTGAAGAAACCTCACTGCATGCCTCCCCATACATACCTCACTGTTTAGGTATAAAAACTAATTTCGCGTACCTACGCGAAAAGTCGTGCCTTAAGTCAGTCTCTTTTTTTAATTAACATATGGTAGAATCCCTGATAGACAACTGTTGCTTTTTTTTTCAGAAGAAGTATTTTAGTAGAAGTTGCACGTTACCAAGGCAGTAGGCTGTAGGGACTGCAGGAAGAGCAAACTTTTTCTATCCGCAGTTAAATCCCTGTTGCGAAAAGCTATAACATACAAAATTGCTTGACATACCGAAACGAACAGGAAATTCGCTTTGAGTGAACCATTGGAACGGTATTGATCACAGCGATGAATATATTGATGTGTCCATTCACCCATCGATCTAGAAAACTAGCAATGTATCCTACAGCTGATTCATTGGGATTATTTATTTTATTCCACAGAAATTCAAGGAATTTTTTTTCCAGTATACTCTTAAAATTATAAAAAAAAAAATACAAGAAATTGTACATGATGCGTATTATGACTCGGTAATATCACTTTATCGAAAGATTGTTCAAGGATCTTAGAAAAACTCCATAGCATGTAGAAGTGTTGTTGTCTTCTGTTCGGCTCCTTCCGATTGCCCATTTGGGTTAAATCGATCAAGGAACCCGAATATCTTCTCCATGCAAATATCCAAAGAATAGGCAATTGGATGGGTCAGGGCCCAGGGGTAGAATTTCAGTCATTTCACTCGGCACAAGTGAGTTCACCGCCCGTGTTGTACCATTATCATCCATTTTGAACATTTTATCATCTTCTTCCTCATCTTCCATATCGTCTTCATCATCACATTCGACTTCTTCGATTTCATTGCGTGGAGCATTCAAATCCAGGAAAACCAACTTTTGCATTAACAATTGCATTGCTTCTTACAGAATGGAAATGAATTTTTCAGATTCTGCAAAAATCAAATCAAGCGTTTTCGGAATGATGGACAGAATTCTCGCAAGGAGCTTATGAACTGCCTGCAATTAGTTTTCAAGTCCTCGGCGGGAGTTCCATTTATCCAGAGACAAGTGTCAGCGTCTTTGGTAATCCAAAATCCAAATCCTAATTAGCTTGGAGATGGCAACGTCTATGTATTTTACTTGAGATGATTAATGATTTATCTCAAAAAATGCCATTTTTCTTTGAATATCAAAATAACACCTCTTATTGGAAAACCCTTTATTACGTAATTTCTTTTGATTGGTGATGTCTTTTTCTTGTTTCGAAAAATTCTGTTGCTAGATTAATGAACTACTTTGAACTACTTCAACCACAGAGTAGAAGTAGTTGACTGCAGCCAACAGTACTTGGCAGTAGATACTGGAGCCCAAAGGAACACACCTATTCACAAATGGGATAAATTGAAATGACTTTTTTGTTTGGTTTCAGTGCCTGGCTTAAATAGTTTGTAAGAAACGCGGCATTGGATTTGCTTCAGCTGTAATTGGATTTGATTTTCATCAAGGTTCTTGTCCTTCGCATTACGATGGTTTTGTTGTTTGTGGAGAATTCGCTAAACAGTTATAGATGCTTGGAACAAAGACCAAAAAGAAGCCGAACGTAAAGAACAAGAGAAACGCAGTTATGGAGTTGAGCTCACTTGAACCTTTAACTTGAATTAGTAAGTAATGGATTCGTAAAAAATCGAACTCGATATTTTGATCACATAAAGGAATATATTACCTACAATTTGGTAAATTTTGTCCCCGAAAAATGGTTATGTATTATTTGCACCTCCCTTAGAATCATTTTTTTTATTTTCGATTTTCTCGCAGTTCAACCGACTTTGCTAAAAGTGTATAATCCTATTATATGAAACATAAATACAAATTTTAAACAATTTTTTGGTTTGAAAGAAAGTTATCATTTATTTTTTTTAGAAAACTCAATATTTCGAATACAATTTGAGCGGTTTTTAATATTATCTGGAAGATTGTAAAGAAAAAACATTCGCTTAGTCAAAATGTTTAACGAAAACAGAAATTAGTACGATCTATACCTATACAACAGCAACAAACTTTACATAAAACCCCTATTAACAATACATTTCATAGAACAATACTTTTTTTAAGAGTCTGTCCAAAGGCACGGTTTTTGGCATACGCGAAATTAATTTATGTACCTAAACAGTGAGGTATATAAAGGGTTTTTCAACAGGGACGCTACAAAAGTAGAGCAACAGGGACAGCAAACGACGCCATATTTCTTGCCGCTCTTTTGACATTTCTCTTCAGTAAGGGTTTCCATTTCATGATGGAAAGATATACGATCCAACAACGATTCGAAATTATTAAAATTTACTGCCGAAATTCGGAGTCATTGGCCTCAACGTTAAGAGCGCTACGTCCAATTTATGGTCGTCAAAATCGTCCTAGCAGATCAACAATTGAGCGTCTAGTGGACAAATTTGAATCCACAGGCACAGTAAAAAATGTTCCCGTGCCAGTGAGACGAAGAAGTGCCCGTTGTGTGGAGAATATTGCTGCCGCTGAGGCTTTAGTTGCAGAAAGCCCAAATGTGTCTCTCACACGTCGTTCTCAAGCGTTGGGCATCTCTGTGACGTCGTTGTGGCGAATTTCGCGAAAAGATCTTGGCCTATATTCTTACAAGATTAAATTGACACAAGAACTGAAGCCGCTTGACCACCGGAAGCGTCGTATGTTCGTGAATTGGGCTGAGCAACAACGGATTTTCATCGAAAAATCATCTTCAGCGATGAGGCTCATTTCTGGCTGAATGGCTTCGTCAATAAACAAAATATGCGGTATTGGTCAGGCAGCAATCCACACGTACTCCATGAGTCATCATTGCATCCCGAAAAAATTACGGTGTGGTGTGGTTTATGGGCCGGCGGCGTCATTGGGCCGTACTTCTTCCGTGATGATCAAGACCGGCACGTTACTGTGAATGGGGATCGCTACCGTTCAATGATAGCCGAATATTTTTGGCCACAATTGGATGATATGGACTTGGAGTAAATGTCGTTCCAACAGGATAGCGCCACAAGCCACACAGCGAATGTCACAATCAATTTATTGGAAACCAAGTTTGGAGAACGTGTTATCTCACGAAATGGTCCAGTCGCTTGGCCGCCTCGGTCGTGCGATTTGACGCCGTTAGACTATTTCCTGTGGGGCTACGTCAATTCTATGGTCTTTGCCCACAAGCCAGCGACGATTGATGAACTTCGTACGAATATCGAACGTGAAAATGCAGCAGTATCGGCCGATTTATGCTTGAAAACCGTCGAAAATTGGGTTCAGCGTCTGGACTTCTGCAAGCGTGCCCGTGGTGGCCATGCAAAAGAAATCGAGTTCCATACATAATGGCACGTACTTTCCGTTTTTGTTTTATTTAAAAAAAAAACTTTTGTAGCGCTCTTATTGAAAAACCCGATATATGCATTATGCAACCCTCCTGCTTGGCTTCACTATAATGATTTGGAGTTGGTACAAGGTTTGTACCAACTTGAAGAAACCTCACTGCATGCCTCCCCATACATACCTCACTGTTTAGGTATAAAAACTAATTTCGCGTACCTACGCGAAAAGTCGTGCCTTAAGTCAGTCTCTTTTTTTAATTAACATATGGTAGAATCCCTGATAGACAACTGTTGCTTTTTTTTTCAGAAGAAGTATTTTAGTAGAAGTTGCACGTTACCAAGGCAGTAGGCTGTAGGGACTGCAGGAAGAGCAAACTTTTTCTATCCGCAGTTAAATCCCTGTTGCGAAAAGCTATAACATACAAAATTGCTTGACATACCGAAACGAACAGGAAATTCGCTTTGAGTGAACCATTGGAACGGTATTGATCACAGCGATGAATATATTGATGTGCCCATTCACCCATCGATCTAGAAAACTAGCAATGTATCCTACAGCTGCTTGGCGTATAACTGCTGATTCATTGGGATTATTTATTTTATTCCACAGAAATTCAAGGAATTTTTTTTCCAGTATACTCTTAAAATTATAAAAAAAAAAATACAAGAAATTGTACATGATGCGTATTATGACTCGGTAATATCACTTTATCGAAAGATTGTTCAAGGATCTTAGAAAAACTCCATAGCATGTAGAAGTGTTGTTGTCTTCTGTTCGGCTCCTTCCGATTGCCCATTTGGGTTAAATCGATCAAGGAACCCGAATATCTTCTCCATGCAAATATCCAAAGAATAGGCAATTGGATGGGTCAGGGCCCAGGGGTAGAATTTCAGTCATTTCACTCGGCACAAGTGAGTTCACCGCCCGTGTTGTACCATTATCATCCATTTTGAACATTTTATCATCTTCTTCCTCATCTTCCATATCGTCTTCATCTTCACATTCGACTTCTTCGATTTCATTGCGTGGAGCATTCACATCCAGGAAAACCAACTTTTGCATTAACAATTGCATTGCTTCTTACAGAATGGAAATGAATTTTTCAGATTCTGCAAAAATCAAATCAAGCGTTTTCGGAATGATGGACAGAATTCTCGCAAGGAGCTTATGAACTGCCTGCAATTAGTTTTCAAGTCCTCGGCGGGAGTTCCATTTATCCAGAGACAAGTGTCAGCGTCTTTGGTAATCCAAAATCCAAATCCTAATTAGCTTGAAGATGGCAACGTCTATGTATTTTACTTGAGATGATTAATGATTTTTTATGGCCGGAATTGGATGGTATTGATCTGGACAACGTTTACTTTCAACAAGACGGCGCTACGTGCCACACAAGCAATGAAACCATCGATCTTTTACGGGAAAAGTTTCCGGACCGTGTAATCTCTCGAAGAGGTGATCACAATTGGCAACCGAGATCTTGTGATTTAACACCTTGCGACTTCTTCCTTTGGGGCCACGTGAAAGATAAGGTCTACGCCAACAGCCCAGCGTCGATTCAAGACCTCAAAGATGGAATTCGTGAGGCTATCGAGGACATAGGGCAGCCACTTTGCGATTTGGTTATGGAAAATTTCATGAAAAGGATATGGTCCTGTAAGCGTGGTCGTGGCGGTCATTTGGCTGATGTTGTGTTCCATTATTAACGGCATACCTTCCTCTTTATAATGAAATAAACATCCGATCATTTATCTCAAAAAATGCCATTTTTCTTTGAATATCAAAATAACACCTCTTATTGGAAAACCCTTTATTACGTAATTTCTTTTGATTGGTGATGTCTTTTTCTTGTTTCGAAAAATTCTGTTGCTAGATTAATGAACTACTTTGAACTACTTTAACCACAGAGTAGAAGTAGTTGACTGCAGCCAACAGTACTTGGCAGTAGATACTGGAGCCCAAAGGAACACACCTATTCACAAATGGGATAAATTGAAATGACTTTTTTGTTTGGTTTCAGTGCCTGGCTTAAATAGTTTGTAAGAAACGCGGCATTGGATTTGCTTCAGCTGTAATTGGATTTGATTTTCATCAAGGTTCTTGTCCTTCGCATTACGATGGTTTTGTTGTTTGTGAAGAATTCGCTGAACAGTTATAGATGCTTGGAACAAAGACCAAAAAGAAGCCGAACGTAAAGAACAAGAGAAACGCAGTTATGGAGTTGAGCTCACTTGAACCTTTAACTTGAATTAGTAAGTAATGGATTCGTAAAAAATCGAACTCGATATTTTGATCAGATAAAGGAATATATTACCTACAATTTGGTAAATTTTGTCCCCGAAAAATGGTTATGTATTATTTGCACCTCCCTTAGAATCATTTTTTTTATTTTCGATTTTCTCGCAGTTCAACCGACTTTGCTAAAAGTGTATAATCCTATTATATGAAACATAAATACAAATTTTAAACAATTTTTTGGTTTGAAAGAAAGTTATCATTTATTTTTTTTAGAAAACTCAATATTTCGAATACAATTTGAGCGGTTTTTAATATTATCTGGAAGATTGTAAAGAAAAAACATTCGCTTAGTCAAAATGTTTAACGAAAACAGAAATTAGTACGATCTATACCTATACAACAGCAACAAACTTTACATAAAACCCCTATTAACAATACATTTCATAGAACAATACTTTTTTTAAGAGTCTGTCCAAAGGCACGGTTTTTGGCATACGCGAAATTAATTTATGTACCTAAACAGTGAGGTATATAAAGGGTTTTTCAACAGGGACGCTACAAAAGTAGAGCAACAGGGACAGCAAACGACGCCATATTTCTTGCCGCTCTTTTGACATTTCTCTTCAGTAAGGTTTTCCATTTCATGATGGAAAGATATACGAGCCAACAACGATTCGAAATTATTAAAATTTACTGTCGAAATTCGGAGTCATTGGCCTCAACGTTAAGAGCGCTACGTCCAATTTATGGTCGTCATAATCGTCCTAGCAGATCAACAATTGAGCGTCTAGTGGACAAATTTGAATCCACAGGCACAGTAAAAAATGTTCCCGTGCCAGTGAGACGAAGAAGTGCCCGTAGTGTGGAGAATATTGCTGCCGCTGAGGCTTTAGTTGCAGAAAGCCTAAATGTATCTCTCACACGTCGTTCTCAAGCGTTGGGCATCTCTGTGACGTCGTTGTGGCGAATTTCGCGAAAAGATCTTGGCCTATATTCTTACAAGATTAAATTGACACAAGAACTGAAGCCGCTTGACCACCGGAAGCGTCGTATGTTCGTGAATTGGGCTGAGCAACAACGGATTTTCATCGAAAAATCATCTTCAGCGATGAGGCTCATTTCTGGCTGAATGGCTTCGTCAATAAACAAAATATGCGGTATTGGTCAGGCAGCAATCCACACGTACTCCATGAGTCATCATTGCATCCCGAAAAAATTACGGTGTGGTGTGGTTTATGGGCCGGCGGCGTCATTGGGCCGTACTTCTTCCGTGATGATCAAGACCGGCACGTTACTGTGAATGGGGATCGCTACCGTTCAATGATAGCCGAATATTTTTGGCCACAATTGGATGATATGGACTTGGAGTAAATGTCGTTCCAACAGGATGGCGCCACAAGCCACACAGCGAATGTCACAATCAATTTATTGGAAACCAAGTTTGGAGAACGTGTTATCTCACGAAATGGTCCAGTCGCTTGGCCGCCTCGGTCGTGCGATTTGACGCCGTTAGACTATTTCCTGTGGGGCTACGTCAATTCTATGGTCTTTGCCCACAAGCCAGCGACGATTGATGAACTTCGTACGAATATCGAACGTGAAAATGCAGCAGTATCGGCCGATTTATGCTTGAAAACCGTCGAAAATTGGGTTCAGCGTCTGGACTTCTGCAAGCGTGCCCGTGGTGGCCATGCAAAAGAAATCGAGTTCCATACATAATGGCACGTACTTTCCGTTTTTGTTTTATTTAAAAAAAAAAACTTTTGTAGCGCTCTTATTGAAAAACCCGATATATGCATTATGCAACCCTCCTGCTTGGCTTCACTATAATGATTTGGAGTTGGTACAAGGTTTGTACCAACTTGAAGAAACCTCACTGCATGCCTCCCCATACATACCTCACTGTTTAGGTATAAAAACTAATTTCGCGTACCTACGCGAAAAGTCGTGCCTTAAGTCAGTCTCTTTTTTTAATTAACATATGGTAGAATCCCTGATAGACAACTGTTGCTTTTTTTTTCAGAAGAAGTATTTTAGTAGAAGTTGCACGTTACCAAGGCAGTAGGCTGTAGGGACTGCAGGAAGAGCAAACTTTTTCTATCCGCAGTTAAATCCCTGTTGCGAAAAGCTATAACATAAAAAATTGCTTGACATACCGAAACGAACAGGAAATTCGCTTTGAGTGAACCATTGGAACGGTATTGATCACAGCGATGAATATATTGATGTGCCCATTCACCCATCGATCTAGAAAACTAGCAATGTATCCTACAGCTGCTTGGCGTATAACTGCTGATTCATTGGGATTATTTATTTTATTCCACAGAAATTCAAGGAATTTTTTTTCCAGTATACTCTTAAAATTATAAAAAAAAAATACAAGAAATTGTACATGATGCGTATTATGACTCGGTAATATCACTTTATCGAAAGATTGTTCAAGGATCTTAGAAAAACTCCATAGCATGTAGAAGTGTTGTTGTCTTCTGTTCGGCTCCTTCCGATTGCCCATTTGGGTTAAATCGATCAAGGAACCCGAATATCTTCTCCATGCAAATTTCCAAAGAATAGGTAATTGGATGGGTCAGGGCCCAGGGGTAGAATTTCAGTCATTTCACTCGGCACAAGTGAGTTCACCGCCCGTGTTGTACCATTATCATCCATTTTGAACATTTTATCATCTTCTTCCTCATCTTCCATATCGTCTTCATCTTCACATTCGACTTCTTCGATTTCATTGCGTGGAGCATTCACATCCAGGAAAACCAACTTTTGCATTAACAATTGCATTGCTTCTTACAGAATGGAAATGAATTTTTCAGATTCTGCAAAAATCAAATCAAGCGTTTTCGGAATGATGGACAGAATTCTCGCAAGGAGCTTATGAACTGCCTGCAATTAGTTTTCAAGTCCTCGGCGGGAGTTCCATTTATCCAGAGACAAGTGTCAGCGTCTTTGGTAATCCAAAATCCAAATCCTAATTAGCTTGGAGATGGCAACGTCTATGTATTTTACGTGAGCTACCAAAAGATCAACGAAGAAATCTTGATATTTTTCTATGGCTTCGGTGCTACGATTAACCCAATCCAATGAGAACAGAACTTCAACCATGCCACCCATTTTCGGGGCTAGCAGATGTATCATGGTCAGATTCATTCAAAGAACATTCTCTCAAATAATCGGTATATTCATTCAAAACCATGTAATTGTTCTGATTCAGCACTCCGTTGATTCCATCTCGCAGTGATTGGGCGTTCTGGAATCGAACTTTATAGCTGGTTTGGTTTTTTCCCTTTCATCAATAAAAACACAATAATATTTTATAAAAAATATATACGTAATATTTAATAACACAATAAACAAACTCACTTTCCAATTCTTTTTCGCAAATTGCAATTGCAATAAATTGAGACAAGACAACGCAGATCAAAGTATTTTTTTTTGTGTCACGCAGATGTCAAATTATGAAGCCGACCACCTAATTGTCATCTTCAATTGGCTTCACACAAACTGTTATACATTGTAGGGAATACACTATCCAGTGTGTTATAGAGATCAGTGGATTCTTCCCATCCTCACTGATACCTCACAAGTCACAAGAAAATGTAAAATTAATTTTGTGACTTTTTGGAATTCTCCCCCAGAGTCACAACTTATGAGAGTCACATAAGCAATCGAAATTGTGATCTCCTTAGCAGATCACAACTCACAAATTACTTTTGTTTTAAAATGTTCATTTCATAATCTGTATTTTTCAAACAAAATTGATATTTTGTTAGATTAGTAAAGAAAGTGGATTTATTTTGGATTTTATTGCGGCGTATCGTCTTCAATAATTTTCATCCGAAATAAAAACAAAATTTCCACAATAGATTTTTTTTACGCCGGAAACAAATAATTCATTTGCTCTCCAAAACAACATTTTTTAATAGATTTTTCACTTCCATTTTGCATACATATATAAAAACAATGGGGCATATTCATAGTAACTTTTAAACTCCAGTTTATCCTATCTAAATAACATTGAATAAACCCCAGTCTAAGATAAACTGAAGTTTAAAAGTGACTATGAATATGCCCCAGTTTGTTTTTACTCACTTTATTGCTACAAAATTAATGAAAACTAGCTTTTTTTAAGTTTTAATTAAATTTGTATGCTCCATTTGAAAATCTTTTTTTTATATTTTTAGGCTAAGTATACAGTTCTTCAACGAAAAAAAACTACATGCAATTCTTATGGATGGATATGGAAATTTTTGTCTGAAAAATATTTTTATCGAACTGTGAACTTAACCCCTGAAAAAAAAATTATACTTGTTCAAACATTGAACACTAGGATAATAATAAGTGATAGGCATTATGTTGCTTGGGATATCTTATCTAGCAAACATGAGCACACAAACAAACTGAGATAACAAGCAACTGATTGCTTGCTTGGGTTCAGAATTTGTGTGTGTGTTTTTGTTATCACTTATCGATATCACGAACAAAATAGTATATATAAGCGTAGGTTAAGATTTTATATTTCAGTTCGAATAAAAGCATACCCGACCTTACAACTCGGTATTTTATTTCTAACTCGCGGTTCTTAAATTTCCCCCAACCAGAGGTAAGGGATTTATGAACATTTGGTCCTTCGAAACGGATCCTTATTTTATATTTTCTCAATCGTCATTGAGGCGAAGAAAATTTAAATAAGAAGTTATAATAAATTTTGATTGGTGAAATTTTCTCAATTGCTAAGAAGCAAAGAAAATATAGTTAATCACCTTTCAAAATTATTATTTTCAATACCGTACTTTACGGCTGACAGTAAAATGAGTGTAATCGGGACTTAGACACCGAATTAAAAGTGAAGTGTAAAAAACAAAGAGTGCAGTGTTAAAAAAAAGAGTCCAAAAATCAATTAAAATGGACAAAAAGGATAAATTGTACAAATCCCAAAACAAATAGGGGATGAAATTGTGCTTATTCATAACAAGCTCAAAAATAAAACCAATCGAAAAACTGAGTTGGAAATAAGGAATAGACTAAGTTCTATATGGAACGAACTCCAGCTAAGCCACTGAAAAATTTTGGAAGTTGGAATCAGCACAGATAATTATTTCGAAATGAATTATTTCCAGTGCATTGAAAGTGAAGTTAGCAAAATAAATGCTTTGCTTGATGCAGCAAAAACATCGATTCAGCCAGGAGAGGATGATGATTCAGCTCCAAAATCTTCAACAAATAATCAAGAAGATGACTCAACATCAACAGTAAGTGCTAGAACACTGCCGACATTTGCACCAACATCTACGAAGAATCGGCAAAGAGCGCTTCTAATGACCAAAAAATATTTGAAGATGGAGCAACAAAACCCGAGATCCAGAATAAGTCCTCCAACCTGAAGCTGGAAGAAGTTAAAATTCCAGTATTCTATACCGATTTGGATGTCCTTCCGTGATTTATTCATGAAATTAGTTCATGAAGTAAAGCATATCTCGAACGTAGAAGAGATGTTCAGATTGCTGTTCACAACTCTGGTTGACAGATTACTTGATCAGCCAACAATTAATGGCGAGTCAGCAAGTCCAAATGAGTGCATATTCGCATTAAAAAATCTTAAGATACCACTAAATGATGCATGTTAATTTATAGCAAGAGTGGTTATAAGAAAACTGGACAAAGATACCCTAAGGAAGTACGAGCAAGGGGTGAAAAAAACTAAAGAAATAAAGAGCTTGGATGACGTTTTACAATTCCTGGAGCAGCAGTATCAAATACTTGAGGCAATAAAAGGAAAAGCGAGTGGAAGCAACAATGCTCAAAAGAATAATCAAAAACAACACACATTTTTTACAGACCAGAGAAAGACAAAAAATTGTCGAAAATTTTTACAACTGAAAGTGGCGGAACGACGAATTTGGACTCGGAAATCAAAACTATGCTATGGGTGTTTAGACCACACAATAAACACAAAATGAACAAGCAAAACAGAAAGATGCCAAATTTGTAATCGTAACCACAATATGATTCTTCACGACAAAGACTTTGCTGCAGAGAAAAAAGGAGAACAACTAACAGCAACAGTGACGAAGGAAGGCGCTTCATCGGCCATTTTGCTGGCAACTGCACAAATACAAGTGAAATCAAAAACCGGTGAATTCGTGCTAATGCGAGCATTAATAGACCAAGGATCCCAAAAAAACGATGATATCTGAAGAAGCAGCACAAATATTACCCATTCATCGCACTAAAGACAGAACCGAACTTCAAGGAATTGGAAATACTACAGTGGGAGTATCTAAGAGCAAAGTTTTGTTAGAACTTAAGCCACGTTTTTTGAGTACACATGTAAGCAAAATTGAGGCATTGGTGTTACCAACATTAACTAAGGCTCAACCAAGCAGAAGCTTTGATTTTGATTTTAACCACTGGAGTAATTATGTGCTCGCAGATCCATTATTCAACAAATCGGATAGAATAGACGTGGTAATAGGAGGTGATTTATACGGCAAGATTCTGGAAGATAAAATAATAAAAATTGATGGCGTATTGGGACAATCCACGAAATTTGGCTGGATATTGTCTGGAATAATTAAAAATGATAAACCAATTAATAAAAAACTTATAACTGCCGTTACAAATCTGGAGCAGTTTTGGGAAATTGAAGAAGTATCGCAGAATGATTCACATTCAAAAACTGAAGACCAACCATGCCTGGAAGCTTACGCAAATAATAAAGAAGTGGACATCGATGGAAGGTATATAGTGGCTCTCCCGCTCAAAGAAGATAAAGAACTTGGAGACTCTAAAAAACAGGCCGTAGCTCGCTTTCTTAATTTGGAGAAGAAATTTGAGTCTGACAAAATTCTAAAAGAAGAATATTCGGAATTTATGAAAGAATATTTAGAACTAGGTCATATGCAAGAAGTCGAAAAAGCTAACATGGAAAAATACTATTTACCTCATCAAGCAGTAATAAGAGCGATCAGTCTAACTACAAAGCTGCGGGTGGTCTTTGATGCGTCTGCTAAAACATCAAATCGTCGAAGCCTGAACGATATAATGATGGTAGGACCTAGGCTGCAAAAGGATATTTTTTATATCATCTTAAAGTGGAGGTTATGGAGATATGCTATAACCGGAGGTATTGAAAAGATGTGCCGGCAAATCAAAATAGCAAGAGATGATCAAGAATACCAACATATCCTGAGGAGAGACAACAAAAACACGGCTTTAAAGGAGTATCGACTTACTACTGTAACTTATGGAACGGCAGCTGCGCCATTCTTGGCTATACAGACCTTAATGGACATAGCCAACAATTGCAAATAAACGGTGATATTGCAAAAATAATCCGAGAAGATTTCTACATGGATGAACTTATGACAGGGGCAGATAATATGGAAAAATGCATGAAAATTCAACAGAATGTATCTACAGAACTTAAAAAGTATGGTTTTCATTTAAGAAAATGGTTGGCAAATGATTTAAAGCAACTAACAGCATTAATAATTGCGGCAACAATCAACTGATTGAAATTAAATATAACGAATCAGTTAAGACTCTAGGACTAAATTGGGATCCAACACAAGACGAATTTAAATTCTATTTAAATTTATCGGCTGAAGATAAAATTACGAAACAAATTGCATTATCAAATCTTACCCGAATATTCGATCCATTGGGTTGGCTTTCACCAGTCACAGTGGTTGCAAAGCTTTTTATGCAGAAATTATGGATTCAAGAAATTTCATGGGATAGTGAACTTGAAGATAACTTGAAGAACGAATGGAATAGTTTCATAGAACACATATCTAGTCTTAATGAAATAAAAATTCCTCGATGGCTGCAATCATCTATTGGGATGAAAATTGAGCTACACGGCTTTGCTGACGCGTCCGAAAAAGCATACGCAGCGGTGGTCTATATAAAGATCAACTCATCAACTACACTGATAAGTGGGAAGAGCAAGGTAAATCCAATAAAGAACAGAAAAACACTTCCGAAATTAGCACTCTGTGCGGCACAACTATTAGCAAGACTTTTGCACAGAATTATAAAGGTCATAAATAGAGATTATGAAGTACATGCTTGGAGTTATTCAACAATAACTCTTTGTTGGATACAAAATAATAAATCCAAAGACACTCTGGTGGAACGGGCCGGAATGGCTTAAGGAACATAAAGAAAAGTGGCCCAAACAGTGTGAAGAAACAAATCGACCAACTGTATTAATGATGGCTGCAGACAAAACCAATAAACACTTTTTAGATGATCTTATGACAAGATACTCCAGTTTTACAAAACTTCAAAGAATAGTAGCATTTATCATACGCTTTATTCGGAAAAAGATGCGGGTAAATGCATTTTTAAACTTTTCTCCAGTAGACGAAGTAGAATATGCTTGGAAACTCATAGTGAAACGTCATCAAAAAAGCGAATTTGAAACAGAAATAAAATGTTTACAACAAAAGAAATACATTAATCCAAACAATAGAATTATCAATTTAAATCCGTTCTTGGATAAAGATGATATTCTAAGAGTAGGCGGCAGGTTGAATTTATCTAACTTACAATACAATCAGAAGCATCCAGTCATTTTAAACAAGTCAAATATAACTACAGCAATAATTGAAGACACACATCAAGCAACATTACACGGATCCATTCGCGTCATGGAAACCATAATAAGGCGAATGTACTGGATCGTTGGATTACAAAATACTGTAAAAAAATGCATCAGACTATGTCCAAAATGCATAAGATATCGACAATGTGTGGCAGGACAGATAATGGGAAATTTACCAGGATATCGAGTTATTGTATCACATCCATTTGAACATACTGGAATTAATTATGCTGGACCTGTACTGATGAGATGTTCGAAAGGAAGAGGACAGAAATCATTCAAAGGCTATATAAATGTTTTCGTGTGTATGTCAACAAAGGCAATACACTTAGAAGCAGTAAGTGATATGACAACAGAAGCTTTTTTGGCAGCTTTAAGACGTTTTTTCGGCAGAAGAGGAAAGAGTGCTCATCTATACTCTGACAACGGATCCAATTTTGTTGGTGCAAGTAGACAAAATACCGTACTTTACGGCTGACAGTAAAATGAGTGTAACCGGGACTTAGACACCGACTTAAAAGTGAAGTGTAAAAAACAAAGAGTGCAGTGTTAAAAAAAAGAGTCCAAAAATCAATTAAAATGGACAAAAAGGATAAATTGTACAAATCCCAAAACAAATAGGGGATGAAATTGTGCTTATTCATAACAAGCTCAAAAATAAAACCAATCGAAAAACTGAGTTGGAAATAAGGAATAGACTAAGTTCTATATGGAACGAACTCCAGCTAAGCCACTGAAAAATTTTGGAAGTTGGAATCAGCACAGATAATTATTTCGAAATGAATTATTTCCAGTGCATTGAAAGTGAAGTTAGCAAAATAAATGCTTTGGAATCAGCACAGCTGAAGCTGGAAGAAGTTAAAATTCCAGTATTCTATACCGATTTGGATGTCCTTCCGTGATTTATTCATGAAATTAGTTCATGAAGTAAAGCATATCTCGAACGTAGAAGAGATGTTCAGATTGCTGTTCACAACTCTGGTTGACAGATTACTTGATCAGCCAACAATTAATGGCGAGTCAGCAAGTCCAAATGAGTGCATATTCGCATTAAAAAATCTTAAGATACCACTAAATGATGCATGTTAATTTATAGCAAGAGTGGTTATAAGAAAACTGGACAAAGATACCCTAAGGAAGTACGAGCAAGGGGTGAAAAAAACTAAAGAAATA
The DNA here is from genome assembly GCA_932273885.2 of Leucozona laternaria. NCBI lineage: Eukaryota > Metazoa > Arthropoda > Insecta > Diptera > Syrphidae > Leucozona > Leucozona laternaria. The sequence goes on along the minus strand of OW026366.1, from coordinate 87,918,497 downwards.
AAGAGCTTGGATGACGTTTTACAATTCCTGGAGCAGCAGTATCAAATACTTGAGGTAATAAAAGGAAAAGCGAGTGGAAGCAACAATGCTCAAAAGAATAATCAAAAACAACACACATTTTTTACAGACCAGAGAAAGACAAAAAATTGTCGAAAATTTTTACAACTGAAAGTGGCGGAACGACGAATTTGGACTCGGAAATCAAAACTATGCTATGGGTGTTTAGACCACACAATAAACACAAAATGAACAAGCAAAACAGAAAGATGCCAAATTTGTAATCGTAACCACAATATGATTCTTCACGACAAAGACTTTGCTGCAGAGAAAAAAGGAGAACAACTAACAGCAACAGTGACGAAGGAAGGCGCTTCATCGGCCATTTTGCTGGCAACTGCACAAATACAAGTGAAATCAAAAACCGGTGAATTCGTGCTAATGCGAGCATTAATAGACCAAGGATCCCAAAAAAACGATGATATCTGAAGAAGCAGCACAAATATTACCCATTCATCGCACTAAAGACAGAACCGAACTTCAAGGAATTGGAAATACTACAGTGGGAGTATCTAAGAGCAAAGTTTTGTTAGAACTTAAGCCACGTTTTTTGAGTACACATGTAAGCAAAATTGAGGCATTGGTGTTACCAACATTAACTAAGGCTCAACCAAGCAGAAGCTTTGATTTTGATTTTAACCACTGGAGTAATTATGTGCTCGCAGATCCATTATTCAACAAATCAGATAGAATAGACGTGGTAATAGGAGGTGATTTATACGGCAAGATTCTGGAAGATAAAATAATAAAAATTGATGGCGTATTGGGACAATCCACGAAATTTGGCTGGATATTGTCTGGAATAATTAAAAATGATAAACCAATTAATAAAAAACTTATAACTGCCGTTACAAATCTGGAGCAGTTTTGGGAAATTGAAGAAGTATCGCAGAATGATTCACATTCAAAAACTGAAGACCAACCATGCCTGGAAGCTTACGCAAATAATAAAGAAGTGGACATCGATGGAAGGTATATAGTGGCTCTCCCGCTCAAAGAAGATAAAGAACTTGGAGACTCTAAAAAACAGGCCGTAGCTCGCTTTCTTAATTTGGAGAAGAAATTTGAGTCTGACAAAATTCTAAAAGAAGAATATTCGGAATTTATGAAAGAATATTTAGAACTAGGTCATATGCAAGAAGTCGAAAAAGCTAACATGGAAAAATACTATTTACCTCATCAAGCAGTAATAAGAGCGATCAGTCTAACTACAAAGCTGCGGGTGGTCTTTGATGCGTCTGCTAAAACATCAAATCGTCGAAGCCTGAACGATATAATGATGGTAGGACCTAGGCTGCAAAAGGATATTTTTTATATCATCTTAAAGTGGAGGTTATGGAGATATGCTATAACCGGAGGTATTGAAAAGATGTGCCGGCAAATCAAAATAGCAAGAGGTGATCAAGAATACCAACATATCCTGAGGAGAGACAACAAAAACACGGCTTTAAAGGAGTATCGACTTACTACTGTAACTTATGGAACGGCAGCTGCGCCATTCTTGGCTATACAGACCTTAATGGACATAGCCAACAATTGCAAATAAACGGTGATATTGCAAAAATAATCCGAGAAGATTTCTACATGGATGAACTTATGACAGGGGCAGATAATATGGAAAAATGCATGAAAATTCAACAGAATGTATCTACAGAACTTAAAAAGTATGGTTTTCATTTAAGAAAATGGTTGGCAAATGATTTAAAGCAACTAACAGCATTAATAATTGCGGCAACAATCAACTGATTGAAATTAAATATAACGAATCAGTTAAGACTCTAGGACTAAATTGGGATCCAACACAAGACGAATTTAAATTCTATTTAAATTTATCGGCTGAAGATAAAATTACGAAACAAATTGCATTATCAAATCTTACCCGAATATTCGATCCATTGGGTTGGCTTTCACCAGTCACAGTGGTTGCAAAGCTTTTTATGCAGAAATTATGGATTCAAGAAATTTCATGGGATAGTGAACTTGAAGATAACTTGAAGAACGAATGGAATAGTTTCATAGAACACATATCTAGTCTTAATGAAATAAAAATTCCTCGATGGCTGCAATCATCTATTGGGATGAAAATTGAGCTACACGGCTTTGCTGACGCGTCCGAAAAAGCATACGCAGCGGTGGTCTATATAAAGATCAACTCATCAACTACACTGATAAGTGGGAAGAGCAAGGTAAATCCAATAAAGAACAGAAAAACACTTCCGAAATTAGCACTCTGTGCGGCACAACTATTAGCAAGACTTTTGCACAGAATTATAAAGGTCATAAATAGAGATTATGAAGTACATGCTTGGAGTTATTCAACAATAACTCTTTGTTGGATACAAAATAATAAATCCAAAGACACTCTGGTGGAACGGGCCGGAATGGCTTAAGGAACATAAGGAAAAGTGGCCCAAACAGTGTGAAGAAACAAATCGACCAACTGTATTAATGATGGCTGCAGACAAAACCAATAAACACTTTTTAGATGATCTTATGACAAGATACTCCAGTTTTACAAAACTTCAAAGAATAGTAGCATTTATCATACGCTTTATTCGGAAAAAGATGCGGGTAAATGCATTTTTAAACTTTTCTCCAGTAGACGAAGTAGAATATGCTTGGAAACTCATAGTGAAACGTCATCAAAAAAGCGAATTTGAAACAGAAATAAAATGTTTACAACAAAAGAAATACATTAATCCAAACAATAGAATTATCAATTTAAATCCGTTCTTGGATAAAGATGATATTCTAAGAGTAGGCGGCAGGTTGAATTTATCTAACTTACAATACAATCAGAAGCATCCAGTCATTTTAAACAAGTCAAATATAACTACAGCAATAATTGAAGACACACATCAAGCAACATTACACGGATCCATTCGCGTCATGGAAACCATAATAAGGCGAATGTACTGGATCGTTGGATTACAAAATGCTGTAAAAAAATGCATCAGACTATGTCCAAAATGCATAAGATATCGACAATGTGTGGCAGGACAGATAATGGGAAATTTACCAGGATATCGAGTTATTGTATCACATCCATTTGAACATACTGGAATTAATTATGCTGGACCTGTACTGATGAGATGTTCGAAAGGAAGAGGACAGAAATCATTCAAAGGCTATATAAATGTTTTCGTGTGTATGTCAACAAAGGCAATACACTTAGAAGCAGTAAGTGATATGACAACAGAAGCTTTTTTGGCAGCTTTAAGACGTTTTTTCGGCAGAAGAGGAAAGAGTGCTCATCTATACTCTGACAACGGATCCAATTTTGTTGGTGCAAGCAGACAAATGGATAAGGAATTCTTACAACCAATCAAACAGAATTCAGACGTCAGTCAGATGCTGGAATCAGAAAGTATTCAATGGCATTTTATTCGACCGGCAGCCCCTCACTTTGGAGGAATTTGGGAAGCTGGAGTAAAGGCAGTAAAGCATGGTCTAAGGTGAGTAGTAGGAGATTCGAAATTAACCTTCGAAGAAATGTCAACTCTCTGAGCCCAAATTGAAGGAGTTTTGAATTCCCGGCCACTCTGTGCATTCAATAGCAACAATGTTGAGGATTTAGATGTACTGACTCCAGGCCATTTTATAATTGGAAGGCCCTTGATCGCTTGCCCTGAATCAGTAAGTGATCTTACAATTAATTCCACTGACAAATGGAAGCTTATTCAAAAAATGAAGAGAGATTTTTGGAACCGCTGGAAAAACGAATATTTACATACGCTTCAACAGAGGAGAAAGTGGAAAACACAACAGAATAATGTTAAAGAGTATGATGTAGTCATCATCAAAGACGAGAATACACCGCCATCCAGATGGCCGTTAGGTAAAATAACGGAAGTGCACACTGGAAATGATGGAAAAGTACGAGTAATGACTCTAAAAGCTAAAAACGGCTAGTTGAAGCGGCCTATACACAAAATTCTTGTATGTCCTCAAGAGTCAACAGAGTCAAAACATACTGAAATAAGTAAATCTAATCGTACAATCACAGATAATAGAGTTACATAGATATCTCATGCAGTGCAAATAAAAATGATCACTTTTTTTCATCTCCTATTTAAAGCGATTTGTCGAAGTCAAACCATGCAACCTTTTTAAACAGAGCAGAAGCAAACCCATATAACACGATCATTCCCAAAAGACGTCCACCTGTGAGTTGCATTCTAAAGATACACATTTTCTTATTTGAATTCGTATGCCAATGCAACCCTTTTGAGTATAATACACGTTCGTCCCTTTTTTCGGTTCCACGCTCACAGCTTACAACTTACAAGAAGGTTTTTTTCATAATCTTGCTGCGATGAGAAAGGAAGGCAACAACAAAAACAACCCATATTGGTTTAGCTGTGGTAAGTGGGACTGTTGTCTACTATGCCAGACAAGGTCAAAGCATGTTTGGCAGACGAAATGTATTTGAAGGGGTTGGTTTTTATTTTGTGTTCATTCTGAACATGTTGTTGTTGCTTGAATGAAATTGGGGAAGATGAATAAGGGTTGTTTTTGTTTTATTTTTGTTCATTGTAAATATAATATTGTTGGTCCTTTAATGCCACTGCGATTAAGTCATGATTATGGTTTAAATTTATTGCATTTTTTTTTTCATTTACCTTCATGGTAAGGTCATTTTTTAAATTCTAGTTTCATTTAGAAGTTCTATCTTTTATGAAAGTCTTGTTGATCTTAAGGTTTTTTTAATGGTTATTTTATATACGATTTTTCAGATTTAAAATTTGTAATTGCAATCATGTAGGTATAGATTGGTAGGTAATTATATATTTTTTCTAAAGGCAATGAATTTTTTGCTATGGAAGATCAAAGAACAGTCAACTTTCGTATTATATTTTTTTTTAAGAAAAAAATTTTTTTTTAAATAGATTAATCAGATTATAATAAAATAAGTAAGTACCTAACTAAAATCAACTAAAAGGCTAGTTCTAGATGGTTTTAGAAAAAAAAGCTCCCAAAATATGTTTTTTTTTTTTAAATGTGTCATTATGTATGTAGCTTTTCCGTTTTTTTTTTTTAACACAGCCCTAGAGTTAACTATTTTAATTTTATTTCTTATAAAGGGTCCGCCAAATAACTTTTTTTTTTGAAAATGGCGCAAAACATCGAGTGTAGCTTCGGCTGTGTGGCACGTAGCGCTGTCCTCTTGAAACCAAATGTTGCCTCTTCAATTTTTGTGAACGAAAATTCGTTCAACATGGCCCGATAACGATCGCCATTGACTGTAACGGCCACTCCTTGCTCATTTTCGAAAAATGGCCCAATTATACCTCTGGACCAAAATCCGCACCAAACAGTGACTCGTTTTGGGTGTATCGGCTTTTCAATGTATGCGTGCGGGTTTTCTGTGCCCCAAATGCGACAATTTTGCTTGTTTACTACCCGCCAAGATCAAAATGAGCTTCATCTGAAAAGATGAATTTTTTTGGCAAAATCGGCATCTTCTCTAAGTCGATCGCAGGCCCACTTAGCGAAGCGTATACACAACCATATTCGTTCAGCGGAAGGATAAAACTAATTATCTGTCAAATCAGACATGAGCTAAGTGTTACCATTCACGAAATAAACACTAGTTGAAAAAAAAAGTTAGATGGCGGACCCTTTATTATTAGTAAAACATGATTGATAATTTTTGTTTGTGTTCAGTGGACGAATTTTCATTTTCATTGCAAATATTATATAAGGATTGTAAAAGATTTGATGGAAAAGAGAGCATTTTACTAAAATATTATGTATCTATGTAATATTTAAAGGTATCAACTTTAGTATAGGTATCCAACCATTTATCCATGACTTTTTTTAGAGGTTTTTGGATATTTTAAATTTACATAGATATGGACAAACCCTCCTTTATTTTAAAAGGAAACTGGCCAAAAGCGAACAAATATAATTACCGAGTAAGGGTATTTTTGTATGACCCAGTAACATGATATATACATATATACTTACATAGGTAGGTCAACTTTATTTTGGCATCAAAACAATTCTTTTGTTTTTTTAACGGCTCAAAATGTACTTTTTTAATATGTATATCAAAACAAATCAGGAATCTTGTAGATTAAAGTTTGTGACAAAAGTTGCTGAATTAAATTTTGAGTATATCTACTTAAATATACATATGTATGTGCATATGTACCTGTGATGAGGTAAGATAAGGAATCAAGTCATCTTTTGAAAAAATATATTAACCTAAAAGCTTCTCATGCAAATTCGTAAAATAATATTTGTACTAGGGAAAGGAAGTAGGGAAGGCTAACAAATTATTAAATTTTATCATAGCAAGAGATACGAAATTTTAAGAAATTTGTATTTGCTACTGAAACCTGATCATATGAACTTTCCCGCACGAAGGTTTTTAATCACCTTGTCCTTATTAGCTCTTTTTTTAAACCTACATATGGCATTTAAGGTTAGGTTACAACAATTTGTATTTGTAATTTTGTTACTTATTTTTACTTTGTTCTTTTGATTCTTATTACATTTGAAATGTATTCCTTTAATTATTACTTATGTCAAAACATAAAAAAGCGATTTTTGAAAACTTTCTTCCGAACTTAAAACAAATGAAAACATTCTAAATTTGTTAAAATTTTAGAAATCTTGAGCGTTTTTTTTATATAAACCTTTTTTAACTTTTAAGAAAAATTGTTTGTCCTATAACCTTTAGATAATTATTATTTACTTGTTCATTTATTAATGTGTAAGTAGTCAAAAATCAAATTTCGATAAAACGTAATTTTCATTTTGTTTCTCACAAATGACGAAATGTTTTTGAACACATTTTTAATTTTATTTTATATTAGTGGAGCCCGGTGAACTTTGTAGCTACCTCCTCATTATAAAAAGAAATTATACCTGTTAATTTTCATTTTATTTTTTCATTTTTCCAACCACAACTTCCAATGCAAAAACGTTATAATTAAAAAAAAAAAAACAAAATTAAGTGAATTAAAAAAAAATTGCTATAATAACTTCTGTATATCCTATTAGGTTCAGTTTTTCAGTGTAAGATTAAAGTTAAATCCGAGTTAACTCATCAAATTTGCGGAGTTAACTCAGGATTAACTAAACAGATACTTTTTATGTTTAATCCACCGAGTTTGTTTAATCGTTCCGCATGCATTCTCAACCAAAAAACTGCTTCATCAGTTAACTATGGGTTAATTTACTTCTAGAGTTAAGTAACTCTGGTTTAACTCACCACTGAAAAATTGGGCCTTAGTATCAAACAGAAAAATAATTTTTTAAATCCGATGTAATTTAAAGGACAGCAAAATTTCGCCCTGCGTGCGTTGGTGCATCTTGTTGGCAAAAAGTTGTAGCATTCACATAGATTATTTTTGACTATAGAGAATTAAGAGGGGTATACAACTAAAAGGGTTGGCTACGAAATCCCGCATCACAAAATCCCGCATATCGAAATCCCGCATAACGAAATCACGCAAAACAAAATCCCGCAGAACGAAATCCCGAGTAACGAAATCCCGCATCACAAAATCCCGCATAAAGATCCCACAAAATCAATACTTTTACAATACTTTTTCAATACAAAGCGACAGCGCATGAAAAAAATTCATTCCCATACATTTAGGTGACACCAAATGATGAGAACCACGGAGAACGAAGTTTCCTACTATTTTACTTTTTTCGCAGTACACAAAAGACCGCCCTGGATTAACCCACTCCCCCTTTCAGTATGTTTTACACAGATTAGCCACATGAAGATGAGAATCCCCGGCAGCCATTTTAATTTGCCTACAAGCTTGAACTGGCAGTTATCAGATAAAAAATGAGAATGTGTGTATAAAAATCTCACACATAGACAGTAGGGATCTTCACACACCGGGTTAAATTGTTGTTGCAATTCCCATCTATTCATCGACGCGGGAAAAAATTACAAATACAACAATGTAAACAAATGGGTTTTGGAGGGTGAAACGTACGAAACATTCTCATCTTCATATGGCTAATCTGTGATGTTTTACATCAAAATAAATCGTGGAATCAACAAAATCGAAGAAAACAATTCGACGACGAAAAAAAGTATTTAAGCAGATGTGGTTCCGGAATTAAACTCAGTTCTTATTAGAATTCGGTAGAGGCTAGTCCTCGAGGTAAAAAAAGACATTAAAAATCATATTTCAATTTAGGGGTTGGACGGATGGCTATTGCTTGCTGCTTGCTGTCCAGATCTGATTGGTCGACGGCACGGCGCACAGTGGTGCGAGAGCGGAAAAAAGTCTTTTGAAAAAGTCATGTCTATCGTTTTAAACTTTATGTTAAAGTACTCTTAGATAACCAAAGCGTATGATTTAAAAGTATTTTTTAACATATATATTGTATGTTCTGATTTACAAGCAATCAAAGTTGAAAAATAATTTTACTCAAATCGCGAACCGTATTTTCAACAAATTTTGAGATGTTTTTTTCCGAAGTTCCTGCAGATAAATTCTCTAGTTTCTTAAATAATTTAATTGGTCTATTTTCGATTATCTAAAAATAAAAAAAAATATTGATTATTTATAAAAGATACCTTCAATAAGTAGCCTGAAGCTTTAGTACTAAGAAAAAATGCTTTTTTTTAAAACTTTTTGATTTAAAAAAACAGCTCCAAAAGATACCAAGAAAGTAAGTATGCCACCATATGCTCCATACATTCATGTTAAAGCACAGAAAAAATCAGCTGCAGATACGTGCAGATGTGGAAGTTATGCTCAAAAATGTTTCACTTAATCGGATTTCAAAAAACTCCGTCTTGACGGTGGTGTCTACCAAAAAGTTTGATTACTTCGGTATTAATTGTCAGAATGAACTGGTTAGGCCCATTATTTTAAAACAAAATTTCAAACGTTATTTTAAAAATAAAACAAAATTAATACATTGACCCAGGGCTGAGAATTTCGATTTTTGCGAAACCATTTATTTCTGCCTGGAAAATTTTTCAACTTTCAACTCAATTTTCTTGAAAGCAACACACGAAAAATAATATAGTTTTATGATATTTTGAATTATATGATAGAGCTTAATACAAAATAAAGAAAGGGATTAGGGATAATCTTTTATTTTTTTTTAATTTTTCGCTAAAAGTAGGGCAGGTAAAAATAAAAAAAGTGTTCTTTTTAAAGTTTTATTGCTTTGTTTTTGTTCTGTATTGCGTAATTTTTTATTACCTGTAAGGATTAGTAATGGCTTATTAGAATAAAATCTCTTACTTAAATCTATTTATATAAAGGATTAATGAAAAAAAAGTCAGTATTGAGTTATTGAGCATTTGTGCAAGGTGCAATAAGTGAAAGTGAAGTTAAATATAATAACAAACATATATAGTGAATTCAATACATTAAAATGGATTCAATCGAAATTCCTTATTCGGTGTTGTGTAGTGAACTTATTACTAATGGGTAAGATGTTCAAAATCTTCGACCATATTTTGTAAGGAAATACCCCAACTTAATTTCTGAGCAAATAGAAACTGTGCTATCAGAATTAAAGAAACGTTTTATTTCTCATTTTTTAAGTCGATGGAACGCAGTTCATAGAAAAAAAAGTCATTTTTAAAAAAAAATACACTTTTTGGCTCGAAGGAGTTTTCCAAGTAGACCTAACCCAAAGTGTATTGCCCGAAACGTCAACTAATATGGGAAGACCACGAAAGAGTTTTGACGAATGCTGTGATCGAGCTAAAAGGTATAAGAGGGACGAAATTAGAAATATATTTCCTCGAGAAGAGATAAACTATGCAGCAACATCAGAGAGCTTTTCCTGTTCACAATTTGATCCGGATAAGGCTCTTGCATTATTTATACAAGCAGAATTGTCGAAACGCCAATATGAAGTATTGAGACATGCACTAAAAGACGAAGGACATGATGAAAAAGTGCTATCCTTTAGATATAAACATTACGGAAAGCTCAGCAAGTGTGCAACTACAAAAATTGTTAGACCACACTGTAACAAGGTTATTAGAAGGAAAGACATCAGAGGAGATAACCAGAATTGTAGGACAGTCTTTAACACTGTACACTAAATGGGGATGCGATGGTGCCTCTGGACAACCACAATACAGTCAAACATTTGACAATGAAGAAACTTCGGACGTTTATGACATCTTTGGTACCAATTCAAATGACTATGGAGGAAAACAGGGATATTATTGTGTGGAACAACGATCGATTATAAATTTAATTTTATAATATATATATATATTCAAAATAAAAAGTTAAGATTTTACTAAAAAAAACTTTTATTTAAATATAACATTAAAACCCTCAAATTTTATAAAAATGTCAATAACTTTTTTTCTAACAATTTTTTCTTGATCAAATTTTGACCAAGCATGTATAAGACTAATTTTAACATGTTTGTCAAATTTCATTAAAATTCGTTTAATAGTTCAGATTTTACAGACTTTTTTCCGCTCTCCCATACAAACATCAAAACACTCAAATTTTAGAAAAAAAAGCCAATAACTTTTTTACTAATGATTTTTTCTTAACCAAATTTTGATAAAATGTGTATAGGACTAATTTAAAAATGCGAATCAAATTTCATCTTAATCCGTTAAACAGTTCAGATGTTACAGATTTTTTTTCCGCTCTGCCATACAAACATCAAATCCCTCAAATTTTAGAAAAATGTCAATAACTTTGTTTCTAATTATTTTTTTTCAACCAAATTTTGACCAAATGTGTATAAGACTAATTTTAAATTGCGAATCAAATTTCATCTTAATCCGTTAAGCAGTTCAGATGTTACAGATTTTTTTTCCGCTCTCCCATAGAAACATCAAAACCCTCAAATTTTAGAAAAATGTCAATCACTTTGTTTCTAATTATTTTTTTTCAACCAAATTTTGACCAAACATGTATAAGACTAATCTTAACATGTTTGCCAAATTTCATTTAAATCCGTTGAACCGTTCAGATAAAACAGACTTTTTTCCGCTCTCCCATACAAACCGAACCACTGTGCGGCGGCCGGCGGCGTGGGTCTGAGTCGTCTGACGGAGGAGGTTCTGGAGGTGGGTCTGGAACTGAGAAATAGGTTCTGGCCCTGGAACTGGGGAAGGGTTGCTGGCCTAGGGTCTGGAACTGGGTCGGTGGTTCTGGATCTGGGATGGAGATTCTGGAGGTGGATCTGGAACCGGGACAAAAGTTTTGGAGGTGGGTCTGGAACTTGGACATAGGAAAACATTTTTTTTTGGAACTGTTGGGTTCCAGATTCTCATACCCTTGTTTCAAAAAAAAAATTATTCAGTTCTTATTAGAACTCGGTAGAGGCATGGCCTCATTAAGAGATGTTGAACTGTGTCGTTAGGTTGGTTAGGTGGTGGGGTGGATTGGGTGGTGTGGTAGTATTGTTATGGGTTGGGAAGGGTTGTGTGGTGTAGGGTAGAGTTGGGTTGGGTTAAAAAAAAATGTTCCCATTTAATTTGTAATTGCAGCTTAAAATGCTGCTGGAACAAAAAATGTTCTTTTAAGAACTAAAAAAAAATTTCAAAGAGATTGAAACCAAAGTTCAGACTAGTCTTAAAATTATAAAGCGTTCAGAGAATAATTTGTGGTGATAATTTTTTAAATTACTGCCCTATGCGGTTCAAAAAAAAATTTTACTGAATTCTTTTTTTAAGTTTCAAGCCTTTTTTTCGTACGTTGGTAAAGATCAAACGTAAAAATAAGCTTATTTCGATTTGTTTGTAATTTCTTATTTTTGTGGTTCAATACAATGTCAAGACCCCATCAATTAAAAAATTATATAATTTTATTGTGTATTGTAGTAATTTAATTTTCTATTTTTAAAAGTTGTTTTTGGATGGAAAAATGACTGAAATAACCGGTTTTTTATAGTTCGTTATTGTTGATTCTCATCGTTTTAACCTAATCGAAAAATTATTATAGGCAAATAAAAAAAACAGTGATCAGATAGTGAAAAAGTGATTTAAAGTGTTTCAAAAGATAGTGAAAAAGTGATTATAAAGTGATCAAAAATCAGAAAAAAATAAAAATAAAATGGATATCGCACAGGTAAGGAATTTTCCAATTTTTGTTTTTGCATAGAGTGAAATAAAGTGTTAAGTTAAAAAGACCTATGTGCGTGGAATGTGTAAAAGTGGAATATATGAATGTATAAGTCCCGAAACTGTGACGGTGCATCTCGTTTAGTGTTTTCATTTATCTCGTTTTGAAATTTTTTTACAAAATTGTCGTTTTTGATTTTGTAAAACTAAAATTGTGTTGTTCTTATTGGTTGTTTTTTCTAAAAACAAAATACATGAAGTGTACCCAATACCCATCGGTGAAATAAAATAATTGTGCGTTAAAAGTGTTGTACGGGAATGTCTGATGTCCAAAAATTTTGTCAATGTGACATTGTTTTTGAGTAACTAAAATTGTGTTAGGATCGTATTGGTTTATTAAAAGAAATAAAAAAAATATAATTTTCTTAGGTTTTGTTGAATTTGTTTTTTTATTCTATTTTTTTTCTTTTATTTATAGATAATTCAATCAAATAAATGCCAGAACAAACTGGAAAAAGATGGCTTTCTCTATCATTTAGAGAAAAAAAGGCAGGACGAAAATTATTGGTGCTGTGCGGAGCGCAAACCTCTCAATTGCAAGGCCAGACTCCACACCGTTGAAGAGAACAACGTTACAATGATCGTAAAAATGACAAATGACCATAGCCATGCTCCAATGGCCTTTCAAAAAGAAATCTGCAAGGCAAACAGCAGTTTGAAAGCCAAAGCAAAGGAAGCTCTTCCTCCAAGCACAATAATCAGGAACACAATAGTGAGGGTGGAACCAGTGTGCCGTCCAAGCCTACCGTCAAAAGCCGCCCAAAAGATGAAGATTCATCGGGTGCGAGCCAGCCTTACCAGGGAACCGGAAAGCCTGGAAGAAATATGTATCCCCGAACACTTGCGACACATAGATGGCGAACTATTCATCCTCTCCGAAGCAGTGTATTCGGGGGGTATCAACATATTGCTAGGCACAAGGAGTACCGTGAAACTCCTTTCGGAAGCTAAGTGCTGGCTCGTGGACGGCACATTTGCAGTAGTTCCCACCATAATGGGGCAACTGTTTTCGCTCCATGGCTACTTGGACGGTATCGTAGTCCCCCTTGTCTTTTGCTTGATAAGCAAGAAATCCAAGGAAGCATATAACGAATTTTGGATGCAATTGCTTCAGTTTGCCTGCCAAAACAATATCCATATGAGGCCAGATGTAATCATCTCTGACTTCGAAATGGCCATTATCAACTCCGCTAAAGAGTTTTTTCAACAGACCGAGATGCACGGATGCCTGTTCCATTTCGGGCAGATAATTTACAGGAAAATTCAGAACCTTGGAGTATCAAGAAAATATGGCCACGAAGAAGGATTTGCTAAAGAAGTCCGAATGTTGAAGGCACTGGCTTTTGTGCCACCTGAAGATGTCGGCAGCTACTTAAGGGCTCTGTATGGTTCTATTCAACACCCTGAGACCAAAGTGCTGGCAAAGTGGTTCAAAAAGAACTATGTGGGTAGCGGCACGGCAACACCGCGGTACAGCCCAGCATTTTGGACCACAGGAGCCTCTGCAAGCCACACCCACTTTCCCAGGACCCAAAATAACGTGGAGGCATGGCACAGGCGTTTAAGGGTAGTTGTTGGCCAAACTCACGCTGGCCTTTACAAGCTCATTGGCGACCTGGTGAAGGAGACAATAGTTGCCAAGTTGGCTGTTGATAAAGTTCGAGGAGGAGAAGACCCACCAATCACAAAGGCGATGAAGTGGAATGAAAAGCTGCAGAGGGTGTTGAGCAGAAGGACAACAACTGATAAGACAACCTTCTTATCAAATATTGCCTAAAACTCCACCCTCGCATAAAAGGTATGATTACCAAAAACCCGGAGGTATCCCAATCCGTCCTTTTCAGGACGACCAAAAAATCACAAAGAGATTTGAACAGTTTTGATTAAAAGTAACACTTTTCTTGCAGAAAAGTACATTGCCTGGCCCGCTGCGCGGGTTCCAAGGATTTTAACTCTCTTCTTGGGTCCTCTGTACCGCTCACGCAACTCCGTTGCTCCGCTTAGGGTATGTTCAGTCGCCAGGCAGGCGCCTATACCAACAGTTTTCTTGTTTAACAGTACCTTGGGTGGCCCGCTGCGCGGGTTCTAAGAATTTTAACTCCCTTTTTCGGGGGCACACCCGCTCACGCAACTCCGTTGCTCCGCTTAGGGTATGTTCAGTTACCAGGCAGGCGCCTATACCAACAGTTTTCTTGTTTAACAGTACCTTGGGTGGCCCGCTGCGCGGATTCTAAGGATTTTAACTCCCTTTTTCGGGGGCAGGCGCCTTTACCAGCAGTTTTCTTGTTTAACAGTACTGTTGTCAAATCTGGCAATGACACCGCCTGAACGGATGCAATTGGCAGCCAACTTAAAATTATATAAAAAAAAAATAAAGTGCAGAATGTCAATTTAGGAACATGCAATTTCCGGAAAAAATAGGAAAGGCAGCCATCGTAACTTAACATATAAGAAAAGAATTGATAAGAAAAGAATTGATAAAAAAAAACTAAATGAAATAAAAGTCCTTGGATTAAACACAAGTTTGTTTTGAGCGCTAATTTTCACAGCGGAATCAACATTCTTTTATTTTATTTAATACACCTTCGTGCCTTAAATTATCGCCATCGTTGCAACGAATCGAACTATCGAAGTTGGACAGAGAAGTTTTCCAGAGTTAAGAAGTAGAATTCGTATAAACTACCCAGACAAGCTTCGAATCAACGCCCTCGATTGCAATACATCACCACGGCTGAGAAAGAATTCCAATCAAAAATTCTCAAGAAAATTTATAAACCCTTCAAGGGAACGCAAGGTAAGTAAAAGCCATTTTTGTTAAGTTATTCTCTCTGCCTTTGTGTATCCCGCACCACGAAAACCTCAAACATGCCAAATAATTGCAAGGCATGCGAAAATGAAGACACCAGCGAGATGGTTCAATGCGATACGTGTGATGAGTGGTACCACTACAATTGTGTGGGAGTTAAAGACGAGATTGAACACCAAGATTGGAGTTGTGTCAAATGTCGAACTTCATCAATTGAAAAGGGTCAAAATGATACATCTACCGTTGTCAACGAGCCACTTCCGACACCGATAACAGTTCCTCCGAAAACCACTGCCACCATATCCTCCAATAGCATCGAAACACCTCAAGAACCTCTTCCTCAACAATCTTCAAAGCCATCTTCGGAGATGGAGAAAAAAGAAAATCTACCCAAGTCTTCATGCCCTACTATCAATACGGGGGCAATACAATCGCCACAGAATTCGTTTGTGCATAACGACACTGGTAAAAACGGGAAGCAAAAGCCCACCAGGACTGCAAGCAAAAAATGTTCACTATTGTTGTAGCAGTTAGAAGAAGAAAGACAGTTGCAAGCCCAACGCGATAAGGAATACATTAAGAAGAAGCCCTGATGGAAGAACTAGAAATCGAAGCCGATGATAACAACTCAACGCAACGTTGCTACATAGAGCAACATCAAGCGAACGAATACAATTCGGCAACGGCAGCAAAGTCAAATTTACTCATCGGCACTCGGGAAACATACGCATGGAACAACACGTTTTGTCACAAGTCAGTCAACCAACCACTTACGTCAACCATGCAACAGCATAGTGCCCTACATCGTCCACCGGCCACCCTCACGGCGAACTTCAACGCTCCCTTAAACGACAAGCCAACAGCAAACCAATTCAGTTTTAGCAAATCGTGTGAGTCGCTAACACCGAATAAACAGCAACTGGCAGCGAGGCAACTTATGTCAAAGGAAGTAGTTACGTTCAGTGGGCGAGTGGAGGAATGGCCAAGATTTATAAGCTGGTTTAATAATACCACATTGTCATGCGGGTATACCAATACAGACAACTTAAGTCGACTACAACATTGCTTGAAGGATGACGCACTGAGATCAGTTGGCATTAGACTTTTTCTGCCAGACCAAGTTCCAGCGGCCATGAAGTCGCTTAAGATGCTCTACGGACGCCCTGAAGCTATAATCGACAGCCTTATAGAATCAATTCGAAAAGAACCAGCACCCCGCATGGAAAAGCTTCAAACATTAATACGATTTTCCCTATCCGTACAAAATGCTTGTGCAGTTATGATCGGAAGTGGATTAAACGATCATTTGTCGAATCCATCACTTCTTCGTGAACTTACCGAAAGATTACCACCTCCGATTCGCTTAAACTGGGGAGACTTTCGAAAAAACGTAGGTGTTGTGAATCTTTTAACATTCAGTGATTGGCTGGAGAACATTGCGCATTCAGCATCCGAGGTAATGCCACTCAACGCCATTAACTTCTCAACCCGAGCCGAACGAAGTTCTCACAAGTCCTCTTTGAACCTACACCAAAGATCGGATACGCAACCGCCACCAACAAAGTCACAGCCATCAGCATCGCCGTCATCAGCTGCAGGGACTGCTATGAAGTGTCCGCTATGTGATCTTAACTGTAGTTCACTCGAACAGTGCCAACAGTTTTTAAGTCTGAACCTGAACGATAGATGGAATGCTATCAGTCGATTTTTCTTTTGTAGGACGTGCCTTCGCAGACATGGTAGAAACCGTTGCCGTTTCTTAAAAGAATGCGGCGTTGATGGATGCACTTTCAAACATCATAGGCTCCTTCACAAAATTCGGGAGACAACAATGGTAAATCCTACACCAAGAGTGAACTGCTATCACAGGTTGGAAAAATGCTGTATTCTATTCCGAGTGGTTCCAGTGACACTGTACAATGATGAAATGAAGATTGATACCTATGCGTTCCTGGACGATGGCTCGTCCATTTCATTGATAGATGAGGAGATAGCAACAAAGTTAAATGTAAATGGGGAACCTCAACCACTATGTCTCAAATGGACGTCCAACACACACCGCACTGAGAACAGCTCCAGGGTAATAAATCTTCAGATATCATCTATTTCTTCAAACAAAAAATATGATGTCTCCAACTTACACACAGTCAAGTCTCTGGACTTACCAAAACAAAGTATCAACGCTGACGAATTGTGCCGAAGACACAATCACTTAAAAAATCTTCCTATCCGAACGTACACTAATGCGAAGCCACAACTTTTGCTAGGTCTTGATCAATGGAAACTGAGTATTCCACTCCGTTCACACGAAGGAAGATCAAATGAACCAGTTGCATCGAAGACTCGGTTAGGATGGACGGTGTATGGACCCTGTGTACGTAATCTGTCAAAAAACGAAAAAATGCATCAGAGTTATCAAAACTTTCACAGTTGCGACTGTCAAGACCTTGAAGAAGAAAAGCTGACCACACAATTCAAAGAGTTTGTTGCGATAGATTTAGAGGGCGTCAATGTAAAGAAAATTATACGCTCAGACGACGATGAAAAGGCAATGTCAATAATATCTCAAAATATGACAAGACGAGCAGAGGCAAATAATTTTGAAGTTCCTCTTTTGTGGAAGGGAACAGTAAATGAAATGCCTGATAGTCGTCCAATGGCTGAGCGAAGACTTATACATTTGGAAAAAAGGCTGTCTTGTAATCAGAAGCTAAAGGAGAATTTGGACAAGCAGATACAAGATTACGTTCGAAAACAATATGCACGAAAGTTGAGGAAGGGTGAAGTGAATGCACGATCATATCCGACTTGGTATTTGCCGATATTCCCAGTTGTTGAAATTGAAATGTGCTATGTGTCATAAACAGATCCTTATTTTTTTCTATTAGTCACATTACCTATTTTCATACTTGAATTAATAAAGCAAACTAGTCTTAACGTTGTACTTCTTGAAGAAACATAGTCTTTTCTTTTATTGTTCGTTTTTCCTCAAAAAAGTTTCACAGGTTATGGGCCCAGACACGAGGCAAAACAAAATTAATAAGTTTTATAGCATTTATTGTTAAATTAAATTAAAGACATACTATAAAGTATTTGTTTAATTCGAAGTCGATTCAAACGCGGATTATAATTATTCTTGATTTAACTTTTCGTGTTGGGGAAATGGAAACAGATTTGCAGAGGATCAACAATTTGGTGAGTTCCGAGCAGTGGCTGTTTTGGAAGTTCCAAATCAAAGTTTTGTTACGAGCAAATGATTTGTGGGAAATAGTTGACGGTACGTCAAAAAAGCCAATCGTTAAGACTGAAACAGCCAACGCAGATTAAGAGTTGCTTAAAAAATGGACTAAATCCGATAGTAAAGCTCAGAAGGTCATCGTCACGTCAATTGCACAAGAGCCAATGCTGCATATAATGAGTTGTGAAAGTGCATTCGACATGTGGACTAAGTTAGAAAACGTGTATGAGCAAAAATCCAAAACATCTGTTCATTTATTACAACAAAGATTCTACAGCTTTGTCAAAGCTGAAGATGAAAGTCTTTCAGTGCACATATCGAAACTTCAAAAAATAGTACAACAACTGAAAGATCTCGGCGAAGATGTCTCAGAAACTATGATTATAACAAAAATTTAAATGGCCCTGCCGGCAACATATAATCATTTTTACAGCGCATGGGAATCAACAGCAGCAAGTGAACAAACACTCAAGAATTTGACTGCACGTCTGTTGATGGAGGAGTCCAGAATGAGTATGCAGAATGAAGTTGAATGTGAAGCCCTCATGGCAAGAAAAGCCAAAACAGCATCAAAAACAATTCACCGTTCATCGAACAGCAAGCTTAATAAACCTGGAAAGTGCTCTACTTGCAAGAAGTCAGGCCATTGGAAAGCAGATTGAAGGAGAAAAACAATGCATGTGAAGTCAGAAGAGGAGATTCTTTTATGACTCAAACTTTCTTTTCAAATACAAATGAGAGAGACAGCTGGTTTCTCGACTCTGGAGCAAGTGACCATATGACTTCACGAAAAGAATGGTTCGTCTCTTTCAAGAAATTTGATAGTCCAATTAATATTCGAGTGGGAAATGGCGACATCATACATGCATACGGTCCGGGAGACATTAATATTTTGGCATATAACAAGGTAAATTGGTTGGAAAAACATATATCTAATGTCCTATATGTTCCCAAAATAAAATTAAATTTATTTTCCGCAAGTTCTGCCCTTGATAAAGGTTTAAATATGAGATCGAATAAAAAAGAATGTAAGTTGGTTAAAAATGATGATGTTGTTGCTGTGGGTTTGCGAAAAAATAAGATGTTTAAATTGTTGTTCAAGGTGGTGATGCCTGGTGAGCCTCAAGTCAATAGCGCTGTTCAAGATTTCAAGCAAACAGGTGGTAATGATCTAAAATCATGGCATGAGCGACTGTGTCATCAAAACGTAGACTACGTGAAGGCTTTTTTGAAATCCAAAAACGTTGCGTTTTCGGAAGGACAATTCTTTTGTTCCGCTTGTGCATTAGGGAAAAGCCACAGATTGCCGTTTGCCAGAAGTATGAACAGAGCAACTAAACCAGGTGAGCTCATACATTGTGATCTATGCGGTCCCATGCATGAAACGTCATATGGTGGTGCCAGATATTTTCTACTAATGAAAGACGATTGCACTAGTTTTCGCCATGTTTATTTTATTAAACACAAAACTGAAGTAACAGCAATGTTAAAGGCATTTTTAGAGCAAGTCAAGATTGATAACGTTCACATTGTTGTTAAGGTTTTAAGAACGGATAACGGCTTAGAATTTGTCAATAAAGAGGTAGAATCTTTGCTTAGGGCTCAAGGCATACGCCGAACGAGATATGCGCACAATAGTAGAAGCAGCTAGGTCGATGTTGTGCGGGCAAAATCTCAGTGTAAAACTTTGGGCTGAGGCAGTAAAAACTGCAGTTTATGTTTTAAATAGGAGCTGTCCAAGCCCAGTAGTTGGTAAATGTCCCTATGAAGCCTGGTTTGACAGGAAAATTTTTTGGATTTTAAGCAATTTGGTTGTGAGGTATATATGCATATACCTAATCACAAAACAAAAAAATGGCACAAGAAAGCCAAAAAAGGGATATGGGTGGGCTACGCCAGTAATACAAAAGGCCATAGAATTCTTTTTGATGAAACCAAAAAGGTTGAAATTTCACGAGATGTGTTATTCAATGAAAGTGTTGAAAGACAACACATTCCTAAACAAGCAAAAAACAATTTAATTTATATTAAACTGCTTGAAGATGGTGATGATGTCGAAGCTGGTGAAGAAGGTGCTGATGTCGATGCTGGTGAAGAAGGGGCTGATGTCGAAGCTGGTGAAGATGGTGTTGATGTTGAAACTGATGTCGAAGCTGGTGATGAGTGTGCTGATGTTGAATTTGCTGTTGTTGATGTAAATGAAAGCGATGCTGACGCTGGTGTGGGTACAGAGAAATGTGTTCCGATCCAAGAAGACTACAGATCAAAGCTACGTAAAAGAAAGCAGTTAAACTTTGTTATGTCTGAGGGTTTTGCATTTGTTGCCGAGCTCATGGAACCTCCGAATTATCAAAAAGCTCTAGATTCTTCAATGGCAGGCAAATGGAAAGACGCTATGGATGAAGAAATCGCAAGTTTACTCAAGAACAACACTTGGAAGCTGGTTAATTTACCCAAAGAAAGAAAGGTGATAGGTAACAGGTGGATCTATAAAGTAAAACAGTCAGCAGATGACCATATCAGCCGGTTTAAGGCCCGCCTAGTTATCAAAGGATACAGTCAAGTTAATGGTCTAGATTATTCGGAAACGTTCAGCCCTGTTGTCAAGTTTTCATCAATTAGAACTATTTTAGCTATAGCTGCAGCTGAAAATTTAAAACTGTATCAATTTGATATAAAAACCGCTTTTTTGAATGGCGATCTGTCGGAGGACATTTTTATGCACCAACCTGAAGGCTACGATGATAAAAGCGGAAGAGTCTGTAAGTTACAGAAAAGTCTCTATGGACTAAAGCAGTCTTCACGGTGCTGGAACAAAAAATTCTCTATGTTTCTTCAAAAATTCGATTTTAAAGTTAGTCTTTATGATCCTTGAGTTTTTATAAGCAACGTAAAGGCCAAAAGGATTTTACTCGCAATATATATCGATGATGGATTGGTGGCGGCGTCAAGCAAAGATGACGTGGATGATCTTCTCAATTATTTAACGCAGGAATTTGAAGTAACACACAGTGAAGCAAACTATTTCCTTGGACTGGAAATCTTACGAAGACCGGATGGTGCCGTTATGGTTCATCAAGCAGCGTATGTGAGAAGGCTTTTGGCAAAATTCAATATGAACGATTCGAAGCCAGTTTCAACTCCATCCGAGAAAACATCGAATGTTGTTTGCAGAGGTGAATATACTGGAGATTATCCGTTTCGTGAGGCTGTCGGGTCTCTGATGTATTTGGCTGTTGGGACAAGACCTGAAATATCCTTTGCTGTCAGTTCAGTTAGTCGTTACTTAGAAAATCCAGACGGAACCAATATATGCGCAGTGAAGCGTATATTTAAGTACATCCAAGGAACCATTGATCACGGTATAGTTTATAATCTAACCAATAAATTGCATTTATGTTGTTTTAGTGATGCCGATTACGCGGGAGACATTGAAACAAGAAAGTCTACGAGCGGCACTGTCATAATGCTGTATGGAGGCCCCGTTTCTTGGCAGTCACAGAGACAGAAGTGCGTATCATTGTCGACAACCGAATCAGAATATATTGCTGCTTCAGATGCTGTGAAAGATATGGTTTGGCTGCAGAATCTTGTTTGTGAGATGACTAAAGCAAAAACAATCTGCACAACACTATACTTAGATAATCAGAGTGCAATTAAGTTGATAAAAAACCCTGAGTTTCACCATTTTATAAGAGAAAATTATGAAAAAAAATTGTTTAAAATTGAATATGTTCCAAGTGAACTACAAGTTGCCGATATATTCACTAAGTCTATGACAAAAGAAAAATTTTGTAAATTAAAATCATCTTTGAATATGCATTCATCAACGTCTTTTTTTTAAAAAAAATTTGTAAATTGAAATTTGTTTAAAAAAATATTTGCGTTTAATTTGTAAACATTTGATATACCAATGTAATATGTCTTGAATTTGTAAATGAATTTTAAAATCATGTTGTAAGACACAAGTGGAAGTGTTGAAATTGAAACGTGCTATGTGTCATAAACAGATCCTTATTTGTTTCTATTAGTCACATTACCTATTTTCATACTTGAATTAATAAAGCATACTAGTCTTAACGTTGTACTTCTTGAAGAAACATAGTCTTTTCTTTTATTGTTCGTTTTTCCTCAAAAAAGTTTCACACCAGTCATCAACCAAAACAAACAAGAAAAGGTAAGAATAGTGTGGTATGTAGCTGCTGTAGCCCACGGAGTCTCTCTCAACGCAATGCTTCTTTCGGGTCCAGATATTGTGCCACCACTTCTTTCGGTACTAATGAGGTTCAGAGAGCGTAAGATAGCCATATGTGCGGATATAAAAGAGATGTTTCATCAGGTTTGGATACAAAAGGATGATCAAAACGCTCAACGTTTCCTATGGAGAAGTAAAGAGACCGGTGAAATTGAAGAGTACGTCATGCAGGTGATGACTTTTGGGTCGACATGTTCCCCCTTTTGTGCTCAATATGTAAAAAATACAAATGCTAAGAGCTTCCAAACCTTATATCCGAGAGCAGTCAAGGGAATCATCGAGAACCACTACGTCGACGACTACTTAGATAGCGTCAATTCAGAAGAAGAAGCATTAGAACTCGCAAAAAATGTTATATTCATTCATTCTCAGGCAGGTTTCAACGTAAGAAACTTTTTATCGAACTCCGAAAGGGTTCTTCATAGTCTTGGAGAAAAGTCCGCCTGTTACAAACAAAAAGTTAGCAACTGGCATCTACTATCCGGTTATGAAAAGATACTTGGAATGTGGTGGTGTCCTTCAGCTGACACATTTTCATTTACCATTAAATCTCATGTGTCAAAACCTAGCATGCTGACTGAAAACTTTTGGCCGACAAAAAGGGAGCTTTTAAAAGTTTTAATGTCAGTCTTTGACCCCTTAGGCTTGATTGCGAATTTTCTCATTCTGTTAAAGATCTTGCTTCAAGAAGTATGGCTCTCGGCAGTGGCCTGGGACGAAAAAATTCACCAGCAACATTTCGATAAATGGTGCAAATGGAAAAGATTGATACCAGAAATAAAAAACATAACCATCCAGAGACGATACCTTAAGGACCTGAAGTTTAGTGAAAGTCTTACAGTGCAGATGCACGTATTTGTAGACGCCGGTGAAACGGCCTACGCAGCGGTTGTATACTTCCGATTTTCAGATGAAGAGTCTGTTGAAATTGCTCTTGTTGCGGCTAAAACCAAAGTAGCCCCACTGAAAATAATATCAATTCCAAGGTTAGAATTAGAAGCAGCGGTGCTGGGAGTGAGACTAGCTAAAGCAATATCTACCAGTCATACGATACAAGTTAAAGAAAAATATTTCTGGTCCGATTCAACAACAGTTTTAAATTGGATAAATTCAAATAACAGAAGGTATAAGCAGTTCGTTGCCTTTCGCGTAGGAGAAATTTTGGAAGAGACTCAAGCCAAAAATTGGAGATGGGTTCAAAGCAAAGCTAACGTTGCTGATGAAGCTACGAAATGGTAGTGTAATCAAGACTTTGAATCAGATAGTCGGTGGTACAAAGGACCAAGTTTTCTGTACGAACCCATCGACCAGTGGCCGAGTGAATTCGTGAATACAGAACCTACCGTAGAGGAAATAAGACACGTCAACTTTCATCACGTTGACAGTTTTATGAAAATAATTGAAATAGCACATTTCAGTAAATGGGAGCGTCTGCTCCGTGCAACAGCGCAAATATTTCGATACGTCAGAAATCTGAAAAACAAAAAATTGAAAACAAACACAGAAAAATTCCTAATTTGGCTCGATCTTTACAAAGCTGAAAACTATTTATTTAGAGTGTGCCAAAATGAAGTATTTTCCGAAGAGATCCTGGTTCTCAATTTCAAACCAAAAGGACATTAAAGCCAAGAAAGTAGGAGTAGAACGAACAAGTACAATCTACAAACTAACGCCATACTTAGATGACAACTCAGTCTTGAGGGTAAAAGGTAGAATCGACGCAGCGTACGGGATACCACTTAACACCAAGCGTCCAATAATTTTGCCAAACCAACATTATATAACTGAGCTCATCGTTAAATCCTTTCATGAGCGACATTGCCATCAAAACGACGAAACAGTCATCAACGAACTGCGGCAGAAGTACTTTATACTCAAACTTCGAGCTCTTTTACCGAAACTAAAAAGGAAATGCCAATTTTGCAAAAATATGAAGTGCATTCCTCAACCGCCAATAATGGGTGACTTACCATCAGCGAGACTGCAGTCATTTACCAGGCCATTTTCTTTCATCGGGATCGACTACTTTGGGCCAATGTTTGTGACAGTGGGTAGACGTTCAGAAAAGCGATGGGGAGTTCTTATTACATGTTTGACAGTACGCGCAGTACACATTGAAGTGGCACATTCAATCACTACGGATTCCTGTATAATGGCACTTAAGAGGTTTATTAGTCGAAGAGGCTGGCCCTAAGAAATTAACAGTGACAATGGGACAAATTTTCGGGATGCCAGCAATGAGTTGAAAGAGGCCGTGGATCAGATCGACCAGGACAAATTAGCGAACAAGTTTACGGGACCCAATCTGAAGTGGAAGTTTATTCCACCATCTTCACCCCATACGGGTGGCAGCTGGGAGAGGTTGATTAGATCAGTGAAGAGAACTTTAAGTTTCATAACTCCAACAAGAAACCCTTCCGACGAATTTTTGTTAACTATGCTTTTAGAGGTAGAGAGAATGATCAACACTAGGCCACTTACTTACGTTCCTTTAGGTAACAATAATGAGGAAGCTTTGACTCGCAACCATTTTTTACTGGGATCTTCAAACGGTGAAAAAACATTTGGAGCACTAAACGACGACGGTGCTTTATTAAAAAAGAACTGGTTAATCAGCTCAAAGTTTGCAAACCGTTTTTGGCAACGGTGGGTCAGTGAGTACCTACCAGATCTCACGAAATGGTTCTCTATTACTAAACCAATCAGAGAGGGAGACATCGTCATCATAGCGGACCCCGACAACCCAAGAAACACCTGGCCAAAAGGAACTATTCTTAAAACTATACCGGGAAAAGATGGCCAGATAAGAAGTGCAATAGTGAAGACAACAACCGGAGTTTACACCCGACCAACAGCAAAACTCGCCGTACTGGACATTGGTCGATTTGACGATGATAAAAAGCCGATCCTAGAAACCGCCTTTACAGGGGGGAGTGTTGTCAAATCTGGCAATGACACCGCCTGAACGGATGCAATTGGCAGCCAACTTAAAATTATATAAAAAAAAAATTAAGTGCAGAATGTCAATTTAGGCACATGCAATTTCCGGAAAAAATAGGAAAGACAGCCATCGTAACTTAACATATAAGAAAAGAATTGATAAGAAAAGAATTGATAAAAAAACTAAATGAAAGTCCTTGGATTAAACACGAGTTTGTTTTGAGGGCTAATTTTCACAGCGGAATCAACAAGTACCTTGGGTGGCCCGCTGCACGGGTTCTAAGGATTTTAACTCCCTTTTTCGGGGGCACACCCACTCACGCAACTCCGTTGCTCCGCTTAGGGTATGTTCAGTCGCCAGGCAGGCGCCAATGTAACGGTTTTCTTGTACAAAAGTACCTTGCCTACCCCGCTTCGCGTCCTAGCAACTCAAAAAATGCTTATTCGTAATCTAGGAAGTGGTACCTATCCATTGATGCATCGTATTATATAAAAAATCGACTTCATCTTTAAACTCGATTTGCGGCTAAACTAGACGTCCTAGAGGCATTAAAGTTGACTTTAAACTTGATTTACGGCTAAATTAAGCGTTCTATCGACTTCAAAAATGCATATTCGTGATCTAGATAGTGCCAGTTCAAAAAAAAAACAAAAAAAAGTTGGTGAAAAAAGTTTTTTCCAAAACTTTCAAAAAAATCTTTGAATTTATCCTATATATACAATACCAACAACTGTTTTGTAAATATAAAGAAATAAAAGAACTTTGTTAAGCTATAAATCGTTTCAGCAGCATTCATTGCTTATTGGTAGAGAATTGCTGTTTTCATTTTCCACCAATACACTATCGTTGGCACCAAAATCAACTTCAACATCATCATCACCTCGCTTTTTCATAATAAAATACATTTATTTTAGGTCACACTAAGTTATGAGAATCAACAGGAACGAATGTAACAAATTCGATGACCAAAACAAGTATTTAAGCAACAGTGATTCCGGAACAAAATTCAGTTCGTGTTAGAACTCAGAGGAGGAAAGGCCTCCTCAATAAAATATTTCTCTTGGAGATATTTAACCTGGTTTCATTTTGTTTTACGCTTAAAAGCCATTTTAAGCAAATAATTGTTAAAAAAACATTTATAATATTTTTGAAGCGTTTTTGCATTTTTTTCGAAAAATTCAAAAATAATTGAATTATTCCTAAAAAAACGCTTAAAATCCATTTTAAGCTTATTTTTTTTTTACTTTTTAAGGCCTATTTTTGTACATTTTCCATGATTTTTTTCTAGCTTAAAATGCATTTTTAGCGTTTTTTTTTCATTTTTTCCGTGGCCCCACCCATTTATTTGGATTGTCCAAAAATATTTTCAAAAAACTCGAATTTTTTTAAAAAAATATTGATATTTTTCAAAAATACTTAACAATACTTTTCAAAATGTATTAGAAATCCCTCAAAAGAGAGGTAGCAAAATCCCGCAAACGAAATGCGGGATTTCGTTACTCGACCAATTTTCGTGACGTCACAATCTCCAAAAAAATCATTTTCAATTTGCGGGATTTCGTTATGCGGGATTTTGTGATGCGGGATTTCGTAACGTTCCCCAACTAAAATTTGCTTTAAGGTTTTTAAGTAGGGCCCTATCGATGAATGAAAAATATGCACGACTGGATCGCATGCACTTGGGCTTGTCTAACCATTAAAAGATAAACGTGAATGTTGAATAACCCAAACATAGGATCATTTTCTCGAAAAACGAGGAATGCTAATTTTTGTTGTGATTTTTTTGCCGAAAATCTGAAATGCAGTTTTCTTACATTCACTTTGGTCCGTTTTGGAGAATTTCATTCAAATGTTCTGTATCAAATTTGAAGCAAATAGGCTCTAACTCACCACATGACGAAACCCAATTTTTTGGACTTCTCGATCATCGTAATGTTTCTTTTAATTTTTTTGTACACGAAATTAATTTTTTCCTATAGAGCAAGTAAAAAAACAGACAGTGCTTGTGTGTGCACGGTGAGATATGAGATGATTTTGCTGTCGCCTTTCTTTTATCACAAATAAAAATATCCCTCATAACATTAACACATTTTCCCAGACTAAAGAATTCGGAAATATTTCGATAGATAGATACCTACCTAATGTAATTTCTATTTCTTAACCCTCCCGACACTTCTTAAGTAATTCCTTCTAAATAAAACCACAAAACTGTGTACCTACCTACCTACACTAAACTTTTGTCTGTTACTTTTCCACGCCAATGCTCTCTTATCCACAAAACAATTTAAACAACCTTGCCAAAGAAGAATTATTCCTTGCATTAAAATGCTGAAAAAGGAATCACATACCTATTTACCAGAAATACGAAAAAACAAGCACACCAATTATTTAAATCAAAAATAAAAAAAGGAAAAGACAAAACATAAATAAAAAAGTATATTTATGTATATAGCAAGCAAATTGATAATGCAACGCAATAGAATAACATCATGTCCTGGTATAGTTCATACTGGTTCGATCAAACTGGGACGTAGCGGTACGTCCCAGGCGTTGGAAAATTTGTCATTTTTTTTTTCTCTGCGTGCGATATCTATGTATCTGTGGTACAATGAAATAAGTAACAACGATTCCAAAAATGAGCAAAATGGCCATTATGTTAATGCTACTACTAAAGATGACCGCTGTTCTTGAAGGAGCACCGCTGGCAATAGGCACTAAAGGAACTTATCTTACAAGGCTTCAGCAAAATTCCGCAATATATTTAGACAATATCGGAAAAATGGATGTTGTAACATCAAATTGGAAATTAATCGTTTATTACGATCTGGATCCATTCTTCAAAGAGATTCAGGGAATCAATAATCTGACAACACAGTTAGAGAGACAGTGCCATAAATTGACTTACTTCAAAGAATCCTGTGAATCAATGGTTCAATCAATGAGAAGGAAGTTTCGTATATTGGCATCAAACAATGAGCTGTTTATGATGAAGAATAGAAAAAGAAGAGCACCATTGGAATTTGTCGGATCAATCTTACACATACTCTTTGGTACGATGGACGCAGACGATAGAGAGGAAATAATGGAAAATATGAAAGCCCTGTTGGATAATCAACAACAATTAAAACAGCTAAGTGAAAAACAGACAACCTTAATTGATTCTACAACTAACATATTAAAGAAAACAACTGAGGATGTGAATAACAACCTGGAAAGGCTAACTCAACAGCTAA
Organism: Leucozona laternaria; assembly: GCA_932273885.2. Classification (NCBI taxonomy): domain Eukaryota; kingdom Metazoa; phylum Arthropoda; class Insecta; order Diptera; family Syrphidae; genus Leucozona; species Leucozona laternaria. Next base: position 87,889,870 of record OW026366.1, on the reverse strand, counting down.
ACACATTCTACACGCACTCAGTCCAATTCCAGAATGCTGAAAAATTGACATTACAATAGAGGTCTTCCAAGATTTGTCTTTGTCTTTTCTCTTTCTAATTTGACATCTAAAAACAACAACAAAAAAAGTCCCTGGTTGGAAAATATTTACATGCTCCTGGCAGTGTTAAAAATCCGGTCATTTGATTATTTTTTGTATTTGTAACTGAAAACTTAAATTTGCGATCGAATTACGTACTAATTAGTGTTTAAACATTTTAGTGAACATTTTTTCAAGTGTTTGATACAAAAAAACTAATTTTATTACATATTAATCACTATTATTAAACACACGACTTTTTTGGCTCGCCTTCGTGCCTTCTGCATTTGGTTTTGTTTTCCAACCAGGGAGTGATGTCAGTTTGTTTTTTTTTTTTTTTTAATTTCACACTGACACTTCTGACATTTGGTGGCAGAGATCCATTTCAGTCACTGGCAATACAAGTTAATACCACAGATTAGCCGTATGAAGATGAGAATGTTTCGTACGTTTCACCCTCTAAAACCCATTTGTTTATATTGTTGTATTTGTAATTTTTTCCCGCGTCGATGAATAGATGTGAATTGCAACAAGAGTTTAACCAGGTGTGTGAAGATCCCTACTGTCTATGTGTGAGATTTTTATACACACATTCTCATTTTTTATCTGATAACTGCGAGTTCAAGCTTGTATGCAAATTAAAATGGCTGCCGGGGATTCTCATCTTCATGTGGCTAATCTGTGGTTAATACTATGACTGTGATTGAAGAATGTGATAGCATCCAATCAGATATCATCACGTTCATTGACTTATGCTGCATTTACACGACTGACAAATTGGCATTTTTCTGTCACTAAACTGTCAAAAGAATGAATTTTTCCATTGTTCTGTCATTTTTTTGACTGTTAAATGCCAGAATACTGCCAATTTGGCATTAGTGTAAATCCAGCATTATTATATATGGACTGGCAGGAGCCAACTTCACGTTGACGCCACTTTAAGCTATGCGTTACAAGCGCCGAGTTCAGTCCTATCGGAAAATACAGATACTACTGTTTGACATTTGTATCGAGGATTTTTTTAAAGGATTTTTTTCCACCTGATTTCATTTTTCATTGGGTACGTTCAGCATACACAAGGGACTACATTTATGTAGTCAAGTGCTTTCATTGAACGCAAATTTTACAAAGGAAACTAGTTATTTTTTGAGATGTCATTAATACCAAAATTGAAACTTTACTTCCAACCTTTACCTTCCGTCGATAGTGCAGATAGTATTTATAATAATATTTTTATCTGAAAAACACCTCACACAAATGAATTGAATTGTATATTATAATTTCTTCAATACATGCATTCTGTCTTTCCGACATCCTTCACGTTGTGTGACGCTGAACGTGACTGAGATTTTTCACTTCTTGTCTAGGAGCAAATAAAATTTTCTTTCACTTAAATCGATAACCATTATTGCTGTTTGTTGATTTCATTGGTTGCTATTGTTAATTAGTTTCGCAATGATTCAACTTTGTTTTCATACTTTTTTTAATTAATAACATCAAACTAATAAATAAACATCATCGAAAAGAATTCTGAAACTGAATTGCAAAATAAAAACAAACAATAAATGCCAAACCAGTGCTAAGGGTTATTTGAAAAAAAAAAATCCCTTAACCAAATCCGAAAATTTCCTTTTTTTTACAAACAACTTCTCGCTTAATTTTCAAAACTGTTAATTCATACAAATTTTAGTCATATCGAAGTTCATAAAATAAAATAAAATTAGTAGAAACTGTCGGATTTGAAAAGTAAATGAGTAGAGGTAGTATTTTGCCTTACACTTTTTGCTAAGAATATTGAATATATTTAGTAGGCGTGTTTTTTGCAAGTCCATATGGATTTGTCGAAAAAACGACATCGGGACTTCTTACTTACAGTACGTAAGTCCCGATAATTATCTGGACTTAGCTTAGTTTAAGTTGTTGTTGTATTTACGTGTAAAACAATTAGTTCCGATGTTGTTTTTTCGACAAATCCACATGGACTTGAAAAAAAACGCCTTGTAGTTTTAAGTACACAGTTTAAGCGCGTTTTTATAGGGAATTCTAATCCTCTACAATTTCGGTTGAGATAAATTTTACTGATAAATTAAAAGTAAGGTTCGTTCCTTTACTCCAAATTTTTGGGCATTTTTGTACAATTTTATTGTTTTTTTATGAACTTTGACAGAACTTTGGACTGAAATGCACAAAAATCAGAATTTTAAAATAAAGGAATGAACCTATGAATAAGTTATAATTAAAAAAAATACGAACGTTTTCAAGAAAAATAAGATATCTAAAAAGCTGGTCGGAAGTTGCCTAGTGGGCGAGTCGTATTTATTAGATTTTTGACTTTATATTTATAATTATTTCGAAATAGTTGGAAAATACTTTATTTGATATATACAAAAAAAAAATGCAATATTGCAGGTTTAGACAATAGATTCCATTGTCTTAAGGTAGGTAAAAAGTTAGAAAACTTCAGACATTAAAAATGTTTTTTATAACTTGGACGGCCGTCTAAAGTAAGACGGCGTTTATAAATACGATTGTACAAATTTTTCCTTGAAATAATGTTTTAAAAATATCTTCCTTCACTACATCTCTTGAAATGGAGGAAATAAATTTCATTGAAAAATCTTTTATTTCGAATATGACTCTAAAATCAAAGGTTTTATAAAATAAATCAAAAAAGGATTTTTTCAGTGCTCCCCCAACACTACGCCGATTGATGACTTCCTATGATCATAGATGGCCTTACCTTCTATGAATGAAATTTCATTCTAAGGCGAAGTATGTAATAGATGGCGCTAAAAATAGTATTTATTATTGTCGGTAGGCCTGAACTTGTCGCTGATTTCGCTTTGAGAACTGGAACCATCATCTCCACAGGTTATGTATGGAATTGACAACCAACTAGCAGTCCATATATAATAAGTCAATGACTGGAACCATCATCTCCACAGGTTATGTATGGAATTGACAACCAACTAGCAGTCCATATATAATAAGTCAATGATCACGTTGCTTGTTGACATGAATCATGGTCATGTAAATCCACATTTACTCAAACATCACAACTCATGAAAGAGATAGACTTCATTGAAAGTAATGTGCCAAGTGATCTCACAATGTTGGGAAAACAGGAAGGGAATATTGTTAAGCACACTTACAACTCCATGGTGGCTAAAGGTACTATTATCGGTACTCGATTAGTAATTAGAGCTGATATACCACTTATTAATAAAGTACCGTCAGAGGTTTACAATTTGAAAGAATTGTCTGGAAACAACCGTTGGCTGTTCAAAACATACAACCAATCAACATTGGACCTTAAGGCTAGGCGCGCACATGCAATTTTTCCGAAACTAAATACTTTAGTCACTAGTTGAACGATGATCGCGCACATAAGCAACTTAAAAATCAATGGTCGAGATAAACCAACACACAGACAACATTTATTGAGTTTTTCTTTCTCTCAATTTCTATTCCTATTTCAGTTCCTTTTCTTAGGCTAAGGAAAGAAAGAGACAAATATAAACATTACTTGAAAAAAATGAAAAACAATATATTTTTGTATTTTTTCTCGACAAAGAAAGAGATATCAGTGTATGTAAAGTAATTTTTCAAGTTTTTTGTTTAAAATATTCTTATTTCTTAAAATGGATTTTTACGACTTGGCTGTAATTTGTGCATTAGAACTAAAAAGGCGAAAAAAACTTTTGTTCAAAAGAAAATATTGGGTTCAACCCTTAAATTCCCAACGTAGTGTCAAAGGTCAATTTAAAAAAAATTACCTGGATCTACGGGACAATCCAAAAAAAATTTTTAATTACTTCCGGATGAGCGATAAAAGCTTCGATGAACTTCTAATTTTGATACGACCATCTATTACTTACCAAAATACCAAGTGGAGGAATGCAATCTCTCCAGAAGAAAGACTTGCCGTAACATTAAGGTAAATAAATAACAAATAATAGCTAGAAAGGTAGTAAAAAAAAAAATAATTTATTTATTCTCAAAAAGTAACTTAAATTTATATTTCACGAAAAAAAAATTAAAAAAAATATATATATACTATGCCAATGGCCAGAGTGAATGTCTATGGCCTATTCTCTTCTAGGTTATCCGAGTCGGAATCATATCTGGCATAGGAACGTCGGCTGTGAGAAGGTCTATGCCGGTAGTGACTCCCCTCCTTCTTTTCGTTCACCCGTTTCAAAGCTCCCAAAAATTCAATTTTTATGTCAATTTTTTGAACATGTGTTAGCTTTTTAAATGATGGCAACAATGAAAAAAGAAAGGACTTGTCTTCATCAATTTGTTCTTCCTTTTTTTCTTTTAATATAGCCAACAAATCATCTTCATAAGATGATTTCTTTTTTTTTGGTGCAGTCACTTGGCTATGTGCGGAAACTTGGGGTGCACTCTGTGGCTCTAGCAAAAATTCAACTAAGTCATCTTCACTGATGTCAGCAATGTTTTCAATTGCTTCACAGTTGCTTATAGTTGGACGGTCTTCCGTCGTGGGCAAAAGAAACGAAAGTTGCTCAAAATAGACATACTTTCGCCGCTTTGGAGCTGCTTGGCCTGACTTTCCTTTTTTCTGTTTATTGAGCTCTCGGCGAAAGCATGTCTTCAAATTTTTCCATTTATTTTGAAGTTCTTTAACTGAAAATATTAACGAAAATATGTATGAAGAAATGCATTTAAAAGATCGAACCATTATAATGTATATATGTATGTTTGAATTGCACTCTATAAAAATGGATTTTTGATGACTACCTACCTACTTTTTTAATATTAATATTTATTTACTTATTTTAAAATATTATTTTCTATAGGTACCTTGCCACAGGAAATAGTTTCCGGTCTCTTCATTTTGAATTTCTCATTGGTGAAACAACATTGAGAGAAATTATAAAAGACACATGTGACAAAATATGGATATGCCTTAAAGAAAAGTGCATGCCGGAAAAAACCAAAGACATTTGGCTACAAGTTTCTGAAAAATTTTCAACCTATACAAATTTTCCCAATTGTCTGGGAGCGATTGACGGAAAACACATAAGGGTCCGAAAGCCATGTCATTCAGGATCCAAATTTATGAACTATAAAAATTATTTTTCTTTGGTCCTAATGGCGATAACAGATGCTGATTACTGCTTTATATCCGTTGCTATTGGATCTTACGGAAGTGCAAGTGACTCCCATGTTTTTCAGCGTTCCAACTTTTGTAAAAAACTTGAGCAAGGTCAACTGAATTTACCACCAGATCAGTTCCACCAAAATGATGAAGGTGGAAAAAAATGCCATTTGTTTTTGTAGCTGATGAAGCTTTTGCACTATCAGACCATTTGGACGAAGAAATTTGAGTACAGAAAAAAAAATTTACAACTATCGCCTCACTAGAGCCAGAAGGATGGTAGAGTGTTCATTTGGAATTCTAACAAATAAATGGAGGATACTTCACAGAGCACTTGATGTGAATCTCTCGTTTTGTGATTTTATTATAAAAGCATGTTGCATCCTTCACAATTTTGTTCGCAAAAGAGATGGTATAAGGTATGAAGACACTTTTTATGAGTGTCCTTTGGAAAGGTCTAATGTAACAAATGAACGCGGATCTCATGATGGTTCAAAGGCAAGAGATTATTTCGTAAATTATTTTAGTTCACCTCATGGTTCAGTTTAATGGCAGTATGAAAAAATATAAATTTAATTCGAAAATAAAATTATTTATAGATTATGAATTAAAGTTTTTAATTAATTCTTTATTTTATATTTGTGGGAAGAACTTTTAGGTATCAAGCATTCCAAACGCTCTTGGACGACAAATTAAAATACAATGAACAATGTAAGAATTGTAGTCTAGTTAATTTGGAGTGGATACATACTATAACACAGTTTCATACAAAAATAATGCCGGATTCAAGCGATGGAAAAATTGCATATTTTAGCTATTTGCCCTAATCTTGTTTCATCCGAAAAATCAGTACAAAATGTTAATCAATGTTTATTTATGTGAGAATTTCGTAATATTGATTTTAAAAACCACTTAAAAATAAATCCATTTTTGGGTCGAAACAAATCAATCATGTAAATCGATCTCATTTAAGTAAATTCAGCATTATAATATCGTAGTTTAAGTTCTGAATTTTTCTACGAAGAGTATGAACAAATTACTAAACTTTCTTTAAACTGCTTGCTCAATCAATTAGCGAAAATAAAATACTTAAAACCATGTAGGTATCAAAACATATTTGTTAAAATTGTATTCTTTTCATCTCTTTTTCACAATAAAAATAAATGTTTCGAAAAAGTTAAAAGGGCACGCACTACAAAGCTAAATTTTAACCAAATCAGAGTCTTAATCCGAACGAATAACTTTACCTTTTGCAACTTTTTCCATTGATGTCATACTTTGGAAAGTAGGTACCATCTTCTCCGTTATTTCTTCCCAGAGACCGGAAATGAAATTCCTATCCAAGTACTCCGCCATTGAAGCATCATTATTTATTAAACTTTCGGTAAAGTCACCGTCATCTTGAAAGTCTGGAAATGATGTTATTATCAAATTAAATTTCGATTTCGATTAAATACATTTTGTGCTTACCTTGAGATTGAGAGTCCATATCCTGAAACATTTTCTTTTTCTCCTTTAAAATCAAGTGCACCTACTCAATGAATCAATTAATCAAAATGAATGCGTGAATGCAGGTACCTACAGCAAATATACTTATTTCAAAATCCACTTGCGCAGAAAAATCTGATGCATTTGTCTGCACAAGTATGTGTTAAAACACGTATACTTATGTAATAAATCGAATTCCAATACGGTGGAGGAGAAATTATCAGTTATATTTGAAAAATTAAGGAGTTTGAATGGGTATGTTCAAAAAGTATAACAACGATAGAGAGAATTGTGAAGTGCCTACCTAGCCTTAATCAATTCCTTTTGAATTGTGTGGAAAATTTTTGGCAACTGTATATAAAAAACTAGTAGTTGTAGTTGACAATAAATAAATAACCAATAAGTCAATAAGATACTTCGATTATACAGTGCGGTAGACGCAACATTTTTACTTTCCAAAGCATAAATTTTCTTATTAATAACACTTCTATGATAACCTTGACATTTTAAGAAACAATGCCGGTGAGTCGTACGTACGATATTCGAAGGAAGTCATGATTTAGCAAACTATGTCCCCGTATGACGATTGTTTGTTGCTGAAATCGGTGAGGGCATTGACATACTAAATATGGACTGTTAGTCGAATCCCATTTCCATACAAATATCTAGTAAAAGTGATTCCAACTCTTCTTAGCGACACTGATGCCCCTTGGAGCAAAGTGGCAAACAAAAGTAATTCACAAGGCCATCTCTTGGCACTTGTGCTGAACAAGCATTTTTTGCCATAGAAACTAGTGACATCTGTTATTATTTCTTATGAAACACAGGTCATCTGTTTTAGTTGAAGGTCACAGTTTGAAGTTTGTTCGATTTTTTTAGTTTTCAATCTAAAATGAGTTATTTCATCAAATTACCTACTAGCCCTATTCTGCTATCCGATTCGATCGAAACTTTCGATTCAAGGGAATGTTTCATTCAATTTGCCTCAAATTATTTATTTAAAACTAATGTCTTTCCAATGCAAATCTTAACCAGTACTTGTTTTTGAAATTCTAAAGAGAATCTTATTGTCTTAATTGATTTTTTTTATCGCAATTTATACGCATTGCGAAACAATCATTTCAATCCCTAATAATAAGAGTGAGAGATAGAGAGGCATAATTCGTAGTAATCCTTTATTTGTTTGTAATTTTTGTTAGTAAATTATATATACCGAATTCTATAAATAGGTTTTAATCCAATAGAAAAAATGAAATCTTTTTTTGTTTATCTAAATAAGAATTTTTTCAGTTATAATTATTGAAATTTTGTTTCACGGTTTCTGTTTCTGATTTTAAAATTCAATATTTTAAATATATATATAACTTATATGGACTTGTCTTTTCTTGTTGTTGTGTTGTGTTTTTTATTCTTTTTCTAAATATCCTCGCAATTATGTTTTAGAGAATTTTTAATGAATTTTGTTAAAAGGTTATTGTTAGGTTAGGTATGATCCTTCGGGAATCTGTGCTGAATTTGGATTGAATTAAAATGAGCCATCATCAGCCAAATTGCTTTGTTCTTGTTCTTCTGAAATAATAAATTATTAAATAGGTTTAAAATTTGTATTTTCATTCAGCAACATACCTCTTCGGAAAAGTATTGTTCAATAATCTCATATGCAAGTTTGTAGATTTCAACATTTTCATGATTTCGCAGCCTTTCGATTTTTTCAAGACCATCACATTCTTCAATGATATCGGCTATTTAGGGTACATGGTCTTCAGCCATTTTGAGCATATTGTTGAGTCCATCAAGAAAAACCTACAACAAAATAAAAGAACCTGAACGTCTTTCTCAAAATAAATCATTAGACATACATTAATAACTTGAGCATATTTGCATGAAAGCAAGCCACAGAATGGCGGAATAACACCTTCACGGATTAACTTGAATACTTGTTCTCGGTTGCCACTGATGGTTAAATTGCTAATGGCCCAGGCGGCATCTTTTTGCGTTTAGAATTCAGATTTGCTTACGGCCATATTATTGACTTGTTTCAAAACTAGTTTCATGACAGAACTAGTTTTAAAGATGCTTGGAGGGACTCAAATTGGTATTATTCAAAAGTATTTTGACACCTAAAACTCGAAAACATAAATCTAGCTTTGGATAAATCTCTTATTTTATAAAACCGTGTCAATATTGGGACTCCAAACTTCTATAAAACTAGTTTTGCTATTAAACTAGTTTTGAAAAATGTCAATAATATGGCTGTTAGATTTTCGATGATTTTGGGTAGTAGGCCAACATTGATAACAACCTGTACTAGTTGTTGGTTTCCAGCCGTTATATTGGACACGAACCACACAGCCTCTTTGCAAATCTTTGAGATGAGACAACAGTGCTGGGAAATAGGACAAGGCATCTAAGTTGAGGACAACTTGGGTTTGTTCGTCAGAGCCAGTCACAATGTTGCCGACTGCACGTAATCGATCAGATAACTTACATTACATCCCACACTGTCATCGAGAATGTTTAGGCTGTGTGATGTAAATATATAAGCATATTAAGTGCGGGTTAAATCTCTTGAATTGGTGGTGTATCTTTGTTGCGGCACAAATTCACAATTGCCCATGTTACGTTGCGCAGAAATGATATTGGGATGTCTTGCAATACTGGACCATCACCAATAATGTGTCCGAGAGCCCACAATGCTTATTCGCATTTTTGCTGGCAATGAGAGAAATTGTAAAAATAAGGGCACTGCACCAGCATGTACAAGCTCATTTGTCTGTTCAGAAGTACCCGAAGCGTTGTTAGCCAATGCCCAAGCTGCCTAAAACTGCAGCATAGTGTGGTCATTTCGTTTTAAATAATCAACCAAAATTGGATGAATATAACTGTTAATCAAGTCATTAATTGGCGGATTATAGAAGCTTGCGAGCAGCCTGAACAGCCTGAACAGCATACAACTGCTTATCGGGATTCGATGAGTCGGTGGCAGCTGCTGCTAACTTATTCTTCAGATTGACCGCAGTTGACAGTGGGTCGTCCTCGTCTGTGACCGAATCTGCAGTTGGTAGGTACGTTACGTAGTTTGCAAATTGTCTATTTTTTCATAGTTCGGCGGTCACTTTCTTGCACCGTCTTTGCATCTCATCTTGGTCTTTTCCTTTGTTTTTGAAGTTCTGAAGACGATTTACATAACGATGGTGACTAAAAACTGCTTTTTCATCTTCTTCGCGGAAAGCACCTGTAATTTTACAAATAAATGATCATTTAGTATTAAGGAACATTGAAAAAAAACATACAAGGTACAAGGCTTAGAACAGCACGATTTCCAAGCTCTGCAAGACCAGTTCGCTCAGTTTCTTGGCCGTTTGGAAGACCAATCTTTTTAACTAGCTGGAATTTGCTGTCCACTTTGTTCTCGTCGTATTTGTTCCTCATTTGGGTATCTAGACACTTTAAAGTTTTTTTTTTTAATTTATCCCGAATAAAATTACACAATGCAAGGAATTCAATTGAGTTAATTTATTCGACGAACAACAACACAGGCCGAAATAAGAAAACTGTCAAATCAAAACGAATATATATGAGAAGAATATATTTTGTGCGGGTATACTACTTAACGCCTGGCGCAAATCCTCGTATCTAACCCTCCAAGTGGGTGCCGGGCGGGCAATAAGCACTACAGTTGTTTTGTGCGATGTCAAAACAGGTGTTTAGCTAAGGTCAGGGTGAATTGCTGTGAAGTTCCTTTACTTTTCTATAGTTCAATTTCTCAGCAATGCACTCTGACCATTGATACGAGGTTCCTGATTTTCAAGGTGATGTGAGCGTTCTCAGAACACAATCCGTGCCGAAGAAATGGAAGGCTGGGGGACAAACCAGTCATTAACGAGCTCTTTCGGGTGCCCAGGCACAAGGCCCGAAATATTCTTTGCCTTACCCCGGTATATCGGCTCTACCGGGGCTCGACCAACTTTTTCCGACTTACTCGTGGGACCAAAATAGATATTCAAAACCCCAAACCCCCGTACGATGACATGACAAACGTGGACAGACCCAAACAACAACAACAACAACAACAACAAACTACACCAAAAGACGTTGACATGACAGACATAAACGAACTTGGCAGCTTATTGGAAGATGAGCTGCTTGCCTCCAGCCAGGAGACAATAGTCAACGTCGGTGGCGAAGGCAGTGCTCGTAGTAGTACACCTTCGTCACCAAAACCGTCAGTTAGCACCCAGAACACCAGGGGTGGGCAGATGCTAACTACAAATCAAACCAAAAGCCATCCAAAACAAAAACATAAGTCCTACAGCTCGATTCGCAAGGCTCGCTTCAATAGTGCTGTCTTCGTCCTTAAGAAGATTGCTGAAAGGGAAGAAAAGCAAGCACTTAGCGAACGCGATCGCGAGGACAAGCTTAAATTCTCCAAAGTTGTCGAGGAATACAACAAGTTCTTGGAGGGCGCTGCTCTAAAGAGGAATGAGAACGTTACTAAGCGTAACAGGTCTCAGGATGAGACCTCCCAGCCCTCGAAAAAGAGCAAGGCTCTTCCAGTTCTTGTGAGTAAAAAAAGTTACAATCTACCATCCACATCCGGCAGTCAGCCAGTGGCGAAAACCCTTAGTGAAATCGTCAGGGACGACCTTCAGCTTGCGCTGACGGACGAACTTTCCTCTACGGGAAAGCCAGTCCTCGAAGCGTGGAACGCTATCGAGGCCAGACTGCAGGGTATGGTGGTGGATCTCATTTTGGGAGGACAGGGAGGGCCCTCTCCATCTTTCAACTCTGCTGAGACGGTAAGAGGATATAGGGTGATCAAGTGCAAGGATCAGTTCTCGAAAAAATTCCTTGGCAAATGCGTCGCTAAGATTAGTGACGCATGGAAAGGCATGAAGCTCAAGCTAATCCAGGCCAAGGACATTCCTAGACGACCGAAGGCTCGCATTTGGATACCCTATATGGATAAGCTGGATGTAGAGAGCTTTCTCAAAGTCCTCAAAAGCCAAAACCCGGAGGTTGTTATGGATGACTGGGTCGTCATAAAAGCTGAAGGGGAGAACAAAAACAAATCAACGATGTCCTTCCTTCTTTTGATTGACGAGACAGGAAGGTCATCAGTGGTTAAGGCAAACAATCGTCTGAACTTCGGCATCAGGGAAGCCAAAGTGAGGATACTGCCAACTCAAGGGGACGACACAGGAGAGGTCGTAGATTCTGACATGGTGTCAGACCCAGCGAGTGTGGCAAACCGAACTCCAACACAAAATGCTGAAATTCACACAGATTAATCTGAAGCACTCAAAAAGTGCTTCAGATAATCTTAAAATCTTCCTAAGGGAGGAATATGTGGATTTCGGCCTTATCCAAGAGCCATGGGTTAGAAGCCAAAAAGTATGTGGACTTCAGGATAACCTATACAACCTGTTCTACATCTGTAACAACAATAACCAAGGTAACCCTCGTACATGTATTCTTGCTAAAAAACATTTAAAAGTGTTTCTCTGTCCAAATTTTAGCACTCCGGACCTGACAGTTGTCAGACTGGAGTCCAAGAGTAAAGGTGGGCTATATTTAGGGTCAGCCTACATGGCCCACGACCGTATAGCACCGCCCGAGGAAGTAACTGCCTTGATCCAGAACACCAACATGGCCAACCTCATACTAGGATGTGATGCCAATGCCAGGCACACCGTATGGGGCAGCACGGTAACCAACGAAAGAGGTGAGTCCTTATTCGACCATATAATCACTAACAACATGTCTATCTGTAACCAAGGCAACACCCCAACCTTCGTTTTCCCGAGCACGGACACTTTCGAAGGATGGGAAGATGTGCTGGATGTTACTCTAACAACCAATAATGAACTAGTCAGGGTAGAAAACTGGAGAGTGTCTACTCTGAGATCATTTTCTGATCACAGGTATATACTGTTCGATTTAGGTCTTAAAATTGAGCCCCCTACCCCGTTTAGAAACCCCAAAAAAATCGACTGGAAAGAGTACTGCGAATCTATTGAAAACATTAAAGACTCAGCTTAAACAGCACTCTTGCCCATCCATCCTCAAACGGGAGGATGGTAGCTGGACAGAGGACTCAGCCGAATCTCTAGAGGCCTTAATGACAACCCATTTCCCAGGCTGCAAAGAATACAGCCTGGAAACAGAAACAGTCCCAAGTGGTTAGCCAGAACACTTGGAAAATATTCATGCTATTATTAGTAAGGAAAAGATCTCTTGGTCTATCAATAGCTTTTCACCATACAAGTCACCAGGTGTAGACTGTATAATCCCTGTCATGCTACAGAAATTACAAGATATAGTTATACCCTGGTTAGAAGCCTTCTTCATTAACTGTTTCAGGTTTGGCCATGTCCCAAAAACGTGGAGACAGGTCAAAGTGGTCTTCATCCCGAAGGTGGGTAAAAGGGGACATGAAGCCCCTATAAACTTTAGACCCATCAGCCTCACCTCCTTCGTTCTGAAAACACTAGAACGGTTAATTGACATATACATTAGAGGCATTTTAGATAGAAATCCTCTTTCCAAATCACAACACGCCTACCTCAAGGGAAGATCCACTGAAACGGCACTTCACGAGGTAGTACGTACCATCGAAAAAACAATTCAATACAAAGAGTATACCCTAGCAACCTTCCTTGACGTGGAGGGAGCTTTTAATAACGTATCAGCTACTTCGATTCAAAAATCTCTTGCCAAGTTTGACGTTGATGTTCACGTCACAAAATGGATTTTATCCATGCTTAGATCAAGAATCATCCAGGCTACGTTGGGTAGCAATCGCATAATCAAACTAGCAGATAGGGGAACACCTCAGGGAGGAGTTCTATCCCCCCTATTATGGCTACTTGTCATGGACACAATTCTGTGTGAACTGGATAATTGCGGGGTTAAAGTGGTGGCGTATGCGGATGACCTGGTGGTTATGACATCAGGGGCGTTTCCTACGGTGATAAGCAGCATCATGGAAACTGCTTTAAGAAGAATCAGCTTCTGGGCTACTAGCTGCGGACTTAGTGTCAATCAAAATAAGACAGAAATGATGCTCTTCACCACTAGGACTAAAATACCTCCCTTTACCCTGCCCAAACTAAACGGTCACACTCTCTCTCTATCAACAAAAGCTAAATACCTAGGAGTCATCCTGGACCCTAAGCTAAACTGGAAAATCAATATCGAAGAGCGTGTAAAGAAAGCAAGTATAGCTTTCTATGCTTGTAGTAAAACATTCGGAAAAAAATGGGGTCTGCAGCCTAAGATGATATTATGGACATACACTGCTGTGGTTCGTCCAATCTTAACATACGGATCGATCGTATGGTGGCCAGCCCTAAGCAAAAAATACAACATAGAAAAATTGAAAAAGATTCAAAGAACAGCTAGCATAGGTTCCACAGGTGCAATTAGATCTTGCCCAACCGATGCACTAAGCGTCATTCTTAATCTTCTTCCTTTAGATCTCTTCATCAAGTACATGGTATCCTGCAGTGCAACCAGGCTTAAAGAAACAAACTGCTGGTCGGAAAAACCCTATGGTCACACAAAAATTCTGGAACTGTTGCCAAGAGACCTGCGTTCAGTCCATACTGACTATCAAACCGCTTCTCTCAACTTCGGAAAAAGCATCAATGTGCTTATTCCTACCAGAGACGAGTGGAATAATGATTCGGTGATAAGTGAGTATGACACCACAATCTTCACCGACGGTTCAAAGATGAATGTTGGAGTTGGGGCGGGTGTTTTCTCGGAGGCATTGAAAATAAATAACTCTTATCGCCTACCTAACACTTCCAGCGTATTTCAGGCCGAGGTACTAGCTATTAAAGAAGCCTGCAGGGTACTCAAACAAAAAATAATTTCTAACCAAAATATCCACAATGTGGCCATCTGTATAGACAGCCAGGCTGCAATCAAAGCAATTGATAGCTGCCTGGTAACCTCAAAGTTGGTAAATCAATGCAGAGGTGAGCTCGCAGGCTTTGGCGAAAGCACTAAAATCTCACTCATATGGGTCCCAGGCCATAGTGACATCCAAGGCAATGAGCACGCAGATGAGCTTGCCAGGCAGGGATCAGCCCTTCCCGTCTCTCAGGCAGAAGAAGTCGACCTTCCACTGGGATTCGTGAAGGGCAAAATATATGACCATTTCCTATCTGAATCAATAAAAAGGTGGCAAGGTCTGTCAAACTGTAAGATATCTAGGAAGATATGGCCTACCTATGACAAAAGCAGATCAATTGAATTAATAAAGCGAAATAGAACAGATACGGCCAGGATCGTTGCACTCATCACTGGCCATTGGCCAATAGGAGAACACGCGGCTAAGCTACGGATACCTTTTAATAGTTTCTGCCGAAGCTGCAAGAATCCCCTAGAGAGAGAAACCATCGAACATTTTCTCTGTGACTGCCCAGCCCTGGCCAGGTCTCGCTTCCTGGCATTTGGAAGCCCTTTTCTTGATAACCTAACCGTGCTGTCGAACAAAAGGATAAATGACTTTATCTCTTTTCTAAATAGCACCAGATGGATCTAATAGATCAAACAATAACTTCACCACAGCACTTGCATTGGAAGTGGGAGGACTGGCGATGGTCTAACGGGATTCGGTGAATCGGTAGTCGTGGACTGTATCGCTATCGACTCCGGTTCGGGCCCGATGGACCATTGCTGGGCTAATAAGTTAGGTAAACAAAATAAATACAAAAATCATATACAAATATCGTCACTAACTCCCCGCACTACCTCTTAATACATAACTGGGGAAGGACTTAAAAGTCTGCCAAAACCTAACCAGGTTTACCTTGACTTTGAAAAAGCCCAACCACAAGTAAATCTAGTGATAGGTTATACGGACGGCTCTCAATCCAACTACCTAGCACACAGTGTGAGCTTAACATTCCCCTGAGGTCGAGAGTACAGACCAAAACCTAGTCCCTATATCAATCAACAAACTCGGCTTTAACTTTTCGGACAATCACCACCTCTATAACTGGTGCAAACCTTAAAGCACTGATATATACCTAGTAGGTATTACCTTGCTTAGTATAGGCAAAGCCACGAGTGGATCTGTTGAAGGGCTATATGGTTGGATCGCAACCCCACCGGAACCACCTAGCACACAGTCGTGAGCTTGGTGCTCTTGTAGGGCTGCGTGATAAAACAATAACCTAGTCCCCCAAGTAATTTTGTCTAGTTTAATAAAAGAAAAAAAAAAACAACCCCTATATCAAGAAACAAATCAGGTCAAACGAGTTATGGTATCAAAACGGCGCACAACAGCGCTAATTGGGTTCTACGGGAACAGGTGTTCTCAGAACCGCCATTTTACCTACCTACCTATACTACTTAACTCGTCACACTTTAGTAAAACATTGGAATGAAATACACCAATTTGGAACTTCCACCAAACTTCAGTGCCAAACAAGCAAAAAAAAAATCAATAGTTTGACAGAAAAATATGTAGGGAAAACAAAAACATGTGATTGTGATTGGTCGTTTGTTTGTTTTCCCTACAAATTTTTATGTCAAAATTAGAAAGAGAAAAGACAAAGATAGTTTCTGGAAAAGCCTAATACACACATCGCCGAGAAACTAGGGGTATTCATGCAATGTCGTATTTGCCTAGTAAGCCTCGTAAACTGCATCAGCCAAATTAATAAAAAACGCTTATTCTACCTTTATTCCACGACCTTACTAAACCATGGAATAAGGGTAAAGCTACGGATTAAAATTTTACATTAATAAAAACAAATTGTTAGTGGAATAGTAAAGTGACGTTTACAAAAAATCCCTTAAGAAAATCTACTACAATAAGTAAGATGCCTGTTTGGTAACTTGAAGTTTTCACCAAGTTTCGTAAACTTGGGTTTTTTTTTGTATGGGTTTTGACAGAAAATTTGAAGAAAAAAAAATAAACCTCACGTTACCAAACACACCTAACAATTACGTTGTTTTGATTATTTGCTGTCAAAATTGTTTTTTATTTTATATATTTTATTTTATTATTTAGGTGGGTACAACAGATTTTCATGAATTGTGTTTGGATGTTGGTGTGTTCGTTGACATAAGAGAAGATGTAATTTCTTTTTTTGTTTGTTGGAAATTCTATTCGTATTAAATGGAGGGATAGATAGATAGACAGAGAGATAGATAGATAGATAGATAGATAGATAGATAGATAGATAGATAGATAGATAGATAGATAGATAGATAGATAGATAGATAGATAGATAGATAGATAGATAGATAGATAGATAGATAGATAGATAGATAGATAGATAGATAGATAGATAGATAGATAGATAGATAGATAGATAGATAGATAGATAGATAGATAGATAGATAGATAGATAGATAGATAGATAGATAGATAGATAGATAGATAGATAGATAGATAGATAGATAGATAGATAGATAGATAGATAGATAGATAGATAGATAGATAGATAGATAGATAGATAGATAGATAGATAGATAGATAGATAGATAGATAGATAGATAGATAGATAGATAGATAGATAGATAGATAGATAGATAGATAGATAGATAGATAGATAGATAGATAGATAGATAGATAGATAGATAGATAGATAGATAGATAGATAGATAGATAGATAGATAGATAGATAGATAGATAGATAGATAGATAGATAGATAGATAGATAGATAGATAGATAGATAGATAGATAGATAGATAGATAGATAGATAGATAGATAGATAGATAGATAGATAGATAGATAGATAGATAGATAGATAGATAGATAGATAGATAGATAGATAGATAGATAGATAGATAGATAGATAGATAGATAGATAGATAGATAGATAGATAGATAGATAGATAGATAGATAGATAGATAGATAGATAGATAGATAGATAGATAGATAGATAGATAGATAGATAGATAGATAGATAGATAGATAGATAGATAGATAGATAGATAGATAGATAGATAGATAGATAGATAGATAGATAGATAGATAGATAGATAGATAGATAGATAGATAGATAGATAGATAGATAGATAGATAGATAGATAGATAGATAGATAGATAGATAGATAGATAGATAGATAGATAGATAGATAGATAGATAGATAGATAGATAGATAGATAGATAGATAGATAGATAGATAGATAGATAGATAGATAGATAGATAGATAGATAGATAGATAGATAGATAGATAGATAGATAGATAGATAGATAGATAGATAGATAGATAGATAGATAGATAGATAGATAGATAGATAGATAGATAGATAGATAGATAGATAGATAGATAGATAGATAGATAGATAGATAGATAGATAGATAGATAGATAGATAGATAGATAGATAGATAGATAGATAGATAGATAGATAGATAGATAGATAGATAGATAGATAGATAGATAGATAGATAGATAGATAGATAGATAGATAGATAGATAGATAGATAGATAGATAGATAGATAGATAGATAGATAGATAGATAGATAGATAGATAGATAGATAGATAGATAGATAGATAGATAGATAGATAGATAGATAGATAGATAGATAGATAGATAGATAGATAGATAGATAGATAGATAGATAGATAGATAGATAGATAGATAGATAGATAGATAGATAGATAGATAGATAGATAGATAGATAGATAGATAGATAGATAGATAGATAGATAGATAGATAGATAGATAGATAGATAGATAGATAGATAGATAGATAGATAGATAGATAGATAGATAGATAGATAGATAGATAGATAGATAGATAGATAGATAGATAGATAGATAGATAGATAGATAGATAGATAGATAGATAGATAGATAGATAGATAGATAGATAGATAGATAGATAGATAGATAGATAGATAGATAGATAGATAGATAGATAGATAGATAGATAGATAGATAGATAGATAGATAGATAGATAGATAGATAGATAGATAGATAGATAGATAGATAGATAGATAGATAGATAGATAGATAGATAGATAGATAGATAGATAGATAGATAGATAGATAGATAGATAGATAGATAGATAGATAGATAGATAGATAGATAGATAGATAGATAGATAGATAGATAGATAGATAGATAGATAGATAGATAGATAGATAGATAGATAGATAGATAGATAGATAGATAGATAGATAGATAGATAGATAGATAGATAGATAGATAGATAGATAGATAGATAGATAGATAGATAGATAGATAGATAGATAGATAGATAGATAGATAGATAGATAGATAGATAGATAGATAGATAGATAGATAGATAGATAGATAGATAGATAGATAGATAGATAGATAGATAGATAGATAGATAGATAGATAGATAGATAGATAGATAGATAGATAGATAGATAGATAGATAGATAGATAGATAGATAGATAGATAGATAGATAGATAGATAGATAGATAGATAGATAGATAGATAGATAGATAGATAGATAGATAGATAGATAGATAAAAATACAAAAAGAAGAGAAAATTTGTAGGTAGGTTGGATTTTTCCGCAACAAGAGTGAACTCATGTCATTCCTGAAGCCTGGCTGTATATTTATATATACATATTCTATATTTCTTCCTGAAATCCTCCTCACTAAGCACTTGCAGTGGATCGTATCTGGTTTTGTATATTTTTCTTCTTCTTGTCCTTGATGGCTGATTGTCCAATAATTCCAAATGGTTTAAGAACTCGACAAATCGACATTATTATTTTTATCGAAAATTCAATTTGCAATCTTCACTTATATTTTTTAAATGCAGAATAAATTTGACACATCTGGTTCTTATTCCTTCGCTAAACCACCTTCTTCGGTGGTTTAGCTTAGTAAACGTCACTTAATTGATATTTTATTTTTTAAATAACATTTTGCACTTAGTCCACGGAATAAGGCTTAAGCCTTCGCTATTCCACTTTTATTAATTTGGCTGCATAAGTTTATCACCTCGTAAATCAAATGTCAAAATTTGTATGGAAAATTATATACGCAGGGCTGATAAGTTTGGGCGATGATTTTGCCTCGTAAACCACGTAAACTGCATAAGTTTATCACCTCGTAAATCAAATGTCAAAATTTGTATGGAAAATTATATACGCGAGCAACGTAATAAGGATATACACAGATTGCTTTATAGGTGCGTTCATGCAAAGTGAAGCATACATTTACGCAAATACGAAGTTAGTAAATATATCTCATTGCTTGAATACCCCTACTATTTAGTTGCATGTGCGCGCATCTACTTGTAATCACGTAGGACAGAGGTATTTTTTTCAGTTTGAGCAACAGTTCAATCTTCGCAATCAACAGATGAAAGAGAAAACCATTGTAATTGGGATGTACGGCGGTTCTCTTCCCTCTGAATTGTTGGTGAAAGGAAAATATTGACTGCAACGATTTTCTCTCTTGCACTCAATGAAAAAAGTTCAACTATTTGGTTGAATGTGCGCACAGTTAGTACCCTTTCACACGAGGAAACTGAGTTGCCAGCAACATACATTTTGTAGGTGAGAAGGGCAAGAAGTAAGAAGGGAAAATGAAATCTCCCCGGTCAACGATTCGAGGAGATTTTTTTGACATTCCTCTTCACACGCCCAGTAGAGTGTGTTCAACGAAGGTATTTTAAAAGGAAACTACAGAAAGTTGCCACGATTTTGTTTCTTCGTGTGAAAGGAACAGGAGATTATTAAGGAAATTAAAAGAAAACGTCAAAAAAATCTCCAGCAACTTGTTTCCTCGTGTGAAAGGGGAATTACATATAATTCGGTGTCACACAAACTGAGGAACTGATTTGGGGCAATCGTTTAATTTGTGTCAAAACACAAACTTGTTAGTTGCTCAAATCGACAACTGAATAGTTTTTGCATGTGCGCGCACTCTAACTGTGGCGATTATGTACAAAGATTAGTGGAACTACCTTCTCAAGGTATATTGACTTTGGCAATAGGATGTAAGGCACAATTTGAAGGAATCAAAATAACATCTGGGTATCAAATAGGATCAAATGTGAAGGCTGATCCTCTTGCGATGACATGGACAAAGAATATAGATCTGATAACTGAGAACCAACTGACTCTAAGGAACTCATCGCTGGTAGAGACTAGGAACAGCATCCGACAATTAATATCACAAGTTCGTGACATGCGGGAATATGAGTCAAACATTAAATTAGTTAAGTTTCATCAGATAAGCGGCCATGTATCCTTATTGATTACTATAATAATCCTAAGCGGGCTTTAGGTCTTTCTTGATTTATTTTTTGATTGTTATCAAATAGACGACGTTTCGTACGTGCTTACGTACTTCTTCAGGTCTCTAGAGAAACTTTAAATTAAAATTTATTTTTCGTTAAATATATAATACTTACATTTAATTTATCCTAAAAATATATATAAAAAACTAAAAGTGATGTTGTGTTGTATTTTCTTTGTTTCTAATAGCCTTTATTATTGAAATTATTATTTTTATCTTAAATTTGAAAATCTTGAAAAAGACGCTTCAAATAGATAGATAGATAGATAGATAGATAGATAGATAGATAGATAGATAGATAGATAGATAGATAGATAGATAGATAGATAGATAGATAGATAGATAGATAGATAGATAGATAGATAGATAGATAGATAGATAGATAGATAGATAGATAGATAGATAGATAGATAGATAGATAGATAGATAGATAGATAGATAGATAGATAGATAGATAGATAGATAGATAGATAGATAGATAGATAGATAGATAGATAGATAGATAGATAGATAGATAGATAGATAGATAGATAGATAGATAGATAGATAGATAGATAGATAGATATATAGATAGATAGATAGATAGATAGATAGATAGATAGATAGATAGATAGATAGATAGATAGATAGATAGATAGATAGATAGATAGATAGATAGATAGATAGATAGATAGATAGATAGATAAAAATACAAAAAGAAGAGAAAATTTGTAGGTAGGTTGGATTTTTCCGCAACAAGAGTGAACTCATGTCATTCCTGAAGCCTGGCTGTATATTTATATATACATATTCTATATTTCTTCCTGAAATCCTCCTCACTAAGCACTTGCAGTGGATCGTATCTGGTTTTGTATATTTTTCTTCTTCTTGTCCTTGATGGCTGATTGTCCAATAATTCCAAATGGTTTAAGAACTCGACAAATCGACATTATTATTTTTATCGAAAATTCAATTTGCAATCTTCACTTATATTTTTTAAATGCAGAATAAATTTGACACATCTGGTTCTTATTCCTTCGCTAAACCACCTTCTTCGGTGGTTTAGCTTAGTAAACGTCACTTAATTGATATTTTATTTTTTAAATAACATTTTGCACTTAGTCCACGGAATAAGGCTTAAGCCTTCGCTATTCCACTTTTATTAATTTGGCTGCATAAGTTTATCACCTCGTAAATCAAATGTCAAAATTTGTATGGAAAATTATATACGCAGGGCTGATAAGTTTGGGCGATGATTTTGCCTCGTAAACCACGTAAACTGCATAAGTTTATCACCTCGTAAATCAAATGTCAAAATTTGTATGGAAAATTATATACGCGAGCAACGTAATAAGGATATACACAGATTGCTTTATAGGTGCGTTCATGCAAAGTGAAGCATACATTTACGCAAATACGAAGTTAGTAAATATATCTCATTGCTTGAATACCCCTACTATTTAGTTGCATGTGCGCGCATCTACTTGTAATCACGTAGGACAGAGGTATTTTTTTCAGTTTGAGCAACAGTTCAATCTTCGCAATCAACAGATGAAAGAGAAAACCATTGTAATTGGGATGTACGGCGGTTCTCTTCCCTCTGAATTGTTGGTGAAAGGAAAATATTGACTGCAACGATTTTCTCTCTTGCACTCAATGAAAAAAGTTCAACTATTTGGTTGAATGTGCGCACAGTTAGTACCCTTTCACACGAGGAAACTGAGTTGCCAGCAACATACATTTTGTAGGTGAGAAGGGCAAGAAGTAAGAAGGGAAAATGAAATCTCCCCGGTCAACGATTCGAGGAGATTTTTTTGACATTCCTCTTCACACGCCCAGTAGAGTGTGTTCAACGAAGGTATTTTAAAAGGAAACTACAGAAAGTTGCCACGATTTTGTTTCTTCGTGTGAAAGGAACAGGAGATTATTAAGGAAATTAAAAGAAAACGTCAAAAAAATCTCCAGCAACTTGTTTCCTCGTGTGAAAGGGGAATTACATATAATTCGGTGTCACACAAACTGAGGAACTGATTTGGGGCAATCGTTTAATTTGTGTCAAAACACAAACTTGTTAGTTGCTCAAATCGACAACTGAATAGTTTTTGCATGTGCGCGCACTCTAACTGTGGCGATTATGTACAAAGATTAGTGGAACTACCTTCTCAAGGTATATTGACTTTGGCAATAGGATGTAAGGCACAATTTGAAGGAATCAAAATAACATCTGGGTATCAAATAGGATCAAATGTGAAGGCTGATCCTCTTGCGATGACATGGACAAAGAATATAGATCTGATAACTGAGAACCAACTGACTCTAAGGAACTCATCGCTGGTAGAGACTAGGAACAGCATCCGACAATTAATATCACAAGTTCGTGACATGCGGGAATATGAGTCAAACATTAAATTAGTTAAGTTTCATCAGATAAGCGGCCATGTATCCTTATTGATTACTATAATAATCCTAAGCGGGCTTTAGGTCTTTCTTGATTTATTTTTTGATTGTTATCAAATAGACGACGTTTCGTACGTGCTTACGTACTTCTTCAGGTCTCTAGAGAAACTTTAAATTAAAATTTATTTTTCGTTAAATATATAATACTTACATTTAATTTATCCTAAAAATATATATAAAAAACTAAAAGTGATGTTGTGTTGTATTTTCTTTGTTTCTAATAGCCTTTATTATTGAAATTATTATTTTTATCTTAAATTTGAAAATCTTGAAAAAGACGCTTCAAATAGATAGATAGATAGATAGATAGATAGATAGATAGATAGATAGATAGATAGATAGATAGATAGATAGATAGATAGATAGATAGATAGATAGATAGATAGATAGATAGATAGATAGATAGATAGATAGATAGATAGATAGATAGATAGATAGATAGATAGATAGATAGATAGATAGATAGATAGATAGATAGATAGATAGATAGATAGATAGATAGATAGATAGATAGATAGATAGATAGATAGATAGATAGATAGATAGATAGATAGATAGATAGATAGATAGATAGATAGATAGATAGATAGATAGATAGATAGATAGATAGATAGATAGATAGATAGATAGATAGATAGATAGATAGATAGATAGATAGATAGATAGATAGATAGATAGATAGATAGATAGATAGATAGATAGATAGATAGATAGATAGATAGATAAAAATACAAAAAGAAGAGAAAATTTGTAGGTAGGTTGGATTTTTCCGCAACAAGAGTGAACTCATGTCATTCCTGAAGCCTGGCTGTATATTTATATATACATATTCTATATTTCTTCCTGAAATCCTCCTCACTAAGCACTTGCAGTGGATCGTATCTGGTTTTGTATATTTTTCTTCTTCTTGTCCTTGATGGCTGATTGTCCAATAATTCCAAATGGTTTAAGAACTCGACAAATCGACATTATTATTTTTATCGAAAATTCAATTTGCAATCTTCACTTATATTTTTTAAATGCAGAATAAATTTGACACATCTGGTTCTTATTCCTTCGCTAAACCACCTTCTTCGGTGGTTTAGCTTAGTAAACGTCACTTAATTGATATTTTATTTTTTAAATAACATTTTGCACTTAGTCCACGGAATAAGGCTTAAGCCTTCGCTATTCCACTTTTATTAATTTGGCTGCATAAGTTTATCACCTCGTAAATCAAATGTCAAAATTTGTATGGAAAATTATATACGCAGGGCTGATAAGTTTGGGCGATGATTTTGCCTCGTAAACCACGTAAACTGCATAAGTTTATCACCTCGTAAATCAAATGTCAAAATTTGTATGGAAAATTATATACGCGAGCAACGTAATAAGGATATACACAGATTGCTTTATAGGTGCGTTCATGCAAAGTGAAGCATACATTTACGCAAATACGAAGTTAGTAAATATATCTCATTGCTTGAATACCCCTACTATTTAGTTGCATGTGCGCGCATCTACTTGTAATCACGTAGGACAGAGGTATTTTTTTCAGTTTGAGCAACAGTTCAATCTTCGCAATCAACAGATGAAAGAGAAAACCATTGTAATTGGGATGTACGGCGGTTCTCTTCCATCTGAATTGTTGGTGAAAGGAAAATATTGACTGCAACGATTTTCTCTCTTGCACTCAATGAAAAAAGTTCAACTATTTGGTTGAATGTGCGCACAGTTAGTACCCTTTCACACGAGGAAACTGAGTTGCCAGCAACATACATTTTGTAGGTGAGAAGGGCAAGAAGTAAGAAGGGAAAATGAAATCTCCCCGGTCAACGATTCGAGGAGATTTTTTTGACATTCCTCTTCACACGCCCAGTAGAGTGTGTTCAACGAAGGTATTTTAAAAGGAAACTACAGAAAGTTGCCACGATTTTGTTTCTTCGTGTGAAAGGAACAGGAGATTATTAAGGAAATTAAAAGAAAACGTCAAAAAAATCTCCAGCAACTTGTTTCCTCGTGTGAAAGGGGAATTACATATAATTCGGTGTCACACAAACTGAGGAACTGATTTGGGGCAATCGTTTAATTTGTGTCAAAACACAAACTTGTTAGTTGCTCAAATCGACAACTGAATAGTTTTTGCATGTGCGCGCACTCTAACTGTGGCGATTATGTACAAAGATTAGTGGAACTACCTTCTCAAGGTATATTGACTTTGGCAATAGGATGTAAGGCACAATTTGAAGGAATCAAAATAACATCTGGGTATCAAATAGGATCAAATGTGAAGGCTGATCCTCTTGCGATGACATGGACAAAGAATATAGATCTGATAACTGAGAACCAACTGACTCTAAGGAACTCATCGCTGGTAGAGACTAGGAACAGCATCCGACAATTAATATCACAAGTTCGTGACATGCGGGAATATGAGTCAAACATTAAATTAGTTAAGTTTCATCAGATAAGCGGCCATGTATCCTTATTGATTACTATAATAATCCTAAGCGGGCTTTAGGTCTTTCTTGATTTATTTTTTGATTGTTATCAAATAGACGACGTTTCGTACGTGCTTACGTACTTCTTCAGGTCTCTAGAGAAACTTTAAATTAAAATTTATTTTTCGTTAAATATATAATACTTACATTTAATTTATCCTAAAAATATATATAAAAAACTAAAAGTGATGTTGTGTTGTATTTTCTTTGTTTCTAATAGCCTTTATTATTGAAATTATTATTTTTATCTTAAATTTGAAAATCTTGAAAAAGACGTTTCAAATTTGTAAAATTCAAATAATAATTAATTATTTAAGAAAATTTTATTTTGAAAACCTATTCAAAACTTTATTTTCAAAATACATTTATTCAAAAACAAGTTATATCT
Source organism: Leucozona laternaria (assembly GCA_932273885.2). NCBI lineage: Eukaryota > Metazoa > Arthropoda > Insecta > Diptera > Syrphidae > Leucozona > Leucozona laternaria. The sequence continues at coordinate 87,863,603 of OW026366.1, read as the reverse complement.
ACACAAAATAATACTCAAATTTATTTTACTATCTTTTTATAAATTGACCATAGATATTACTAAGTCCTTCACAGTCTGAACGTCTATTAACTGTATTTTCAGTATTTAAAATGTGTAACATTTCTATTAACATTCTTTTGTTATAATGTTTTTCTGTTTGTAAAATTTCTACATTACTGAAATCAGGTCTATGTCCTTCATCTATACAATGTAATGCTAAAGCAGTTTTTTGTGAATGTCCATTACTTATATCAGACCTATGACCTGTTATACGGTTCTTGAGTTTTTGCATAGATGTTCCTACATAAGCAGACGAACAACCTAATATTCCATCACCTAAACATCTTATTTTGTAGATAAGGTCTGATTTATCTTCTTTTAGTATTTTACTTTTAAGATTGGTAAATAAAGAAGTTCTTAAAGTATTAGCCGATTTAAAAGCTATACGAACATTTTCTTTATTTCTTAAAGGAGCATCTAATATACGGTTTGAAAGACTCGGAATATATAAAACGCTTTTATACGAAAATTGTTGTACATTTGTTTGCAAATTTGTTTGTATTAAATGGTTGAAATATTTATTTATTAATGTTTTGATAACATTAATAGGGAAAGAATTAGAAGATAATGTTTCTATAATTATTTTTATATTTTTATGACGAAAGGTAATGTCACTGATATTCAATACTCTACCTATAAAATTTTTTGCTGTGATAATAATAACCTGTTTTGGTTGTCTAGAATTATAATTAATAAGACGTCCTGATGCTGTTGGTTTTTTATACCAATCAAAAATTAAACGATTATTTTTCTTTACTATTAAGACATCGAGATATGGAAGTTTTCCATTTTTTTCCACTTCTACTGTAAATTGTAAGCTAGGATGAAAAGCATTAAGAGCATTTAGAGTAGAATTAACTTCATTAGATTTTAGAATAATAAATATGTCATCAACATATTTAGTAATTATTTTTGGTTTATAAGGAAGTTTATCAAAAACATTATCTAGTAAAGTTTCCATAACTATATCTGCTAAGATTGGAGAGGCACGACTACCCATTGGAACTCCTTGTTTTTGTTGATAAATTATTTTATCAAATTCTAAATAATTATTATCTATTACACAATATCGTAAAATTTCTAGAAATTTTAACTTCGGAATTCCAGTATATTCTCTAATAATATCCCAATTATTTTCCACCAATTCTAATGCCAATGGGATAGGAGTATTGGTGAATAATGACACAACATCAAAAGATACTAAAATATTATCTTCTTCTAATATAATTGGTGATACGGTTGAAATAAAATTTGAAGAATTTTTAACATTATATTTAGAATTTTTTGTTACATATATTATTTAAAATGTTAACTATATATTTTGAAAGCTCATAACATGGAACTGTTAAAGAAGAACAAATTGGTCTTAGTGGGAAATTCTGTTTATGTATTTTCGGTAACCCATATATTTTAGGACTGTTAGAAGTGTATGTTGTCATACGCTTTTTCTCATAAGCGTCTATAAGTCCACGTTGGAATAAATCTTTAACAAAAATATTATTACAGCTTTGCAGTCTGTTAGTTGGGTCATTTCTCATAATAGTATACGTGTTTCTGTCTGCCATCATATCTTTCATTTTATTTATGTAATCTGATTTAAATATTGCTACGGTAACGTTCCCTTTATCAGCAGGAACAATATAAATTTCAGGATGTCTTTTCAAAAATTTTTTTGTCTCAGTATATATTTTACTTAAATATTTATCAAAAGAAGGGATGGGTGCAAATCTCAAATAATTTTGTAATATTTGTGTGAAACAAAACCGTGCAGGTTCATGTTCACTATGTTCTTTTGTTTTAATAAGTTCTTCGCCATCAGCAATCATTTTAAACATTGGGAAATTGTTTTTCTGAACTGGTAGTGCGAATTTGGGCCCTAGTGACAAAAGCCATTTGACATCCTCTGGAAAATCAATTTGAGTCTTATTAACAAACCAATTTTCATTGAAATGTGTTCTCATTTCAATCTTAAGTTTTGATTTTAACAGTTCAAGTTTTCTTTTTTGAGAATATTTTGAACTATCATTAATTTTATTTTGAGATTGTTCTTGACTTCTGAAAAAATTTAAATATTCATTTTCTAATAACCTATTTTTGATTTTATATTCTAATGTGTCTAATAATCTCTTCTGTTTTCTAATTTGTGATTGTTTAAATGAAATAGAAATGTTTAGCAATTTTGAATGATAATTTCTTGAAGTTGAATATAATTTTCTTTTTAAAACTCCATCAAATTCTTCATCATCAAGATCAAAAACCGATGAAACATTTTTGGTAGAGTTTTGAATAAACTCAGGAATCAACCCATATTCTCTACATTTTAGAAGAAAAACTAACGTGTTTTTGTTTTTAACATTGCTTACCCCAATTCTGCTATATGTCTTTAAATTATTGCAAGTTTCGATACCGTAATTATTCTTAACGTATTCATAAAAACTCATTGTTGAAAAATGTTTGATATTAATACGGCGTGCCCTCCGTTATAATAATTATTCCTATTTCGTGACCCTTTTTTAATTAATATAATAATCCTAAGCGGGCTTTAGGTCTTTCTTGATTTATTTTTTGATTGTTATCAAATAGACGACGTTTCGTACGTGCTTACGTACTTCTTCAGGTCTCTAGAGAAACTTTAAATTAAAATTTATTTTTCGTTAAATATATAATACTTACATTTAATTTATCCTAAAAATATATATAAAAAACTAAAAGTGATGTTGTGTTGTATTTTCTTTGTTTCTAATAGCCTTTATTATTGAAATTATTATTTTTATCTTAAATTTGAAAATCTTGAAAAAGACGTTTCAAATTTGTAAAATTCAAATAATAATTAATTATTTAAGAAAATTTTATTTTGAAAACCTATTCAAAACTTTATTTTCAAAATACATTTATTCAAAAACAAGTTATATCTACACAAAATAATACTCAAATTTATTTTACTATCTTTTTATAAATTGACCATAGATATTACTAAGTCCTTCACAGTCTGAACGTCTATTAACTGTATTTTCAGTATTTAAAATGTGTAACATTTCTATTAACATTCTTTTGTTATAATGTTTTTCTGTTTGTAAAATTTCTACATTACTGAAATCAGGTCTATGTCCTTCATCTATACAATGTAATGCTAAAGCAGTTTTTTGTGAATGTCCATTACTTATATCAGACCTATGACCTGTTATACGGTTCTTGAGTTTTTGCATAGATGTTCCTACATAAGCAGACGAACAACCTAATATTCCATCACCTAAACATCTTATTTTGTAGATAATGTCTGATTTATCTTCTTTTAGTATTTTACTTTTAAGATTGGTAAATAAAGAAGTTCTTAAAGTATTAGCCGATTTAAAAGCTATACGAACATTTTCTTTATTTCTTAAAGGAGCATCTAATATACGGTTTGAAAGACTCGGAATATATAAAACGCTTTTATACGAAAATTGTTGTACATTTGTTTGCAAATTTGTTTGTATTAAATGGTTGAAATATTTATTTATTAATGTTTTGATAACATTAATAGGGAAAGAATTAGAAGATAATGTTTCTATAATTATTTTTATATTTTTATGACGAAAGGTAATGTCACTGATATTCAATACTCTACCTATAAAATTTTTTGCTGTGTTAATAATAACCTGTTTTGGTTGTCTAGAATTATAATTAATAAGACGTCCTGATGCTGTTGGTTTTTTATACCAATCAAAAATTAAACGATTATTTTTCTTTACTATTAAGACATCGAGATATGGAAGTTTTCCATTTTTTTCCACTTCTACTGTAAATTGTAAGCTAGGATGAAAAGCATTAAGAGCATTTAGAGTAGAATTAACTTCATTAGATTTTAGAATAATAAATATGTCATCAACATATTTAGTAATTATTTTTGGTTTATAAGGAAGTTTATCAAAAACATTATCTAGTAAAGTTTCCATAACTATATCTGCTAAGATTGGAGAGGCACGACTACCCATTGGAACTCCTTGTTTTTGTTGATAAATTATTTTATCAAATTCTAAATAATTATTATCTATTACACAATATCGTAAAATTTCTAGAAATTTTAACTTCGGAATTCCAGTATATTCTCTAATAATATCCCAATTATTTTCCACCAATTCTAATGCCAATGGGATAGGAATATTGGTGAATAATGACACAACATCAAAAGATACTAAAATATTATCTTCTTCTAATATAATTGGTGATACGGTTGAAATAAAATTTGAAGAATTTTTAACATTATATTTAGAATTTTTTGTTATATTATTTAAAATGTTAACTATATATTTTGAAAGCTCATAACATGGAACTGTTAAAGAAGAACAAATTGGTCTTAGTGGGAAATTCTGTTTATGTATTTTCGGTAACCCATATATTTTAGGACTGTTAGAAGTGTATGTTGTCATACGCTTTTTCTCATAAGCGTCTATAAGTCCACGTTGGAATAAATCTTTAACAAAAATATTATTACGGCTTTGCAGTCTGTTAGTTGGGTCATTTCTCATAATAGTATACGTGTTTCTGTCTGCCATCATATCTTTCATTTTATTTATGTAATCTGATTTAAATATTGCTACGGTAACGTTCCCTTTATCAGCAGGAACAATATAAATTTCAGGATGTCTTTTCAAAAATTTTTTTGTCTCAGTATATATTTTACTTAAATATTTATCAAAAGAAGGGATGGGTGCAAATCTCAAATAATTTTGTAATATTTGTGTGAAACAAAACCGTGCAGGTTCATGTTCACTATGTTCTTTTGTTATAATAAGTTCTTCGCCATCAGCAATCATTTTAAACATTGGGAAATTGTTTTTCGGAACTGGTAGTGCGAATTTGGGCCCTAGTGACAAAAGCCATTTGACATCCTCTGGAAAATCAATTTGAGTCTTATTAACAAACCAATTTTCATTGAAATGTGTTCTCATTTCAATCTTAAGTTTTGATTTTAACAGTTCAAGTTTTCTTTTTTGAGAATATTTTGAACTATCATTAATTTTATTTTGAGATTGTTCTTGACTTCTGAAAAAATTTAAATATTCATTTTCTAATAACCTATTTTTGATTTTATATTCTAATGTGTCTAATAATCTCTTCTGTTTTCTAATTTGTGATTGTTTAAATGAAATAGAAATGTTTAGCAATTTTGAATGATAATTTCTTGAAGTTGAATATAATTTTCTTTTTAAAACTCCATCAAATTCTTCATCATCAAGATCAAAAACCGATGAAACATTTTTGGTAGAGTTTTGAATAAACTCAGGAATCAACCCATATTCTCTACATTTTAGAAGAAAAACTAACGTGTTTTTGTTTTTAACATTGCTTACCCCAATTCTGCTATACGTCTTTAAATTATTGCAAGTTTCGATACCGTAATTATTCTTAACGTATTCATAAAAACTCATTGTTGAAAAATGTTTGATATTAATACGGCGTGCCCTCCGTTATAATAATTATTCCTATTTCGTGACCCTTTTTTAATTAATATAATAATCCTAAGAGGGCTTTAGGTCTTTCTTGATTTATTTTTTGATTGTTATCAAATAGACGACGTTTCGTACGTGCTTACGTACTTCTTCAGGTCTCTAGAGAAACTTTAAATTAAAATTTATTTTTCGTTAAATATATAATACTTACATTTAATTTATCCTAAAAATATATATAAAAAACTAAAAGTGATGTTGTGTTGTATTTTCTTTGTTTCTAATAGCCTTTATTATTGAAATTATTATTTTTATCTTAAATTTGAAAATCTTGAAAAAGACGTTTCAAATTTGTAAAATTCAAATAATAATTAATTATTTAAGAAAATTTTATTTTGAAAACCTATTCAAAACTTTATTTTCAAAATACATTTATTCAAAAACAAGTTATATCTACACAAAATAATACTCAAATTTATTTTACTATCTTTTTATAAATTGACCATAGATATTACTAAGTCCTTCACAGTCTGAACGTCTATTAACTGTATTTTCAGTATTTAAAATGTGTAACATTTCTATTAACATTCTTTTGTTATAATGTTTTTCTGTTTGTAAAATTTCTACATTACTGAAATCAGGTCTATGTCCTTCATCTATACAATGTAATGCTAAAGCAGTTTTTAGTGAATGTCCATTACTTATATCAGACCTATGACCTGTTATACGGTTCTTGAGTTTTTGCATAGATGTTCCTACATAAGCAGAC